>OY253748.1:23376229-24032147 GCA_958009045.1 Oxytorus armatus
TGTGAACATTAGAACTCAAAATCTACTGAACCGATCCTTTTGAAAATTTAAACATTACTTCTTCACATAAATCAACAGGTAATCAGGAGTTTTTTTTTTTTCAATTTTTTCAATTTTTTAATAACAAATTAAGCGCGATTTTTGAGCTAAAATTGCGTTTTTCACTTTCAAGTGCTGCAAAAAATAGAAAAAAAAAAAAAAAAAAAAACTTCCTGATTACCTCGAGAAATACATCACCTTTAAAATGCATTTCAATTTTTTTGTTTCAAATGATCCGGTAACGAGTTATAATGTTCACCGCAAAACCACTTTTTTTCAAGGTGCCTCTGGAGATTCAACGTCACCGGCTTATTTATCAATATTTTTCATTGAAATTTTTTTCTGAGATACTTCAATAATTGTACAATAATATGTAATTCCGTTTAATAAAATAATATTACTCATGTCGCCGCAAAAAAATCATAAAAATATGCTTTTTTTTCGCCTTTAAAACCCTACCCCGCCGATAAGTAGTCCGGCGTATTCCTGGTTACTCCCAGTGCCAGTTTTACTACTCTGTCCTGCATCTGTTCCACTATCTCTCTCCTCTTCCATCCCCAGATCTCGATTCCGTAGAGCGCCCCCGCCTTAGGGGCGGGGTAAGGGTTTTCACTTTCGAAAAATCGATTTTTTTTTGTCTTATCTTATTGTTTAACATTTCAAGAATATGTCCTTAAAATTTTAAACCGATCTAAGCAATATTCTTGAAGTTATTGTCTTATTAATCTCCTGGCCTTTAACGCTATACCTCTAACCAGCTGCGGGCGGTCGGGCTAGCAGTGCAGCTGTCGATCAGGTATACAGTTTATTCATTGCTATTGTGTATATAGTATATAGTGTATACTATACGCTACAGTATTTTAAAAGAAGAAACGAGCTGGAATCAATGATTCTGTGTAAGTTGGAAAAAAAAAATGTTTTCTTCACTCTTTTACTTCATAAACTTTAGACGCGTTTTTCTCAAAACTACTTTTTCAAAGTCCGTGTTCACTGCCATTTAAAAACTACTTGACCGATTCATTTCAAACTTTGTACACATTTTCTACATATAAAATACCTCCCCCCAACGTTTAGTTAAATTTTGTTTTTTTACATTAAGGGTGTTTCCCACAAAATGGCGGAATTTTTCGTGGAAAATAACAGTTCACACTTTAGATGGCGGCCAAAAATTTTTAAATGAAACAAAAAATTATCAGAGAACGTTGGGGGGAAGATTTGATTATAATTTGACAAAATTTTCATGGTTTTTCATTTTCAGATAATTTCCGGCCGAGTTATAGTGAACACCGTAAATTGTTTTTTTTTCCAAGACGTTCTGGGGGAAGCTCTGTTACGGGCTTATGCTTCAATATTTCTGCATGAAAAAATTACACAACATTGTCAAAAGTATGCTTAATGATGTACAAAAGGTTCGAATAAAATTGCTCAATCCATATTTAAGAAAAAAAAATCGCAAAAAAAGTGTTTTTTTTACGCTGAAACCCTTACCCCTCCCTTAACTAGTGAATCCATTAACTGGAGCCTGTGCCTAAGCTTGTCTATCCTCGCTCTTTTCATCACGCCCCACACCGAATTTGCTGCTTTCGTTGCCCTCGCCACCACTTTCTCCAGTTGTTTGTTCGTCGTGTTCTTTGTAGAGAACCAGTATCCCAGATACTTGAATTCTTCAACTACTTCAATGTCTTTTCCCATGAATTTCCATTCCTGAAGCTTTTTCCTCCTTCCTTCATTCCTGAACACCATGATTTTAGTTTTATCCACGTTAACCTCCATCCTCATTTTTGTCACTCGCTTTTCGAGTGTTTTCAACATCATTGTTAGTTCTCCCGCTCTTTCCGCTACTATCGCAATATCATCCGCGTGCTTCAGGACGTAGAACTCCCCCCCCCCCCCCCCCCCCCCCCCATTACCGTTCCCCCTTCCTTTTTCCTCTTCCACTCCTCATCTACTTCGTCTAGTGCTATGTTGAACAGCGTCGGACTGATAAGGGCATCCTTGCAGGACCCCTTTCCTCGTCTCAAATCTTTCCGAGATGTCCTTTCCCTTTATGATGTCGTTCACAGTTTTCTTGTAAATTCCTCGAATCATCGCGTGCATCCTCCCTCTGATACCCCTTTTCCATAGTTTTTCCCATGAGGAGCCCCCTGTCGACATTGTCGAACGCCGCCTTGAAGTCCACAAAGGCCACGTAAAGTTTCCCTCCTTTCCTTTTAAGGGATAACACCACTGTGACGCCCTGTTTTTTTTCACATTTTTCAAGAATTTTTTTTTGTGGGAAAAAAAAGAGATTCGAAAAATTTTGTTGGGTTTTGTTCCTTGTTTATTAATGTATCAAAAAACATTTTTTTCACATTTTTCACGCTGCTTGGTAGCGCTGGGGAAGCTCTCGCGTCAGGTGCTGTCATCTCCGCGGCACGCAGCAGAACTCTCTTCAACGTCGATCTGAAAAAAAATACCGAGTGTTTTCGTTAATAATATGATATTTTGAAGAGAAGTACATAGGGATTTGGAGAAATATTGTTTTAAAAAAAATAGGCACGCCTTTGAAATTACCTTTAATTTCAAAGGCGTGCCTATTTTTTTTTAAACAATATTTTTCCAAATCCCTATGTACTTCTCTTCAAAATATCATATTATTAACGAAAACACTCGGTATTTTTTTTCAGATCGACGTTGAAGAGAGTTCTGCTGCGTGCCGCGGAGATGACAGCACCTGACGCGAGAGCTTCCCCAGCGCTACCAAGCAGCGTGAAAAATGTGAAAAAAATGTTTTTTGATACATTAATAAACAAGGAACAAAACCCAACAACATTTTTCGAATATCTCTTTTTTTTCCCACAAAAAAAAATTTTTGAAAAATGTGAAAAAAAACAGGGGGTCACAGTGGTGTTATCCCTTAAGTCTGTTGTTTATTAGCGCATACAGGACGAATATATGGTCCCTCGTGCCTCTTCCTGCCCTGAACCCCGCCTGGCTTTCTCTCAGTATCCCCTCCCTTTCGATCCATCCGTTGAACCTTCTTACCATGATGCTGGCGATTATTTTATATCCGATATCAAGAAGCAACACCTCTCTGTACTTGCCCGCGACGTCCGGGTTCCCTGCCTTAAGGATCGAATAAATACCCGCCACTTCTCATCCCCTCGGTAGTCGCCCGTTTTGCCAGATCTCGTCTATGATGTTCCGTAATTCGTGTTTCGCTTCCGGTGGAAGGTTTTTGATGAATTCCCCGGAAATCCCGTCCTCCCCTGGTGACTTTTTGTTTTTTATTTTCCGAAGTGTCTTTTCGAATTCTCCACGTCGATATGTATATTCACATATATAAACGATACAAATATTATTTCACAAAGTGGGAATGTGATTGAGAAACGAAAAAAAAAAAAAAAAAAAAAAACGTTCGACACTGTGTCTCGTTACACCTGTTTCCTAATTAAATCAAGAATAAAAAACAATGGCTCGACGTTATTTTAATAAAAATTACATTTAACCATTATTCGAATTAAAAAGTAAACCAACAAAAGTCGTAATTACTATTCAAACTATTGTTGTTTCGAAAAAATTACAATATTTAATAAATAATATATTATTTTAATGAGTTATTGATATAACGTTATATTACGAAAAATAATATTGTTCCGTTTTTATTTCGTTACGAAAGAATTGAAATTCTTATTTAAAACAAAAAAAAGAAGTTATTCCATTTATTTTTTAATAATTATTTATAAATTTCTCGAAGGACCTTAAATTATTTTTCACTCAAAACGACACACATTCCCCGTCCAGGAATACACTCAAGTTTTGTTTTTATACACGAAGCACTTTTCCGAGCAAAAATATATGGCACATCAAAAAGAATTTGAGAAAAAAAAATCATATTAGCGTATAAAATCATCGAATAAACACTTCGAAGGGTGGCGATTAATAAATTAATGATGAAAAGCGGCCGGAGGGGGTGCAGCACGTGCGACGGACTGGCCCGCCTTTTAATTTCCGCAATGTTACTTCTCCCCCCCTAGCCGCAAACTATCGAGTTATGTATATAGTTATGTATTTACGTCGGTATACTTATACATATATCTATATGCAAATATACACAAAGAGGCTTTTCCACTGATACGATATTTCGAGAATACGGAAGCCCGTAAATTCCTAGCTCGCGATAAGGATTTCTAGCAATCACACCATTTTCTACAGTAACACGACGGAATCTTAATTTCAATAACGACATCGAGGAAAGGACAAAAAAATAAATAACATTTTCTTCCTAAACTTCAGTATCTTCGATTTCAGGCCGTCATCCCATGTGAAGGCTCTTTTTTTACGCTTTTTTCGAGAATTATTTTTGGTGAACTAAATAAAGATACAACTGCGAAATTTTTATCATATATTTATTCACATTTTGAACACAATTTACAATTTTTTCAGTCCGAAAGCCGTCGCTCATTGCTGAGGTACACGGCAACTTAGCCAATCGTTTTCAAAAAACGATTACCACGATTGCGGGCGTTCCGCTTATCTGAAACAAAAAAATCAAACGGCATTTTATTCTGTGAAGTTTTAACTAGTCTTGGAACTAGGATAATCAAAAAATATTGAAAAGTTAATTTTTGGCAACTTGCTGAACTCTTGTCGTCAATTTTGGTTTTTTTTTTTCACGACTTCTTCAGCGTGACAAAAAAAAACTTTTCAATATTTTTTGATAATCCTAGTTCCAAGAGTAGATAAAACTTCACAGATTAAAATTCCGTTTGATTTTTTTGTTTCGGATAACCAAAACGCCCGCAATCGTGGTGACCATTTTTTTTTTTTTTTTTTTTTATTATTATGAATGGCTAAATTGCCGTGTACCTCAGCAATGAGCGACGATTTCGAGTTGAAAAAATTGTAAAGTGTGCTCGAAAAGTGAATAAATTTGTGGTAAAAATTTCGCAGTCGTATCTTCATTTAGTTCGCCAAAAAAAATCCCAAAAAGGCGTTAAGAAAAGAGCCTTCACACGGGATGACGGCCTTAAACCTAAATATTCACCCTCGTGATAAAATCGACTGTACTAAAGTGAATTTTAATAATTTTCACAAATACCAAAAAAAAAAAGGTCGATCGAAATGCTGGCTATGTAAAAAAACATATTAAGACCGATATATAAAAAATTGTGAGTAAAGTCCTACGTTTTTTTTTTTTTTCAGATTCAAAATAATGAATATTCAAATAATTCAATGAATTTCCAAAAATTCTTCGTTTCATATTTTCGATGCGATTTTTTATTGTACCCAAAGATCCTGCAGTGCCTCCCCCTTGAAAGCGGCAAAATTCTTTTAAGGTTAATAAAAAAAAAAAAAAACAGCTGGAATCGAGAGTCAGAAAAAGCAACAGCGTGCGATACATCTGTTTGTCTATTTATACACCGTATATATAGTGTAAAATGTAAAATTGTGTCTCGTGAAATGCTGAATTTTCCAAAATACCAAAAATCCTCGACGTTACGTTCATTTAACGTTCACAAATGTATAAAATTGTAAAACTTTTTTTTTTTCGTCTATCCTACCTTTGAATATATAATAATCAGTGTATGGGCACTCTCCATTGACGAAACAGGGTGTGAACGAAAAAAGCAAAAAAAAAAAATAAACCGAAAGTCTCCCAAGTTTCTCTCGCGTGTATGTTTGTTTACGAATGGTAACGCGCGCCAAGAAAATAAATAATAATAGCGGCCGGAGCAGCGACGTTACCGATTGGTCCGCGTTCGGTTCCAACAACGTCGGCTGCCGGCGCACGACTGTGAACATTTCGGTGCCGCCATCGGCCTAGATGTATAAGAGCTATTTTTAGCGTTTGTCGTCACTGCGTCAAGCTCCCATTGGCTGTTAATGGCGTGATCGTGAATTCTCATTGGTCGAGAACGCGTTAAACGAGGTAGGGTCCCCTGAGGCTGCGCGCGATTCTCTTTTCTCATTCATTTATATATATATATATATATATATATATATATATAATCTTACGGAATTACACTGTATACTCGTGTATACTTACGCCGCGTGTCACATAGCCTAATACGTATAAGTGTACGTACGAAGAAAAGACGAAAAAAAAGAAAACCGTGTACATGTGGTCAAATTCGTGGGTGCGACCCGATCGTGCAATCGTGAAAGAGAATGAGAGAGGGACGAGTGCGAAGAGCGACATTTGTTGACATGAAACTGTCAGGTAGAAATCGCGCCACGAGGGAAGAGACATTTTCTTCTTGTTTTTTTTATTATATTTTATATTTTATTTACGAAAATTTAGATTAGTTTTTATCCAGCATTAAAGAATCCGTGGCTTAATCCTTGAATCGTTATTTTGGACTGATATCACCAACAGAATTTTCAACAAAGAACTGTTCGTGATTTTTTTGAGATTTTGTTTACATTCTTTTTTGTTTTTCAGCAATGAAATTTTTATGAAATTCAACTTAACACCCGACGTTCTATTCTTTATTTAAAAAACGACGAAATTTATATGCTTCAAAATCTTATTATTGTCTATAGAAAATATTGGGAAACGCCTGGGTGTATTTTTAACCCAGAGGATTTTATGGTGGAGGTGAAAAAAATGAGGTTGCCAGTTTTAGAGTTAGAAAATCTCGGATTTTCGTTATAATCTTTTTGTTCATGATCTTTTTGTTCATGAATTGTCAATAGGAGGGTCGAAAAATTAATACAGTTGAGAATCATTCGAATCCTGTTCGTTTTATCGAATACACTACCCACGCTAAAAAAGACCCCAAAGCCATCAACCGGTATAGCGAAGCGTTTTCAGTTTTTTTTTTTTTAGTTTTTGTTTTTTTGGCTTGTCTCGACGAGTCGTAATATTCCACAAGTGTACATTTCATATTTAGCTTATTGTTAGAGCGTACCATCGGTTGTTTTCTCGTAAATGAAAAAAAAACAACATTAATCTTTGTTTATCTTTTTTTTAAATCAATAAATTACGGCTTGTTTCGATTGAAAATACTATTCGACACGTTCGTCACGTTTTTTTCGATCATCCGGAGTTTTATCGAAAAAAAAAAAAAACAAAAATTCGTCAATATAATCGATTAATACACTTCTGCTGAAAATAATTCTGAACCGCGACGAGTTTATTAAAAATACGTTGTTATTATTGTCATTTTTTTTTCCAATGGTCTCGCGAGACGCATTTTTCCACCAAGTGTAGATGTTTATTTTCAGTCTTAGTTTCATTGGTAATATCGAAAATTTTGTCAATAATCGATATAAATTTCCATTTGAACTAAATCGATCCAGGATTATTATTATTACCATTAAACAATATATTGTAAACAAGCCGCGTTAGCCAAAGCGAGAGATTTCGATACTTTGCAAGAAATCCGCTAGGTGGCTACGGGCAAAAAGTTTCTCGCTTGTGAGTTGTCCCTCCACTGTCAACATAAGGCTCCCAACTTTCCTGTTTCATATTCTTATTCGCAAACACGAATTACATACATTTTCCAGCTATTCTCAAGAAATCCAAATTCCTTCATTGTTTAAAGGGGGAAATAGGGTTGGACGGTTCAAAAAATCGATTTTTTTATTTCATAAATTGTTGGTAAAACTATTGAAAAATATGTTCCCAAAATTTTAAATGAAAATTCCGACTCGTTCGATTGTTATAAGCCATTAAGGGGGGAAATAGGGTTAGGACAGCGTTTTTTCAATGATTTTCATGAATTTTTTAATAAAAAATGAATATAATTTATTGAAACTTTGAGAATATTTTATACATATATTTAAGTATATACTATAAAATTTTTATACATATATTTAAGTATACACTATGAAATATTAGCGACCCCATATTGCAGGTCACAATCAGACTCAGCATTTTGCGTATATTCTGGAAGCAGCAATTTTCATCTGAAATCAAACGAGGTTGGAATTTACTTTTATTATATGTCTCTCTTCTATATGAACCTAAATGCTACCAAAAAAATAGAAAATTGAATTTTTTACAGGGGTCAAAACAAAAAAGCATGATTTTTTGCCATTTTTTTAATAACTTTATTTGCAAAAAAAAAATTATTTTAAATAATGATAACATTCCGATTTTAGGTTCATATAGAGCGCAATACTATGAAGAAAGTAACGGCCAATTTAAGTATATACTATAACATTTTTATACATAAATTTAAGTGTATACTATAAAATATTAGCAACCCCATATTGCTTGTTTTTCTTGATACTATTTTTTCAAACGCGTTTTTCTGAAAACGACTTTTTTTTAACTTGCGTGCACGCTAGTTTGAAATGTTTTCAACCAATCGTTTTGAAAATTGGCAGTTACTTTCTTCATAGTATTGCGCTCTATATGAACCTGAAATCGGAATGTTATCATTATTTAAAATAATTTTTTTTTTGCAAACAAAGTTGTAAAAAATGGCAAAAAAATCATGCTTTTTTGTTTTGACCCCTGTAAAAAATTCAATTTTCTATTTTTTTGATAGCGTTTAGGTTCATATAGAAGAGAGACATATGATAAAAGTAAATTCCAACCTCGTTTGATTTCAGATGAAAATTGGGGCTTCCAGAATGTACGCAAAATGCTGAGTCTAATTGTGACCTGCAATATGGGGTCGCTAATATTTTATAGTATATACTTAAATATATGTATACAAATTTTATAGTATATACTTAAATATATGTATTAAATATTCTCGAAGTTTCAATAAATGATATTCATTTTTTATACTATAAAAAAATTCATGAAAATCATTGAAAAAACGCTGTCCTAACCCTATTTCCCCCGTTAAATAAATTTAACGAAATATCTTAAAGTTTCAATTCATATGGCAGCTGTACAAGCTAGAAATCGTGATAAACTTGAGAAAGAGAGAACGAGATGCGCTTAGAGTGAACGTGGGCGTTGCACATGTGATGAAGTAACCTGTGCTCTCTATACGCGTATATATATATTATATATATATTTTATCGAATAATATAATACCCAGAGAGCAGGATGCGCGGGGCATACACCTTGAGCGACTCGAATGATCTTTAAGAACGGTCACAAATTTTTGTTTGCCCCCCAAATTTTTTTCCTCGGCAAATCTCGAAGCTCGGATTAGGAGAAACACTTTGCTCTTATTTCTAGTTGTTTCTGGGTGTCTGTACATAAATTACAAGCCCGAGCTCCGTCGGTGATAATTATTATGAGACGTTGAGAGAGCAGTGTGACTTTTTGCGCTTTGTAGCAAAAAAAAAACGTTTACATTTCTCCCATAACGCTTGGAAAACTACTCTACTCTCTCTCTCTCTCTTTAATGTGTGTCTGGTAACGTAGAACAAAAAAAAACAGCTTTTACTTTTGGTCCAGATCTCATCGTTGTTACAATAAGTTTTGACAAAGCCTGTATGAAGTTAGAATTCACATTTATGTGTATATCTATATCCCCAATCGCTAGGATACAAAAAGGGCGTATGTTGCTGCTTTTAATTCGTAAGACCGATGCGAGTTTGAACCTTTCAGTTCGTTCGGTACTTACTAACATTAATTAATGACTTAGTAAGCGACAGAACCGCAAGAGAGTGCGATAATCGACTGTCTCGTCGTGTGATGTTTGTCCCGAGAGCCTCGACGTCTGTCGATCCTCGTTCGAGCTTGTCCATATGAAATCATAGTTATCGCCTAGAGGCGCGACTCATTATACCGAACATTATTACATCGCAACTCTCTACATGCGGGCTTGCCACTACTCATGTGCTCCACCGTTAACTTAGTCATGATCTTAAAGTTGAACGTGAGAGATACGAGATCTTTCTTTCTCTCACTCTGTCATTCACGTGGAATGATTCGATGTGAGGGATGGGCCGGAAAAGTAATTAGAAGAAGAAAAAAACATCTGAGAAATCTGAGAAAACTTGACATTCGATTGTGAGACGTACACATCAGCTAGTAGATTTTGTTGAAGATATTGGAATTCCTTTATAAATCGCTAAAAACTTCTTTCCTTTTCATAAACACAAAATATTCGTTATTTTGAGTAATTTAGTAATTGTTACGGATGAACGGGGTATATTTAGTAACACGCTCTTTATTACCAATGAAAATTCGATCCTTCTTCTCATTTTTCTCGTTGCTTTTGGTGTTCGGTCGTACACTGAGTGATACCCAAAGTAAAAACCTAGATTCCTCACTGGTAAATAATTTATTGTACTTTACCGTATGATTTATCAGAAATAACTCATTGGAATTCTCAAATTATTCTCTACTAACGTATTAATATCACATATTTTACGATCTATCGGAACGAATCGATAAGTTTAGAGTATCTCCGGCTATTCAAAGTACCGAAGAATAATTTCCTTCGCATACTCTATGAATGATTGAAATGTAAATTATTCCCGGCTAGCGCGATTGTATATCTTTCCGATTGAGGCGAAAATCTCATTTAGTTGTTTATAGGCGCGATCCGATTGATGGCGCTGCAAACGCTTCAGGACGTTTGGTGGGAAAGAAAAAACATGGCCGCGCCCAAGATTTACGATTAGTAAAATGTTTAAAGATAGTTTCAAGTATTATAAGAAACGCGTTCCACCACCGGATCTTCGTGATGTTATAGACTTGGGAAATTGTGATTATCATCGAGTGAGTGAGAATTGGAGACTTTTTTAAAATGTTTTTGGAGGCTCTTCGTTACGTCGAATTATTTTTAGGTTAAACGTGTAGCGGTATGCAACAATGATGAATTTCTATCGGACGAGGATTTGGGTTTAAGATTGCCAGAGAGCTGGGAAATTTACGAATTCATTGATATTCCTGGTCTCGTGTTTATAAAGAATCCTTTTACGGCGAATGGACAACGTTATTGGATAACAAAATGCTTAAGGGATTATTCACAAAAACCGAACAAATTGAATCTTGACGCTCATGATTATCTCAAAGACGGGGAAAACTGGTGGGACATTTGCACCAAGTGAGGAATCAACAGATCGATACATTTTTGTCCTTAATACTTTGTTGTTCGTGCGTAATTCAAAAAATTTATTATTTTAGCGATAGCGAGAGAGATAAAGAGCTCGTATCGAAGTTGAGATGGGCCACTCTCGGCTATCATCACAATTGGGAGACAAAAAATTATTCCGAAGAGTCCAGAACCGATATGCCACTGGAATTATCGGAGATAACACTGGCTCTTGCTAAAGTAACAGGATTTCACGATTTCAAGGCCGAAGCAGCAATAATAAATTATTATCGTATGAATTCGACTCTCGCCGGTCACACCGATCATTCAGAGATAGATCGTCGAGCTCCTCTTTTCTCCATAAGTTTTGGCCAATCTGCAATTTTTCTCATCGGCGGATTGACCCAAGAGGAGCCAGCGAACGCTATTTTTCTGCACAGCGGCGATGTTGTATTGATGGCCGGAGAATCACGACTTAGATATCATGGGATACCAAAAATTTTACCAGCTAAATTTTCGCCGTGGGATATAAACGAGGAGAAAGATGAATCAAGCAACTTCGTGGATCACGAAGATTGGAGAAAAGCGAAAATTTTCATTTCGCAAGCTAGAATAAATATCAACGTTCGACAAGTCTTGGAACATGGACAAATCACACTTTAGGGAGAAGAGAAAAAAATACGCTTGTACAGAGAGTTGTGAATATATATACTTTTTTCATAAATTCCTTTGATGATTGATTAATGAGTTTTTTTTTTCCAGAAACAGAAGGATATTGATAATTATGTATAGCTGGGGAAATGCTTCATTCGCATTTGTTTAAATAGATTTTTTTTTTCATCTTGTAGTTTTTCCATCCAAACGAGACTCCGTACTAAGCGGACGATAAATCACTGAAAAAAAATTCGGGCACGTATTTTAACGTCGCATATTTTACATTAATAAATATCCTCTACAATTTCGTGAGAAAAAAAAACCTTTCATTCACGCGAATCTTGCGTGTTTGAGTTGCGAGATTCATACGACCGAGAATTTCGTCACAAGCGTTTTTAACTCTTCCAGGTCGCCAATAATCGGATTGTTTTTTCTCCTCGTTCTCGTTTCCTTTCAAGTCCGTTACTGAATTTATCATTGTCAAAACTTTGACGATATTTTTTTCACTCACACCGGAAGTATTTCCCGTAGGGTTCATTGTATACTTGAAATTTAGTCCTTACAATTGTTAGAATTTTGTCAAAAAATTGTAGATCAAGAAAATTTGGGATTTAGGAGCCGAAAACTTGTGCGATGAAATGTCACATGGGAAAATTTTGTTACGACACTCTTTCGTCGTTGAAAACATGATGATTTTGGGGACAAAATGATTAGTTCGCAATTTTGCCGTCCGAATTAACGCAACATTTTGACGCAGTGTTATAAACGTCAAACAGATGTCAAATAATTTTTTGTCAAATATCCCTTAAATGTAAATTTTGTAAATTTGAATGAAAATCCCGCGTAATGGCGGTTAGGGCGCACTCTGACGTTAAAATAACGAACTATAAGTCTCGCGGTTCCAGTGTCAGCTGATCAATCATCATTCCTGTCTGCTTGTCTCTATCAGCGAATATGTCGGGAAAAGACAGGCTTCCAATATTTCCCTCACGGGGGTAAGTAAAAGCACTAATTGTCCATTAATTCATTGTCATAATTTTTCGCAATATTTGGAAAAATTTTTGATAACAATTTTACATTCATGGTCTTAATGGTTTCGACAATCTACGTCTCGTTCGAAAAACTGGGTGTAACCCTATCTGGAAAAAAATAGTACAATTTATCTGAAAAAATGTTTCCCACGGTGACAAAAATTTTTTGTGTAGATCGCATTTATGGTGAATTTTTTCCTTCACCCTTGTCAACATTGTCACAGGGTTACGATACATTTTTTGTTTTTATTTACATCAATCCGGCGCTCGTTGAGAACCAATAAATGCGCAAGAGCATTTTTTTTTTGCATCTCAACAAAGTTCACGGTGTGATACAGCGTTCTATGCTTTTTATAATAGTGCCCAAATGTTGATGAAGTCGAGGCTTCAGGGTGCTACCAAGGGCCATGGTTTGCTGAAGAAGAAAGCGGATGCTCTTCAAATGCGTTTCAGAATGATTCTTGGAAAGATCATTGAGGTAAGTCAATGCTTAATTAATTTGTTAATTAATACAATTCCTACTAAATTATTAACTTCATTAATAATAAATAAAATAATTCAAATATGTATGGTCCAAGATAAAATCGACGTTTTTTATTTTTCAGTTTAAATAATTACTTTAATTGATAAAACTGATCCAACGTAAAAAATTTTGTACTCGATGAACGAAATTAAAGAACAAATTTTACCAATTAAACCTATTGGCTATCACAGATTTTTGAACTATTTCAATGTAAAAAAATGTCTACTTTAATTCAACTTACACAATAAATGTCAACTTGAAACTTCTTAATGCCGATGTAAAATAATCTGCTGTAAAAATTAGTTTTGGTTATTAGTTTTATAAATTTAATGAAACCAAGGATTCTTTCACCTCAAGGTATATCATGTAATAACAGAATAAATTTACGACTTACACGTAAAATATTGCGTATTTATTTTTCAGACTAAAACCCTCATGGGCGAAGTAATGAAGGAAGCGGCATTTTCCCTCGCCGAGGCAAAATTCGCAACCGGCGATTTCAATCAGTGCGTTTTGCAAAATGTGACAAAGGCGCAGATAAAAATTCGTTCGAAGAAGGACAACGTGGCCGGTGTAAATTTACCGGTGTTCGAGTCTTATCTCGACGGTACGGACACTTACGAATTGGCCGGATTGGCAAGAGGTGGACAACAATTGGCTAAGCTGAAAAAGAATTATCAGAGCGGCATTAAATTGCTCGTTGTGCTGGCATCCTTGCAAACGAGCTTTGTAACCCTCGACGAGGTTATAAAAATCACGAATCGTCGTGTTAACGCTATCGAGCACGTTATCATTCCTCGGATCGAGAAAACTCTCGCTTACATAATATCCGAGCTTGACGAGCTCGAGAGAGAGGAGTTTTATCGTTTGAAGAAGATTCAGGATAAGAAGAAGGCGATAAAAGCGAAAGTACGTAATTTTTCCGACTTTCGAATGAATCAATTCGATGTTTATGATAATTGATCAAAGCTTTGTGGGGGGAAAAAAAAAATGTATCGTATCTCGTCCCTTAAAATCGATTGAAAATTTACTAAATTAATTTTCCTTCGTTTAATTCTCAGGCCGAGGCACGTCGCCAGGAAATGATCGCAGCCGGCAAGGACGTACACGCCGCAAATATGCTCGACGAGGGAGACGACGATCTTCTCTTCTAAGCGACCTTTCGCCAAACAAAGGGTCGTCGCGTTCGCACATTCGAAATGTTTAACGAGAAGATAAAGGGTTGAGAGAGAAAAAAAAAACGTACGTTGCGAATGTGAAATTTAACAGTGAAAAGAAAAATTTATTTGTGATTAATCAATGAGATTTAAGGAGAAAAAAAAATCTTTAAAAACGAGTCTCTGGCCCAGAAGGCAAGAAAGCTCCCCTCGCCTTCTTCGTCACAGACTCGTAATTACACGAAATTCGAACACTTCTTTTGTACAGTCAATCCGAATTGTTTTAATTTCGTCAACTAAAGTCAACCAGCTCAGTTTTCACGTTTAGTATTTAAATCACGTGGTTCCGTAATGTTGTTTCAAGATGAAAATGAAACGGTATTAATTATCCGAAGAATCTTGACGATTGCAAATAGAAAAATCGCGTTAACGCTCCCCGAACATTTTAGATGTTAAAGCAAACCGGATGTAAATAGTGACGAGCCATCCCAAATATTTTCGGTTGTTCAAATCCGAAGTTTCGACTTTCCCCGTTGCTCTTGTCGTCGTAAAGAAATATCCATTATATTTTTTAAGAGAGCGTATGTACGTTCGTGTATTCAAATTCTGTCGTTCACCGTTCGATCACGATGTGGGTATGAAAAAGAAAAAAAAATGAAGCTTTTTATCTCGTCCATCACTCCTCGGCTTGCGTATGTTATATATTATAATACTACACTGAACATAAAGTTATAGTCTGAAACAAGGTCTTGTAAGATACGTTGAAAGGTATTAAAGAAATATAATAATGAATTCAAATAATTCGAATATTCTCACATCCCCAAACATGTGACAAATAATAATTTCAATTTTTTTTAACTACCCCCTTGAAGAGACTGCAACCAGTGATTTCTGGACCAAGCGTCACTCGGTACCACTTAAAGTACCCAAATTTTTACGTTGAATTTCAAAACTACATTCTCAAATCAACTCAAGATACTCGATCTTGTTTAAATCGATTGATTTTTCGTTCGTTGATCGGTCATGTTGATTCGGACATCTCGAATTACAAACTTGCCACTGAAATCAAAACAATAGCGATTTTAAACGCCGTTTTATCGTCCTTTGTTCGGACACCTCAACTCCGTCATTTTGTATCATAAAATTGTGTGAGAATTTAGATGCGATAAAAAAAAAAAATGTCCGGGCTACTGATTTTCAGGAAAAATCGGCTTGTTTCTAATCTCTCGTTCGAGAATACCCGCCTTGGATTTAGAAATTTTGCGCCCTTTATTTCAAACCCGGCGGTCACAACAGCCCTCGGTGTTTATCAATAAAATTTATTCTCACGTGAAATCCACCGAATTACGTACAAAAACCATTATTTTACCAAAAAAGCGAATTAGTTTAAGGAATTGTGCAAGCGACGAGAACAAGAGTCTTTGTCGAAGAAGAGAAATGTCCGACGACGCTCTGACTTCCGGTGATTCGAGAAGAAAACGTTAAGGGTCGATAGAAGAGCGTACAATTATTATTATATTTCGAACGAAATACTTTGAACTGGGTCAATCAATATAGAGCAAAGAGTCTAGTGTTACGTTGATGGGAGGGTGGTTTTCCTGGGTCCTCTCTCTCTCTTTCTCTCTCTTTATTGCACGCACACACACTCGCGCTATCTCCTAGAGTTTACCACGCGTCCTTTCAGTGCTGCGGAACGTGCGCGTGAAAATTTCTCGTCACGGTGGGGTATAGACCGAGCATATACGTATGACCCAAAGCGAATTGACAAGGGAGTTAAGTGAAAATCGTTGCTGGTGACCCATCCTTAAAAAAAAAAAAACAACAAATTTTTAATTTGAAAATTCAAAATGTCCTTTGCCGGGATGACCGTTGTTGCTGTACCGGAATCACGCTTCGACGAGGTCATCGAACATCTGAGATACAATTTTTTTGCCGACGAACCGCTTAACAATGCCGTTGGTCTGTGTCGCAAGGGTGAACCGCACGAAGATCTCGAGAGACATTGTCTGGCGACTCTTCAACAGGGCTACTGCAGAATGCTCATTACCAAAGATGAAACGGTGAGTAAATGAACTAAACGTTGTTTTTTTCTTCAAATTTTTTGTCTCATTGTGTTGCGACATACAATAATTTGATTTAATTTTTAACGGACTTTGCACGATGTAATAATACATCCTCAATATAATTGATATTATTGTTTTATGTTTGTTAATTTTTATGTTTATTTATTTATTTTTTGCACATTTTTAGATAGCCGGTCTCGCTCTCAATGCGGTACAGAAGAAGGGCGAGCGCGAGGAATGCGAGCGTCGTTTGGCGGAAATGGACGATGTCAAGTTCAAAACTATATTCGGCCTTCTTTACAAGCTCAACGAGAAAATTGATCTATTCGCAAAGTACGACATCGATGAGATATTCGAGTGTCGTATATTGAGCGTTGACGATGAATTTCGCGGCAAAGGACTCGCCAATGTATTGATGAAGGACAGCGTAGAGACAGCGAAGAATGCTGGCTTTAAGGTGAGATCGCGCGATTCAACGATTGTGCTGTGCCCGCATGCGCGATAAATTGTTTTCGATCTATTTAGCCACGATCTATTTATCCATGATCTATTTTTCATGTACTACTAGTCAAATCAGCGTCGAGCGTTAAAAAGAAACAAATTCACTTGTTTCGGGCTTGTTAAACTCGTGGAAATGTTATTAACGATTGTATTTTGTGTAAACAGGGTGCTGCTTTAATGTGCTAAAAGTTTATAGCGTTCCAAAGTTTAAACATTCCAAAAAATACCCTGCAATGTACTTTTTCCATAATAAAGCCAAATTCATGAAATTTATCTGGAGAAATGGTACAATAGAGTACTTTTTGGAAATTTGCTTCCAAACAAGAGTACTTTTTGATAAATGTAACGATTAAATGTTTGTACACTTAAAAAATCGCGTTATTTAAAAAAAATACATTAATAACAATTTTAATGGAATTTTGGAAATATAAAAATATATACATTTTCATTCGCTTTCACACTGTTTAGCGCTTTAGTCTCAGCACTCTTAGCCATCGATTTTACGTTTGTTTGTTTCAGCATGTCCTCCAAGTTTAAAACTGCATGAGATAATAGTGTGTCACCTTAAAGATGTGTAAAAAAAAAGTCCCCAAATTCTGTGTGTTACTCGTTGTGACCTTAAACAGGTATTTTCACCGTGTAACAGTGAATCGCGAGCTTGTCCCCATCCCGGAGTGTCGTGTGTCCTCGAAATTTTTGTTTTCCACACTTTCAGATCTTTAAAGCCGACGCGACCGGTGTATTCTCGCAAAAAGTTTTCACCAAGCACGGCTTCGAGACCGTCGCTGAATTACCGTACTCCGATATCGACGAGAAGATAAGACCTGGATCACCTCACAGGGCTCTCAAATTAATGATCAAAGTCTTGAATTAAACGACCAAATTCCATTTTGCTAGAACAGCGAGAGAGAATTGGAAACAAAAAAACAAACAAAAATCCTATAAACATTAGCAGGGATCAAGAACGAAATTAGTAGATGGTAAGTGTCTCGTATCGTTGAAAGTGTGACAATAAGAAGAAGAAAAAAAAGAAGTTTAAAAGCCGCAAGATAATGAAAAATATGAAATATTGAAGAAAAACAAAAACAAGCACCTAGTATACTCGTCGTGATCGTCGTCGTTGTGTCCAGACGCGCGCTTCTCCGAGCGTCTCTAATTAACGAAAGAGAGCTGACTCGGATCTTAATATTGTGATTAATCGTTAGTTACGTAGAGTCGATAAACTGCCCCCGCTCTTCCATCAAAAAACAATATCGTACACGGTACGGTGTATCCGTTGTTAAAGAACATTTGATTGTTGAAAACCAGAGGGAAGAAACAAAAAGAGAGTAAATAACAAAAGGAAAACAAAAAAAAAACATTATCGACTGACGCGTCCTCGGGGGAGCTAAAAGTTCGCGAGAGCGTCGGTTTTTGCCTTCGCGACAAGGAACTAAAGCACAAAATTCAAATTTATATATTGCCAATGAAACCAAACAAAAGAAAAAGACAAATTGCTAAATATCAAAGATTTACAATGTTCGTAAGAGATTATAACTGATCACTGGATGATGAGTGCACTCGTGCCCCTGGCGGGGAGAGTAAACACACGAACTATCATAAAGTATTAGGGCGATTTTTTTTTTTTCAGTCCCCACCCGAAATTTTGTTGGATATGTCGAAAAAGAAGTTCCCTGAAATTTACAGCCCTTAATATTAATTCTAAGTACTTTCCCAAAGCGTGAGAAGATTTTCCATCTAAAATACACGTAAATCGAATTTTTTTTTTCAAATTTCTATAACTCAGTCGCATTTTATGCTATCATATTGTTCTTGGTTCCGATTTACTCAGAATAAAACAATCTAAAAAAGTGCGTTTTGCGATGAAAGTGTAAATTGTACTGGTGAGTTGGTACAGGTCACTGAAGTTGATTTTTACCCAAAATTCTCGTCTTTTTGCTGTTATCTCCGAAACAATTGACTTTACGAAAAAAATGTAAATGAAAAATTTGTTGAAAATCCAATTTCCTACAAAAAAGGTCCTATCGACTCAATTGCTTAGATTAATATTTCTTGAGATATTGAACTTTAACTTATGAGCAGTATAAAATTTATAAAATATGAAATATTAAATAATAAAAAAAATAAAAAATAAAAAAAGTTCAATATCTCAAGAAATATTAATCTAAGCAATTGGGTCGATAGGACCTTTTCTATAGGAAATTAAATTTCCAACAAATTTTTCGTTTACATTTTTCTCGTAAAGTTAATTGTTTCGGAGATAACAGCAAAAAAACGAGAATTTTGGGTAAAAATCAACTTCAGTGACCCGTACCAGCTCACCAGTACAATTTACATTTTCGCCGCAAAAGGCACTTTCTTAGATTGTTTTATTCTCAGTAAATCGAAACCAAGAACAATATGATAGCATAAAATGCCGCTGAGTTATGGAAATTTGAAATAAAAAAAATTCGATTTACGTGTATTTTAGATGGAAAATCTTCTCACGCTTTGGGAAAGTACTTAGAATTAATATAAAGGGCTGTAACTTTCAGGGAATTTCTTTTTCGATATATCCAACAAAATTTCGGGTGGGGACTGAAAAAAAAAATAGTCGAAAAAAAAATCGCCCTAATAAAGTATATATATATATATACATACACATATATATATATGTATACAAATATTTTTGTTGTCGTCGTATATATTCTAAAAATGAATTATATATATAACGTTATTTTGTAAGGAATAAAGAGAAAAACAATTAACGGAATTTTTTCTTCTATTTTATTAATTAAATAAGCGTTATGTTACAATCGATGGAGAAATGCAAACGGAATGAGGGAAATTCGTTGAGTGAAGAATAAAGAAAGAAAAAAAAATTAATTCGTTGAATTCTAAAAATTCACCTGTTGTCTAAAATAACGCTGAAACTTGTTCGCCTTGAATTGTAACTTTGTGCTATATTTAGCCTGAATTCTTTGCATATAATTGATATCCCGAGCTTTCTTCTCGATAGCCGATTTTTCCGTGTCCGACCAGCCGAGTGCTCGATACTGGCACAAAACTTTACGTAACTTTTCGCTCTTTGGCAGTGCGAGAGGTCTGTTCGGATCTAAACTCTGTTTGTAATATCTCATTAATGATCTGTGACCGATAACATTGCCCGACGGTAGAATCAATTGATAATCACTGTCGTCCAATTCTGGAATCTTGATCTCTTCGTCGGGATCGACAACGTCGTCACAGTCCGGATAACTCGTTGAGTAATCATAAAATTCTGCATATTCAACGAGCGCCTCGCCCTCGTGCAACATCTTGCAATGTCCCTTATCGATCATGTGAGTTCTCGCAGCGTCGTGACTTTGAAAAGCTTTGCCAGTCTCGTTGCACCAGATGCACAGATAACCGCTGAAAATTTTTTCACCCAAATAAACGAGCAATCCCTTTGGATCGATGCAATATTCCGGATCGGGAATAAAGAAAGAGTGCGCCAGGGTCATGTGTTTGAGATTACGCAGGAGCGTTCTGCTGTGATTGTTGCAGAAAAGGCAATCGTTGTTCGTCGCCGGATTCTCGTTCCACTCGTCCGAATCAACGGTCTCAACGTCCGAATCCACTTCCATATCGTCGTTCGTTATTTTAATCTTGTTCGACGTTTTCACCAATTTTATCACCGAATTCGATGGCCTTTTGTCACCATCCAAACGATCGTTCTTCTCTTTCGTTGACTCGTCATTCTCCATTTCCTCGTCCTCCTCGTCCGCTCGTTCCTGCTCGTTCTCATTTCTCAGTACTCTCTCTTTGTGCTTCTTCGACAGTATATGATTGTCCAACTGATTCTTTGCACCAAAATTCTTTCTGCATATTTTGCAACTCAACGTTTTGTCGCTCTTCAGCTGATCCTTCTTTCCTCTCTGGGCTATGACTCGTTTTTGAAATTCTTCGACAGCAACCGGCGGCAATTCAGCCACTTTTCTTTTAAGATTGTATCTGTGCCAATCGGACTTGTAGTGCTGTCTCTGTATCTCAAGATCTCTGAAAGCTACTCTGCACGTTATGCACGTGTAGGGCGAAGCGGTCAGACGATTTTGTTCCACGGACATTGTTGTAACGGCTTGTCGCTATTGCTAACAGTCAGGGTGACAATCTGCAACGAAAAATTTACGTCAATCTTTAAAAAAAAGAAGAAATATAGACGGGACGAAAATTGGCAAGATTTTGCACCAATCGGAGTATTTGAAAAACATGAGCAAAGAAACAGTACTACCATTACTCAAAGTATAGGTGTTATTTTAGAAAAAATCCTTGTTAAGGATTTCATCTATATTTCAATTCGTTAGACATTAATCATAATATTTAATTTTTCAAACTGCAAATATAATTAAAAATAAAATAATATTTTAGATTACATGCAAGTTTCATAGTTCTTAGTCTAACTTTACTCCGACAATTTGGAGCAAAGTTAATGCTCATCCATCAGAAAGTGCAAATATAATGTAAAATACTGAATTTTGAGATTTCATTTTGATTGCAGCTTCTTAGGCAATAGTCTGGGCCAAACAACGGAGATCGAGTCTTCATAAAGCGTGATCATAAGCGATCAGGCTAAATTTTTAAGATTTTATCTTGTTTAATGTGTTTTGGACAACGATCTGGACCCAAAAGTTGACATTAATCCTTTAAAAGGTACGAATATGATTTTTGTCTTTAATAAATTCTAAGCTACGAGCTCATCGAGAAAAAAAAATGGCAGGTAGAAAATGATAAAAATGGAACGTACGTTAACCCTTTTAAATGCGTACTCGTGTCACCTCGACGAAACCAAAGTTTCGTGAAAACGGTGATTCAACGGAACGTGACTGACATCACGTGTCTATCCGCGATGATTCTTCATTGTAATTAACCGGGGTACATTGGAAAGTATAGCTCGGACTATTGAGAGGTTAGGTTCGACCGATAACGATTAGAAGCAAAAAAAAAAACGTACAGTATTCCCGTGGCCGTCGAGTTAACGTGCTCGATAGATTGCAGAAAAAAAAACGTTATGTCGTACTTCGAACTCGCATTAAACTTGGCAATAATGATTATTAACAATTAATTCTGCCCGCAACGTGTTATAAAAGTCGTGAACTTGAACTACGCCAGGGGGTGGAAACTGCCATGTTAAGCAGCGCAGCCACTGTTCGTAGCGCTACCTATGCAGTTCCTTGTACTCGGAACTAATCAGATATACATCCAGCCGTGGCGCGCTATTTGAATGTAGATTGAGCATGGAAATAAAAACTCGGTCGGTACAGTAGATCAGACAGATATTTCAAGAATGAAAAAGAAAGTTCTTTCAATAATTTATTTACAAATTTATATACGTATATATACAAATATATATGTATTTATTTATATTCATTTATATTAAATGAATTAAATGTCATCTGTATTTGTCCACTATCGAAGCTACCGTTTCTTCCTCGAATCGCAATAAAGTCGAACCGCAACATACCGCCAAATTTCCCACAGTCATCAGATTCTTGTCGCACTTGTTCGCGACGCTGAATAGAATTTATTCGTTAATTATTAATTTCCTCCTGTCCAGTCCCGTTGTCAGAAGTTTGTTGACCTTCGATGCCACACCGACGACTAGGTAAAGACCTTGTTCCTCAAGAATTAGGAGATTAAAGATATTGCTTTTGCTTTAATACTGTTCATTATTTTTATTACATAAGTTTTGTTTGTTGAAACATTGTATGATGCTTAAGCGTTAAAAAAATGACTTCATTATTAGAAATTAATTGTCAGAGAACGGACGTACCGTTGTCTTCGAGGGCGGTGACACATCTGGAAACGAATGGAAAGCCATGTTCGTCAAGAATAGTCTCTTCGGACTCGACTGACGTTTCTTGCAGAGCGTAAGTCTGAAAAGAAATACAATTTTTCTGTTGAAACAAGCTTCCAGATCCTAGCCGCGTGGTCAATGTTACGATACTACAATTTCACATAAATCGATGTTAATCACTTCATAAATCAATACTGACTTAATGGCTCAAGATTCATTGATTGGGATATTCACAAAAATTGTTACGACTCTATGAACAAGATTTTTACAATGTTTATTTGGTGTATTTTACCTTTTGTATTTTCAATTGCAATTTCGTCATGTACGGCTTGAAGTCCTTCGGCAACTTTGTGACCCTGATGATAGAACGTTAACTAGCCGAACATAAATCCCAATAGCTGAAATATCAAAGAGGATTACGTTTAAAAAGGAGACAAAAAAATTACTGAATTGTAACTTATTAGAGAAAATCTTTGGGAATTATCGAACGGAACATTTTCGATGGAAATAATTCCATCGAGACGCGCGACGAGTATAACCTCAAATCACGCGGCGCACTGACGACTAAGTAAGTCGGTAAAAATCTTGCCAAGATCTTCTAGTTCTACTTTTCGCTCCTACCACGTAGGTCGCGCTAGCTGTGCGTCGATAGTGGCGCACTCTCGGCAGTTTCTTCTCACGTGAACTAATAATAGAGCCGTAGTTTTTGTATGCAAGTGAACACCCCCTGAACTACGCAGCGGATTTTTTTTTAACGATCGAAACGCTCTCTAGCGGTACAAATAAAAATCTTTGGTCAGGGCCGTACTAAATTAAAAATGCAACGTAAGATTAAAGAAGACTATGGAATTAAAAAAAAAAACAAAAATCATTGACAAGAAAAAGTACGCTAATCGTTATTGACTGATAAGTAAAATCGATTCTGACACGTTTTGTTTATTCGATAAGACTTATCGCCGAAGATTAAAAATTGACCTACGAGCTTTTTCTTATCGAAACAAAACAAAACGACTACTCTATCTCCCTCTCGCGAGAAAACAAAAGAACGTAAAAAAAAGAGGAATTCTCGAAACGCAAATATAAAAGTCCACACGAAAGATTGAAGAAAAAGTGTTTACGTGAAGTCGCGATTGCGATAGATAAGAGAAGAAAAAGGCACCAGCGAGGGGAGAGTAAATATTACGAAAATAAAAAAAAACAAAAATCTACGGGGTCTTCCTAACGAGAATCACGGTCCTGTCGAGTTTCGCTTTTTCGCGGTTGCATTCAGGCAGTAGCCGTCGTCATAGCCGGAACGTTATATCGCGTCTTGCTGTTCGTATTTTTTTCTTTTCTACATAAAAAAAAAAGAAAACGATCCTTTTTCACGACTAAAATCGTCGCGTTGTCCTCGCTCTGAGATCGCGGCTAATTAAAACAGTGGCAAAAATCGAAATATCGTTTGCGCGAATATCCAAAAGTGTGTCGATCGATTTGAAGATCGACACGTTTCACGAAGATTTCGTCGGAAGCCCAGGTAAGAGAGCAAGAGAGAGAGAGAAAAAAAAACGTGATTTATCGCGTAACAGCGTTGTTTCGTGTTAATTTCGTGAATAAAAAGTCCGGAAGACAAATAATTAAGCGCACGTGTAATATCTCATTGGTGTTTCTCATTTAAATCTGTTGAAACAGTCGGAGGAGAGAAATATAAAAGAAAAAAAAGGCGGAAGAATCGAAAAAATCGCAAGCACGGGGTGCTCTCGCGAGGGAACCATCCATCTGTTCCAATATTTCCGTGGATTACCATTGAATTTTAACGCTAAAAGGCGGCCGTCCAGCAGGGCGTTACCATTTTATATGACTTTTCTTCGACGCCAAGGTACGTGACAATCGTTCGATAACATTGATTAACGAAAAATAATCGTTTTTATTTCTATTTTTTTCATCGAAATTTCAAGTAAAATCAAATAACCTCACATCGCACATACATGTATAATCGCTGAATCTATTTCTTGGTTACTCTACATTGTCCTCTTTTTTTTTCTTTTAATTTTCCGTACGTTCGCCTCGTTATATACGCGAATCTTGGCTAATTTTAGCCGAACCGCCATTTTGGAAACGATCGAGCGTGTGGTGTTCGGCGAGCCGCGAGAAATCCGCGAACTTCTTGACTCTTGACTCTGGTGACCGTGCACCACGGAAATAAGCCTCTTTCTTCATTCCCACTCCCATGATTTTTTTTTAGCTCATTTTTCTTTTACTGGCTCGCAACGCCTCACTATTACGTGGTTTTTTCTTCGTCTTCTTTCGAGCTACAAACCCGCCTTATCTCGATGTGTTTTTGGAGGAGTGAGTGACGCAACGAATTCCACGGGAAAACACGTTGCATCTTTCTCGACGTCTTACGAAATTTCGCACGATTTAACCTCTAAAGACGACACGGCAGAATAGTAAATGAATAATGTGTCGGCAATCTTTTTGAATGATCTTTACGATTACCACGTGGCGGCCAAACAAGTAGAATTTTGCTGTTATCGCGAATGGAATGACGACGCGTTTATCTGAACCTCCTTTAGCATTCTAGAGGAGGATATGACTCTTGGATGTTATATTGCAGCTAGTCGACTACATTCGAACGTTTTTATCTGATCTAATCTATTTGCGCGTGGCGCGGGGAGAATAAATAAATGTCACCGCGAGGAATTACGTGGGACTTTTTCGTCGGAAATCATTGCAGACATTTAAAAATGTCTATTTCTTCGCAAGATAAAGTCTTCGCTAAAACGCAATGTTCTCTACAAGAATAATTATTGTCATTAACAATAATTATAAAAATGATTACAACCAATTGCTTAATGAGTTATTAAGTTAATTTTTATTCATATTTGTTGGCTCTTCACTCGAAGCCAGATAAACAATTCCAAAACGCATATAGCTCCGTCTCAATTAGTCTGGAATTTTACAACTCGTTACGATGCGCCGCGGGCCTTGGGGGGGGCAGAGCGCGGGTGTCGGAGCTAGTGCAAAGACCCAGACAGTTCTCAACTTTATTTTCACACGCCGTGAAGGAGCTTTTTCACGAAATGAATTTTGCCTCATCGCGGATCAAATTACGAAATGAACACCAGATGGCGGCGTTGCGTCATTGCGGTTTGTGAAACACGTTTTGTCGTCACTAAAAATGACGATTTAGCGGGCGTAAAAAAAAGTGAATCCCCCCCCCCTCTCCACCCTTTTCAACCACGACCTTTCGCCACTTTGTTCGTTTTGGAACGTCTTTCTCCATCCCGTTACACGCGATATATTTGACGTTTTTTTTTTCTTTTTCGCCGACGGTTTATCTGCGCGACTCAAGATGGAGTCTCTGTCTCTCCTGCGCGTATGTCGCGATAATAATTGATGCAGTACAAACATCCCTCGTTCAATCGTCGGCAGTGTTTCTCAAACGGAAACTTTCTTTTTTCCCCCGTTTTTTCCAATACCTTTTCGCAGAAATTTAATGAAAATAATGTGGGATCCATTTCAACAAAGTATTTTTTTACTTTTCATTCTTTCAACTTACCACCTTTATGGTTTTTACACGTGATCCTTAGCAATTTTATGCTTTTAAGGGGGGAAATAGGGACAGCGTTTTCTCAATGATTTTCATGAATTTTTTTATAGTATAAAAAATGAATATAATTTATTGAAACTTTGAGATTATTTTATACATATATTTAAGTATATACTATAAAATTTTTGAAGAATTTCCGTGAAAAACACCGAAAATATTAGCGACCCCATATTGTAGGTCACAATCAGACTCAGCATTTTGCGTACATTCTGGAAGCCGCAATTTTCATCTGAAATCAAACGAGGTTGGAATTTACTTTTATTATAGGTCTCTCTTCTATATGAACCTAAATGCTATCAAAAAAATAGAAAATTGAATTTTTTACAGGGGTCAAAACAAAAAAGCATAATTTTTTGCCATTTTTTAGAACTTTATTTGCAAAAAAAAGTTATTTTAAATGATAATAATATTCCGATTTTAGGTTCATATAGAGCGCAATACTATGAACAAAGTAACTGCCAATTTTCAAAACGATTGGTTGAAAATTTGTCAAACTAGCGTGTACGCAAGTTAAAAAAAAGTCGTTTTCAGAAAAACGCGTTTGAAAAAATAGTGACCGCTCGGTTATACACGTGGCACGCTCGGGGCCTGGAGGAGAGCTACTCACTTTAATGGCTTATAACAATAGAACGAGTGAGAATTTTCATTAAAAATTTTGGGAACATATTTTTCAATAGTTTTACTAACAATTTATGAAATAAAAAATCGATTTTTTGAACCGTTTAACCCTATTTTCCCCTTACAATTGTTCAAAAGTCATACCAACGGTCGGTAATTACCGACTGAGTGAAAGAAAACCCAAATAATCGTCATTTTGTCTCAACGAGACTCTGAACAATTAAGTTTAGAGTGAATCTTCAAATGATTATTAATAAATTGTATCAATTAACTATTTAAAAGTAAGCTCATTTCGTAATTAATGATCCGCCTCAAAAGTAAACTTATCGTTCCGCATGGTCGAGTTTCAAGTGACCTGCACCGGCTCAAGAGAGTTTGCTCGCTCCTCTCCCACCCCCCACCCCCTCTTCTTTGCCCAACTAAACCATATAAACGTTGATATACTGCATAACGTCCGGCGTCTCGTGTGTCATAATTCACGACGATGAAAGTGTCGCGCCACGTTCACCAACTCCCACGCGACTGAAATACATACACAACGAGATATCAGCGCAACAGAAGTATATAAACGATGCTCTCTACTATAGTCCAACGTGCCATTCAAGCTTTTGTCTCTCTCTCTTTCTCTTCCCTCCCATCCCAGTGTTACTTCGTTCGAACGCTACTTCGAGCGTCTCTCGTTACACTCCCAAAACATTTCATTGTAACGAGCATCCCTTACATCCTCTGTAATTCTCGTCAATGCACAACTGCCAAGAAGATAAACATAAAATTCCAATGTTGGAATTCACTCTGTAAGCCGATAAATCGTCGTGGCAATTTTACAGCACCGGAAGTGCCTTTTAAAAAGAAAACAATAACAACGAAGAAAAGTGAAGTTTCTGCACGTATTATGATTTCTGCATCTCTCGCCAGGGTGCGCGTTTTTTTTTCCAGGGTCCTCTTTAACCCTGACCTATCACACGACTTGAGGTTTTATCGCCCCCCTCCCCCACAACGACGCGACTACCTCGAGCGTCAACCGGAAGTGCGGTAGAAATACTGCGGCAAATTAACGCTGATCTTGAAAATACTTCAAGGTTCGTTTGTCGAAAACCAATGAAATTTCGTAATTTTACGAAATTTCAATGTACGAACGACGATTGCCCGAAGCTTGGACGATTTTCTCGTTCGCGAATAGCCGAGGGCGACACTTTCGATGTGCCTCGGCTATTCGTGAGGCGTCCCCCTCCCCCTCCGGGCAAGTCCACACCGACGTGAACGATCAATAAACCGGGGAGGATTTTCTCGGCACAGTGAGAACAACCGACGAATCGCCACGAATCCAAATTATCGCCTATAATGAAATGCATGTCTCTATGTTTATGAATATGACTGATTCCATGATGAACTTCAGCGACTCTTTGACTAAATGGGAATTTGAAATTTCGAGAAATTAAGGAAGTAACGTTTAGAACAAAAAAAAAAAATAGTATGGCACTTCGTTGAAACTAGTAAAAGGTTTTCTGTTAATTTTGAGTTATTGGCATTGGCAATTTGTTGATTATAAAAAAATTCTATTGGCCAAAAGCATTTGTGATTTTGGCAAATTTTTCCTATTATCTTTGGGAATGAATTTTCAACGATCATCAAAGTGCTCTTTACGGCTGAGAAAATGAATTGAGATGCCGTGAATTTTATGGGGGAAAAAAAAGTGCAAATACGGTTTACTCTTATGTGTCCAAAGTGTATATAATTTGATTGGGAAGAGTATTTAAGCATGAAATAGCCCATGTATTCTAGATGGCGGTGGGTGCTCCGTTTCTTCGAGAGTCGGTACTACGTCGCGCAGGGAAACATGCGCGATCGTGACTAACTCCACGATTACCAGTGCCTTACGCCTGCGCCAGTCGGGGGAAAAAAAACAAGAGCTTGAACGGGGGCTCGTCGAACTAACCCCCGGATTTGGTGAAATTGTCCGTCTCTCTCTCTCTCTCTCTCTCTCTCTCTCTCTCTCTCTCTCTCTCTCTCTCTCTCTCTCTCTCTCTCTCTCTCTATATATATATTTCTCTCTTTCTCTTTTGCGGGAACCCCCCCTCCCTCTTTTGCGACATACCCGTGCTAAAGTAATGCTCGAGCTAGACCAGTTGCGATAGAACACCGGAGGAAACGAGAACTTGAAATCTTCTCTCCGCCTTAATCTCAAATACTTCGTAACATTCAAATAATCACCCCCTCTCTCTATCTCTCTCTATTTTCTCTTTCTAACACTCCTTTCGCGTCGAGGGAAAATTACTTCTTTTATTTTTATTTAATCCTCCCGATAATCGACAGTCGTGAAATCTCGACGTGTCGTCATAAAACGAGATAATTGAAATATAGAAATAGAAAACGGCGCGACGTTCTTACGATTAATTCGCGTTAACGTTGAATCCGAAGGTGCGGAACGAGGAAGTGGATTTTTTCTTTCTTTCGCTTCGAGACCCTT
This sequence comes from Oxytorus armatus, assembly GCA_958009045.1. NCBI lineage: Eukaryota > Metazoa > Arthropoda > Insecta > Hymenoptera > Ichneumonidae > Oxytorus > Oxytorus armatus. The sequence goes on from OY253748.1 coordinate 23,405,624, forward strand.
TAGACCAGACTTTTGTTCGTTGGAATATTACAAGTTTTTTTTTTTATTCGTCAGCGTCCAATTTGAGGAAAAAAAAAGGAAAAAAATAATAAAAAAGAACGATTGTTTAAAAAGAGCGTGAACGGGAGAAGATATAAGTAGCGTGCAGCCCGAGGCATCGTCAACCAGATAAAAGCACGACTTATGCGTCAACGCCGAGCAGGTAAATTTTTTTCTCTTTGCGAATAGCCCACACCCTCGCGGGGAACCATCTTACGAAAATTTGTTCTCCCTTTTCCAGAAATGAGAGAAATAGTACATTTGTTACATCGAAAAATATTCAATAGTCATTGAGAAGAAAAAAGAAGGGTTCGATGGGAAATTTTACTGAATTACATTGAAAAAAATTAAAAAGAACGATTCAATGGAAAATTTCATTGGATTACACTAAAAAAAATAAAAAAGCACAAATTAATGGAAAATTTCGGTGAATTAAATTGAAAAAAATTAAGAAGAACAAGTCAATGGAAAATTTCACTGAATTACACTAAAAAAATAAAAAATCACAAATCAATGGAAAATCTCACCGAAGTACGTTGAAAAAATTAAAAGGAACAATTCAATGGCAAAATTTCACCGAATTACATTGAAAAAATAAAAAAGCACAATTCAATGAAAAATTTCACAGAATTACACTAAAAAAATAAAAAAGCACAAATCAATGGAAAATTTCACTGAATTACATTGAAAAAAATTAAAAAGAACGACTCAATGGAAAATTTCATTGGATTACACTAACAAAATTAAAAAGCACAATTCAATGGAAAATTTCACTGAATTACATTGAACAAAATTAAAAAGACCAAGTCAATGGAAAATTTCACTGAATTACATTGAAAAAATAAGAAACCATAATTCAATGGAAAATTTCACTAAATTACATTGAAAAAAATTAAAACGAACGATTCAATGGAAAATTTCATTGGATTACACTAAAAAAATAAAAAAGCACAATTCAATGGAAAATTTCACTGAATTACATTGAAAAAAATTAAAAAGAACAAGTCAATGGAAAATTTCACTGAATTACATTGAAAAAAATTAAAAAGAACAAGTCAATGGAAAATTTCACTGAATTACATTGAAAAAATAAAAAAGAACAATTCAATGGAAAATTTCACTGAATTACACTAAAAAAAAAAAAAAAAAAACCACAAATCAATGAAAAATCTCACCGAAGTACATTGAAAAAATAAAAACGAACAATTCAATGAAAAATTTCACTGAATTACACTAAAAAAAATCACAAATCAATGGAAAATCTCACCGAAGTACATTGGAAAAATAAAAAAGAACAATTCAATGGAAAATTTCACTGAATTACATTGAAAAAATAAAAAAGAACAATTCAATGGAAAACTTCACTGAATTACATTGAAAAAATAAAAAAGAACAATTCAATGGAAAATGTCACTGAATTACATTGAAAAAAAAATAAAAAAGAACAAGTCAATGGAAAATTTCACTGAATGACATTGAATATTCTTGATAAAAATTAAATGTTTCATCGTCGGATTTAAAAGAGAAAAAATTTTTTATCAAAGTTAAATTTTCAGCACCATGTGTTACATCGAGTCTAGTACGCCGAAGAATTTAATAAATCGGAAGTTTAATTGAATTTTAATGAAGCAGGCGGGCTCTTTAACGAAAAAGGGAAAAAAAAACTAGGAGTTTAAAAAATAAATGTAATAAAAATACTTTCTTTCCCTCGCGATTAGTCTGAGAAACTTTCCACAGTCGCCATACGGCCAAAGGGCATTGAGCCTTGAGACGAGAGAAAAAAGAAAGAAAGAAAAATTAATTTGCAATTAAAATAGTGACGAAAATCGTGATTGTCATTTCGCGAGATTTTAAATCACGACAAAACTCTGTCTAGACGTGTCACAAGCCATTTCATCCATATGCTTTTAAAATACGGGCGTGTTTTTCCTTCGGCGATACAAAACCGCAAGACGCTGCGAAGTAATTGACCCGCGCAGCGTTCATCATTGAATTTATGACGAAATTTCATTTCGTCATTTTCTCTTATTCTCATGATTTTCATGTTTTTTTTTTTCATTTTCATCAGCGAAACGTTAACGGGGGTGGTGGCCAAAGCAATACTCGCCCGGAGACCGCATGATCGATATTGGCACCGTCGTACCCGTTCACGATTATCATGCTCGACGGTTAATTGGACGATGACGCGATTAAATGTTCACGTGTGAAATTGAACGATAAGAACTCGTCGAGGACAGCGCAGTTTCGTCGATGTTTCTTCGTGAACTTTTTAATTTTTATTCATTATCTTTATATTCCTTCAACGACTAATTTTCCATTAACGACGACTTTAATTGTTTTTAACGTACGTTGCAAAATTTTGTGACGAGCCAGCGATGACTGGTAATTAGGGGAACGGAGATTTGTTTAGGGAAAAATCGATGAGAATGTTCGGAAAAAAAAAATCAATTTTTCTTTTTCGAACAACAATCGTTTTTTTTTTTTTCTTCCCATTTTTAATCATGCCTAGCACCTTAATTTAACTCGATAACAGACACGAATGTATATCACGGAGACGTTCCGATCGGTGCAAGGTACACGGCTCTTTGCAACCCCGCATAGTCGTTATTATCGATTGTACGTCCATCGAAATCCGAGTCGTACATCCGAGAGACCATCAGGGTATATATGAACCGTTTCACGCCAATTTCATCGGACTTGTGCTCCGAAATAGGTTTTTTTTCGATTATTTTTCCTTTCAACTACGATACAAGAGTGAGACGATAAAAATGGTACGCACTAAATTTCAGATTTTTTCTTTGCTGAACGTTCGTACGGTCTTAAGAATTAATTGCTGAAAGACAAATTTCCTTTGTAGTCTCTCTCCTTGGCACAGAAGTTTTTTTTTTTTCTCAATATAAAATAAGCAGAAAAAAAAACCATTTCAGGCAAGTTTGAAATAGTTTTGAAAATTTTCCTACGTAAGATTTTACTGGATAAATTTAAGCAAAATCGATAACCAACGGTATCGAACAAATTAACAATTAAAATCATCAACGACCACAGTGATTTTCGTGGAAAAATCCGAAAATTTATGTCATTCGGATTCTTTGTGTCATTCTATGCCATACTTGAAGCGGATAAATACATTTTTTTAAATTGTTATGATCGTTCCGAGGTCGATTTGGCGTGGAATTGCCCATAGACGTGTATAACGCGGTACGGCGTATACAGCGGGCGCTTATTAAAAGTAACGTTGCAATTGATTTTCGTCGGGGTCGAATGTGTCGTCGAGAAACTACCGGTCTATCAAATATACATCCCACCTCGGTCGCACCGTTCTCAGGGCACAAAGAATTCGATTTTTTTTTTTCTTTTTTTTTGGCACGAACGCTGACACATTAATGGGGGAAATAGGGTTAGGACAGCGTTTTGCTCAATGATTTTCATGAATTTTTTTATAGTATAAAAAATGAATATAATTTATTGAAACTTTGAGAATATTTTATACATATATTTCAGTATATACTATAAAATTTTTGAAGAATTTTCTTGAAAAACACCGGGGATATTAGCGACCCCATATTGCAGGTCACAATCAGACTCAGCATTTTGCGTACATTCTGGAAGCCGCAATTTTCATCTGAAATCAAACGAGGTTGGAATTTACTTTTATTATATGTCTCTCTTCTATATGAACCTAAATGCTATCGAAAAAATAGAAAATTCAATTTTTTACAGGGGTCAAAACAAAAAAAGATTTTTTGCCATTTTTTACAACTTTATTGGCAAAAAAAAATTATTTTAAATAATGAGAATATTCCGATTTTAGATTCATATAGAGCGCAATACTATGAAGAAAGTAACTGCCAATTTTCATAAACGATTGGTTGAAAAATTTTCAAACTAGCGTGTACGCAAGTTAAAAAAAAGTCGTTTTCGGAAAAACGCGTTTGAAAAAATAGCGCGCTCGGGGCCTGAATGAGAGCTACTCACTTTAATGGCTTGTAACAATAGAACGAGTCGGAATTTTCATTTAAAATTTTGGGAACATATTTTTCAATAGCTTTACTAACAATTTATGAAATTTAAAAAAAATCGATTTTTTGAACCGTCTAATCCTATTTTCCCCCTTAAATCGACCGTCTTAATTATTCACTCGCTTTTTAAACAACTACCTTGTTTTTTTTTTTTTTTTTTTTTCAAGTGTACGATAATCAAGGCTTAAAGCAGCGCATTTTATTTTTAAATTGCGAAGAATTGAAGAAAAACAATGTTAAAAAATTCCTATATTGAATATTTTTATTTTATAGAAAAAGATTTATTCATATGTACATCGAGATTTAATTCGTCATTACGAAATTTTATATTCATCAAATTAAATTGATAATATGGGTCAAATCGACGGAATTCAATCATTTCGCGCATTTCAGTCAAACCTCTTTAAAATCGATAATTACCGATTTGCGTTGAAATCGAAAAAAATTCATACAAATCCGAATTTTAACAATTTTAATGGAAATTTTATAACAATTGACATTTAGCAGATTTTGTATTGCGTTAATTTCAATTTTAACCCTCTGCCGTTTTGTAATGAAAAATATTACCAACTTAATGGGGGAAATAGGGTTAGGACAGCGTTTTCTCAATGATTTTCATGAATTTTTTTACAGTATAAAAAATGAATACAATTTATTGAAAGTTTGAGATTATTTTATACATATATTTACGTATATACTATAAAATTTTTGAAGAATTTCGTTGAAAAACATCGAAAATATTAGCGATCCCATATTGCAGGTCACAATCAGACTCAGCATTTTGCGTACATTCTGGAAGCCGCAATTTTCATCTGAAATCAAACGAGGTTGGAATTTACTTTTATTACATGTCTCTCTTCTATATGAACCTAAATGCTATAAAAAAAATAGAAAATTGAATTTTTTACAGGGGTCAAAACAAAAAAGCGTGATTTTTTGCCATTTTTTACAGCTTTATTTGCAAAAAAAAAAATTATTTTCAATAATGATAATATTCCGATTTTAGGTTCATATAGAGTGCAATATTATGAAGAAAGTAACTGCCAATTTTCAAAACGATTGGTTGAAAACTTTTCAAACTAGCGTGTACGCAAGTTATAAAAAAAGTCGTTTTCAGAAAAACGCGTTTGAAACACATGGCGCGCTCGGGTCCTGAAGGAGAGTTACTCACTTTAATGGCTTATAACAATAGAACGAGTCGGAATTTTCATTTGAAATTTTGGGAACATATTTTTCAATAGTTTTACTAACCATTTATGAAATAACAAAAAAAAATCGATTTTTTGAACCGTCTAACCCTATTTCCCCCCCTTAAACGGATATATAATTTAAAAGAACTCCTTTCTAAGACAATTTTTTACGAGTGAACATATTTCTATGAAATTAATTTTCAAAAATCCATTTTCAGTTCAGTAGATTTACGATTTTAAACGTTTTTAATATTACAAAATTCAGTAAATATAAATTCTTTATATAATATTTATATTAAATTGCCGGATTAAAGTTTTCAACCTATTCTACACTATTATCCAATAATTCAACTAATCGATTACTACATTCGAAGAAAAAATAACGAAATTTTCGAATAAGAAATTTTTTTTATCATTTCAAAATTGTGAAGAATTGAAAATTTTTATTTTATCGAACGAAATATATTCGCATGTAGATCGAGATTTAATTCGGCATTACGAAATTTTATGTCGTCGTTAAGGAAATTTTGACTGGTAAACATATTCCTATGAAATTAATTCAATTAATAATTAATAATTTCAAAAATCCATTCTCAGTTCACTAGATTAACGATTTTAAACATTTCTAACATTACAAAATTCAGTATATATACATTTTTACATAATATTTATATCAAATTACCAGATTAATGGTTTCGGTCCATTTGAAAATGCTCTCCAATAATTCAATTAACCGATTATTAAATTCGAAGAAAAGAAAATTTGTTAATTTTTTATTAGATAGAATCGATATTCAACATTGTAAAGCTGTCATCGCGAACCGGATAACTCCAAGAGACTCTCGTATAATCGCCTAATCCTTTTTACCAATGTTTTCGCAACAGGAAATATTGTATAACGATTGCGAAGCGGTACGAGAGACAACGGGTTGTTTCTACCGGTAACCGGGTAGTATAAATATTGTTGCGCAATATATCGACGATCGGATCGAAGCCCCGACGAAAGAATGATAAAGAGCGAAAGAGGTGACAATCTAGAAAGAAAGAGAGATATGAAATCTGTGCTCTAGCGAATAATGCCATGGTCTCGGGTGCATTAAATTCTACGAGGAAAAAAAGACGTTAGCAAAGAGAAAAGCGACAAGGGAATAGTGAAGGAAAAAAAAATTGGCAATTAGAAAAATTTTTACTCATTCTCCTAATGTGAAAGTGACCTCGAAATATGTTCCACGTTGTTCAGGCTTTTTATTGCAATTCTTCAAAAGATTCGACTCAACATACATATGTGCACTGCTGATAAGACCGATAACGACCATAATGTGTGTGGCTAAAAGCATAGCGTATCGTGCATTATATATTAATGAAATTGCATTTTATCGTTCAATCGTGAAACGATAAGGGACTCATGATATTTTCATTGGTTAGCGATGTAATTAAATGTACGTTTGACTTATCGATGCGTCTTTTAATTTTTTTTATTATATTAAAACACATTGGTCATTCGGAAATTACAATGATTTTGTAAGTAATGAAAAAGCTCTAAAATTTCAAAAATTTGTCAGGCAGTAATACCGAAAGGAAACAAGAAATATTCGCGAAACCGTACTTTCCTCTATGCCAAAAGCGAAGAATGAATAAACGAGCGTGAGAGTCGAGAGAAAAAGAAATTTTCGACAATTGACGAGCGGGTAAATTCCTGACATTTTGTCTTTTGCCTCCGCTCTAAACTCAATCTCCATGTGACGTAAATTCACGAATTCTTATCGCGGACGCGAACAAATCGTCCTTCAACGTTCTTCGGATATTGAAATTTTTTTTCTTCTCTTAACGAGAATCGCGTCAACGTGAGAAGAAGAGAAAAAATCGTTCAAATGCTCGCCGTCGCGAATTTGTCAAGAGTGCTGGAGTCACGAATTGACTCGTTGATACACGAGATCCGAGAGCGACGAAAAATTCTCGTCTACAACTTGTCAAGAACCAAGGGACATGAAAAAAGTGTCAATAACGAAAGGCACGGAGAAACGTTAAAAAAAACCCACACACCCAAATTTATTTCCAATGATCAGATATCGCGAGACGGTTTTTAACCAGCTAACGGAACAATCAAAGGACTTAACGAATAAAAAGGAGAAGAAGAAGAAGAAGAAGAAACGGAGGCAAAAGTTGGAAAGGATAAGATAATGAAAAAATTAAAATCGATAATTTCGTTATCGGGTAACATATTTAAATTGTTCAGTTCAGGAAAGTCCTTCGGGGCATTGGAGCGCCATTGATGCTCGAAATGTTCCTGAAAATATCGTTATCCTTGTATGTGCTTTTTTCCTTTTATCTCATTTTAGAAACTACGGAAAAACTTTTTCGACCGTTCAAACGGATTTTCATTCGCACCAAAACATAAATCCGATCCGATTTAATTGTGATTTCATTAATTATTTCAGAAACATCCAGGATATCATCCAGAGGGAAAGGATCGGTCTACAGTACAGGCGGCGGTGGCAGGACATTGTCCAGGCATCGTACAAACGACAGCATCATCATCTCTTACGCTCGGTGTAATCGTTCGTTACGTGGGACCGTCGAGTCGCCGCTCAATACTTCGCCAGCCTGGTATAAGGATATTATAATTGAGGGCACGAGCTACGGACAGGCAGCGTGTATGATCATTGAAGACTACCCCCCTCTGCCCACGAGATCGAGGCAAAACCTGCACCAAGATACCACCGAACGATTCCTGAATCATCTGGTTCTGCCTAAGCACAGGACCTCAAAATTTTCCAGGTACACATCAACATCGCCACAAGGATGATCGTAGAAGAAGCGACTTTTTTTTCTCTTCCATCATCGAGATGCGTGTACCTTAGGGTGGCCCATTTTATAAACATTTTCAAACTTTCGTGTTCACATATTTTTAAATAATAGTTGACTATAAAAAAAGACGTTATGATTTTTTTTAGATTTCTAAACTCAAATATGAGTCTGCGCTAATCATCCAAAGTTTAAGTGAAATATTTGACCTACTGGCAATTCTAAGCAGTAAACATTGGTCAGAAGTCAAATGGTTTTATTGCAAACCCTTTCAGGTAGAAAAATATCGTATGGACACATTGAACATTTCTGTAGTCATGAGTAATACCTGCCCGTGTACGAATATTGCAAATGCTAGCAGCAAGCAGCAAAAGTAGTGGAGGTACCGCTCACAAGGACAAGTTATGTCGGTGTGATCTCTGTGCTTGACCCTCTCACTTTCACTGTTTATGATTATTGTAAATGCACCTGATAATCCCAACACCTGATTCTTCTAAAAAATTCAAGAACTTTTCATCGCCTTTTTTTAATGATGTAATGAAGCCAGATATTTCTTTTTTTGTGTAATGATAGTTCGATAGTTAAACAATCACTCAATGTATTTTGAATAAGATCCGTCCATATTAAGTGGTCCGTAGAAGCCTTCAAAAACCCTTAATTTTCACCAAAATCGGGTTTTTTATTTCAATGACAAACGGAAAATATAAAATAAACAAAACTTCATTATGTTCATTGATGTTTTATAAACAACTTCCAGAAGAAGAACATAAATAATCTCAATAATAATATCACCAAATTTTTATTTTAAAATTCATTACCCTCATCGTGGGCTAAAGTTCATAAAGAATTAAAATTATTAGCGCAGACTCATATTTGAGTTTAAAAATCTGAAAAAAATCATAACGTCTTTTTGTATAATAAACTATTATTTGAAAATATGTGAACACGAAGATTTGAAATTTTTTTGAAATGGGCCACTCTAGTGTACCTTATAATAGAAAAAAAAAATCTAGCTCCCGGCAAAGAGGAGAATTGTGAAAAAATATTACTGGCTCATCGATGATTTAAAAAAGTCGCTAAATCACGATTTTTTAGGAACTGTATATGTCCTAAATTATCACACTTTTTTTTTAACATCCCCCACGTCCATTCCGTGTCTGTTATGTCATCGAATTTATCGATAATTTTTCTCTCTTCTCAATATTTTCAGTAACAGGCATCGGAAGCTTCAGCCGTTCAGAGAAACGTGACTGTCGTCACCGGGCAGTGCGGCACGCCTAACCGAAAAAACCGAGAACCACCCTGACTCGACACGTATCGCGCTACCGTCGGGTAGCATCGACCCAAATAACCGTGCAAGGTCGTCAAAAGACGTTCAAACTGTCGTCGCTGCCGAGCGTCGTAGTAAGCTGGAGATCCGGAAGAACGAGAACTAAGACGTTACCGACCTGAGGCTAACGCGCATTTGTAAACAAAACAAAAAAATAAACAAAAGAATAAACGAAATCCGTGAACAACGGGGGAACGAGAGAGAGAGAGAGAGAGAGAACCGGCGTTACGAGGGGCGGCGGGGGCGTTGGCCGCCGGTTAACGAGAGACGGAGTTCGAGATTTTTGTCAAGCTGATATTGTGATTTGAAAAAGAGAGGGAGGAATAAAGGGAGGACGAGAAAACGAGACAAGGAAAAAGCCAAAAAGAAAGAAACAAGAAGATACCGGAGTCGAGTAACTGAAAAAAAAAAAGAAGAAATAGAAAAAACACAGGCGTTTGAAGAATACATGAGTCGAGAATCGTTCATATCTCAAGTGTGTCGTTGAAATAAAGTTTAAACGAAAAAGATAACCGAACAACGGAAGCATCATGGGTACCTTAAACGTGAATCGTAACGTCAGTGATGCGTTTTATCGTTACAAAATGCCTCGTATACAGGCTAAAGTCGAGGGTAAAGGAAACGGTATAAAGACCGTTATAGTCAACATGGTCGAAGTCGCGAAAGCGATCGGACGTCCGGCAACTTATCCGACCAAGTACTTCGGTTGTGAGCTCGGCGCGCAGACGCAATTTGACTTCAAGAACGAGCGCTTCATCGTCAATGGCTCCCACGAGGCTAACAAACTACAGGATTTGCTCGATGGTTTCATTCGTAAATACGTGCTATGTCCGGCCTGTGACAATCCCGAAACGGAATTGATCGTAAGCGCTAAAAAAGGCACGATATCACAGGGTTGCAAGGCCTGCGGTCATCATGGTCTCCTCGAATCTAATCACAAGCTCAACACGTATATACTGAAAAATCCACCGAGTTTAAATCCCGCCGCGCAGGGCAGTTCGTTGACCGAGGGTAAACGTGGTAAACGCTCGAAACGAGCGAATGGCGATGCGAACGGTGATCGTTCTGGCTCGCCGGACAACGACACCAGTACCACGGATATTGTCGTTGAGGCGCCATTGAAAATTGCCAATGACGCTGACGACGATGCCAATTGGGCGGTTGACGTTTCCGAGGAAGCTGTACGGGCCCGTCTACAGGATCTCACTGACGGCGCAAAGGGCATGACCATTAGCGAGGATCTCGACAAAACTGAGAAAGAACGCATGGATATATTTTACAAGCTCGTTAAGTGTCGTCGTGACGCCGGACAATTGGACAATCACAAGGAATTCGTTGCCGAGGCCGAACGTCTCGAGATTAAGACAAAAGCACCTCTCGTACTCGCTGAATTACTCTTTGATCAGGGTATCGCCGTGCAAACGAAGAAATATCGTGTATTACTGTTGCGCTTCACTCACGACGACATCAAGGCACAAAAGTATCTTTTGCGCGGCATCGAACAAGTTATCGCGCTTCATAAGGATTCCTTAATGCCGAAAGTACCTGGAATTCTCAAGGTTCGTTGAAATAAGTTTTATCGTTGTAACGAACGATAATTAATGAAATAATTAACGAATAATTATTGCAATGCGTGAATTAATAATAACGCATCATTTTAATGAACGTTGATTTGATAATCGTTTTTTTTTTAATCTTTTATTATCTCCTCTACCGTTAGCTCTTTTACGACGCTGATATTCTCGAGGAAAAAGCTTTGTTCGAGTGGGCAACGAAAGCGAGCAAGAAATACGTATCCAAGGAATTGTCACAGGAAATTCACGACAAGGCAGCACCGTTTCTCACATGGCTGAAAGAGGCAGACGAGGAAGAATCCGAGTCCGAGGAGGAGGATGACGATTTGGAGGTCGGCGATACTTCGATTCAGAATTTTCTTTTTTGCATTGCTGCCTCTTTCGAAACAATAATTAATAATATTTCTTCCATTGACAACAGATCGAGTACGACGATAGAGCTAAGCAGCCATTGAAACAGCAACAACAACAGCAGCAAAAGCAATCGGCAAAGAAACCGATCAAGGACGAGTCCGAGGAAGGAGATGATTTTGACATCGATGCTATCTAGATGGAATGAGAAAAGAAAGAAAGGAGAAAAACGCTCGCTCTCGACTCTCGCGGCTTTTCGGAGCCTACGGAGCTCTTGACGAACGAAAACTATGGATACTTCGATCGGAGCAACTACCGCTATTCTCTATCTTTCTCTCCCTCGCGCACACTAGACAAAAGAGGAAAGAAAAAGAATTCACTCAATAATTCACTTGAAATATTACATTAATCAATCGTTTCTATACTTTTCTTCTTTTTTTTTTCACGTTTGTTTAACCATCCTTATCTCTACGTCTCACACACACACACGCTCGCACACAATACACTTTTCTCTATTATGGAGATATACTCGATATCACAGAACACGTGAGACGTGTGTACCTCGAATGAAATTTTTACCTATTTCCCACGTTCCAGCGAATCTTCGAACTGTACGACGATATTTTTAATTATCGTTCCTTTACCTTTCTCTTTCTTTTTTTTTACAATGCAATTATTATCTATACGATTATGAATTATTACAATTGCTTATTGAGAGATCATTATCCGTGCCCACTTCTCCCCGTCCTCGGAGCAAGCGAATTCTTCCTTTCGCGACTTGCAGCCCCTGAATCATCGATCCCAACAAAAAGTTTTCACACTTGAATATCTTATTACGTCTATTCCATCTAAATAATCGACGATGTCCTTTCGATCGTGATTAAAATGAAATTGTTGAACTGATGAAGAAAAAAATGCTCCTTCGTTGTATTACTCCATTTTTTTTTAAATAGCGCATCGTACTAATTTATTCACTTTACGACTATCCTCAACTATGGATGAATATTTGAAAAATAATAAAAAAATTGTTTTATCGCAGTCCTTGCGGCGTTGTCGGGAAGGAGAAACGAAGAAAAAAAATTGCCGATAAGGAAACTTATTTTTTAATGAAGATTTGATGATTGCGAGAGGAATTAGATAATGGAAGAAGATTCGAGTGGATTTTCAACTTTTATTTTTTAAGTCTTCGGATGAAAGATGACCCTAGTACAGGCTCGTGAGCTATGGGAAATTCTATAAAGAGACGTAGTTACTTCTCGTTTTAGTGCAATAAAAAAAAACAAGTTTATTATATCTGATCCTGATTACCCGGCTGAAATATCAACGCTTGTTACATCGTGACCGTAAACGACTCTTATTGCCGCACGCAAACACTGAACCGATGTACATATCAGATCAACGGTGACGTCGCTTGAATCGTAGGGGTAATATTTAGGTTTTACATCTAAATATTACTTAAGTGTTTTTTTTGTCCGAAGGAACGAACTCAACTTTCTTATCTTCTCTAATATTTAGAAGAAAAGCATAATTCATCGATTATAAAGATTTGTATTTCAATTTAGTTAAGAGAAATTTGATTAAAAATTCTGAGCTTATAAGTTGATGTTTTGGCTCTTCTAAATTTAATCGACCCTCATTACCCCACCGTGTTTATCACCTACATTGCGCCGTTCCAGTATATCCTTCATTGACCCTTGTTACCCCCTTGGCACAATTTCATATAATTCATTAGCTATTTACAATACCGAAAATAATTAAATTGAAATCCTGACCGCCATTACCCCCATCGAAATATTCTGGCTCTCGTTGCACACCGCGTGCGATACGACGACGGTACGAAGGGGTAAAACTAGTAGATTGCAATAGCTATATTTTCGTATCGGGAAAAGATGGCGACGATGAGGGGTCAGCTCGACGTACGATCTTCGAGTTGCCTCAGAAAATATCGGATATTCTTTATCATCGTAATCACAATATTGTGCGTACAGGTTTATCTGGCGTATGAATTTTTCACATTGGAAAATGCAAGCCGTCGACCCGGTCAATCATCCTCCGGCGAGGTGAGTGTTAACCTTTTTTTTCTCTCAGATCATTACATTGAGCTCTCTCTCTCTCTCTCTCTCTTTTTTTCTCTCTTTCTCTCTGTTATCTCAAGTCTGTCAACTTCAATGTGAAACGTCTATTTCCTCGAACAGGGTGGTTCGTCGCAGCTGGAGGAAGGAGAGGGTTTACCAAAAGGTCCTCGCCAGTTAAAATTACCACCGGACAAAAGATCGAATCCCGACAAAACTCAGCAGACTCAGGCCAATCGTACGGCAAGATTAAAATTGGACAAAAAATTGCTGAACTTTACGCCGATCTGCGAGGTCGTCGGTAGAGAGGCAGTGAGCGCAGTGACAAGAGCTCGAAGTCAAATGTGCAAACATCGCATTGTCAATGTGACGTGCCTTAGCCAGCAAGGCTTGTTGTATCCCCAAAGATTGCATTCTTCGTGTTTGCACTCTGTAGGTTTCAAGGAAACACCAAAGAGTCTTGGCTGTTTCAAGGATGACAAAACGCTTAGGATACTCTCTGGTTATTATTCCATTCACAAAGCCAATAATTCGCCCGAACAGTGCGCTTTTATGTGCCTCCAGTCTGGCTATCCTTACGCAGGAATTGAATATTCGTGAGTAATAGGTGTTAAACGAACGATAATAATATTATAATATTGAACGTGGTAATGAAGCGTTGAATAAATTTGTAGAATCGAATGTTTCTGCGGAATGGAGGAACCTCCACGCGTTAAAAGACTCCCAGATTCAAGTTGTAACATGAAATGTCCGGGAGATCCAAAACTATCCTGCGGCGGTTATCTCACTATCAACGTCTTCTGGACCGGAATACAAAGTAATTGAGTTTTAGTACCGCATAAAACTGCTTTCTATTCGTATTTCTCCATTCAAATTATTCAATTACATTTGAAAAAAAATTAATGAAAAAAACAAATTTTCTGCTGAACAATATTTGAATTATTAAAACAAATTTGTTGGTAAATATCAATGCAATATGTACCGTGAAATGGCAAAAAAAAAATATACTCAAATAATGGAAATTCGGCTTTATACAATGTATTTGAAACATTATATTGTATGGAAAAATAGGTACACATACAAAGCTACCGAATAACTTTTCAGCATCACAAATCTGTGGAAAAATGTAATTGTACTAAATTCTAGGATTCAAGGCCCAAGAAGCGAGAAATTCTAGCATAAAAACGAGCAATGAAAAACCCGTAAGGATCGCATTTCTATTGACTGTAAATGGTAGAGCAAGCAGGCAAGTTAAACGTTTGATAAACGTGCTCTACCATCCGTCGCATCTCTACTACATCCACGTAGACGCGGTAACTATAGCTCTTCCCTTTTACGTATAAGTATATACATACGAGAGAGTCTAGCCTCGGGAGAACTAATTTTATTTGTCTCCTCGACGGGAAGAGTTCAACGAATTTAATTTGGGCTATTTAAATCCGTCATTTACAGAGGCAGGATTATCTGTACCGTGAAATGTTGGATGTTGAAAATACTTGCCAAGCGAACAATATCAAAGTTGCTAAGGGTATCGGTCGTCGTCACGCGAGTATCTGGGGCGGTGCCAGTTTACTCACTACTCTATTGACCTCGGCTCAACAGATGCTCGAACATTCTCATCAATGGGATTTTCTCGTTAATCTATCGGAATCCGATTTTCCAATAAAAAGCAACGAACAACTTACGGATTTTTTAACATGGAACAGAGGTTTTAATTTCGTTAAATCTCACGGTCGTGAGGTTCAACGTTTCATAACGAAACAGGGACTGGACAAGAGTTTCGTTGAATGCGAGGCTCGTATGTGGCGTATAGGTGATAGAAAATTGCCCAAAGGTTAGAACGCATTTGTTTATTTAGCAAAATTGAAAAAAATGGTCCAATTACCCTACTGGTTATCCAAAGATCGGCCACGTCTCATTTTTCGAATTTTGATAGTAACATTTTCATTTGTATCATTCGAACATTCGATTACGCACATGTTCACGCTCATTCTTTGCAGGAATTCAAATTGACGGCGGAAGTGACTGGGTCGCTCTTAGCCGTGACTTCGTCGAATACGTCGCTAATCCAAATCCCGATGAATTAGTATCCGGACTTCTAAAGATATTTCAATATACCTTACTACCGGCTGAATCTTTTTTTCACACGGTTCTAAGAAATTCTCGTTTCTGCGACACGTACGTTGACAATAATTTGCACGTTACGAATTGGAAGAGAAAATTAGGCTGCAAGTGTCAGTACAAAGCGGTGGTTGATTGGTGCGGTTGCAGTCCGAATGACTTTAAACTCGAGGATTTCACGAGAATACGGAATACCGCGGAGAGAAATTTATTCTTTGCGAGAAAATTTGAGCCTAGCATAGATCAAAGAATAATCGATAGGGTCGAAGAATGGTTGTATCCAAACAGGATAAATCGTACGATAATCAAGGGTCACGACATGTATTGGCAAAATCTTTATCATCACGGTGATTTAAGTCCACTAGCTGATGATGCATTGCTAACGATATCCCATTCGCTCGCGAGACTTTTGTTCTCGAGTTACAAAATTGATTCACGATCGACAAAATTACTGGAAACAACGGCGTATTTTCGGGAAAACAAATTCAGCGGAATTCTCGTGATGGCCGAATCGAGCTTATCGAAGAATCAAGAATCATCGACAGTGGGGAACGAAAATTTTCAACGACTCGAGGGTATGGTAAAAGTACGAAGAAACTTTTCGGTGAATGGTGTTTGGGTCGGTAGAATACAGAGTCTCGCTATTGGCACGGATTACGATCAGAAGGAGCAGACTTTCAGAAATTTGATCCGTGCTATTGGTCCACTCGCTAATCCTATTCTCGCTTACGAATTTGATGTTTCGCTCGTTACACCGAGAAACATATCGGTTCTGTGGATCGATCCACGTGGACGTTTGGCCGACGTGAGTCATTTGCAACTCGAGGAATTGACGCTGGTAATTAGTAATTAATAGCAATTAGTAATTTTTACAAAAATAAAGGAGAAAAAGTTTTGTGTTATTCGTAATGAATGGAAAATTTCTTTCTATTTTTTTTTCCAGACTGGATCAGCAAAACCACAATTGAGTGAGCCTCTGTTGATAGGAACGTGGCAAGCATTACTGTTAGCCGACACTGTGCTTGTGGCAAAATTAAAATTTCTCGTAACTCCATTGGCTTATTGGAAAAGCAAGAAAATCACAGTTCGTAAAGCAAAAGAAATTCACAACGGTCCAACGATACCGTACAACGTACACGAAGATTTTAATGAAAAATGGACTTCCATATTAAAAAATTTGCCACGCGAACAAACCTCAGTAACGAATAAAAACGTCGAGGAGCGAGTAGGCTTGGAATTGGATCTATGGATAGACACGCTCGTCTACGATTATTACGAGATCGTCGAGACTTGTAACGTGACCGACGTATTATCGACGATAATGTCGAAACATCGTAAATGCTCTCAAACTGTCTGGAGCTCAATGAGCCCCGATCCCAAGGCTGATATACGTAATCTATGTCAAAACTATTAACTAATTTACCAATTACGTGCCATTCCTCACAATCGAAAAAGAAAGGAGAAAGAAGAAAAAACTCATCTCGCCTTTGTACAAATCATCCTTCTTAGATATTTTTATATCGAAAACATATGCCTGTATATATACCTCAACGTATTTGTATTTATAAATATATATTGCGTGATTTACCTTTTTCGAAATGTACATCAATTATTCTTCGAAAATGGTCAAACGTAAAATTATTTTAAATTTAAGCTTTTTCCCGGTAGTCCTGGTTTCGCGCGCCCTCCCTTCACTATCCACAGATGACCTGCCAAATAATCTAGGGATTTTTGCATTCGCGATGGTAATAATCATCAATTGCCAACGTAACATCACCGAGTGGAGTCTTCGGTGAAAAAAAAAAAAAAAGTAAAAAAAAAATAAATAAATATATCGTCCGCTTTGACTTCTAGGAAGTTTAACGCAAGATGTCGGGGAATGTTTTGCGTGATGAGCCGCTGCTATGGTTTTGCACGAAATGACTTGCTTGTCGCGGCGAGAATTTTCAAAATTTCGGCCTAAACTAAATCCCCGAGTGTTTTAAAGTCAAATAATACGTTTCATCGTGACATCAATGTATATCGTGTAGAACGATTTTTTTCGGAGTATATATATATATACACATATATATATATATATATATATATTATACAAAAAGAAACGAGGAATACAAACGACGAGATAGTGAGCAAAAAGAAAAAAAAATAGTGTGCGTTGTGTGGTATCACAATATTACGAGGTCAGGAGGCAAAACACACGAGAGAGAGAAAGACGATATATGCCAATTGGTTTTGTCGATCAAAACAACGTAGTTTTTAACGAGCAAAAAATCGTCAAATTTACAACAACAAAAAAAACTATAATTGACCGTTTGCATTTGTAATGGGAGCAAAATCGAGTACCGTGGCTCAGTCAACGAGCGGCAATGGCCAATCCTCGAATGGCACCAACGAAACAACAATGCAGGGTTTTTCAATTCTTCGCTCGTTGCCAGGAGGCGTAGGAATGTTACAGCACCAGCAGAGCGGACAATCGCAGTCTTCTAGATTACAAGGGGACAGTAGACAGCGCGCGAGATCATTGAGCTCAGTTCCAGATTTAACGTCCGGCGAACAGGGTAGTCTAGCCAATTCTGTCGGCGTCAATGTCGGACAAGCTCTGGGTCTTGTTAATCTTGATTCGGACGACGGTGACGAGGACAGCGGTAGAGTCTACGCGGCTCACAGCTTGCCTTCCCACATCTGGTCCCTCAACGGTGAGTGAAAAAAAAAACCATTTTTTGCAGTCCCGTATTGTCCGACTCGTGGAGAACCATTGAACCGCCGCGACATTCTATTTCCATTCTCTGTAAGATAACAAACTGAGTGGTCTAAACTTTGGATTCGTGGCATTTGAGTCTGAATAATCGTCGGAGAAATTGGGTGAAAAATGAAAAAGTGAGCTTACGTTACGTTGAGCAGTTTTTTTTCACAAACTTCCTGGTACTCGTAACGAAATTGAACGTTCCGCCACTATGAAATCAAAGCTCGAACAGTTACCGTTATAGATACGCAGGAGTGTATCGATCATATCGAGAAAAATCTGGAAATATTATGAAATAAATGAGTTGTCGAGAGCGTCCAATGTTCTTCAGTGTTTGAACGATCTTCGCGCAAAATGATACAATAGAATTTAAATTTACAGAATCTTTTAGACGAAAATAACATTCTACGTGAAATTTCATTGTTGCTCAGAACGAGCTTGAACGATCGTTCTACATCCAAGTTTTAACGTAAGGTTGTCGCTTTTCGATGAAAGTCCGTGTGTTTGCAAAACGATGAAAGGCTAAATTAAGGAACGCAGCAGTTTTTTTTTTTATACACCTCGACTAACAAAGGGGGTTTCATCAGCTGATCGTTTTTTTCTCTCTGTTTTCCTTTCTCATCGAACGACCTCGTTCACCGTGTTACAGAGATTATTTTTTTCTCGAGATTCATTAGAATTTCAATTTTTTTCAATGACGCATGATCGAACTTTTGTTGTTCTTTATTTTTTCCTCGTTCCTTTCTGTAAAATGGCTGTTGAAAGTATAAAAAACATTTCATGGGAACGTGGTCATGAGCGAATTTAACCTAGCACTCACCGATAACAAACGCTTGAGGTAAGGTTACAAGGTTATGTGCGTATGTCATTTCTTCTTGACGGTTTTTTGTTAGGTTAGCGGGGCAAAGGCCGGGCGGGGTGGGGGCGCGATGTCGACCAGGGAGTACGTTTGTTTTGGCGCGTGTTGCCGGGGTGGTTGGCCTGGTAACCGCGTACAATCGATGTTAGCTTTCAAGGGCCTTGTCGGTTATATTGAAAGGAAAATTAGTGCAAAAAGAAAAGAAGGAGAAAAAAGTGACACTGCGAGAGATAAGAAAGAGAAACAGCACAAAGCTCGAATCCGAGAGGGTTCTGAGATTCGCTAATGAGATTGGCGATTCCAACGGTGTGTTCATTTTGAGATGTCATCGTGTGGGATGGGTTAGATTAAGGTTAGGCTGAGTTTACTATGGGAATAATAGTGAGCTCGTGCCTTAACGAAACCGAGACCGAGGTTGTACCTACGCATCACGTTAGACGCGTAATTTACGGTATTTTTTAAATTTTCCTTTCTTGCATCTACAAAGTTTTGTATCCTCGAATAACGCCAGAGATGTTGTAATGAAGAATTCTATAAAAATTCATGTAATTCGTATTTTCAAGGTCTAAAATGTCCCGTGTGCTCCAAATTCATCCTGCCGGACGACATCGAGTGTCACCTTGTCATGTGCCTGACAAAGCCACGTCTAAGCTACAATGGTGCGTGTAAGCTTGTCATCTAGCGCGAATGATAAAAAAAAAAAAACATAATTTTGAATGGAAGCAAAGAGACGGAAAAAACAAAGTATTTTCTTGCGTTTCAGAGGATGTATTAGCCGACGAAAAGGGCGAATGCGTTATTTGCCTGGAAGAGTTGCAACCTGGAGATGTGATAGCTCGCTTACCTTGCCTATGCATATACCACAAAAAGTATGTACTCTCCGAACATGTTACGTTTGTTAATTCAAACTTTTTTTTATTCTCTTTTATTAGACACTTTTAGCCGGTAAGCGTTTTCATTTGTTTCGTTCATGACGAAAGAACTATTTCGGTTCGGTCAAATGAGAGCCAGACTTTTTTAAATTATCCGCACCAGGAACTAGCGAAGTCAGCGACGAATCAAAAGAATCGTCAATGCTAGTCCGATGTGCGTTGAATTAAAAAAATTTACACTTTGCCGTTGAAAGTAAAAGAGGATGATAATGAAAGAACGATTTTCATAATTTCTAACAAATGTATAACTCACTAATACACAACATCACATTGACTAACAAACATATCCGTGTGTCGTTCGATTCGAGAAACGTCGAATTTGCGTTTTTTTTTCCTCGCGTCTCAACAAAGAAGCGATTTTTGCTGGAGAATATTGCTCTATGTTTGCAGCTGCATCGATAAGTGGTTTCAAGTTAACCGCAGTTGTCCCGAACATCCTGGCGACTGATTTGCCATGCACCGAATAATTTTCGAGAACTAATGTGGATCAAATTGCTGGCCCTGCGGGACACGAATTGAATCAATGCGAATCAGAACGTTGTGCGACAGTTAGGACGACGCAAGTTATTGAAAAAATGAAAAAAAAATGAAAAAAAAAATGAAAAAACTAGTCAAGGTGGCCGCTAGTCTGTGACGGTGGTTCGTACGCGTGATGATCGTTCGACCAGCCAAAACTCGATCGAATTCAAAAGAGAAGAAAAACACACGGAAAAAAAATAATGTGGACATACATCAAACTTCAATCCTTAAAACTCTACAACTGAGGGAGGGACTTATTAAAGGAAAAGTAAAAAAAAAAAAAAACTGAAAAATACATCGCCATAAGATTGAGCGATAAAAATGCTATTATCTATATGTATCTATAAGTACTCTATTACCGCTATATCGCTTACTATCGATTGTACCATATTTATAAATTTTACTTAGTTTTACATCTCGAAGTCGATTTAGCAGTTTTAAGCAAATTGATGATCACAGTTATTGTTAGTATATATATATATATATTATTATTATTTTTTTCTTCAAGGAGAAAGGGAAAATTATACAGTGGCCGATGCTTAGTCGGAATGGACCTGCTTTAACGGGCGGGAGAACCTTAGATAAGTTACATATAATTTTAATGATTTTACAACCAAGATGATGTATTGTTTTTTGTTGTCTGTTGGGAGGTCGGTGCGGGGGTGGAGGCGGGGGGGGGGGGGGGGGCGGAAAGAGTGGAAGAGTGCTAGAAAGGATATTTTTGATACTTTCATAAATGGGCAAGCCAGGATGTATAAGAGAAATCGGAGCAAAGGACTTGTCGTAATGCTGTTGACGCTGTAGTAAAGAAAAAAACAAACAAAAAAAAACAATAAAGGTTCTAATTTAACCTTCTTTATTGACATCACTGGACATAAATGTGTTTTATTTTTTTCTCATTCTTGTATCATCAGCTCGTTAATTATTCGATTTTCAGAGCTACGCAGGAATGGATTGGTATATATAGTATACAAACAACAAAGTGGAGGATGAATAATATATGTATTCATATTAGTGCGTACTTCGCACAATTTTCGATGGGGTCACGAGGCTGGTATCCTCGGGCTCAAGGTCACCTTAGATCAACGAACCAATCCGGTTTGTGTTTGTCCCGAACCTTTTATCACCGGGTTAGCCCCCCTCCACCGCTCTTAGCCAAAAACGTATTTACTGCCTCGAGGACAAATGTTTGCTAGTGACGTATGATGAAGTTTATTCGATATAATTGCACGATATAACGTCCAGCAATGTATTCCGAAAGTGGCAAGTGTTTTTTTTTCTTTTTCGTGCGCATTCGCGTTTCATCGGAATCATTTATATCTGCCGGTATCGTGCGGAGGCGTTTGGACATATATAATCCACTTTACACGGATACCAACTTACCGTCGCTCTTCCGCACCCTCGCGCCCTACCTTCTTATCGATAATAATTTATACAAAGAACGTAGATGAGCCGTGATCGCGAAATTCCACTTTGATTTGCCACCTAGCGGTAAAATGGCAAAACTCAGTTTTTATTAACAAATTAAATGGAGCATTGAAGAAAATGATTTTAAATCGTTGTTTAGCATACATTTCTTTAATGCCAGTATTTTTTTCTGAAACTTCGGTGAATTTAGCGTAAAAAAACGATTTAATAGCAATTACATGCATGACCGATAGTTTCAGTGATATTAATTGCGCAAATGAATCGTTTATCCTTCGTCTCTAGAACATTTTTTTCTCAAAATTAGCTAAGTTCGAGAAAGAAAAAATACTCGCTATCAAAAGAATTGCTGATACGAATGTTTTGATTAAAAATTCGATACTGTCGTGGATAAAGAATTTAAAGAAGAAATTCCCGCTAGAGTCTGCTCTTTCGCTCGCTCATGTGTAACGTTCGTTCGGGAATTCACCCTGTGAGCGTTGGTTCCCGACAGAACTAAAGAAGTACGGAGAACAATTGTTCTCTAAAGTATCGTGACAATTTCACGATACGTACAGCGATTCCCTATCTCATAATGTTTATGTAAGTCACGGTGGGCACACGGGTTTCGATTACGGGAATGAGAAACGCACTCCACCGACGGGGTCACGAATAATCACACAGGGTTGCCGGCGATTGCGCGCGCCAGACGAGGAACGAAGAAGGGGACTAGAGGGTGTATGCGGGAGAGAGAGAGACAAATAGGCAGATCTCCCTTCATGGTGGAATCTTTGAAAGTTTCGAGGTTATAAAGCGGATATATCCGCAAGGTGTAGTAACCCGTAAATTGCTCGGTTCGGTTTCGAGACGAGAGAATACGTGTCTCGTCGTTCAGTCGGTCGCTCGTCGCAACCGCGATTCATCGACGCGACCGCTCTTTTTCTTTTTTTCTTTCTTCCCTCTTTCATTCATTACCGTCCTCGGTAACACGAGACCCTGTGTGCGGTGATCTCGCGAATTCTCGTTCCGGACAGAGGAGCGATAAAAGAGGAAAAGAAGAAGAAAAAAGGAGGAAGAAAAGCAGTGTCCGGTGACGAACTATATTATGGGATATTCGAGGCGAGATTAGAGATTTAGAGTGTGAGTGAGCGCGCGCGTGTGTGTGTGGGTGTGTGTGCGTAGAGTTGTGCGTATTCAACGTCGATATACATAATGTCGGCCACAAGTAGACTCGGGGTAATGCGGGAAAGTAGGATGGCCGATTTGGCCGTTTGACGAATATTTCAAGTTTTTTCGTGACGGTGGGCGGTGGTTTGTTATTTTTTTTTTAAACACAAAAGGGCGTTTAACATGGTTAAGGAAAAGCCGAATTCGACACGTATATACGACTCGGACGGTTACAGGCGACGTGCCGCTTGTATATGTGTGAAAAACGACCTCGAGGACGAGGTAGGAACAATAGAGGGCACTTTTTACGTTTATTCAACTTTTTCAATTCTTCCTTTTTTTTTTTGCCTCCACTTTCCTTTTTTTACCGGTTTCTTCGTTACCGGAATAAACGATAATTGTTGAAATACCTTTTGGTCACGCTCTTCACGGTCCTGGATTATCAAATTGTTCTCAAAGGCTTCGTCCTCCTTTATTGTAACATCCTCGCCATTCAAACTCCTCTCCTTATTCACACCGGCTCCGAAAATGCATGGAACATGCTTTTTTGTTTCTTCTCTTGACCCAATTTCCTTTTTTTCGTTGATTCATCAATGTTCATGGTTTTTTTGATACTCAGGTACTCTTGGTGACGTCCAGCAGAAGACCCGACAGTTGGATCGTACCGGGCGGCGGCGTCGAGCCGGAGGAAGAACCCGCTGTAACTGCTATCAGGGAGGTCAGAGAAGAGGCTGGAGTTCTTGGAAATTTGGGACGTTGCCTCGGCATATTTGAGGTTCATAACAGTCACGGTTTTCGTGTGATCGATTAGAGTTTGCTGTGTCGTCTGGATTCGACGGCACTTGTAGATTTTTGAACGAGCAAAAATTTTATAATGTTGTAGTTTGCATCGTTGGAACGCAACGCAAATAGATTTTTTAATTTTCATTTTCGGTATTGCTCTTCGTTTCTCGTGCCCATTTAGGCCCAGCTCCTTGAAGGAGACCCCAATAAAATGTTTTAACGATTTTCGTCATCGATGATCCAATCTTAAGGGGGATTAATTGTGTAAAAAATTTATTTTCGTTGCATTCCAACGATGCAAACTTCAACGTCATAAAATTTTGAGAAATGCGGCAAATTTAGAATCGGCAGGATTTTTTTCTGTACCGTGTTACACCGAATGATTTGATCAATGTTCTTTGGGGTAAAAATGATTCGACATTTTTTTTTAAATAAAAATTCCCTTTTTTTAGTTCAATCATGCTGAAATTTTCCGTACAGTCGGTAAATCATATTCAGAAAGAAATCTCATCTGAAATTCTGCGCGTTGAGATTTTTGCCATTTGTTATTTTCTGAAAAACAAAAAATTAGTACTCTTATGTATTCATTGATAAATTAACACAGAAACACGATAAAACATGGAATGATTGAGCCGGACCAAATTAAAAATCTTAGACATTCGAATTTTCGACATATCTTTTGTCTTGTTCACTTTCTTTACGGAGAAGCAAAGACGTTGTTAGTCCTAATAAAGGAAGCTTTGTAGAAAAGGTAAATTTACAAGGAAGCTTTGTGAAAATGGAGAAAAAAAACTGATGATTAACATCGAGAAAAAGGAGAATTTATGTGAATGAACTGTAAAAAAATGGAAAAATGATGAGAAATTTTTGTTTTTTTTGGTTCCATTGTTCCAGCAGAATATCGAACATAAGCACAGGACTCAGGTGTGGGTGATGCGCGTCACCGAGGAAATGCCGGAATGGGAGGACTCGCGAGCAATCGGTCGCAAGAGAAAATGGTTCTCGATAGCCGAGGCCCTGATACAATTGGCTCAGCACAAACCCGTCCAGCGATCATACCTGCACAGCCTACGTAACACCAATCCAAGATGCAACAGTCCAACGTCCCTTCATACGTCTCACGGCACGCCGGCACCGATTCAAGTGATGAACAACTCTGGTAGTAACGCTCATCCGAACAAAAACAGCTAATGCCAAGCTACCGAGATCAAGAATAAGTTTCCGTTTTTTTTTTCTCTTCGTTTTCTTTCTTTCCGCAAGAATATTCGTCAATCGCGGCTCTATCCGTCGATCCTTCACTTACGTTACTATTCTTTTTGTTCTTTTCCCTGTCGTCTTTCTTTAAACGATCTCGCCGAGTCAAGAGTCCGACGAGATCGCGATAATCGCTATCACTGTATTTTATACATTAAACGATATTAATTAACTACATCCCCTCCCCCCGTCACGATCCCACAATTTACTTATTATTCGTATTATAACTTATATAACTATGGAACGCTAATAACAAAAAAAATGAGAGAAAGATAAAAAAAATATCTGGTTTGTGGAGTCAAGAGTCCGTCGAGTATGTACCTCGGGAATGATTCGTAGAACGATTGTCTGACTAATAAAGAAAAATTTATATACATTCTCGTTCGTTCGTTCTCGTTTCTATTTCGTATGCATTTCTATCCCGTTGAGAGAATAAGAATAGAACAATGGAGACGAGGGTGCTTGTCTCTCTCGTTGAATTCGCCTATTTTTGTCTTCGCTCTTCCGTAAATAGAACTTTGTCGTAAAGGACAATACGAAGAAGTGTTTTGGCCGTTCATTCCGCGATTTTCACTTTTGCTTCGTGTTTACATTTTTCATCGACACTAATTTTGTTCGTTCAGAGCGCATGCGTGACTTTTTTACGTTCAGTGTTTTGCCTCCACGTGCTCACGACGAAACGCCGCTCGCCTTTTGGAGTCCGAACTTTTGTTAATATCGATAAAAACGTGTTGTAAAGTCGAAATAATAAAAAAAAATTGGAAATAGAGATCAATAGGTGAGTGAAAGGCAAGATAGTGAGAATTTTTTCGAGCTTATGGAGACGAGAATGCTGTAAGGGAGGTTATTTCGAGGTTAATCTAACCTCAAATTTCTCTAACAATCATGTGATGTGATAAAATGTTTTTGCTTTCTGTCAGAGCATTGTTTTTAGGATGTTTGATTTTAAGACATATATACTACTGTCAGAAATGTTGCAAATAGACAAAAAATCACATAAAAAAAAAAAAAAAATGCGTAAAATGCTGTATTTGAGCTTTACTCGCCGAAATAACACAATAAAATTAAATTTGGAACAATTGGGCTTCACAAAACGAAGATGAAGAAGCCTGACAAAAAATTTCTAATAAGTGAGATTTGTGCTTTCTCACAATTTGCAAAGGGCTTTTCATAGGAACTTTTGTGAAATATACAAAATTATTTTCAGAGTTTTCTAAAAACTTTATATCTTCCTGTAAGAGCGAGGACATAAAAATGTCAGATTCAAAGGACCAAGAACCGATGGACGACGGTCAGGAGGATACGGAGGATAGTGAGGGTAGTGAAGCAGAGATGGAGGAGCAAAATGAGAATGAAGATGACAAAGAGGCGGTTGAGAATACAACGAACAAGCAAAAAGTATATTTACCGGGTAAACCATTGAAAAAGGGTGAAGAATTGGTGGTTGATCGTTCGGCTTATAAAATGTTGCATCAGGCGCACACGGGTGCTCCTTGTTTAAGTTTCGACGTCATGGAGGATGATTTCGGTAGTTCCAGAGATAGTTATCCTCTGAGTATGTATATCCTAGCTGGTACACAAGCGGCGCGTGCTCACGTTAACAATCTGTTGTTAATGAAAATGACAAATTTGGAGGGTGTTAAAAGCAACAATGACAGCGACGACGAGAGCGATGGTGAATTGAGCGATTCCGAGGACGAAGAAAATCGCAATAAACTCCCGGTTATGACTGTAGCATCGATAAAGCATCAGGGTTGCGTGAATCGAGTGCGTTCCACACAAATTGGCAATGTTCCCTTCGCGGCCAGTTGGAGCGAGCTAGGTAGGGTAAATCTATGGAATTTGGAGGAACAACTGAAGGCTGTCGATAATCCTACTTTGTTAACGGATTATAACAAAAAATTGGACAAACCGGACGGCGGTGCAAAGCCATGTTTCACATTCAAAGGACACTCGACCGAGGGTTACGGTCTCGATTGGTGTAGAACGGAACCGGGGACACTCGCTTCCGGTGATTGTAAAGGCAATATTCATATCTGGCGTTACGCGGACGGTGGTTCTTGGCTCGTCGATCAGAGATCTTACAATTCTCATGCTCCCGCTAGCGTCGAAGATTTGCAATGGTCACCCAACGAGAAACACGTATTGGCATCTTGTTCTGTGGACAAAAGGTATGCTTGGGCAATAGGGTGGCCCATTTTATAAACATTTTCAAGCTTTCGTGTTCACATATTTTGAAATAATTGTTAACTATAAAAAAAGACGTTATGATTTTTTTTAGATTTCTAAACTCAAATATGAGTCTGCGCTAATCATCCAAAGTTTAAGTGAAATATTTGACCTACTGGCAATTCTAAGCAGTAAACATTGGTCGGAAGTCAAATGGTTTTATTGCAATCCCTTTCAGATAGAAAAATATCGTATGGACACATTGAACATTTCTGTAGTCATGAGTAATACCTGCCCGTGTACGAATATTGCAAATGCTAGCAGCAAGCAGCAAAAGTAGTGGAGGTACCGCTCATAAGGACAAGTTATGTCGGTGTCATCTCTGTGCTTGACCCTCTCACTTTCACTGTTTATGATACTTGTAAATGCACCTGATAATCCCGAAACCTGATTCTTCTAAAAAATTCAAGAACTTTTCATCGCCTTTTTTTAATGATGTAATGAAGCCAGATATTTCTTTTTTTGTGTAATGATAGTTCGATAGTTAAATAATCAATCAATGTATTTTGAATAAGATCCGTCCATTTTAAGTGGTCCGTAGAAGCCTTAAAATATCCTTAATTTTCAACAAAATCGGGTTTTTTATTTCAATAACAAATGGAAAATATAAAATAAACAAAACTTCATTATGTTCATTGATGCTTTATAAACAACTTCCAGAAGAAAAACATAAATAATCTCAATGATTATATCACCAAATTTTTATTTTAAAATTCATTACCCTCATCGTGGGCTAAAGTTCATAAAGAATTGAAATCATTAGCGCAGACTCATAATTGAGTTTAAAAATCTGAAAAAAATCGTAACGTCTTTTTGTATAGTAAACTATTATTTGTAAATATGTGAACACGAAAATTTGGAATTTTTTTGAAATGGGCCACCCTATTGTGCAATGAAAAAAACAAAAAGAAAATGAATGTATTACTAAAAAATTGATATTATATAATATAATAATTTATTGTTGTATAAAATAAGGACGATAAAGAATGATTTGTGAATGTTTCTATGCAGCATTAGAATATGGGATACCAGAGCGAGCCCACAATCAGCTTGTATGTTGACCGCCACCGATGCTCACGACTCTGACGTAAACGTGATATCGTGGAATCGTAATGAGAGCCGTTTTATCGTTTCCGGCGGTGACGATGGAATTTTGCGAATCTGGGACTTGCGACAATTTGGCAAACCGCCCGCGGGTCCGGTAGCAACTTTTAAACAGCACACAGCACCGGTTACAACGGTCGAGTGGCATCCCAACGAACCTACGGTTTTTGCATCCGGTGGCGCCGACGATCAAATCGCACAGTGGGATCTCTCGGTTGAGTACGATCAGAATGACGAACAGGAGGACAACGATTTAGCTGGTTTGCCACCACAATTATTGTTCATACATCAAGGACAGTCGGACGTTAAAGAACTCCACTGGCATCCACAGTGTACCGGCACAATGATTTCCACCGCTCACTCGGGCTTCAATATATTTCGAACTATTAGCATTTAAACAACTAATTATTAAATATATCTTTTAACATAATTTTTGTAATTGTTTTTTTTTAACGTTTAAATCATTCGCCTCCACGCACAAAGTTTCTTTTTCTATTTTTTTTTTTTCGTCAATTCAATTACGAACTATCGTTTTAACAGCGTTAATGATAAAAGATGCCTTATCGTTGGTCTGCCGTGTGGACAATTCCACGGATTTTTCATTTCACCCATCTGCGAAGCGAGACGTTTCATGTCCGACATGCTCAATGCTTTACCGATCATCACAGCACCCCGACATGCTCTCGATGCCAACATTTGTCTCACTCTCGACGGTCTCGGTATCGTACTAACTGTACCACTACCGTCAGTGCCACCTTCTCTTATTAAAAATATCAATTCCTCGATGTCCTCTTGGCCAAATTGCCAATAACCGCTCGTTGGCATTCCCGTTAAACGAACTCGCCTTCCCGGATTATCTAAATATTGGAAAGTTAAGAAAGGCAATGTGTCGCTCTAAGATTGTAAACGGAATTTTGAAGAAAAGTGGTACATGCTTTTTTAAGCCTGGTATGACCCGATGGGGCACTGTTCGACCCCAGAAATTTCAGAATTTAAATTACAGATCTTAAATCAGCGAGCTGAAAAGTCTGTTACAACGGTCCTATTATTAAAGCATCAATGTCGATTTTTCGTCAATTCGTGGAGTCGATTAATGCACCGTTTCGATCAATCGTATTGTAAACGAGATTTTAGCCATTATCACTTCATTACCATCCGTTTTCACGTCAAACGTAAAGCCGTTGTCCTCGAAAATCTGTCGATGTTCGATTAGCACCGATTCATTGAGAGCCGCGAGATCAAGGGACTTTGGTATTATTAATTTTTGCGTCTTCAATTTCGTCTCGTTGCTCAACTTTTCGAAACGAAATTTCTCATCGCTAGCGTGCTGATCAATTATAAAGAGATCACCCTCGAGCCGAGCTACTACGAAACCAAGATTGAATTGTCCGACAATTGTCATCTGTAAATTTTGAAATTTCTTTAATCGTGAACGATTGCACATACACGAAAACGAGTGAAGAAGAAAAAGTTAACGAGACCTTGCCGAAAGATTCCTTGGTCAGTTCCTTCTGCAATTCCTTCTCTGCCTCGGAGCTTTTACTCGGTTCTATTTGAACCCTGTACTTCACTCTCCGCGATTCTCTCTCGCAAGAACTCGCTGAGCTTGTTTTACGCAAGAGTTGCCTCCTCACGGAATCCATACTTATCGCTATATCACGATCTTTGAGCTTTTCAATAAGCTCATCTTTGTCACAACTGTCATTATCATTATCGACATGCTTTAACAAATTTACATCATTTTGTTTAGTCAGCAAGAGCCTTTTCGTTGGTGGATCGGGCGTCGAGTCGCTACGGGATATACTTCTTTTAAGAGTATAATTAAGTTCCTGAAGAGTCTTTGTCGTAAAACTACCTTGCATCTTGTCCCATTTTTTAGTCAAATTTGATTTTATCGTTGCGAGAATTAATTTCTCTTGAGTGAGCAATATCGTACGTTTGTCCGGTGTAACATTAACGTCGGCACATTGCTGATCGGGCCTGAGATTCAAATATACAAATGGATATTGTCTATTGTTGTATTTGTGATAAATGTTGTTAATGAGTTTGCTAATTTTAGCGAGATGGCAAGGACGTCCGTTGACGTAAAAAAATTGTCGATCCGGACTCGAACGTCCCATCGTGTGATCGCAACTACTGACGTAAAATTCCCAATCAAAGTCTATCGCCAAATTGGCCGATAAATTGTATTCCTGAAGTGTTGCTTCGTCGGGTTGTTGAATAACAATTTCTCCCAAACCCGTGAGAGATTTTTGGCCAAACATTGAGCCAACATTGTCGAGAATACTGTTACCACCTGTTGTAGCGATTACAACGTTATTCGATTTTCCCTCTGTGCTATTTGTGCACGTTATCTTCACGCGAGTCGATACAAGACAATAACTATACAATATCTGTATGGTCTTTGCAAATTCCTTCTTAAGATTTTTCTCAAACTCTTTAGCTCTGACAGGAAGACTCTTGAATATATTTTTAACCACTACGGTCGTGCCTCGCTCTCTCGCGCAATTTTCTCGCTTTACTAAGACTCCGTTTTTGTCGAATTGCAACTTAAATGCATGCTCGCTCGACGAGTGTCTCGTTGTTATACACAGATCTGATAGCGCGCACAGAGAACTCAACGCCTCGCCTCTGAAGCCAAACGTTGTGACCTCTTGCAAATCGGAAAATTCTCTGAGCTTCGATGTGTGATGTTTGAGAGCTAAAAAATTCGTAGATATCGATGTAGTTTGACCAAAAACATAAATAGTAGCGGAATTTCATGGTAAGATTCTTCTTTCAGTTTCATTTTGTATCTTAACATTTAAAAATGAGGCAACGATGAAGCATCAAGTGATTTAAAAGTTTTGTTGTGCCTGCGTTAGTGTATAATTATTTTCAATAGTAAATTAAGGTTTTTATGATTCTTAAGCCTCGCAGGATTGTTGGGGGAATGCAAATCTAACGTATGACATGCTCTTTTCTTTTGAAGTGTGCTTTTAACTCACTCAGTGATGATTTTGCCTACCAATCTATTCTTCATTATACCATCTCAAAATATGTTTACTTGCATTCAATTCTTAGGTGTACAAGCTGTTAGTCAATCCTCTAAGAGTTAACACATGTATTGATAGTTTTTATAATTGTTGAACACCAGAATTGTTGATGTTCCAAGGAACGATGTCTAAAAACTTTCTTACTGATTACTGAGGTCGTGACGCTGCCGCATGACTGAACAAATTCATATAAAAAAATTGTCCTCAAACCAAAAATACACCCGTATATTCGGACACACAAAACTAATTAAAAATACGTTTGTTACATACCCAAGCCATCGAAATCTTGTTCCAGAACGCCGCTTCCGTTGTCACTAACGCTTATGCAAGTTTTTCCACAATCCGTGAGTTTAACATCGACAACAGTAGCACCACTGTCAACGCTATTTTCCACCAATTCTTTGACGGCAACGGCAAGATCAAGAACGACCTACATTAGAAAGAATATTAATAATTATTGAAAGAAATGACAATTTACAAAGATGCCGGTTTAACCTTACCTGTCCCGAGCAAATGTGATGAACGGTTTCCTTGCTTATGACAGTAATTTTTTTTGATAACTCGCTCGTCGCGACTGGTTCAGTAGTTATGTCACTCATTCTCGATTTTACAAGTTACAAATTTACATCTTTCATTTTGTGCTCCCGTCGCGGCTTGCAAGGCTACGAGGCACTGGGCACTGCAGAGAAGTTTCCTTTCGAAAATAGTAAACAACGGGCAACCGGAAGTAGCGCACATGCCGCGCGCAACTTCCGGCCTGAAGAGTTTTTTGTAATGGCGCGAAATCCAAATATGAGCACGAAAGTGCGTAATAAACGAAGACGTACGAAATCACATCGCGATGATTAGTCTATATTCAGAATATAAAGTCACAGTTTCGATCCAAAGGAACTTAAGAACAATTATTTAGCGTATACAGACTGGGACAAAACTGAAATTCGATGGAAATTGACCGTCATACTTTTATTTTCGTAAAGAGACTCTATAATTATATTCTGAAACTTTCAACACTTCAAAAATTCTGGATATTGTAAATTTTTTTAAACGGCTTTATCAATATCTTTCTGCCATTATGATTCTTCGAACTTAGTTGTTATTCTCTGAAATATCGTTGATGTTACGGTCTCATCGAATTTAACGTCTGAATGTACACGCTAAAATGAGAATCAGCAATTATTTTCACTATACTCTTCAAACTTTATATATATATACATAGCAAGATCGTGATAACGTCTGGCAATAGAATAGACACGTACTATAATTAATGACTATAATAAAATGTCTACAAGTCGGAACGAAGTCCTTCTCCCGGTCCTGGCGGTGGAGCAGTTAACGAAGTTGGCCCTCCCGCTGGTTCAGCCGCGAATCTATCGACTTTTTGAGGACCGGCCGGCGGTCTCTCGCCCTTCTTCAACTTGTTTATTATCTCAATAGTCGTGTCCGCTGTCAGATCTTCCTGTGACGATAATTATAAAGTGCGATAACAACAATGGAAAATCAAAAGTTTCTCAAGAGAGCTTGGCGTTGATAGATCAAAAAAAATCACCAGCTAACATGATACGTACGTAATAATCGTCATTAACTTGAATCATCGGAGCATTAGCGCAAGCTCCCAAACATTCCACCTCAGAAATTGTGAACATATTGTCGGACGAAGTGGCGCCTACTTCGGTGTTTGTGGCCTTACAGACTGCCTTGAGTACGGAGTCAGAATCGCGAAGCCAGCAGGGTGTACAGGTGCAAACTTGTACATGATACTTTCCCATGGGTCTTCTGTTGAACATTGTATAAAAAGTGGCTACTTCGTAAACTCTCATATTCGGCAGTTTGAGAATTTCGGCAACTTTGTGCATAGCCGAAATGGGAAGCCAGCCGTGTTGTCTTTGAGCTAGATCCAGCAGTGGCATCATAGCGGCGCGTTTGTGCCCCTCCGGATAGATAGCAAGAATCGCTTCGATTCTCTTTTTGTTGGCATCATTGAACTCAAACGGTATGCTCGGATTGTCCTCTTTAGAGTCGCGATGCTGAAAGTTCCAACGTTTGAGTGTTATTTTGAAGCAGAATAAAAAATTTCTAATGCTTGAAATTGAGAAACAAAAATACGAAAAACTACTCACGACAAACAAATGATCCGATCGCTGAACAGCTGATGTTTGTACTCCTCTGAGATTTTTCAGTGCCTGTCAAACAACGTCGAAAAACATTGGGGGTTATATAAGTGAGAAAGGTTATGGAACGAGAAAAAACAAATATTTATATTGATACAGAGTTTTGGAAAAATATTTTAGGAATCTTACCGAGAGGCTACAAGCCTTTTGTAGTGTCGCGAGCATCGTTGAATAATTCCACGACGCTGATTAATGATATTCTCTTACAGTGCTGAAAGCACAATTTGTTGGTTATTTGGGAAGGATACCGACGAAGAGAATAAAAAAGACAGAGCAGGCCAATGCTCGATTGTTCAACAATCGATTGCTTTTTTGCAGGAGGTCGACATACAATTCGATTAATCGATTATCGAATTCATTTAATTCGAAAAATTATAAAAGTTGTCGAACGACGATTTATTGAAGATTTTTTTTTCTTCTTAACCACTTGATCAGTAACTTTTTGCTATTATCATTTAAAACCAATGTTCGATATCTACCAAATTGTTAAAATTTTTTTTAAACTTATACCGTACGCTGGCGCCACGGTCGGCAGATTGGAGAACTTGTTACAATTTCAAATGACAATTTTGCCTCATTTAGTACAATCGTTATAATTCGTTTATATCAATCACTCATCGATCGAAAAGACTTGATTGACTTTATAATCTATTTGCCCTGATTAAAATCTATTTCTTCTCTTGCACGAAACATATTATTATCTGATTTGTAGTTTATCGCGAGAAGATCGACGGTATTAAAAGATTATTTACCGGCGGTGATCACGATCTGGTATTTGAAAATAATTGGAAGCTTATTTATAACACACGATTAATCCGGTCTATAATTAATCATAAAAAACTTATGAAACTATAGAACGTCAGGTGTGCATACAAAAGCATTCCTCATTCTATTAATATAACCACGTGGTCTATATCCGTACAATGTGGTCGACAATTCGATGGCAAGTTATCGAATTTCGAATTATAGAAAAGTGTTTATTGAGCATAGTTACATATTACAATTTTTTTAATAATAATAATAATAATAATAATAATAATAACGGTGATGACGGCAATGAGATATAATTATAACGATGATCTTTTTTTTCAACAGATAATAATAATGCATATTACACTTATAAACGTAGTAGTTACAAAGAAGAAATTCTCATTCGTATTGGGCTTGACTAGCATTATATTAAAAGCAAAGTGAGATAAAGCACGTCGGTGACAGAAACCGATGAATCATTTAGTCAAAAGTATACGGTAGATTATTATTTTTTTAAATAAATAATGCAGACGAAGAACAAAAAAAAATATATATATATAAAAAAATGTACAGATTGTGAAATTGCTGAAATTATTGGTACTTTGTCATGTTTCGAGATTAGCAAGCCTTCTGTATCAGTTTATCTTGCTAGAGGTTCCGATAGAAGGGGCAGGGGGGGGGGAGGGCAGGAGAATTGATTTTTCGATCGTATAAAATTCATTGATATTGTGAGTGACAAAAAAATGTATACAACCTCCAATAAATATAATAGTCTTGCATTAAAATACGTTTCGCTTATGAGATAAGTTTTTTTTTTCCACTCGTCGTCGTAAAAAGTACTTAAAATAGAGTGTCTAGTCTAGGCTTTCGTATTCTATTCTAAAATTTGTATCAAGAGGATTTACCGTAAGACTTTATACGCGATTATACGATGACGTACGTGATTCTTCTTCTTAATATTTTTTTGTTCCGCAGTTTCGATCGTTGTAGCGATCTTTATTGCATGCCTCGCAATGGGTTTCATTTTTTCTTTTTTTTTTTTTCAATTTCCGCGAGCGCGCTCAATTTTTTTTTTTTTCTTACTCGTTACAGGATATAGAGTCTTCGAGGGTCTCGTACGTGATTGTTTTACAATTCAAATCTTACTCCATTTCTGGAACGAACTACATTTCGTTTTTTTTTTTAATATAAAAGTTTGGAATACTGAATTAACATATGGTTCTTGGTCGACGATCTCAAGTTTCTCGTACGAGCGAGTAACGCGCGCGGCACGGGGGAGCAAACGAGGAAAACACATGTTCCGTATCTCCCCCCAATATATAGTCGTTGCTTCGTTTGTGCCAGAACTCACCGATTGGCCGCATTTATTAAATCGTCGTCGCGATACGAGCTCTATTTTCGTGTCGATTAAGAAAGAAGAAAAAAAAACGTTCATTTTAAGCACGGTGCAAGGTGCACACTTCCAGTTGGATGACCGGATTAAGGTGTACCGGTCGAACGAACGATAAATTCGATAAAACGCTGGTTTTTTTTTCATTCTACCAACTCTTATCGCACAATTGAGTTTTGATGATTTTTTTTTCTGTATAGCGCGTATTCACAGCGTTGAAGAATAAATATTAAATCATGCTTTTCGCCAATTTATTTCGCTAAATCCGTATTGTCGATTTTACGAAATTTCTCCATTAGAAAGTTGCTGATTTTACTCTTTGGCTGAACATTTTTCGTTTTTATGGAAAGAATCAAATTTTCGAACAATCAATTTTTAAATGAATATTTTTTCAAATTGGACCAATAATACAGGTTGTTTGAAGTAAAAAAACTACACGCGCTTAAACTCGTCGCACAATTCCGTCGCGCTTCAATCTATCGTCACAAACGATTTACATGCATTTCTTCTCTTTTTTTTTTTTTTGGTCAAGGGATTTCGCGGATTTCCGCAAAAAGCCCATCGAACTCTGATTAATACTTAATTATGAGAATACAGCACACGTGTCTCACGCAAAAGACATACAATTTCGAATATCTATATTAATTAGATATCTTTTCGTTTTTTTTCCATTTTGTTTCCTTTCGTAATACATTTATGTTTTTTCCTTGTTTATCGGGAATAAATGTCGTTCGTTGAGGAACTCGCGTCGTTTGAAGAAGAAAAGAGGAAGAAAAAAACGTTCAAACGACGTTTTTCATTGTTTTTTTTTTCTTCGAGAATCAGTAAAGATGTATATATGTATATGCGACAAGTAATAATTACGTAAAAGTTGTTTTCGGAACGCAAAGTAATGGAGAAACAAATTGATGACTCGCTTACGATCACGAGTCGCTTCGTGCCGACCAACCCAGATTAATAGTAGCTTATAATCCTATTTCTAGATCACGTTTGGATTAGCGGCGTCGATTTTACTTGGCGTATACATTCCTCATGAGCTTGTTCTCGGCCATGCGATCTTCGCGTCGATACGTTTGTAAGCGAAAAGGCAGTGAGAGATTTCTTGCGGGCATTCCTGATCGCCGAGTAGAGTTTCTGAAATTTCAAAGACACGTTGGTTTAACAGAGAAAAAAAGAAAAGAAGAAAAGAAAAAAGCGAGAACATTGGATCAACGTGGGTATCTACGAAAATCGACTTTCGTTTTGTTTGTAATGCCGGAGTCGAGATTAAACATACCCTCGCCTTGGACCAATTTGAAAAGCCCGTAGTCCTGTGGATTCGTGCATCTTATCTTGTGAGCGAGAATTCGGCAAACATCGCGCGTGTTCATGTTCGGCCGTATCGGAAGAGTTCGAGTATTTAACGAGCCGTGTAATTCGTCGGGTACCAAAATCCTTAGCACCGATGAACAATCGGGAGTTCCACAGCCCTGAGATAATTTATGCACATTTTTTTGTCAAAAAATTGCTCACAAATGTTAGATTCAAGTTTTAGTTTTGTCAGATAAAAAAAAAAAAAAAAAATCTGGAATTATACACTTACGTTCAAAGTCGACATGGTGCCTTGACTGGATTTAAAAGTTTTTAATACATGCACAGCGCTCGACAGGGTAGTTAAATAGTATCCTCCTTCGCCGGTTAAAAGTGACGGATGCAGAAGTCCCCACATGTATTCAGCCTCGATTTCGGCATCAACGACTTTTCCTCGTACAAGTACCCATACAAGCAGCGGCAAAAGATCATCGGCTCCCAGGGTCACGTGTCTTCCGGAGTTGGCGTGTTTCACCTGTTTAATTCGACGAGTGGGAGAAACACAGATGAATATTAAAGCAACGTTGACGACGCTGAAACAAATGTACTATTCATAATGAAATTATCATTTGTTCTACGTTTGCGAATGAGAAAAGAAAAAATGTCTCGTTTATATCCAACGTGTTTTTCTTTTTTTTTACGTCATGTTGATTCTGCCATTTAAAATTTAAAAATTCTCACAGCGGATGTAGGGTAAGTACGCAAAAAAATGAACTATCAGCAATATTTACCGAATTGAAAATGGCGGAAATAGCAGCCAGAAGATTCTCGAGTTTTTCCAACGGTGAGTCGGACTTTTGCAAACGATCGATGTACCTGAGAATCCTATCGAGACTCGTGTCTGACGGTGGTATGATTTTTGGCTGCGATAAGAATTGTTAACAAAAAAATCTCATAACGATATATGCAAAAATTTCGTCGACTCTTTGATGGGATAAAATTAATTTGCGGCATAGTGAAAATATATAATTTTTTTTTTTTTTTTTCGTTCTTACCCGAACGCCCAAATCCTGAATGTGTTTACCCTGAGCGTACTGTATACTTTCGGCGAGCGTCTGAAGCGATCCCGTTGTACCATAATGATCGACGAAAAGTCTATAAACGTGTTCCCTCAATGGCCTAACGACGAGTCCCATCATAACGCCCTCGAGTATAGCGTCGAGATTCAAAAATTCGTTCGCCTTCAGCTTCATTCGCTCCTTCTCGACTTCCTTCTCGAATTCACGCTCACCGTGTTTAACAAGATAATTCTTCATGCCCGACATGAATTGCCGTATGTTTCTCATTACAACGTGCGGACTCGCCTCTTTGCCCTCTTTCGTGCATTGAATAAAATTTTCAATATTCTGCGAGAAAGTCGTTGTCTTGTCGTCAGCTAGCTGAAGCGCGTACGATCTTATCGTCGAGCCAGTTCCAGCGGTGTCTCTGTTCCTCAAGGCTTGCAGTCTTGGAGGTGCTAAAAAACAAAAAGAAAAAAATACAAAATAATGTCATCGTTCTGTTTCAATTTTATTACTCAAAGTACTTATCGGTAAATGACTTTTGTTTCTTTTATCAGCAAAAAAAAAAAAAAATTATCGTACACCGAGCCGTTGCTGCTGATGATAGAAAAAAACAAATGTTTTTCATTGTTCTTTCAACATATTTTCTCTATCAATTTCGTTATCAGCGAACAACAAAAATTATCTCTCATCCGTGTGATGTCGATAATCGCGATCATGGCATTTCAATTAATCTTACACTTAAAAACGACGATGCTGCGATGAAATTTTCGGCACAATTCGTGAAACCATCGTCCAATTTTTTGGAACACACGACGAGTCTTGATGGCAAATTTTTGTTGCTCCTCGCAGCTCATCTCGACCGAGCAAGTGATCATGATTTTGCGAAAATTTATTATTCTCACGATCCCTTTGGAACCCGAAGTTTTTTATTTCTTACAAACGTCGAAGGATACTTTTGTTTTCCATAAAAAAAAAACGGATTATAGTTTAAGTAATTTCCACCACTCTTTGTTCATAGTTTTAAAGCTTTTTCGACGTGGAGCGCGATATTCTTCCTACACGCTCGCGTTTCGTCGAAGGAGTATAAGATTTTTGAATATTCTAACGTTCCTCGAACGACATACGAAAGTGCAGTGCGACGTGCCACGATATTTTGTGGACAGTCGACAAATGTGTAGAAATGTTATCACAGTCATCAACACTCGTTGGAATGTTTACGATCGGGGAGAAAGAAAAAAGCCGAAAGAAAAACAAATACACACGAACGTTTAGTTGAATATAAATGTTCAGAGTTTCCCTTGTCGATTGATTCGTGATTTATGGCAGGAAAATATCTTCTTTTTTTTTCTCTTTCTATTCCCAATCAAATATTCTGATGAAATCGAACGATTCTATTGCAAACTATATTTTGTTTCGCTGTTAATCTCGTGCCCCTATCTCGGGGTCTTGGATCTATTTTTTTTCCTCCTCCTCCTTCTATGTTCACGCGCGAGGGAAACGAAGAAATATTTTAAACGTTAACGCAAAGGAGGAAACACGTCGCCGCGTTACGCTGGTCATTTCACGACTGTTGAACGATATTTCGGAGCTATATGGACCAACGTATAATACAAATGGTATATACAATCGTAAATGAGGAAGAGAGAGAGTGAGGGTCGTTTAATCTTATTTTCTCTCACTATCTCTCTCTCTCTCTTGATCGGCTTGCTTTATGATGTACTTTAGAATAATGTGGGAGAGGGAAAAGAGAGTGGGGACTAAATATACGGATGCAGAAGGAATAGCAGGCAAATGGGCGTCCCAAGTTGAATGACAAACTCGTTGTTAATCTTAAACAAACGCTCGGGGGTCCATTGTCTCGACCCCAGGTATCTGAAATAAGCATTTCAAAGAGTCCAACATTTTACAGGTCATAAACGAAAATTACAATTTTCTTGCTCGTTGTAATTTCACCATTCGCTCAATTCCGAGAACCTTGCAAAATCGAGTAGTAACTCTACAATTGTAGAGAACAATAAGTTCCAACGTTTTTTTTCTTCTTTGACGTAAAATAATTTACAATAAATAAATGAGCGAAAAAATGTCGTTATTAATTTAGCCAAGAGGTTCCATTTCTCGCATAAAGTTATTGGATATATTTACGGATTTTAATCGAGAAATGGGAAATAATCAAGAAAACAGTATTTCCACAGAGCCATTCGACGAGGAAAAATATCAAAACTTTTGTTCACAATTTTCATGCAACTTTTGAAGTGTCACTGCAAAACGTTAAACAACATTTACAATTATTTTCTTAACAATCAAAACATATTTTTCTTACGAACGAGAAACTTCGCAATTATCTTTGTTGCGCACGCATATTTTCCTGCGACGCAATTATATCGTCAGATAGAACGCGAGCCGAGGGGTGATCGGACGAATTTTTATAAACATATCGTACCCCGCGAAGACGAGTCACCGATGCAACTATTTAATTGCAATATGAAATCATCGGGAGAGAAAAGAAAAATCACATAAAAAATCCGAACTAAGTGATTGTAGAAAATGTTTCTACGATCGTATAAACATACGGATGGGGATCTACGAAGAAAAAAAAAAAAAAACATTGTAGACCTATTTTTTTTCAAAATATAAAAAAATATAACTTTTACAATTGTTATATAGCGAAGTGAATAAATTTGTTACATGATCGAAAAAGCATTTTCAACAATATCTCGTTAAACTAATAAAATCCGTTTTTTTTTTTCGTTGTCGTTGTTGTCGACTTTTAAAACGTCTCCTTAAATCATACAGACGCTATGTATGAAATCATAAAGCGACACGAGGAGGGGGTCTTCGATATCTCGAGCGTGGAATTACGTTGTCGGTATCGGCGATTACGCCAAGAACAATAAGCATTAGGAAGACTCAGAGAATAGCAGTCGTTCGCACACAGAGATACGAGAATTTCCGACATGTGCACATCGACAGCGAGAAAAAAAACCCGGATTACGCAAGGCACGTGTTGCACAACCTGTCAATTAATATTATATATCTCGGGTTTCCGCGCGGAATATTCGTACTTCGTTGCGTGCCTATAACGATGAGAAATATCGACATTTATGAAATTCGTGAAATTAACGCCGAAAAAAATAGAAAAATATTATTTTATCTCGTTTTGTTTTGTTTTTTTTTTTAAATAAAAATGTAAATGAATATTGCCGCGCAATACTCACAAAGTAGTGGATCCAGGCGTTCCTTAAAACTCGTATTTCTCTTGATTCTCTCGACGTCACTCTCGTCAGTGTCGAGCATAGTTTCCCACTCGGACGGATCGTACGTACGATCGTTTCGCGATTCGGGCGTTTGATTTCTCTCCATTCGCCTCTCGACGTTGTCGTACGATGAATTTCTGTCGCTATAGAGCGACTCCGTCGTGTCCGGCGATTTCAACAATTCCGGATATCTTTGTAAAATAATACTTTGTACGGTCAGCGTGTTACCGACAACAACGTCACGATCGCACTCCTCGTCCGGAAACTTTCGTATCACCGGATCGCCCTCGTAATCGGCGTCGCAGTCGTAATCGGCATCGCCCTCGTCACCCTCGTTTCCTTTTCGGGGCGAGCGAAAAAAAGAGCAATGAAAACAAAAACATCAATATCGATGGTCATTGGGCAGCGAGAGAAATAAAAAAAAAAAAAAAAATTCCGCAACGAGGCAAAATGGGACGGGCACTGAGGAAGACTTCCGCGAATATTAACGAACGTCTAAATACCAAAATTAAAAATGGGCCAATCAATTTAAGGGCTCACGTATCCCTGAAATTTTCAAAAAATCGATTTTTTTACAGATTTTTATTCTTTATACTTTTAGGAATAAAGAAAAAACTTTTAAGTAAATTTCACTCCGTTACAAAGTTTTTAGACAATGTCAGCACGACAACTCAGTCAATTTTAAATATTTTTTAACTTTTTTTTTTTTTAAATCTTGATAATTATTTTCTCTATAGTCTGACGAGAGGTTTTTTTAATTGGTTGGTTGGAAAATTGTTAATAAATTATTGAACACTAATGTTTTTTTCCGAATTCCATACTAAAGTTTAAAATACTGTAATTTCTTTATTAAAAAAAAAAAAGAAATCTCCCTCCGTCAGACTATTACTATTACATTATTTTACTGGATTCTTTTTTATTTTTGCAGGTTGGATCATTTTTGGTGAAGTTATGATGTCGACAAGGAAGCGCCATGGTTTTCCTCCGTAGTGCATTTATACCCGTAAAAAATAATGTTAATTTTTTTTTTTTAATTCAAAATTTTTTTTTCTTACAGTTGAAAAGTTATTAAAAAAGGTGAAATCAACAATTTACCTTTTTTTCACCAAATAACCTTTATAATAATTTTTCGAATTTGCTGATTAACTGAATTAACTGAGTAAAACGAAATAAATTCGAACGAAACTTAAAATTGTTGCTCGAAGGGTTTTTTTTTACGTGTACGCTCGAAAAAACTATTCCGGCAACAGTTAGAAAAGCTTAACGAGAAAAATTCGAGCTTACCGATAAATTCCCAGCTAGAATCGACGGCCCATGATGTATCGTTGAAGATCTTCGTTCGCACTTTCGGCGGTTGAACCGGTTTTGCGCGTGGTATCTTCTTCATTTCTCTGGAGCTCAAACGTTTCGCCAAATTATCAACCGACGACGATATCAACGGTGTTTTATCCTCGGTCTCCTCGGACTCGTCCCAATCGATCGGATGCAATTGATTTGCGTTATTGCTCATCGGCGTTTGAAACCAACCGGGCTCGCTGTGACGATATTTGTTCGTCATTGGATTATTTTTGTTTCTACGACGTGGCACGATGGCGACACTTTGGGCAATAGCGTCGGCCGGCTCGGCGTAAAAAGGACTGCCCTGCTTTGACTCGGGTGTCATTGGGCTGTTGTTCTCCGATTGTGTTAGAATCAAACCGAGCTTGTTTTTCGGTGGTGTCATGGTGTTCGGACTGTTCAGAGAATTAGCGCTGCCTGAAAAGTGAGAAGAACAAAAAAAAACACGTCGTTTGAATGAAATTAGCTTAGCGATTAATTAAGTTACATTGGGTAAATCGGAATTAGAGAAAAAAAAAAAACAAACAAACGAGAAATAACACTCACAAACTCTTGATAGCAGATCCGGTCGTCTTCCCATACCCGTTTCCTCGGGTGATCCAGTCTCCGGACTTTTCAGATCTATTATAGGCTTGAAACTCGTAAATTCGGGGCTCGTTACTTCCTTGTAACTGAATTTTTCATTTCCATTGATTTTGTCGTTACGCAGTACGAGCCGATCGTTTCTCGTGACGAATTGTTCATTCTCGATTAGCCGATCGTTCGTCGAACGTTCGACAGGACTGATTATTCTCTCGGCCGTAACGAGACGATCCGCCGTTGTTTTCGTACGTTCGTTCGAGTAATTTTCCGTC
This sequence comes from Oxytorus armatus, assembly GCA_958009045.1. Classification (NCBI taxonomy): domain Eukaryota; kingdom Metazoa; phylum Arthropoda; class Insecta; order Hymenoptera; family Ichneumonidae; genus Oxytorus; species Oxytorus armatus. Next base: position 23,449,261 of record OY253748.1, read on the forward strand.
TCGTTACGTTTGGCAATGTCATTCGGCGACCAGGTCGAGTGATTCGAACGATCCGTCGAATTCCATATGTCCTCGTAATCGGACACTTTGTCACCGGGTGAACTACGATAATAAGACTCGAGTATGTCGGATTCTTGATAATGCTGTGAATTTTTTCTCGCCTCGCGATCACGTCGTCGTTTCGATTTGCTCGTGCCCGAGGGTGTCGTTGGCGACAGTACGTTTGGCGTTTTATTACCGATGCTCGTGACTAGCTTCGACGTTGGAGAGAGCACCGGCGTTGTCGACGAGACCGGAGACTTTGACGACGAGAGATTTGACGCCAGTGACTTGTTCGATGTTGCACTCTGGGGACTCAGCAATGATGTGTTCGGATCCGACGGTGTGTTTTGCTGGAAATTAATGAAATCTCGTTAGGCTAATTGCAACGCTACTCGGGAGAACGGGGAGAACGCATTGTCGCGATAAGAAGTGTGAGACAAAATTTATTCACTGACGAAACGAATTTTTCGTTATAGCGATAAATGTTTTTTAATTTTGTAAGGTCCATAATCCAAGTGTGTTCCAAGACCTGTATAAAATCTAAGTTTTCATTGTATATCGGAATTTTACTTAATTAAGGGCTCACATACCCCTACAATTTTCAAAAAATCGATTTTTTTTACAGATTGTTGTTCTTTATACTTTTAAGAATTTTTCAAATAAAACTTTTAAGAAAATTCTACTCCGTTACAAAGTTATAGCAATAAATGTGACCGGACATCGGGTTGGCACGGCTACCTACCAGAAACGTTTAACGCGTTTTTCTCGAAACTATATTTTTAGACAGTGTCAGCACGATAACTCAGTCAATTTTTAATATTTTTTAACTTTTTTTTATAATCTTGATAATTATTTTCTCTACAGTCTGACGAGAGGTTTTTTTAATTTTTTGGTTGGACAATTTTTTACACATTATTGAAAACTGATTTAAAAAAAAAATTGTATACTAAAGTTTGAAATACTGTAATGTCTTTACTTTTGACAAAAAAAAATTTCCTCCGTCAGACTATTACTACTACATTATTTTACTAGATACTTTTTTATTTTTGCAGATTGGATAATTTTTGGTGAAGTATGATGTCGACAAGGAGGCGCCATGGTTTTCATCAGTAGTCCATTCATACCCGTAAACAATAATGTTAATATTAAAAGAAAAAAAAAATGTTTCCTTATAGTTGAAAAGTTAATAAAAAATGTGAAATCAACAATTTAATTTTTTTTTCATCATGTAACCTTTATAATAATTATTCAAATTTACTCGGTTTTCAGCGCGCGCAGCGGAATGTTAACCCTTAAGGGGGTGAAACAGGGTTAGGATAGCGTTTTCTCAATGATTTTCATGAATTTTTTTATAGTATAAAAAATGAATATAATTTATTGAAACTTTGAGAATATTTTATACATATATTTAAGTATATACTATAAAATTTTTGAAGAATTTCCTTGAAAAAACACCGAAAATATTAGCGACCCCATATTGCAGGTCACAATCAGACTCAGCATTTTGCGTACATTCTGGAAGCCGCAATTTTTATCTGGTATCAAACGAGGTTGGAATTTACTTTTATTATATGTCTCTCTTCTATATGAACCTAAATGCTATAAAAAAAATTGAAAATTGAATAGAAGCATGATTTTTTGCCATTTTTTACAACTTTATTTGCAAAAAAAAAATCACGCTTTTTTGTTTTGACCCTTGTAAAAAATTAAATTTTCTATTTTTTTGATAGCATTTAGGTTCATATAGAAGAGAGACATGTAATAAAAGTAAATTCCAACCTCGTTTGATTTCAGATAAAAATTGCGGTTTCCAGAATGTACGCAAAATGCTGAGTCTGTGACATGCAATATGGGGTCGCTAATATCTTCGGTGTTTTTCAAGGAAATTCTTCAAAAATTTTATAGTATATACTTAAATATATGTATAAAATATTCTCAAAGTTTCAATAAATTACATTCATTTTTTATACTGTAAAAAAATTCATAAAAATCATTGAGAAAACGCTGTCCTAACCCTATTTCCCCTCTTAAGTGACATATTGCAGTATTACGTCGAACTATTAATCCTCGCATGACTAAAATCGTATCGACAATGGGGAATTGTCGAACGGGTTTTACCGATCAACCTCCACGAACTGACACAAAAAAATAGTTTTTTTTTTATCAAACAATGAAAAAGTATATTTTTCATCGATATATCTTAATGACCACGAAAACAAATTAATTTCTCAGCGGACGAATTTTCTGTTCTTCCTGAAACTGACCTGCGACGAGACCGCGTCGTTCGTTTGATTGACGTTGAAGGTAACGGTGGTGGTGACCGTGAAATTATTCTGACTCTGAGTAACGCCCGGTTTTGCCCATCTCGGTGGTGGCGGCGGTGGAGTTTTAACATTTTGCGCCAACGAATTATTCTCCAAAATGATGTTTCTCACGTCGGGCAATAGCGGCGAATTAGCGTTTGACAGATTATTAAAATTCGCGATATTTTTATGAAAATTCGACGACGACGACGACGACGACGTTGACATTGTAAATTTGTTGCTGCGCGAAAATTCGATCGTCGATTGTTTTGTACTGTCGATAAATCTTTTCGTACTCTCGAAATTCATTCGCGTCTCGGTCGGGCTCAGCACGTTGTTCTCGACGTTGTGAACAATCGGCGACGGGCAACGCACGCTCTGTACGAGATTCGGCGATAACAATTTTTGTGATATCTTCTCGCTCGGTGACATTCTATCGAGACGTTCCTTCTTCGCGTCCATTGGCTCGTTGAACGTCGTGAGATTTAGGGTATTCGGTGGCGTTGGTCTTGTCTGTCGTGGCAGTGACGAGGCAAATGTGGCAGTCGTAGTTATGGTATTCGTGGGTGAAGAATTTGCTGTTTAAAGAAACAAAAAAAAAGCGATAATTATTTCCTTGTTTTCTTTCCATTCGATAAATGGACTTTTAGGACAAAACAACAATTTTTGGGGTTGCAAACAAGAAAAAAAACTTGCCCGTATCGTTGCAAGATATCGGTGCCAGGTTGAGTACTATGCTTTCGGTCGTTGGCGTGCATGCATTGTTATTATTGCCTGAAAAAAACAAACAATTATTAATGTAGTCAGAAAAATAAACGAGAAACTACAAAAAAAATAGTTAATTACACCCAAAAAAGTTTGTTTAAGGTAGTACTCTGGTAACTTAAGCCGATTTTCATGTCTTTTTTGGAGGGCGTTTTTTTGTAGGAAAATAAAAATGAATCGTTTCGGATATTTAGGATGTTTTTATTTACATATTAAAGATACGAAAAAAAATGTTTTTGAACAAATTTAATAGTTTATTATTATTATTATTATTGATCGAAGTTGGCACTTCGAAGTTGGCAGCCCGGCTCCTAACTTTTTTTTCTACCGAACCGATTGCTTTCAAATTTTAACAGGCTACTCTACATACTTATAGTTCTCGTCGGAACTACCGAGACATTTTTTCACCCCTGACTTTTTACTTTACAACCCCTTCTTTGCTAAAATAAAAGGACATTTTTTTCCAAAATCCGCCATTTTGTTATTTATCCATGAAATTTAACTTTAGTAGTTCCGACCAGAATGACATGTCTATACATTAAGAATTATCAAGAATTTTTGATTTCAGATAACATCAAGAGCCAAAATCACCGGGGCCACCCACGCGCTTTTTTTTCGAGGTGCCAACTTCGATCAATAATAATAATAATAATAATAATCTATTAAATTTTTTCGACAAAATTTTTTTTTGTATCTTTAATATGTAAATAAAAACATCCTAAATATCCAAAACGATTCATTTTCATTTTCCTACAAAAAAACGCCCTCCAAAAAAGACATGAAAATCGGCTTAAGTTACCAGACTACTACCTTAGGATAATGTGAAACTCGTGCGAGTGTCAAGACGACTACGGTTCTTTGAATGGCATGGTTTTTCGTTACCGGAAGCGGACAGGATTTTACAAAATTTACGACTCTTTTCACTACGGTCACACGAGTGTTGCCTCGAAGAATTTACAGATACATAAACGTTACGAAATAAAAATGAAAAAATGATTGTTCACCTCCGTGAAAGCTGCTGAGACTCGACGTATTGCTGCTGCTGCTTTCCGGTGGTTTTGGATTGGCCATCGGATATCGCCAAAATTCTTGTCCCAAAAGCGCGAGCGATGAGAGTTGCTGTCGATTTTTGGCGTCCCTCATGGCTCTTGGCAGTGTCAATTGAACCGGTAACTCGTCGCTGCTTGCCAGGGCAAATGTGCACAATGACAAATTAACTTTCCGGCGATGATGCGAACGTGCACGATAAATCGGTGGGAGAATAAATTTCGAGAAGGGCGGAGTGGAAGAATGAAAAATGTAGAAGTAAAAAAAAGTACTCACCAGCACTGAGAGTAGTGAGCAATGAGTGATGGTATATTGTCAAAACGATTTTCGCTCGTTTCAAGACTCAATTTTCCCTTGTTGGCCTGAATGAGATAGTGCTCGATGTAAGGACCTTTGCCAGGTGGCAATCTCACCGAAAGTGCCATCGTGTCGCTCTGACTCGATTGTCGAACGACGAAATTCTAAAAAAAAATAAAAATATAAAACAAAACGAAAAAATTCAATTAAACATTGGTACGGCTTGATGTTTCGTTTTCGTCGGATCGTCGATTTTTTTTTTCGCGTTATCGAACGAAACGAAGGGATGAAAAAAAGCAGAAAAGAAAATGAACACGTCGTTCGAAGTAATTACAGGATGCATTGTTGGGCTTTTTTTTTACTTCTTTTTCGATTGTTTTTTTCGTTACAAACAGCCCAAGAGTGCAACACACGTCCGGGGATATTTGTAAAAGAGAGGGGGGGGGGGGCGAGCTGGAAATCGCGACGATTAACAATGCCCGGGGAAACAATGAACGAGAGCCGGGAACAATGACGACAATACGAGCGAGAAAACGAGCCTCGCCTCCACCTCCCTCACACCCCCTGCTCGCCCCTCGTTACTGTTGTACGGAGCTCGCATATTTTCGCGATGATTACTGGCCTAACCGGAGCATTTTCTGTAATCTCGCTTGAGCCTACGGTTAAACGGAGATGAAAAATGGTCAAATTACAATATAGAGTGTAAAACGAAAAAGATTTTTTTTTAATGAATTTCTATTTGTCATTTTTAAGGACCAAATTAACGAGGAAACAAAATCATATTTCGGAAACAAAAAATTCTGTTGAATTTGTCAAAAATCAATTTTTACAATTTGTAGAGGAAAAAAAAAAATGATTTAAGGGGGGGGTAGGGTTTTTAAATAATTTTTTTTGCATTTTTTTTCAAATTTTTTTTCTGAATGAACAATATGTCGAGAATATTGTGTATAAATTTTAAGTCAATCGGAGTAAAACTAACGGAGTTACAACGTTTCAAACGACCGGCCGTGATACCTGATTTTCACGTATAAAAAACTTTAAATCGATTTTCCCGAAAACGTCATTTTTGAAGTTTGTAAACATTAGAACCAAAATCTACTGAACCGATCCTTTTGAAAATTTAAACATTACTTCTTCACATAAATCAACAGGTAATCAGGAGGAGTTTTTTTTTTTTTTTCAATTTTTTAATAACAAATTAAGCGCGATTTTTTGAGCTAAAATTGCGTTTTTCACTTCCAAGTGCTGCAAAAAATAGAAAAAAAAAAAAAAAAAAACCCTTCCTGATTACCTCGAGAAATACATCACCTTTAAAATGCATATCAATTATTTTGTTTCCGATGATCCGGTAACGAGTTATAATGTTCACCGCAAAACCACTTTTTTTCGAGGCGCCTCTGCAGATTCAACGTCACCGGCTTATTTCATCAATATTTTTCATTGAAAATTTTTTCTGAGATACTTCAATAGTTGTACAATAATATGTAATTCTATTTAATAAAATTATATTACTCATGTCGCCGTAAAAAAATCATAAAAATATGCTTTTTTTTCGCCTTTAAAACCCTACCCCCACGTTAACGCGAGTGAATTTTTGATAAATTAACAAAGAGCTGAAAAATATTCGGTACAGAGTGAACGTGTCTCAGGAGAATCTCCGTGTGCATCGCGGTGGACGTTCCTCGCGAAGTATAGTTTTCGCAATTGAACGACTCGTCGGGTGTTCGCCGAGGGCAATTATTCGCAACAAATCCGTTCATTGTTATGAGCCTAGCAAGTTACTTTCACGCCGGTCATTATCGCAGTCATTGACACGATTTAAAGAGGAACCTTGGGCTTTGTACAGTAACATACAGAAAAATCACTCAATGACGATTTTTAGGAGTTGGGACGAAGGAAGAAAAAACATTTTTAAAACCAGTCTGGAATTTTTTTGATTTTGAACGTTCACCGTTCGACTGAAAAAAAAAATTTGAAAATTGCACTAGTGAATTATGACGTTCTGTATCGTTGTTTCGGACAAGTAATTTTGGCAGGAAGATTTTACAAAAAAAAAAAAAAAACAACCATTTTTAAATCCGCTGCTATTTGGAGGCTTTTTTTTTTTAGTATTTTTGAAAATAAAAAAATGTTCACCCGTAGTCAAATGGACGTACAATCGTATGAAAAATAATTGACTTTTTAAACGTAACAGATTTGCATAAAAAACTAGATAAAAAATTACATTTTTTCACCCTCTAATCCCTTAAGGGCTCACATACCCCTGAAATGTAAAAAAAATCGATTTTTTTTTCTTTACAGATTTTTATTCTTTATACTTTTAAGAATAAAAAAAAAACTTTCAAGAAAATTCCACTCCGTTACCCAGTTATGGCAATAAATGTGATCGGACATCGGGTTGGGGACGGCTACCTATCAGAAACTTTGAGTTTTAAACGCGTTTTTCTCGAAACTATGTTTTTAGACAGTGTCAGCACGATAACTCAGTCAATTTTTAATATTTTTTAACGTTTTTTTTTTTTAAATCTTGATAATTATTTTTTCTATAGTCTGACAAGAGGTTTTTTTAATTTTTTGGTTGGACAATTTTTTATAAATTATTAAACACTATTTTTTTTTTATATTGCATACTAAAGTTTGAAATAGCGTAATTTATTTATTTTTGGAAAAAATAATAATAATTCCCTCCGTCAGATTATTACTACTACATTATTTTACTAGATTCTTTTTTATTTTTGCAGATTGGATAATTTTTCGTGAAGTTATGATGTCGACAAGGAGACGTCATGGTTTTCATCAGTAGTCCATTCATACCCGTAAAAAATAATGTTAATAATTGAAAAAAAAATGTTAAACATTTTTTTTCTTATAGTTGAAAAGTTAATAAAAAATGTGAAATCAACAATTCTATTTATTGTTCACCACATAACGTTTGTAATAATTTTTCAAATTTACTCGGTTTTCAGCGGGCGCAGCGGTATGTGAGTGCTTAAGGGGGGAAATAGGGTTAGACGGTTCAAAAAATCGATTTTTTTTAAATTTCATAAATTGTTAGTAAAACTATTGAAAAATATGTTCCCAAAATTTTGAATGAAAATTCCGACTCGTTCTATTGTTATAAGCCATTAGGGGAGGAAATAGGGTTAGGACAGCGTTTTCTCAATGATTTTCATGAATTTTTTTATAGTATAAAAAATGAATATTATTTATTGAAACTTTGAGAATATTTTATACATATATTTAAGTATATACTATAAAATTTCAATACATATATTTAAGTGTATACTATAAAATATTAGCGACCCCATATTGCTTGTTATTCTTGGTACTATTTTTTCAAACGCGTTTTTTGAAAAGTTTGAAACGCGCTAGTTTGAAAAATTTTCAACCAATCGTTTTGAAAATTGGCAGTTACTTTCTTCATAGTATTACGCTCTATATGAACCTAAAATCGGAATATTATCATTATTTAAAATAATTTTTTTTTGCAAATAAAGTTGTAAAGAATGGCAAAAAATCATGCTTTTTTGTTTTGATCTCTGTAAAAAATTGAATTTTTTATTTTTTTGATAGCATTTAGGTTCATATAGAAGAGAGACATATAATAAAAGTGAATTCCAACCTCGTTTGATTTCAGATGAAAATTGCGGCTTCCAGAATGTACGCAGAATGCTGAGTCTGATTGTGACCTGCAATATGGGGTCGCTAATATTTTACAGTATATACTTAAATATATGTATAAAAATTTTATAGTATACACTTAAATATATGTATAAAATATTCTCAAAGTTTCAATAAATTATATTCATTTTTTATATTATAAAAAAATTCATGAAAATCATTGAGAAAACGCTGTCTTAACCCTATTTCCCCCCTTAAGGCGATAACTATGCTCGCTAGACTTTTCATTCTAAATCGTTGTTTTTGACTTTTTTTACTTCTCGCCCCTCCCCTCTTCTCTCTTCCTCACGACGAAGCTTCCTGGAGTTTTGCCAAAGTTAGCCGAGAGTCCCGTACACATTTGCGAGTCTTTGCCTTCCAACTCATTCTCCCGAGCGTTCACCGCATATTCAGGACACTCTGTGGTCGAAACAGCCATAGATAGAGAAAGAGATAGAGAGATATATATATTTCTCGGATATTCGTGATATTCGTGTGTCTGTGCTGTCTGGTGACGATAAAAAGGGACAAAGAGCCGGGAAAACGTTTGCTGCCAAGTTCCATCGTTATCGACGTTACTCACGATTATCTCACGTGCCACGTTATTTTTTTCTACTATTTTCCTTTTTCTTGGCAATATGACCGATAATCGTAGAGGGTAATGTTTGAATAAATTCTGTGATTTCGCTTCTCTTCTTCGTTGCGCCCTCCCTGTCCCCTCATTGTGGGCCGAACATTGTTACAATTACGAGGGGAAACCAAGAATTGAAAAGAAAGTAAATAAATAGAAGAAAAAAAAGAAGAAAAAAAAAATACTCACCCCCTCTTCTTTGCCTTGCAACAAGTGGAAGGCACCGGCTCTCTGGATACCGGGAAGGAACCAAATGGGATGAGAACGTATGAGCCTCTCGATGAGGGTAATGTCACACGCGACCTCGCTACCGGAATCTTCCGACGAACCGGAAGTACCGGCCGACGTCGCTGAACCCTCGGACGACAGTGATTCTTCGCTCTGTGAAACAAAGAAAAAAAAATTACAAATAAATAAAGGGACCTATGGGACTGAAGAAGGAGAAGGGGAAAAAAAGAAGTTATCATGAATTTCATCAACGATGATGAAAAAGATAAAAGAATAAAAATAATAAAGCTTATTGACGTAAAGAATTAAAGAGCACTGCTGGAAGCATTAAAGATTCATTGAAAAAAAGAAAAATTTAAGAACGTCCGAGGCATGTAGATAATGGAAGTAGAAGTGGAAAAGTGATCAGGTGACTTTACGTTTACAAATGAAAAATCTCATCGGTTAAGCCGATATCGCCGGTGGCAGGTGTTCCGAGAGATCGAGTAACTCGTCGTCATTGTTCTTTTTCGCTATTTTCATCCCCTTCCACCCCACGTGGCCAAAATACACGATTTTCCATTTACGATCTCGTGTTCCCTTCCCCAGTCACGCAATCGTTTTTCTCTTAAGGGAGAACACCACTGTGACCCCCTGTTTTTTTTCAAATTTTTCAAGAATTTTTTTTTGTGGGAAAAAAAAGAGATATTCGAAAAATTTTTTTGGTTTTTGTTCCTTGTTTATTAATCTATCAAAAAACATTTTTTTCACATTTTTCACGCCGCATGTTGGCGCTGGGGAAGCTCTCGCGTCAGATGCTGTCATTTCCGCGGCACGCAGCAGAACTCTCTTCAACGTCGATCTGAAAAAAAATACCGAGTGTTTTCGTTAATAATATGATATTGTGAAGAGAAGTACACAGGGATTTGGAAAAATATTGTTTTAAAAAAAATAGGGACGCCTTTGAAATTAACTTTAATTTCAAAGGCGTCCCTATTTTTTTTAAAACAATATTTTTCCAAATCTCTGCGTACTTCTCTTCAAAATATCATATTATTAACGAAAACACTCGGTATTTTTTTCAGATCGACGTTGAAGAGAGTTCTGCTGCGTGCCGCGGAAATGACAGCACCTGACGCGAGAGCTTCCCCAGCGCCACCATGCGGCGTGAAAATGTGAAAAAAATGTTTTTTGATACATTAATAAACAAGGAACAAAACCAAAAAAAATTTTTTGAATATCTCTTTTTTTTCCCACAAAAAAAAATTCTTGAAAAATGTGAAAAAAAACAGGGGGTCACAGTGGTGTTCTCCCTTAATTCAAATAAACATATCCCACATGTTTATTTTTTTGTCTGTTTTTTTCTTCTTTCATTTCTACATAAAAATAAAATACCGGTGGGTAAAGGTCAATTTGTTGGAAGGTTTTTCCATGTTTTACGAGATATTAATACCGCTTTAACGAGAGGCAATATAAGTGACTTGTTAGTACTATTTTGCCAGTTAGTCGTTTGACTTCGAGCAACAGAGGAGAAACACTGGACAGAGAGAGAGAGAGAGAGAGAAGCCGAGGGAAAGTGGTCCCTTAAGCCACCAATTCAGGAATGTAAATCCTCATATGGTATATATATATGTGTCTGTGTATACGGTGAAATAGGGATGCTGAGGAAGAGGGTTCGGAGAGTTAGGTGACGATACACACACTAATACCAATATTATATTCCCATGGGGTTTAAGGATCGTCGTGTATATCAGAAACTATACAGAGGATTCTGCACATCCAGGATATCGTACTACGGTTATTCCATAACGATATAGTCTATATTTTCACATATACATGGGCTTACAAACAGTAAGCTATGTGTACTAGCGGCGAATTTCACCCTCTCGGGTTATCTGAATTTGCAGTCAATTCTCTCATTCATTTTCTCTCACATTTTGCAGTCAATAACGCCATTTATTTTTCTGCTCACACACCAAATATTAATGATTTTATTTATATATTTGTGCATTGATTTATTTCGAGATGTTCGAAAAAAAAAACAAAATTGTTAACTCGTAAAATCTCGTTTTCGGAAAGAAGTTTTTGAATTTTTTCGATTAATATTCAAATTATTCCAATGTCGTTGAGCAAAAAATGACGATTTTAATAAATTTTCTCTGTACAATAACAGCCGCAATTGTCGAAATAAACGAATAATCGATTTTTGCCCCTTTTCTCCTTGACATTTTGAGCTCTCGATAAAAGTGAGAAATGTTTTTCGTAATCAGCGAAAAATTTCCGGTCGAATAGGGCATCGAAACATTGCAAAAAACGAAAAATTTTTTTTCGCCACTGTTTGTCCACTTTTTCAGAAACATAAAAATGTCGAAATTTCAAATGGCTATAAATTGGCGACCGTTTCATCGATTTTGGGTTTTGACGGGTTTTTTGAAAACGTCTCAAGCAGATTTAGATAACGCCGTTTGATTCATCCCGATATCTCAATTTTTGTGGTCGCAATGTCGACTTGAAAATCGGCGAAAAAAATGAGAAGGGGTATGGTATGGAGAAATTTGCAAAAATCGATGGTCCGACTTTAAAAATCTATGAAAAATCGAAAAAAAATCGTAGCTCAATAAACAAAGCGGCATTTTAAAGGTTAAAAGGTTACGAAAAGAATGAGCACAGAGTGGGGCTCCAACTCCATCGGGAAGCAACGTCACAGCGATTTTAGTGAAGCCACTTCTGTTTGGCCGAAATGCAAACAAATTTTGAATTTTTAAATTTTCTTTTAGGACGGTATATCGATATATTTTGACTCGCTGATTACGAATTCATTTGAAAATCGTCCAAAAAGTGATTCTTTCCAATTTTACATTTTTTACATTGATTTTTTGAATTCTCGACAAAAACTCGATGTTATTCGTAATCAGCGGAAAATTTCGGATCGAATAGGGTATCGAAACATTGGAAAAAACGAAAAAATTTTTTTTTTCAATTTTTGCCCACTTTTTCAGAAACTTAAAAATGTCGAAATTTCAAATGGCCATAAGTTGGATCCCATTCGATCGATTTTGAATTTTGAGGGGGGTTTTGTAAACGTCTCGAGTAGACTTAGCGAATGCATTTTGGATCATCCCGATATCGCAATTATTGCAGCCGGGGGAGCAGGTTGAAAATCGGCGAAAAAAATGAGAAGGGGTATGTACGGAAAAACTCGCAAAAATCGATGGTCCAACTTCAAAAAAAAATCGTAACTCAATAAACGAAGCGGCATTTTGAAGGTTGAACTTTTACGAAAAGAATGAGCACAGAGTGGGGTTCGAACTCCATCGGGCAGCAACGTCACAGTGTTTTTAGTGAAACAACAAATTTTTCGACAAAATACGAAAAAAAGGTGAATTTAAAAAATTTCTTTTACTACGCTATATCGAAGTATTTTGACCCGCTGATCGCAAAGTCACTACTCCATTTCCCTTGAAAAACTAACATTTCCATTAGAAATCGTCGAAAACGTGATTTTTTTTTGTGAGAAAAAATGAACAATTGATTAAATTCTAAATCTGCATTTGAACAAGCTGAATTATTTGAAGTGAAAGAAACATGACTTCGTTAAAATAAAAATTCATATAATCTGAGACTTCAGATCAAATGAGAATTTTTCTCAATGTCATCTGATAAATACAAAAATAATAAAGACTCATCATGTAAATAAAAAACGTATTATTATTTATGCTATGATTATACTCATAGATTTCAATCGCAATGATAAATATTTTTCGTCGAAGTATTCCCCCGAACGGGTTGTGACCATGTTCACTATCCGCGAATCAACCCCTGCCGCATATTTATTCGAAAATCCGATACGTGTGGGACTCGGGATCGTCGATATAGTTGAAAAAAAAAAGGCTTTTTTTTTTATCAGCGTCGAGCCAGAGAGTGAATTATATTCGTTCGAGGGGAGAGTAGGGGGTTGAATAAAGCGAGAGATTGGATATTAGCGAGGATCCAGGTAGAGAGGGTTGGTCGGGCTCGTCGTATTATCCTACCAGACCTTCACTGCCATCGTTATCCCGCTATATAACTTCACAGAGTGGCAATTCTCTCTCTCTCACCCCTATATGATCGCTTTTGTGAACGAGAAACAAATGGGGGGATTAGCTTTGAGTAAAAAAAAGATTTGAACGAAAAAAACAAAAGACAAAAAATTGTAACGAGAACGTAAAAATTGTCACGAAATTTTCGTAATTTCTGATATCGGTATGTGAATTTATAAGTACCCATATAAAATATGTAATATTCCTTTGATGAAAAGACCGTGAAGCTATTTTGTTTCGTCCGTTTTTTCATCCTCTCCCCGACCCGCCCCCCGATAAACTTTTGCCCGTTTGCGCGCGGTGACGAGCAATTAAGGGATTTGCAATTAACCGTTCGTTCGTTATGCGGACCGCGTTCACGTTTAATTCCCTTATAGTCCGAGATGGGAAAAGCGATTGCAACGAGCTTTCATTCTTTCTCTCGCTCTCTCGTTGTCCCGGGGTGTCAGTCTGCATTTCAAATGAAATTACAGTCGCGGAAAGGGAGAGTAAAAAATAAAATAAAATAAAAAGTCGAAACAATCGTTTGAAACGAAAGACGAGAGGGTAGGCAAAATAAAATTAAGTTTTTTCTTTTGTAAATCGTGACTTTGAGAATCATGCTTTTTGTTATTGTTAATTTGATATTTAACAGAAAAAAAAAAATATCACCTGTACATGATGTAAGTGCGCAAGTTGATGCTGAAGTGGATTCGGCGGTGGTGTACTCGGCGAGGTGACAACCTGAACGGTTCCGTGCTGCTGGAGATACGGCTCCAGGAAGACATCGTTTCTGTAACGAGATGAAGAGAAAAAAAAAAGGTAAAATAACGAAACGATATGTAGAACGAGTGAGAATTTTTTTGCACCAGAAGAAAATTAAAATAAAGAAGAAACGAGAAAACTTGACAATTACTTTATTACTCAACGCAGTTTTTTTTTAAACGTTGCACGAACGTTACGTCGAGAGTGGGTCTGGGAGGCCGGAAATTACCTAACAGCGTATCTACACGCTGCTGGGGATTCTTCAAGACTTCTTAGTCAACCATATGACTTTATATATTCTATTTATTGCATCGGAAGACTTTAAACTGTAACGGCGTTAGGTATAGCTCTATCAGTTATTTTTTAACACTGTAATACTGTTTTCAACATCGTAGTAGCATTATTGATACTGGTACCACTGTTTTTAAATCCTTTTTCCGTATTTTTAATGAAGTAACAGCATTACTAAAAAAATTGGTAAAAAGATAGATCCTACACACATGATTTAAGAGGGTAAATAGACGGTTTAAAAAATCGATTTTTTTTTGTATTTCACAAATTCTTAGTAAAACTATTGAAAAATATGTTCCCAAAATTGTAAATGAAAATTCCGACTCGTTCTATTGTTATAAGCCATTAAAGTGAGTAGCTCTCCTTCAGGCCCCGAGCGGTCACTATTTTTTCAATCGCGTTTTTCTGAAAACGACTTTTTTTCAACTTGCGTACACGCTAGTTTGAAAAGTTTTCAACCAATCGTTTTGAAAATTGGCAGTTACTTTCTTCATAGTATTGCGCTCTATATGAACCTAAAATCGGAATATTATCATTATTTAAAATAATTTTTTTTTTGCACATAAAGTTGTAAAAAATGGCAAAAAATCATGCTTTTTTGTTTTGACCCCTGTACAAAATTCAATTTTCTATTTTTTTGATAGCATTTAGGTTCATATAGAAGAGAGACATATAATAAAAGTAAATTCCAACCTCGTTTGATTTCAGATGAAAATTGCGGCTTCCAGAATGTACGCAAAATGCTGAGTCTGTTTGTGACCGGCAATATGGGGTCGCTAATATCCCCGGTGTTTTTCAAGAAAATTCTTCAAAAATTTTATAGTATATACTTGAATATATGTATAAAATATTCTTAAAGTTTTAATAAATTATATTCATTTTTGATACTATAAAAAAATTCATGAAAATCATTGAGAAAACGCTGTCCTAACCCTATTTGCCCCCTTAATGTATATATTGAAACAGCCACTTTGCTCTGCACAGCATTGAAACACAAACGTGTTTCAATGCTCTTTTAGTATATACAGGGTGTCCCAAAACTAGCACGTCAGAGTGACACGGGAGTTAAATTGGTTCCGGACCTATCAGAATAAACAAATATGACCGCAGTAAAAGCCTCATGGTTTTCGAGAAAAATCGTCTCATTTGGCTTCTCGGAAAATCGCTATTTAGTACTTGTCATTCCGCTACCATTGCATACCATTGCTATGAAAGTTCAAATCGTAAGCAAATCAAAGTTCAAATTCACACCGAATATTAAAGTGGTCAGAAACACAAACGGAAAACAGTGAGATAACGAGAACAGTCATTTTTTGAAAAATCGTCTTTTTTAACGGGTTAGGCCACTAGAGGCCGAAAAAATAGGTTTTTTTGGGGATTTTTTTTAGAAAAACTACAAAATAAATCGAGATTACAAAATAGGGTGTGTATAATACATATCAGTGACTATATACAATAATTTTTTTGAATCGATAAATTTAAAAATGGCGGCGGTGCAGCATTTTTGCGATGGATACTCCGTTTTTGTTTGCCGGAAACATAACTCAGAGAATTTTCAACCGATTCACTTGAAATTTTAAATATATCTTAAAAAATACATTGTTCATGGAAGTGCGTCAAATTTTTTTTTTATATTGCATAGTTCATTTGTTATTAACAATTTTCTGATGATTTTTTAAGCAAATTTTTCACTTTTCACTTTAGAAGTGCGCCATTTGGGCAAAAATCAATATATCGAAAAAGTCCTATGCATTTCCATAGACAATGTATTTTTAAAGATATATTCAAAATTTCAAGTGAATCGGTTGAAAATTATCTGAGTTATGTTTCCGGCCAACAAAAACGGAGACGCGTCGCAAAAACGCTACAGAGTCGCCATTTTTAAATTAATCGCTTCAAAAAAATTATTGTATACAGCAGTGATATGTATGATAAACACCCTAGTTTGTAATCTGGATTTATTTTGTAGTTTTCCTAAAAAAAAATCCCCAAAAAGCCTATTTTTTTTGGGTCTCTAGAGTGGCCTAACCCGTTAAAAAAAGCGATTTTTCTGAAAATTACTATTCTCGTTATCTCGCTGTTTTCCATTTGTGTTTCTGACCCCTTTAGAATTTGGTATGAATTTGAACTTTGATTTGCTTACGATTTGAACTTTCATAGCAATGGTAGCAAAATAACAAGTACCAGGTAGCGATTTTTCGGGAAATCAAAAAAGACAACCTTTCTCGAAAACCATGAGACTTTTACCGAGGTCATATTTGTTTATTCTGATAGTTCCGGAGCGAATTTAACCGCCGTGTCACTCTGACGTCCTAGTTTTGAGAAACCCTGTATACATAAAAATATATAAATGTATATACGAGCGAGAAATCACCATGAATTAACTCTCGCCCCGTTACGCGGATAGATAGAGGTGAGAGAAAACAGCGTGTAAGCGACAATTACACGTTTTCCACTGCGAATAACGCGGTATTCACAATTTTTCCGCTACACATATATAAACGACCGTTATACCAAGGCGCGAGATTATAATTGTCGCGGTCTGAGATGGAGGACAAAAGAAGGGGAGGAAAAGAGAAAAAAGTTGAGCGAGAGGAAGAAGTGGAATTATGCAAGTTTCACGAATCCAGACGATCCTATGGGGCGAAATGTATGAGAGTTTCTACGAGGTAGAATATATATTTTTATCTTCGGAAAATATCATCTCGAGGGAATTCGCGCGTAACACGACGAGTTATTCGCTACGTGATATGCCTTTGTTCGTGATTTTATTATTATTATCTATATATACACGTCTGTCGATGGGATATGGACCCTTGGGGAATTATGTCTGGCCTGTGGATACCTCCATTCTGGAACGTATTACAGCGCTATATATTGTGAACACAGTGTAGGGTACAATATAATTTATATTCTTATCAGGGACTAATGATTCGTAATGATTTATCGAAAGACACGAGATTTAACGTCTTCTGGTAGTCTCGTATTATTTTATCGATTGTCCGAATGTCGAGTCATTGAAAAAAAAAAGAATTAAGTAGTAGTCTGGTAACTTAAGCCGATTTTCATGTCTTTTTTGGAGGGCGTTTTTTTGTAGGAAAATAAAAATGAATCGTTTTGGATATTTAGGATGTTTTTCTTAACATATTAAAGATACAAAAAAAAAAATTTTTGAAAAAATTTCATAGTTTATTATTATTATTATTATTGATCGAAGTTGGCACCTCGAAGTTGGCAGCCCGGGTCCTAACTTTTTTTCTACCGAACCGATTGCTTTCAAATTTTAACAGGCTACTCTACACACATATAGTTCTCGTCGGAACTACCGAGACATTTTTTCACCCCTAGCTCTTTATTTTACAACCCCTTCTTTGCTAAAATAAAAGGACTTCAGCAAAGAAGGGGTTGTAAAATAAAAAGTTAGGGGTGAAAAAATTTCTCGGTGGTTCCGACGAGAACTATAAGTGTGTAGAGTAGCCTGTTAAAATTTGAAAGCAATCGGTTCGGTAGAAAAAAAAGTTAGGATCCGGGCTGCCAACTTCGAGGTGCCAACTTCGATCAATAATAATAATAATAATAAACTATTAAATTTTGTCAACAAATTTTTTTTTGTATCTTTATTATGTAAATAAAAACATCCTAAATATCCAAAACGATTCATTTTTATTTTCCTACAAAAAAACGCACTCCAAAAAAGACATGAATATCGGCTTAAGTTACCAAACTACTACCTTGAATCATTCGTCAGAGCATCAAACAGTTTTTTTGTTAACGGTAATAAGATGAGATGAGAATTAAAAAAAAATTTTACACCAGCAATGACAATTGGATTTACATGAAATTTGCAAAATATAACGTATAGAAATCAGAGCATTTATATCTTCAAATATTTAAATATTCTAAATGCCCTTGCCGAAAATTAATTAGTCGATGATGTCGATGAATGAAATCTCGTCTCGTATGGCCTCTATTATTAATGTACGTGTACGTCAATATATATGTCTATCGAATGTAGCAGTATGGTCCCTTGGGAAGGGTGGAAATAGCCAAGAAGGAGAGAAAGAGAGAAAGAGAGAGAGAGAGAGAGAGAGAAGGGAGTTAGCTAATCGAATATGAGTGCGAGAGGGAGAGACGAGAATTGTCTGCATCCCTCTGGGATTATTCGATACAAGTCTATCGTCGATATATTTGCGATAACATCGATTCACGTCCGCACAGTCTATAGTTTCTAATGTACCTTTAGGATCTCATCTATACATATATAGCTGTAACGTCAGCGGTGAGACACTTCTCGTTAGTTATGCCTCGACATATATATTCTCGAGTATATCAGCGAGAAAGAGAGAAAGAGATATATAAATTGCCCTCTGGCTGTTATCGACATTTGACGTTTCATTTTAGAATCGTGTTTGACCCCCGTCTATCTCAAGCTCTCGTATCGTCTCTCCATTCTCACCCTCCTCCATCCCGCGCCGTTATGAAACAAATCATTTTCACGTCAACGAATGCCAATCAAAGATTCAACAATCGCCCTTCTATTTACCCCTCTTTTTTTTTTCTTTTGTTACCATCGTTGAAGCAAAATTACACTGGGAATACGTCGCTAACAGAGACGGCTTCGTTGCTCCCCTTTCATTCCGCCAGTCACTATAAACAAATATTCCGTTAAGGGCGGAAATAGAGTTGGACGGTTAAAAAAATCGATTTTTTTTTAATTTCATAAATTGTTAGTAAAACTATTGAAAAATATGTTCCCAAAATTTTTTATGAAAATTCCCACTCGTTCTATTGTTATAAGCCATTAGGGGGGGAAATAGGGTTAGGACAGCGTTTTCTCAATGATTTTCATGAATTTATTTATAGTGTAAAAAATGAATATAATTTATTGAAACTTTGAGAATATTTTATACATATATTTAAGTATATACTATAAAATTTTTGAAGAATTTCCATGAAAAACACCGAAGAAAATTGATGACTGTCTTGACTTTGTTTTTCTTGGTACTATTTTTTCAAACGCGTTTTTCTGAAAACGACTTTTTTTTAACTTGCGTACACGCTAGTTTGAAAAGTTTTCAACCAATGGTTTTAAAAATTGGCAGTTACTTTCTTCATAGAATTGCGCTCTATATGAACCTAAAATCGAAATATTATCATTATTTAAAATAATTTTTTTTTTGCAAATACAGTTGTAAAAAACGGCAATCAATCATGCTTTCTTGTTTTCACCCCTGTAAAAAATTCAATTTTCTATTTTTTTCATAGCATTTAGGTTCATATAGAAGAGAGACATATAATAAAAGTAAATTCCAACCTCGTTTGATTTCAGATGAAAATTGCGGCTTCCAGAATGTACGGAAAATGCTGAGTCTGATTGTGACCTGCAATATGGGGTCGCTAATATCTTCGGTGTTTTATTCTTCAAATTCTTCAAAAATTTTGTAGTATACGAGGGGGAACCCAAAAAAAAACGGCAATTGCGCTGCGGCGGGGAGGGACAGTGGGGGAACCCATTGCTCGACCAGGTGTCCGTTGGGGACACGTCTCCTGAGTTAGTGTGCGAAGTTCTGTCGCCGTGAGTGTATCGGTTCGCCCGTGGGAATTTTTGTAGTGAAACAACTTTTTCCATTTTCAGCAACGCGCGGCTGTGAAATTTTGTTTCCTGTTGGGGAAATCGGCCGCGGAAACTACCGTAATGCTTAAGACTGCTTATGGAGATGCTGCCCTAAGTAAAACCAGAGTCTACGAGTGGTTTTCACGTTTTGAAAATGGAGAAATGTCAATTGAAGACCAACCCCGTGCAGGACGCCCCTCAACGTCAAGAAGTGACGAAAACGTCGACAAAATCAATGCTCACATTCGTGAAGACCGTCGCCGAATCATTGATCAACTCTGTGAGATGTCTGGGATATCATGGAGTTCAATTAAGAGGATTTTATCCAAAGATTTGCACATGAGCAGAGTTGCAGCAAAATTTGTCCCTCGCCTTCACACAGACGAGCAAAGGGAGCGTCGACTTCAGGCATGTTTTGAACTTCAAAATCAGCTCGAAGAGGACCCTGAACTTTTTTCCAAGGTGATTACTGGTGATGAATCGTGGTGCTATGGATACGACCCCGAAACAAAGCAGCAATCAAGCGTTTTGCTACTGTGGAGGAGGTAAAACAAAAATCGCTGGAAGGCCTAAAGAACATTCCGATAAGTGAATTTAAAAAATGTTTTGAACATTGGAAGGATCGTTTGCGGAGGTGCGTTGTGGTCAAAGGAGAATACTTTGAAGGTGATCAAAATTTGGTGGAAAAATATTTAAAAATAAAGAAATTATGACGAAATTCCCGTTTTTTTGGGTCCCCCCTCGTATACTTAAATATACGTATAAAATATTCTCAAAGTTTCAATAAATTATATTCATTTTTTATACTATAAAAAAATTCATGAAGATCATTGAGAAAACGTTGTCCTAACCCTATTTCCCTCCTTAACGAGGTTTTATTTTTTCTTTCTTTCGTTTTTATGAGAAACTTTTAGAAATCGTCAAAAAAAACGCGTTATTCCGCGGAAAAGCAAACGATATATTTACTTTTAATAAATATGTTACGGAACAATATCTGACATGGAATTAAAAATTGTTAAATAGAAATGAACACGAACAAATGTAAAATCCATCCAATATTACTACGACAATTGTAGTGAAAAAAAAAATACCCTTGTAGATGAGTTAGAAGCGTCGGTTCGCGGATGAACAGAGAGCGAGAGGGAGAGAGAGAGAGAGCGAGTGGAAGGGTAGCGGGTGTAAGCCCGGAGGGTTGCACGCGAGGAATTGCGTGTGTGTGTGTGTCTGCGTCGCGTTTTCGTCTGCTGCAGAGAAGCGAGATCCGCACGAGAGAGAGAACGGGGGTTGCTATGGCGACTGTGGGAAGGTTCTCAACACGTGGTCCAGTCTCGCCGTCACCACCACCACCCCCGACACACAATTCATCCCCTTACCCGGCCCCGGACACAACTGTACCGTTGCGGGATGCCGTTGCAGCCTCTGCACGATTTTACGTATTAACGAAAGAGAGATCTCGACAGAGAGAGAGAGAGAGAGAGCTGGATTGAACACACAATCTCGTCGCGTGTCTCGGAGCACCTACTCGCGCCTGTCTCATCGTGAAGTCTCCGAGGGTAGGTCGTAACACAAAGTTCGATGTGTATAATGCTCTTGCGACACGCGAGGGAAAAAAAAAATACGATGCATGCTTCTTGTCCCACACGTTCTGTTTTTTTTTCCCCTCGGGAAACGATATATGTACGAGAACTCTTTCTTTACTTTTTTTTCATCCCTTAGTCTTCCTCTCTGTACCAACAAAGTGTCTCTCGATGCTCTCTGACCCTTTGGAGGGACGCGGAATTGGCGAGGAACGAAGGTCCAAAGAAATGTATCGCGACGGGGCGAAAAGTGACTGAATCCTCGTGAGATCAATGCGATGACTGTTCGAATGAAGGAAAGAATAATGTTTCAAATAACTTTTCGTTTTATTCTGAATTATTATTCCATTAAATAATCATTAATTTTATGGTTTTTTTTCTTGCGATTTCATATGATTGTATTTGATGATTGTATTGTAATTTATTGAGAGTACAAATTAGTTCGGTCCGTTTTCAAAAGATGATCCTGGCTGTTATTAATGTTTCATAGTGACCAGCTGATTTCGGTGGTTTCAGAGAGGATATTGAGTTTATGTGGCTTTGAGTTTCATACAAAAAACTTGTTTTTTACTGTGTTGAATATGTCAAATTTTTTCATGATTTTAGTTTTCTGCTTTAATTGGAAGAATTTGATGTTCTTTGAGGGGTTAGGCCACTCTAGAGGCCGAAAAAATAGGCTTTTTTGGGAATTTTTTTCCCGAAAAACTACAAAATAAATAGAGAATACAAAATAGGGTGTTTATCATACATATCACTGACTATATACAATCATTTTTTTGAAACGATTAATTTCAAAATGGCGGCTGTGCAGTGTTTTTTGCGATGACGTCTCCGTTTTTATTGGCCGGAAACATTACTCAGACAATTTTCAACCGATTCCCTTGAAATTTTGAATATGTCTTTAAAAATACATTGTCTATGGAAGTGCGTACGATTTTTTCGATATATTGATTTTTGGCGAAATGGCGCACTTCTAAAGTGGAAAGTGAAAAATTTGCTTAAAAAATCGTCAGAAAATTATTAATAACAAATTAACTATGCAATATAAAAAAAAAATCTCACGCACTTCCATAGACAATGTATTTTTGAAGATATATTCAAAATTTCAAGTTAATCGGCCGAAAATTCTCTGAGTTATGTTTCCGTCCAACAAAAACGGAGACGTCATCGCAAAAACGCTGGACAGCCGCCATTTTGAAATTAATCGCTTCAAAAAAATTATTGTATACAGTCACTGATATGTATGATAAACATCCTATTTTGTAATCTCGATTTATTTTGTAGTTTTGCTGAAAAAAAATCCCCAAAAAAGCCGATTTTCATGTCTCTTTTGGAGGGCGTTTTTTTGTAATAAAATAAAAATGAACGTTTTGGATATTTAGGATGTTTTTATTTACATATTTTAAAGATACAAAAAAAAATTTTGTTTGAAAAAATTTAATAGTTTATTATTATTATTATTGATCGAAGTTGGCACCTCGAAAAAAAAGCGCGTGGGTGGCCCCGGTGATTTTGGCTCTTGATGTTATCTGAAATAAAAAATTCTTGATAATTCTTAATCTATAGACATGTCATTCTGGGAAAAAAAAACTTTTTTTTCCAAAGTCCGCCATTTTGTTATTTATCCATGAAATTTAACTTCAGTAGTTCCGACCAGAATGACATGTCTATAGATTAAGAATTATCAAGAATTTTTTATTTCAGATAACATCAAGAGCCAAAATCACCGGGGCCACCCACGCGCTTTTTTTTCGAGGTGCCAACTTCGATCAATAATAATAATAATAATAATAAACTATTAAATTTTTTCAAACATTTTTTTTTGTATCTTTAATATGTAAATAAAAACATCCTAAATATCCAAAACGATTCATTTTTATTTTCCTACAAAAAAACGCCCTCCAAAAAGACATGAAAATCGGCTTAAGTTACCAGACTATTACCTTAATTGGTTTCGACGTTTCAAGAATGACGATTTCAGCGTTGAAGACAAGCCTCGTTCTGGACAGCGAAAGAAATTCGAAGACAAAGAATTGGAGGCATTATTCGATCCGAGTCAAACGCATGATTCTGCAAGAGGAGCTTGCAGAATCATTGGGAGTGACTCAACAAGCAGTTTCCGTACGATTGAAATCCATGAGAATGATTCAAAAGTATAAATGCATTTTTCACCACAAAAAAAACGGACCGAACTTATTTGTACTCCTAATAGCAATGTTGCTGGTGACATTTAGGAATTGAATAAAACGAATTGCAATGGCTACGATATTCTCTGGGGGTCTCGGATACCACGATGGCTAAAATTGTAAAATAGACCTTACTTTCGGGAATTTTTGTTACACATTGGCACGAAGAAGAGTGAGCGTTCGTGATAAGAAAAAAAGGCAATTTATTCACTTCTCGTAGAAATTTATTATGCATACAGACCGCGATGATTAATAATTAAGGGGTTGAACGTTACTCGTCGTGAGCCGGAGAAGTGATAATTCAATTGAATCGATTGGTATCGCTCGCTTAGGAGAGGGTAGAAATCAGAATGCAGATTTAACGCGGAAGCCTCGCGATCGCCATACCAATCAGCAATGCGATTCTCGTCTATCTGCGGTTCGACGGATGAGAGTACATAAGGGGAGGGTAAAGGGGAAGGATAATCGCATACAGCTGTATGCGTGTGTGTGTGTGTGTGTGTGTGTGTGTGTGTGTGTGTATGTTTGGGTATTGACATAGGAAAAACACACCCTGTGTGGATATAGGTTGATTTGGCGGTGTATGCAATGCGACCTAAACTATTGAGGAAACCTCAACGCAGCAGAGTGAGAGAATCGTGACGTTGAAGCTCTCTCTATCCCTTTCTCTCTCTCTCTCTCTCTCTCTCTCTCTGAGCTTTGTCCTGTTTGTCTAAGCGAATATACACGATAAAGAGGAGGGGAAGGGTGCGCGGAATCTCGACCACTTTAGCATAGCGTATCTCTCGCGCTCGAAGGCAATTCTAGACGTCGCGGTTTTGCCTCGTTACAATTGGAATTCAGCCAATTCATCGTAACCAAAACTCCCGCGCTCTGTTTTCTTCCCATCCCCTCCCAGTGTTATATCTCATTCATGATACGATTAAAATAGTTGTCGGCAGGATAGGGAATTGCTACGAATCTCTCATACTTTGATGAATGAAAAAAAAAAAAAAAAAACAAACGTTTTCTTATCGACCAAGTTATTGAAGAATGATGAAAGTATAAATTGGCAGCGAACAGTGAGATTCAATGAGATTTTTTAGATCGATGAACGAAATGTGAAAAATTTACGACATCCCAGATACTAAGAACATCACACTTTTAATAATTATAATGGAAAAACATTCGGGAGATTCGTAATCAGCGAAAAAATTGTCGATCGCATAATGGTCGAAGCGGCAATTTTGCCGTCTGAAATTACTGACAAATCGAAAAATCATTTTTTTCCCCATTCATGGTTGCATAGTTAGCGGATAGAAAGGTTAAAAAATCGATTTTTTTAATTGCATTTTCGGAATGTACATATATTCGAGTATACTCTCTGAAAATTTCAAATCGATCCGGCAGATATTCTTGGAGATACATGCGTATTTGTAAGGACGCTCGGAGCGTTACAAAGTGGGCGGCCTAAACTTTGAACGCGTTTTTCTCAAAACGATGTTTTCAAAGTCGGTGAGCACGATTTCTCAAAAAACGGCTCAACCGATCGATCTGCAATTTTAACACAATCTTCTCAGATATATTCTTCAGGTATCGATCGAAGGAATAAAATTTCCGATAATTATTTCTATTTTTTTAAAACGAATCAACGAAAAAATTTTCGTCGAAAATTGGAATTTTTTCTTTTTGGAGCCGCCATTTTGTCAAAAATCAAAATTTCGACTATTCCTTCGATAAATACCTAAATTTATCTATCCACTAATAGAATCTTTTTGGTTTTTTTATTTTCGATAATCCAAACCGGAGATATCGTGCTCACCGGTAAATACCTTTTTTTAGAGGAGCTCCCGGAGATTGGCGCTATAGCAGCTTGAAAAATCATTATTTTTACAAATAAAAAATATGAAAATAAAGTTAAAAGTTACCAAAATACGTATATAAATTTTTACGTTAATAAATTAAAATGTCTTTCCAGGAAAAACGAATTGCAATGGCTACGATATTCTCTGGGGGTCTCGGATACCACGATGGCTAAAATTATAAAATCGACCTTGCTTTCGGAATTTTTGTTACACATTGGCACGAAGAAGAGTGAGCGTTCGTGATAAGAAAAAAAGGCAATTTATTCACTTCTCGTAGAAATTTATTAGCTTGAAAAATCATTATTTTTACAAATAAAAAATATGAAAATAAAGTTAAAATTTACCACAATACGTATATAAATTTTTACGTTAAGGCAGTCGTCTGGTCTAGAGCGAGATTTTTGACGTCATTTCTAATGTGCAATAACGTTTAAACCGTTGAAGTTGTCTTGATGAAAATGCACGTGCATTTATTGATCCTTAGAGAATACTTGTACATTAAAAAAAAAATTGTTTTAAATATTTTCACGTAGTTTTTTGCCTTGTTGCAACATGGTGCGCCGAAATCGGCGCCCATCTGAAAAAGAAAATATATATATATTCTCAATCTGTATGAGTATTCTGAGCACTGGTAGCAGAATTGAGTCGAACAATAATTTTGCCGACATTTTATAACTCGTCGAATACGAAAATGTATGAAATGTATGTATGAAATATCATTAATGAAAGTTCAACAGGCCGCCATTTTGTCAAAAAGTTTTTTTAAGTACCAATTCTGCTACCAGTGCTCAGAATACTCATACAGATTGAGAATATATATATTTTTTTTTTTTCAGATGCATACAACATCGTCCAGAGTGGGCGGCGATTTCGGCGCACCATTTTGCAACAAGGCAAAAAACTACATGAAAATATTTAAAATAATATATTTTTTTAATGTACAAGTATTCTCTAAGGATCAATAAATGCACGTGTAAATTTTCATCAAGACAACTTCAACAGTTTAAACGTTATTGCACATTAGAAATGACGTGAAAAATCTCGCTCTAGACCAGACGACGGCTTTAATAAATTAAAATGTCTTTCCAGGAAAAATTCTTAAAAAATCGCCTTTTTCGGTCTCCTGACTGCGTATAACTCCTTAAGGGGGGAAATTGGGTTAGACGGTTCAAAAAATCGATTTTTTTTTATTTCATAAATTGTTAGTAAAACTATTGAAAAATATGTTCCCAAAATTTTAAATGAAAGTTCCGACTCGTTCTATTGTTATAAGCCATTAAAGTGAGTAGCTCTCCTTCAGGCCCCGAGCGCGCCACGTGTATAACCGAGGGGTCACTATTTTTTCAAACGCGTTTTTCTGTAAACGACTTTTTTTGAACTTGCGTACACGCTAGTTTGAAAAGTTTTCAACTAATCGTTTTGAAAATTGGCAGTTACTTTCTTCATAGTATTGCGCTCTATATGAACCTAAAATCGGAATATTAATAAAGTTGTAAAAAATGGCAAAAAATCATGCTTTTTTGTTTTGACCCTCGTAAAAAATCCAATTTTCTATTTTTTTGATAGCATTTAGGTTCATATAGAAGAGAGACATATAATAAAAGTAAATTCCAACCTCGTTTGATTTCAGATGGAAATTGCGGCTTCCAGAATGTACGCAAAATGCTGAGTCTGATTGTGACCTGCAATATGGGGTCGCTAATATCCCCGGTGTTTTTCAAGAAAATTCTTCAAAAATTTTATAGTATATACATAAATATATGTATGAAATATTCTCAAAGTTTCAATGAATTATATTAATTTTTTATAGTATAAAAAAATCATGAAAATCATTGAGAAAACGCTGTCCTAACTCTATTTCCACCCTTAGAAGGTCGATGAGACAGCAAGGGAATTTGCGAAAAATAAATAAATAATGACCCGAAACATTCCTGTCTGACATGTCGATCGTTTTTTTTTCTTTTTAGCCAAACCCTTCTTCTCTCGCATTCGCTTTTCCATCAGAATACTTTCATAACCGTTTTTTTTTCATCCCTCGCACGTGATGGGAACGCACGCTAGTGATAATAGCATTACAGAGATATCGGAGAGCTTCAATCATCGCCGTACCACGCGCGTGTACTAACAGACGGAAGGAGAATCGAATATAGATATAGTACGACGGAAATTCAATTTGAAAACTTGCTCCCGCGTCCTCTCAATGCAGCCACGACCCTCGGGTGTACAAGAGAATCGAACATCTCCAGCTTGGGCAAAGGGAAAACTTTCGTTGCCATAGAACGCCGGGACCGAAGCTGTTCGTCATCTCGAGGCTATACGTGCAGAAGGAGAAGCATCCCGAAACCGTAACTGAGCTTTGCACCCCTTCCTCTATCCGTTTCAAAACTCGCTCTTCCGTTATATCTTTCTCGTACGTTCTTCCGGTTCGTTCTTATTTCCCCCGCAGAAAGTGAAGAATCGTAAAAAAAAAAGGAGCAGAACTGGTATGTTAGATGGGAAATAAGGACGTAGAAAGAAAGTGAGAAACGAGTGACGATGTGCGCGGCGAGAACAGAGCACGCGGAGACCACTGCGACAGATTTTTTTCCTCTGTTTTTCATCCCCCTTGCGAGCCCACTTTCGGTCAGCTCTATCATCTGCTCGAGCGGAACTTTTGCAATTTCTTCGGACCCACCGGCAGTGGATATTCTCGAGGACGAAAGAGGAGCGGATGAAATGATGTTAGCGCGCCAATGTCTTTTCGTAAAATGTGACGACAAAAGTTTCGTCATAGGGGAAGAAACTATTTGTCTTTACGAAGAAAAATATCGCTTGATTTACGTATTTTTACTTTCGCATTGAGACACAATTTCCGTTATTGAGGATATTTTTGTAAGAAGTAGTTTTTTGTAGAAAAAAAGGGATAAATTGTCCGGAAGCACTGGTCAAAGTAATATTGAAAATTGGTAATTAATAAATGATTACAAGATGAAATTAATGAGGGAGATATGAAATTTGATTGAAAGGTAAAAAGGTTTTTGTTTTTTCGCAACGAATTAATGAAATGTTTTGTGTAGTTTTTGCTATTAGGAATATTAGACGGGAATGTGGCCAATAATCATTGGAATTCGAGACAAAATCCGGATTTACTTTTGCTCTTTATCAGCGATCAGATTCCTCTGACTCACGATAACACTGGAATAATCTTCAGAAGTTTTCCAATATCTTAAATCGTATTTGCGAACAAGTAAGAGTATTTTCAAACACACAGGCACACACATAGAGGAAAAGAGGAAGAAAAGAAAAGGATGGACGTTTGTAAGTATAGTAGGACAAATGTGAGGACAATTCTGAAGATTTTTATGGACCTTGAAACAAACCGGAAGTATAGAGGGTGCGGAGGGTGAATTCTGATCTTCTTTCCATGTTGTTCTCTTTACTCAATGTATTCTCTCCCCATATACTACTTCTTTTCGGTTCGGCGACGAAGTCTGACTCAACGCTTATATTCTCCACTTGCGGAGACGAGAAAGAGAGAGAGGACAAAAAAAAACAAACCAGGTTATAAGTCGTAGGACTTCTTGAGCCCGTTCGATCGGCCGTGATCGAGTCCAATTAATTATCAAAGGAGAGAGGGAGAGAGAGAAGCCTGTGAATGGCTTCCAATATCCGTTTTACGCATTCTTGAGGCCAGCTTCCGGTTCACGACTTTTTATATTAAACTACCGAAAACTTTGGACTCTTATTTTGTTTAAGGCCTTATATACACGAAAAGTTTCAAAATATTACATTTAAAAAAATTTTTGATTCTATTAGCCTGAACGGTTAGGAATATTTTAAACTTTACAGAATTGAAAAATTCCAAAAAATGCTATTCAATAAGGTAAGATTGCATTTATAATAGATACCGCGCGGCGCGCCCGAGCGCCAACTTCAAAGCCGTTTTTTCACGATTCACTTTTTTGAACCTTGTGAAAGTTCTAACTCTTGAACGAAGGTTCAGATCGCTTTGAAATTTTTACAACATATTCTTAGTATCATCATCTATCGTGTGAACCAGAGAAACAAAAATTTCAATGACACGAAAAAATATAAAAAATAATATACCGACAGGAAATTGAGTAAACAAATTTTAACTTTCGAATTTTTATAATAATAATTTTTTTTTTAATAATATTGTTGGTTCACACCAAAGATACATTCATTATGCAATTATAAATATATTCATTTTGTTTTTCACACACCCAGATCGATGCTGAGAACTTTCACCATCAACGCGCGCGCAAAAAAAAATACATTGCTTTATTGTGTTATATCTCCGCCACTTGTTAATATTTCTGATTCTTTTTACATATACTTAACCATGTGCATAAATGATCTGTAAAACAATGTTGTCAATATATGCGTCATTTTATTTTTAACCGCGTCTAGAAAAGTACCTTCGAAAATCGGCGAAGTCGCGGATATAAGGCCTTAATAAGGGGGAAAATAGGGTTAGACGGTTCAAAAAATCGATTTTTTTAAATTTCATAAATTGTTAGTATTGAAAAATATGTTCCCAAAATTTTAAATGAAAATTCCGACTCGTTCTATTCTTATAAGCCATTAAAGTGAGTAGCTCTCCTTCAGGCCCCGAGCGCGCCACGTGTACAACCGAGCGGTCATTATTTTTTCAAACGCGTTTTTCTGAAAACGACTTTTTTTTAACTTGCGTACACGCTAGTTTGAAAAGTTTTCAACCGATCGTTTTGAAAATTGGCAGTTACTTTCTTCATAGTATTGCGCTCTATATGAACCTAAAATCGGAATATTATCATTATTTAAAATGAATTTTTTTTTTGCAAATAAAGTTGTAAAAAATGGCAAAAAATCATGCTTTTTCGTTTTGACCCCTGTAAAAAATTCAATTTTCTATTTTTTTGATAGCATTTAGGTTCATATAGAAAAGAGACATATAATAAAAGTAAATTCCAACCTCGTTTGATTTCAGATGAAAATAGCGGCTTCCAGAATGTACGCAAAATGCTGAGTCTGATTGTGACCTGCAATATGGGGTCGCTAATATCTTCGGTGTTTTTCAAGGAAATTCTTCAAAAATTTTATAGTATATGTATAAAATATTCTCAAAGTTTCAATAAATTATATTCATTTTTTATACTATAAAAAAATTCATGAAAATCATTGAGAAAACGCTGTCCTAACCCTATTTCCCCCCTTAAGATGTCCAAAAACCCCATTTAACATCTATAACAATATATTTAATCTACCAACAATAAAATATCACTAATTATCCTAAAAACCAATTGATAATCATGATAAAATTAATATTATTACAAATTTGATTTGCAAAATGTTATAATTCTTCACTTTTCATTTCAATTATTATAAAGAAATTTGCCACCGACTAAAACAGTACGGCGCTGACCTATATTTGTCAATTAAATAACAGAGATACAAGAGATTTTTCATTCCGTCGTCGATGATTCGAGAAAATTGAGTTTGCCGATGCACAACAATTTTCTTTCACCCCGATGGTGAGGAGAGACTTCACTCGGGGAAGAGTGATACGTTCTCTCTTAACGGTATTTACCGTTCGTGCGTTCTCGGGGGATGCGAGCGATCAATTTGGGGATGACAAACATGCCGAGACGAATGTTGGACTAAAGTGATATAGATATAGATTAGATACGGTGGTAAGGATAAATGAAAGTGTAGAAATGTAAGAGTATAACCTCGAGAAGTTTTACGGGAGGGGTTTGCGGAAAAAAAAGAAGGAAGACGAGGGAACGAATAAAGTTTGGACGATAAGTTGGAGAACTTTGGAATAAAATTTTCACGACCATATACATATTCGTTCGCTGTATACATAGTCGTAAATAAAATCAGCGTGTAAATTGACATCGTAACAAATGAATAAGACAAATTGGAATAATCTTTTTTTTTTTTTTTCATCTGTTTCTCGTTTTTCACGATAAAAAGAAACGGATTTTTTTTTTCACTACAACGTATAAACTATCAAAGAAATACCCCAATAATGTTATTGAGCCTTTAGATTTTTTTAAAGGTTGAAAAAAAAATTTCTATAAAAAAATTGCCGCAAAATTGATTTTATTAAAATTCATTGATCCAAATTGAAATGAATTGAATTTTATTAAAATTCATTGATCCAAATTAAAATGAATTGAATTTTATCAAAATTCAAATTAATCCAAAAAATCATTTTCACTTTTAATAAATATCCCCTCTCTCTTTTTCTCTCTCCATCTTTAAAGTGCAAACAGTCTCTCGACTTTGTGTCGTTCGAGCTATCGTGTTACGCGAGTGTTCTAGCTTCGAATATACATCCCCCCCGTGCCGCCGACACTCTGGAGACCATGAAGAGTGGCTTTTCCGTCCCTCTCTACGCTCTCCCTCTCTTTTAAGCGAAACCGAAGCCAAAGAGGTCCTCTTGGGTTACAGAAACGGTGACTGAGAGGGTGTTGTACACTGTGAGCTGTTTCTCGCTGGCTTTTACATCGTAAATTCGTTGGCTAGGTTTTGCAAAGAGAGAGAGAGAGAGAGGGTAGTACCGAGGAGAAGGAGAAAAAAAAAAAGAAGGCTTCGGTTACAAGCTCCCGGGCTGGATGTATATAACACGCGACACTTCACGCACCAAGCAGCTCCACGGTCTGTTTCGTCGTAACCGTTTTTTTTTTTCCATCTTCTTCTTCCTCTTTCTCTCGTTCTTCTCTCGAGCTCCCATCCTCCCTATATATCGCGTGTACGTCACGCTTTATGTGTTAATACGACTCGTTAACCGATCCTTCTATTCTCTTAAACATTTTACACGAGCGTTACATCGTATCGATGAGACCAGAGCCTTTTAACTCCACTGCGGATCGTCATTTCCTGCCGCTGGTGGCGTCTCAACCCACCCACCCCCCCGCCCCACCCCGACACACATTTTTCGTGCCACTCCGTTAAACAGGAGACGGTGTAACAAGACGTCAAGTATCAAAGAAGAGAGATGAAGAAAAGGAGGAAATAAACGTCGAAGCGACAAAAGAGACGGAAAAGAACAATCGGACGTTTTGTTCAATCGCCATCCGGTCAACGTTTAACACGACTTCTGAATTCTGAGATTGTTAAGGGGTCATACGCAGTTGGAAATTTCAAACAATCGATTTTTTTTTTCATTGCATTTTCGGAATGTACATATGTTTGAGTATATTCTCTGAAAATTTCAAATCGATCAGGCAAATATTCTTGGAGATACATGCATATTTGTAAGGACGCTTGTTTTTTCAAAGTCGGTGAGCACGATTTCTCAAAAACGGCTCAACCGATCGGTCTGCAATTTTAACACAATCTTCTCAGATATATTCTTCGGGTACTGATCGAAGGAATAAGATTTCCGATAATTATTTCTATATTTTTTTTTAAATTGAACGAAAAAATTGTGGTCGAAAATTGGAATTTTTTCTTATTGGTGCCGTCATTTTGTCAAAAATAAAAATTTCGACTGTTCCTTTGATCAATACTTAGATTTATCTATCCACTAATAGAATATTTTTGGTTTTTTATTTTCGATAATCCAAACTGGAAATATCGTGCTCACCGGTAAATACCTTTTTTTAGAGGAGCTCCCGGAGATCGGCGCTATAGCAGCTTGAAAAATCATTATTTTTACAAATAAAAAATATGAAAATAAAGTTAAAAGTTACCGCAATACGTATATAAATTTTTACGTTAATAAATTTAAATGTCTTTCCAGGAGAAATTCTTGAAAAATCGCCTTTTTTCGGTCTCCTGACTGCGTATAACTCCTTAAATACCGAATGGGGGTTTGTTCCATCAGTGAATGATCGTGAATGAATAATAAATTACTGTCTCTGAGGGAATTTAAAATTTATTATTAACCCTAAACTATATCCCGGGGTTCGTGGGAGCCCAAAGAAAATCACAATTGATTGCCACTTTGGGGGGAAATAGGGTTAGACGGTTAAAAAAATCGATTTTTTTTTATTTCATAAATTGTTGGTAAAACTATTGAAAAATATGTTCCCAAAATTTTAAATAAAAATTCCGACTCGTTCTATTGTTATAAGCCATTAAAGTGAGTAGCTCTCCTTCAGGTTCCGAGCGCGCCACGTGTTTCAAACGCGTTGTTCTGATAACGACTTTTTTTGAACTTGCGTACACGCTAGTTTGAAAAGTTTTCAACCAATCGTTTTGAAAAATGGCAGTTACTTTCTTCATAGTATTGCGCTCTATATGAACCTAAAATTGGAATATTATCATTATTTAAAATAATTTTTTTTTTGCAAATAAAGTTGTAAAAAATGGCAAAAAATCATGCTTTTTTGTTTTGACCACTGTAAAAAATTAAATTTTCTATTTTTTTGATAGCATTTAGGTTCATATAGAAGAGAGACATATAATAAAAGTAAATTCCAACCTCGTTTGATTTCAGATGAAAATTGCGGCTTCCAGAATGTACGCAAAATGCTGAGTCTGATTGTGACCTGCAATATGGGGTCGCTAATATCCCCGGTGTTTTTCAAGAAAATTCTTCAAAAATTTTATAGTATATTCTTAGATATATGTCTAAAATATTCTCAAAGTTTCAATAAATTATATTCATTTTTTATACTATAAAAAAATTCATGAAAATCATTGAGAAAACGCTGTCCTAACCCTATTTCCCCCCTTATTAACGTATTTTTATTTTCACTACCTCAAATTTCATCTTTGCCTTTATATAAAAAATTCTACCTTTGTCTAGGTTATGTTTTTTTTTTTAAATAATAAAACAAGATATGATTTTTCTCCTGTCATCTTGAATTTCTTATTGTCATTGAGGATTTTGTGATAAATTATTCACAGAAAGGTAGAGAGCAAGAGAGAGAGGATGGTAGG
This sequence comes from Oxytorus armatus, assembly GCA_958009045.1. NCBI lineage: Eukaryota > Metazoa > Arthropoda > Insecta > Hymenoptera > Ichneumonidae > Oxytorus > Oxytorus armatus. The sequence continues at coordinate 23,483,425 of OY253748.1, forward strand.
AGAGATACGGAGGTGAGAAAGGCACATCGACAGTTCCTTGTAATTTATTTCCGTTCTCTTCGCGAACTCCACGATGTGAGAAATCGATTTTCCTCTCTAGAGGATCGACGACCGCATTGAAAATGATCGGTCTTGCGCGCCTTTCACCGTATACTCGCGCCGGTTTATATCAACTGCTCGCGATACGATATGCGGAAAATCACGAGAGAGAATGAGAATATCGAGATTCGTATATCCAGGATTGAACACCGAGAGATACGGGGGGGGATGATTTCGAATGGAAATCCTGTCGTGTGTTTGGTGATCGGAAGGGATGAAAATAAAAAGGAGAAAGAGGCAAAAATGGTGAAGAGGAGTGACTTGAGAGGGAATGATTTTTTATTTCTCTTCTCGTGAATTCATGAATTTTGCATATCTCTCGTATCGATTTATTTCCTGAGCTGTGAGAATTTTCCACCAAGGGCAGGGAAGGAGCAACATTTTATGTGGCCATCAGGAGAGAAATCATTTTTTTTTTTTGTAATTAGAGTATATTTTTTTGCGTCAAGAATTGTCTCGTATTAACGGTTCGAAATTTTTTGGTTTTTTAATTTAGATGTATGCAAAAATATATATTGTATATTTTGCTCGTTTATTGAATAAAATTAAGTAACAATCTAGGATATATAACGCGATGAGTGATCACGTAAGTTTCCTTCTCTGCTTGTAAACAAATATATATCTATATGTATGTATATACTCGTCTGTGTGGATTACACCGGCTCTAGAGTGGAGTATCGTGTTTCGTGCGTTGTTGCTTTCTCGTACAACGACCTCTCAACCCCAAGGCGGTCAGGGACTTCGAGGAGCAAGAATAAAACAATAGAAGATTGAAAAAAAATTATAATAAAATAAAATAAAATAATAACGAAGATGCCATTGCAAATAATGTATTTCACTGTTTTGTACAGTAGGCAGAGACGATTGGACGAAAAAAAAGTAGCCAGATTACAAAATTCTAGCCTGGTTATATTTTTTTCTGATTTTCTTCTAACGCCTGAAATTAATTCCAGCTATTTTTCTCATAATTTTTCCATCGAGTTTGAAAAACAAAAAAAAACCTTTTTTTTCCTCGTTGCACAAACGAGTCCTCCTTCATCTCTAATTCTCGTCTGACTTTCCTAGATACTGATGAAAAGCTTTCTTTAAAAGTACATTCTTTTCCCCTTTTTCTTGACTCGATTTTTCCTCTCTCTCTCTCTTTTTCTCTGTGTATTTTTTCTTGTTCCTAACCAGCCGGGCGAATAAATGAAAAGTAAACGAGAAGGGGCTGGTTATTCTAGCCTGATTATTTATTTTTCTGATTTTCTTCTAACGCCTGAAATTAATTCCATCTATTTTTCTTTTCATAGAGTTTGAAAAATAAAAAAAAGCCTATCTTTTTCCTCGTTGCACAAACGAGTCCTCCTTCCTCTCTAATTCTCGTCTGACTTACCTAGATACTGATGAGAAGCTTTCTTTAAAATTACATTTTTTCGCCCTTTTTCTTGACTCGATTTTTCCCCTCTCTCTCGCTCTCTCTTTCTCTGTTGTATTTTTTCTTGTTCCTAACCAGCCGGGCGAATAAATGAAAAGTAAAAGCGAAGGGGTCGGTTATTCTAGCTTGATTATATATTTTTCTGATTTTCTTCTAACGCCTGAAATTAATTCCATCTATTTTTCTTTTCATAGAGTTTGAAAAACAAAAAAAAGAACCGTTCGTTTTCCTCGTTGCACAAACGAGTCATTTCCTAGATACTGATGAAAAGCTTTCTTTAAAATTACATTTGTTTGCCCCTTTTCTTGACTCAATCTTCCCTCTCGCTTTCTTTCTCTGCATATTTTTTCTTGTTCCTAACCAGCCGGGCGAATAAATGAAAAAGTAAAAGAGAAGGGACCCGGTTAGTACGGCGAGTTAATTCTCGCGGTTAAAAGCTGAGAGGTCGTGTCCCAACTCTCGCGTATAATATAACGACGAATAAGAGGGAACCAAAGGAATCAAGTCCTTTTTAATTAAGTAAAAGGAACAGCAAACGCAACTAAAACTCATCTTTTCCTTGATATCTACGTATATACATATAAATGACGATGTTTCAACCCTTATTGCTTGACGAGTGTCTCGAGCAAGTGTTTAAATGTCTCAACCTCCCTTTTTCCGCTGTACGTACCTTTTCTTTCGTATATTAATATAAAAAGAAGGCTTGCTTTTTTTCATTCGCAGCAGTGATTCGTCTCGAGTCGAGTCAAAAGACGGAGATGTAAAGGAAAAAAAAAAATGTCGAAAAGAGCACCACCGTTTATATGCATATGTATTATGCATTTACATTTTATATTTGTTATACACGTGTAATTCTTTCATGTATTATATATAACAGCATATTAGTAGGGTATAAAAGGAAGAGAGAGAGAGAGAAGGAAATGTGAAAAAGGGTGAGAGGGTGAGCGCGACCCCAAAGCGGCAATCGCGCAATGTCAAGGGCTCTGCCCGCGCAGTGGCATTTCGAGTATGACGTAAAGCACCCCCTTTTGAGAGTGTATCCCTCCGTCTCACTCGATCCTCTTTGTCCCAACGATATACCCCTTTTAGCGATCTCTCTGTGGGCTTTGATCAACGAGAGAGCGTTCATTAACGTTTTTTTTTTTTTTCTATTCCCTCCCCCAACTGGGTACAACGAATTTCCTCGATGCCCGAAATAAATTCTCTTAGTGGCCTTTAATAAAGTGTACGTAAGTAGTTACTCCGCGGACCGGCGAATAAAAGCCATTGAATCCTTCGTGGACGAGCAAGGGTACCCCCGAAATCTCTCGAATTGATTTGATTCATTAAATTCAATAACGGTTAATTAATTTATGGGCTCACGTACCCCGGAAATTCTCAAATAATCGATTTTTTTTAACAGATTTTTATTCTTTGCACCTTTAAGAATTGAACCAAAAAAACATTTTTAAGAAAATTCCACTCCGTTACAAAGTTATAGCAATAAATGCGACCGGACATCGGGTTGAGACGGCTACCTACCAGAAACTTTGAGCTTCAAACGCGTTTTTCCCGGAACTATGCTTTTAGACAGTGTCGGCACGATAACTCAGTCAATTTTTAAATATTTTTTAACTTTTTTCTTCTTTAAATCTTGAAAATTATTTTCTCTACAGTATGACGAGAGGTTTAATTATTAAATACTATTTTTCTTTAAATTCTAAAGTTTGAAATACTGTAATTTTTTTATGTTTGAATAAAAGGAAAAAAAAATCCCTCCGTCAGATTATTACTACAACATTATTTTACTAGATTCTTTTTTATTTTTGGAGATTGGATCATTTTTGCTGAAGTTATGACGTCGACAAGGAGGCTTCATGGTTTTCATCAGTAGTCCATTTAAATCCGTAAAAAATAATGTTAATATTAAACGAAAAATTTGTTAATATCTTTTCTCACAGTTGAAACCGTAACAAAAAATGTGAAATGAACAATATCATTTTTTTTTCATCACATAACCGTTGTAACAATTTTTCGAAATTTCCTCGGTTTTCAGCGCATGCAGCGGTATGTGAGCGTTTAAGGGCGGAAATAGGGTTAGACGGTTCGAAAAAACGATTTTTTTTTAATTTCATAAATTGTTAGTAAACCTATTGAAAAATATGTTCCCAAAATTTTAAATGAAAATTCCGACTCGTTCTATTGTTATAAGCCATTAAAGTGAGTAGCTCTCCTTCAGGCCCCGAGCGCGCCACGTGTATAACCGAGCGGGCGCAATTTTTTCAAACGCGTTTTTCTGAAAACGACTTTTTTTGAACTTGCGTACACGCCAGTTCGAAAAGTTTTCAACCAATCGTTTTGAAAATTGGCAGTTACTTTCTTCATAGTATTGCGCTCTATATGAACCTAAAATCGAAATGTTATCATTATTTGAAATAATTTTTTTTTTGCAAATAAAGTTGTAATAAATGGCAAAAAATCATGCTTTTTTGTTTTGACCCCTGTAAAAAATTTAATTTTCTATTTTTTTTATAGCATTTAGGTTCATATAGAAGAGAGACATGTAATAAAAGTAAATTCCAACCTCGTTTCATTTCAGATGAAAATTGCGGCTTCCAGAATGTACGCAAAATGCTGAGTCTGATTGTGACCTGCAATATGGGGTCGCTAATATCTTTGGTGTATTTCAAGGAAATTCTTCAAAAATTTTATAGTATATACTTAAATATATGTATAAAATATTCTCAAAGTTTCAATAAATTATATTCATTTTTTATACTATAAAAAAATTCATGAAAATCATTGAGAAAACGCTGTCCTAACCCTATTTCCCCTCTTAAAAAAAAATCATTGAGATAAAATGAACGTATCCGAATGAACGTCAATATTTTTACGAGCTCTAATTCGCCATGGAATTTCTTGAGATTTTTATCGACCGAAGAAATTACGATGATGAAGTGCGAATTTTATTCGTACTCTTGCGGCGATTGGACCATCACACTGCTGTTCACTCTAATCTTCATTTCGTTCAGAACTGACGAAAAAAAAAAACGAAAGAAAGAAAGAAATAACGAGAATCTCATGGAGGATGCTACGGGGAACGAGAGAGATAAGTTATACTCGTATATAGTAAATAATATACAGTAATACTATGGTTGAAGTGGAAAAGGAGCGAAAGCTCAAACTTGTTCGAGAAAAAGAGACATATATATATACGTATATATATATGGGTAGAGGGTGCGAGAGAGCCATAAGGGGGTGGCTGGTCGGAGCTCAGGACTAAGCAGCTTAACGACGAAGAATAAACCGAAGGGGCTTCATCGTTGGTCGCACTATTGCGGTTATCCCCATGGTATTGCTATATGGTTTTCGTCTCGACGTACGGAGGAGCCCTCCGCACCAACATCCTAACCACCCTTCTGTATCCCCTTATCGCGCGTTACTATCATATCTCGCATTAACCGCTGATTAATATCGATTGTCAAGTACTTTTGCGTCGTACATTTAATTTGAATTATCGACAGTGACAAAAATACTTTAATATTTAATTTACGAAAATTACCAAAGCTCTTGGAAAGTAAAAAAAAATCTCTCTCTCTTTGTACGTTTGAAAAATGTGCTTTGTACAATTATCATTTCAACGATAACAAAACAGAATTAATAAATATTTAAAGGGAGGAAAAAAAGAGGCAGATTTTGTTTTCCAAGGATATACAAGGGTTAAAGTCGTGAACATTTAATTTTTTTTGTTACCTTCTCACGCCGATCTCGGCGTAACGACCTCTGGTGGCGCGTGTCGTCGTTGGGGTTCTTCCGCCGTTGTTTGAATTATTGTACAACGAGAGAATTCCCCCATTAATGTTGTTCAATATGGGCGGCAACATTTCGCCGTTCGCGCACACTTTTTCTCTTCTACTCGTTCATTCGTAATTAACGGGGCAGCGAGCGGGTGATAAAGAGCGCGTAATCTTTTGGGATAAACTTTGCCGTCGGTTTAGTTGCGCACTTTTAAACTTTGCCGAACGACGATTGTTATTGCCCGATGAAATTCTGTTTGGGAATGTAATTCGAATGATCAGAAAAATGAAAAATCATTTTAATTATCTGTTTTGTTTTTTTGGAGTATTTAATAAATGCGAAATAATTGTTAATTATTTACAATTATTTCGTAATAAAATAGCGAGTAATTGTGTTTTTTGTATGTTTAATAATTACGAAATAATTGTTAATTATTTACAATTATTTCGTAATAAAATCTATTTTCACTAATGTTTTTTTATACAAATTGTATCGAGTCCTCTTAAAAGATTATTTTCAATGAAAACAAAAGTTTCGACTCTTCGATTACTTTTCAATGTTTTCGGAGCATCGGTAAAACTCGCCAGAGGAAAGGATGCTTCGGTAGTGAATGATCAGAAAAATTAAAAATCATTGTAATTATCTGTTTTGTTTTTTTTTAGTATTTAATAAATGCGAAATATTTGTTAATTATTTAGAATTATTTTGTAAAATAATAGCGAGTAATTATCTTTTTTGTCTACTTAATAATTACGAAATAATTGTTAATTACTTACAATTATTTCGCAATAAGATCATTTTTATTAATGTTTTTTTATACAAATTGTATCGAGTCCTATTAAAAGATTATATTCAATGGAAACAAAAGTTTCGACTCTTCGATTACTTTTCAATGTTTTCGGAGTATCGGTGAAACTCGTCAGAGGAAAAGATGCTTCGGGAGTGAATGATCAGAAAAACTAAAAATCATTGTAATTATCTGTTTTGTTTTTTTTTTTAGTATTTAACAAATGCGAAATAATTGTTAATTATTTAGGAAGCTTCGGGAGTGAATGATCAGAAAAATAAAAAATCATTGGATTTATCTGGTTGTTTTTTTGAATATTTAATAAATGCGAAATAATTGTTAATTATTTACAATTATTTTGTAAAAAAATAGCAAGTAATTATCTTTTTTGTCTACTTAATAATTACGAAATAATTGTTAATTATTTACAATTATTTTGTAATAAGATAATTTTTATTAATGTTTTTTTATACAAATTGTATCGATTCCTGTTGAAAGATTATGTTCAATGGAAACAAAAGTTTCGACTCTTCGATTACTTTTCAATGTTTTCGGAGTATCGGTAAAACTTGCCGGAGGAAAGGATGCTCCGGGAGTGCATATATATACACGAGAGAAGTTCAAGAGGCAGAGTTCAGAGTCGATTTAAATGTGTGTATATATGTATATATATATATATATATATATTGTATAATAGGTACTTGAGAAGATCGGGTACGAGCCGACGAAGCGAAAGCGAACGAATAGATCGGCTCTCTCTCGATTTAATTGAGCGATATTCGCGATAGAGTTTAATCGGCGTACAGAAGAAGAAAAAAAAGTCAAGTACTTCTCCCTCTCGGTGCTTCTCTATATCTATACGAGAGAGAGAGAAAGAAAGAAATCACAGCCCCTCAATCGCGACTGATTCGATCTCTCGTTTCGTCAGGCCCTTGTAGGCTCACAATATTCTCCCTTTTCTTCTTCTCTCTACTCCATTTTTGTGATCACATGCATTTATTCGTTCTATCACGCGAGATTGCTCTTAAATATATATACTATTTTATTCGTTTATTCGGGATTAATCACGTCTTCATATAAAGTTGTATTCGCGAGAATCAATATAAATCGATCGATGAAACAAAGGATATTAAGCAAATACCATTTCGAATCTCGTTATTATGGGGACAAAGTAAACTGAAATAATTGTAAAATTGTTCTGGGGAAAATAATCGAAAAATTTTAAATGAATTTTAAGGGGGGAAATAGAGTTAGACGGTTCAAAAAATCGATTTTTTTTTAATTTCATAAATTGTTAGTAAAACTATTGAAAAATATGTTACCAAAATTTTAAATGAAAATTCCGACTCGTTCTATTGTTATAAGGCATTGAAGTGAGTAGCTCTCCTTCAGGCCCCTAGGTACTATTATTTCAAATGCGTTTTTCTCAAAACGACGTTTTTTAAACTTGCGTACACGCTAGTTTGAAAAGTTTTCAACCAATCGTTTTGAAAATTGGCAGTTACCTTCTTCATAGTATTGCGCTCTACATGAACCTAAAATCGGAATATTATCATTATTTAAAATAATTTTTTTTTCGCAAATAAAGTTGTAAAAAATGGCAAAAAATCATGCTTTTTTGTTTTGACCCCTGTAAAAAATTCAATTTTCTATTTTTATCATAGCATTTAGCTTCATATAGAAGAGAGACATGTAATAAAAGTAAATTCCAATCTCGTTTGATTTCAGATGAAAATTGCGGCTTCCAGAATGTACGCAAAATGCTGAGACTGATTGTGACCTGCAATATGGGGTCGCTAATATCTTCGGTGTTTTTCAAGGAAATTCTTCAAAAATTTTATAGTATATACTTAAATATATGTATAAAATATTCTCAAAGTTTCAATAAATTATATTAATTTTTTATACTATAAAAAAATTCATGAAAATTATTGAGAAAACCCTGTCCTAATCCTATTTCCCCCCTTAAATCAATTTTAAATCAACAGAATGGTACAACCTTATATTAATAATCGTAATTTTACATCGGTAAGTGGTACGAGAAAAAACGTTGTCGAAGTTCACAAAAAAATCATAAAAAAAATTGGAGAATGAATGAAAGAAAAAAAAAAAACAACAATTCCACCTATCTTCTCGTTCTATTTGCAGAATTTCAACAGGAAATTAAACTTGGCTTTGTACAGTTCACAGATTGATTGTATAGGAAATGCAAAAAAAAAACAGGCAAGTAACAAACAAAAAATCTCGGACAACAGGTGTTCTGGTAGGCCGCCGATAAAACAATGAGTTCTCCGGGTACAAATCGCGTTTACAGATCCGTAAAACCGTGGAGCTAACGAATCAGAGTACACACAATATATATGTATATAGGCTCAACAGCAGTATACCGTCGATTTAATTACGCGAGCCATAACAATCCCTAAACTGATTCGCGCTCGCTCGCGACGCGATCTCGTCGTCGCTCGTGATTTCAATCGGGAATCACCGTAAATTTTCTCTGTGTGTTTGTGTATGAGCGAGTGCCGAGTGGAAATAACGGGGAATTGGGGGAATTGGAGGCGGGGGGGGGGGGGGGGGGGTGAGTTATATACATTGGGGTCGTAGAGAGAGAATAGTGGGGACGGGGATAAAATACGATTGGAAAGAGCTTCTGAACCGAAATGCTCGGAGAAAAATCATCGAATTGTCTACACACAGCAATCAATTGCACGCCCAATTTTATTTATTCTCTCGTTTTTTTTTTGCGTTTCTGCACGCGGGATATTTTTTAACCGAACAATTATTTTGCCCAAATTCCCGGTCATTCGTTACCGAAGCTTTTCTCTCACGATATGGATCTATGTAAAAATAGTGGTTCAATGACAATTTGTTGAAATTAACTGGAATAAAAATAAAGTTTTCTTTCAAGGGCCAAATTCACGATTTTTTTTTGTTTTTTCGTTTTTAAACTGGCAAAAGAAAAAAACTGTATGAAAAACAATTTGTTGAGAGAAGCGTCTACGTTCATGCAAACGAATGGTTAAATCTAGATTTTATTTAGTGATTTTTTGAAAAAAAAAAAGAAATAGAACTGCTGTTAAGATTTTCTTTATACGGAAATATATATATTTTTAACTTTATCAGATACCAACAAACAATCTCTCGTAAGGGCATTTCAATACAATTTTTTTTCGGGCATATTATAAAAAATATAGAACTTATAAGTAAAATCTGAGAATACTGAGAATTAGGAGTGTTTATGAGAAATTAAAACGTCACCAAAAGCGTGTAAAATTCCATCCGACATTGCATCGAAAAAATTCACCCAAGGATGCTGGGAACTTTAAGGGGGGAAATAGGGTTAGACGGTTCAAAAAAACGATTTTTTTTAAATTTCATATATTGTTAGTAAATCTATTGAAAAATATGTTCCCAAAATTTTAAATGAAAATTCCGACTCGTTCTATTGTTATAAGCCATTAAAGTGAGTAGCTCTCCTTCAGGCCCCGAGCGCGCCACGTGTTTCAAACGCGTTTTTCTGAAAACGACTTTTTTTGAACTTGCGTACACGCTAGTTCGAAAAGTTTTCGACCAATCGTTTTGAAAATTGGCAGTTACTTTCTTCATAGTATTACGCTCTATATGAACCTAAAATCGGAATATCATCATTATTTACAATAATTTTTTTTTTGCCAATAAAGTTGTAAAAAGTGGCAAAAAATCATGCTTTTTTTGTTTTGACCCCTGTAAAAAATTCAATTTTCTATTTTTTTGATAGCATTTAGGTTCATATAGAAGAGAGACATGTAATAAAAGTAAATTCCAACCTCGTTTGATTTCGGATGAAAATTGCGGCTTCCAGAATGAACGCAAAATGCTGAGTCTGATTGTGACCTGCCATATGGGGTCGCTAATATCTTCGGTGTATTTCAAGGAAATTCTTTAAAAATTTTATAGTATATACTTAAATATATGTATAAAATATTCTCAAAGTTTCAATAAATTATATTCATTTTTTATACTACAAAAAAATTCATGAAAATCATCGAGAAAACGCTGTCCCCCTTAAAGCGTTCAAAATACTCATTTAAATTTCATAATTCCGGTCATTAAAAGACCACGCTTTAATGACACATATGTCCATGTGTATGTAGGTTTGTGACGTAATATGGGATCAAGAGAGGGCAAAAAAGAAGCAGGAAAAAAAAAACGAAACGAAACGACGCTCGAGTGAATTGAAAGGAATGCGTGAGACGCCCGTGTCGGTTTAGGTCAATGACGAGAATTGCCAGAGGGTTATCGATGCTCGATTTAAAAAATAAAAACTGTCTTATATATATATATATAAATACAGATATTACATAATATAAATATATATATATTTATAATATATAACGTAAAAGATGCTTCGACCTTGTAGTCGCGGGAGAGCGAGCATTGATAATGCGCTTCTCTGATTAGGGACCGAGCTAAAATAATAATAATAACAATAATGATGATGATCAAAAATGAAACCGCGTGTGGCACGCTTCGTGGGAGTTGGCGGACGTAAGTCGCGGTCTGTAAGTCGGTAAGGCCGCGATCAGAGAAAATCAAGAGCGAGCGCTATTTATATTAAAACGTCAACGTATACGTGTGTATACGCGAAACTTTTAAATTTAACAAACACGCGTAATTGGCGAATAATAAATTGTCAAATTTTCGACATAATACAATAAATTTTTACCGAATTTCACAGAATTATATAAATAATTTTTTCCATGTCAGTACAGGAAATTTTTTAATAATATTTAAAAAAAATTCATTAGCGTTTTAACGGGACTATAGACAGCGGAACAATGTTTTAAAATTTCACCATTTTTTATTTCACGCTCTCTTCACGATTGAAAGTGGCAAAAAAAAAATCTTTAAGCGCTCACATACCCCTGAAATTTTCAAAAAATCGATTTTTCTTACACATTTTTATTCTTTATAGTTTTAAGGATTTAAAGAAAAACAAACTTTTAAGAAAATACCACTCCGTTACAAAATTATAGGAACAAGTGTGACCGGACATCGGATTGGGACGGCTACCTGGCCAACTGCCGCGTTTGTACCTACCGACAAGTTTAAACGCGTTTTTCTCGAAACTATGTTTTTGGACCAGTGTCGACGCAATAACTCAGTCAATTTTTAATGTATATGAACTTTTTTTTTGTTTTAAATCTCTATAATTATTTTCCTCCATAGTCTGACCAAGAGGTTTTTTTCATTTTTCGCTTGGACATTTTTTTATAAATTATTAAACAATATTTTTTTTTAAATTCCATACTAAAGTTTGAAATACTGTATTTTCTTTATTAAAAAAAAAAAAAACTCCTCCGTCAGACTATTATCACTACACTATTTTACTAGATTCTTTTTTATTTTTCGAGATTGGATGATTTTTGGTAAAGTTATAATGTCGACAAAGAGGCACCATCACTAATCCATTTATACCCGTAAAAAAATACCCGTTAATTTTTTTTTTTTTAATAAAAAAGATTTTTTTTCTCACAGTTGAAAAGTAAATAAAAAATGTGAAATCAACAATTTAATTTTTGTTCCACCATATAACCTTTAAAATAATTTTTCAACTTTACTCGGTTTTCAGGGTGTGCAGCGGTATGAGAGCCCTTAGATTTTTTTATAAGTTGTTAAACAATATTTTTTTTTAAATTCCATACTAAAGTTTAAAATACTGTATTTTCTTTATTAAAAAAAAAAAAAAACCCTCCGTCAGACTATTATCACTACACTATTTTACTAGATTCTTTTTTATTTTTCGAGATTGGATGATTTTTGGTGAAGTTATGATGTCGACAAGGAGGCGCCATCACTAATCCATTTATACCCGTTAATATTTTTTTTTTATAAAAAAGATTTTTTTCTTACAGTTGAAAAGTGAATAAAAAATGTGAAATGAACAATTTAATTTTTGTTCCACCATACAACCTTTAAAATAATTTTTCAAATTTACTCGGTTTTCAGGGTGTGCAGCGGTATGTGAGCCCTTAGATTTTTTTTCTCGCTAAATTGAAAAGCATCCCTTTGAGCCGACAATTTTTATTCAATAGCCATTATCGTGTCGTAAGTGTAACGAACGATTGCAGGCTATTTGAGTGTCAAATCGACAAAAAAAATCAATCGTCAGCGAATGATTTTGCGAAAAAAATGAACGAGTGGTTTTTATATTTGCAAGCAGCACGTGTAATTGTCGAAAATTACATATAAAATTTCGCCGCTATCGACTTTCCGCTGCGACAAAACATTGAACATAAACAAACAAAAACGTATAATATAAAATAATATAAAAAATGAACACGAGCAACGAGTGGATGAGTGTGTGTGTTGATAAAAGTTGTGACGAGAATCTCCGTTTAAAAAATCATGACACATTGTCTGCGGGGTAAAACGCGGGGGGGGGGGGGGGGGGGGGGGAGGCACACTTATACTTCTGGTCAAACGAAATTGAGTTCGACGATGTGTGACGTTCGAGTCGCGAGGGTTTCGTTTCTGTTCCTTTTTCTTTTTCGTTACACGAGGCGAAATTGGCGTTTATTACGGTTGAGAGGAGTGTAGGACTGGGAATAGACGACGACGTGGTTGAAAAATGTGGTGGCGACCGTGATGCGGTCGAGATGATGAACGAATGGACCAGGAGATGGATACGTGATAATAGCGGCGAGAACCTCGCGCACGAAGGCTAAGCAGTTTGTCTCGGAAAAAGCGTTTAAAAAAAAAACAAAACAAAACCAGTGTGTGGGTGCCGGAGGTCGTTCGGTGCGTGATTTTTCTCTAAAGATCCGGATGAAAATGTTTTTTGTCACGATATAATTCGTAACTAAACGTAAAATTCGATAAAACACATTTACTTGTGTAATCGAAGAGTCGTTGAAAAAAATTCTCCTTTCTCTCATCACATTCTTACGGTTATTTTTGCCTTTGTTAAATGAAAAAAAAAAAGGGGGCCTCGTGACATTGCGACAGCTCTTACGAAACAATGAGAGTCGAAGTGTGTGACGACCAGTGTCTTCAAACAAACTCGACGAGCGACGAGTCAATTAATCAATTAAATTCTCTCTCCCGCTCCGTAGTGTAACACTGGCACGACGAGTTTGCGCGTCGATTTATTAATTAAGAGTACGCGTTTTTGTTTTTCTTTATTTTTTATTTTGGTTCCTCCTACTATTCGACCATCACCTCAGCCGACCGGACGTTTACGGAGAACCGGAAGAACGAGAAAGAAAATAAAGAAAAATCAAAACGAAGCAATTGTTTTTTTTTTTTTTTTTGTTAAACTCGCAAAGAAAATTCTCGAGACGGGCCACGAGCGCGAGATCACGATCGCGAAGTAGTAACAGCGATTGGGTCAGACGTCCGTGACGCCCGCCGACGTCGCACTGGTGGCGTCGCGACGCCCTCGTCCCGAGAGCCGGTCGGGATCTTCGCTGGTTTCACTCCGCACTCCCCCGAATCGCGCACTGTGCGTCTCGCTGTGCCTTCGTGTATGTTTTCTGTGTGCGTGCATGGAGCAACGGCAAAGCCGGACGAGAGGCGAGCGTAATACACAGAGAGAACGCACGTATACCGTAGTGGGGGAGAGAACGCAAGCGCACTTTAACTCTCGCGAGAATACTATCGTATACACTCAAACGCAACGTTCTCTGCTTTATTCTTGATTTCACGGATACCAGAGAAATGTTGAAATTTTTTAAGACCCAGTTAAAAAAGGATAAAAAAAAAACAAATTGGTCTTTTCGACGTTTTATAACGATATTTCAATTAATGACGATTAAGGGCGGAAATAGGGTTAGACGGTTCAAAAAATCGATTTTTTTTTAATTTCTAAAATTGTTAGTAAAACTATTGAAACATTTGTTTCCAAAATAAAAAATGAAAATTCCGACTCGTTCTATTGTTATAAGCCATTGAGGGGGGAAATAGGGTTAGGACAGCGTTTTCACAATGATTTTCATGAATTTTTTTATAGTATAAAAAATTAATATAATTTATTGAAACTTCGAGAATATTTTATACATATATTTAAGTATATACTATAAAATTTTTATACATATATTTAAGTATATACTATAAAATTTTTATACATATATTTAAGTATATACTATAAAATATTAGAGACCCCATATTGCTTGTTTTTCTTGGTAGTATTTTTTTAAACGCGCTTTTCTGAAAACGACTTTTTTTGCACTTGCGTACACGCTAGTTTGAAAAGTTTTCAACCAATCGTTTTGAAAATTGGCAGTTACTTTCTTCATAGTATTGCGCTCTATACGAACCTAAACTCGGAATATTATCATTGTTTAAAATAATTTTTTTTTGCAAATAAAGTTGTAAAAAACGGCAAAAAATCATGCTTATTTGTTTTGACCCCTGTAAAAAATTCAATTTTCTATTTTTTTGATGGCATTTAGGTTCATATAGAAGAGAGACATATAATAAAAGTAAATTCCAACCTCGTTTGATTTCAGATGAAAATTGCGGCTTCCAGAATGTACGCAAAATGCTGAGTCTGATTGTGACCCGCAATATGGGGTCGCTAATATCCCCGGTGTTTTTCAAGAAAATTCATAAAAAATTTTATAGTATATACTTAAATAAATGGATAAAATATTCTCAAAGTTTCAATAAATTATATTCATTTTTATACTATAAAAAAATTCATGAAAATCTTTGAGACAACGCTGTCCTAACCCTATTCTCCCCCTTAAGGAGTTATACGCAGTCAGGAGATCTAAAAAAGTCGATTTTTCAAGAATTTTTCCTGGAAAGACATTTTAATTTATTAACGTAAAAATTTATATACGTATTGCGGTAACTTTTAACTATATTTTCATATTTTTTATTTGTAATAATAATGTTTTTTAAAGCTGCTATAGCCGATCTCCGGGAGTTCCTCGAAAAAAAGGTGTCTGGCGGTAAGCACGATATTTACGGTTTGGATTATCCGAAATAAAAAAACCAAAAAGATTCTATTAGCGGATAGATAAATCTAGGTATTGATCGAAGGAATAGTCGAAATTTTGATTTTTGTCAAAATGGCGGTCCGAAAAAGAAAAAATTCCAATTTTCGACCAAAATTTTTTCGTTGAATTGCTTAAAAAAAATAGAAATAATTATTGGAAATCTTATTCCTTCGATCGATACCCAAAGAATATATCTGAGAAGGTTGTGTTCAAATTGCAGACCGATCGGTTGAGCCATTTTTGAGAAATCGTGCTCACCGACTTTGAAGACACCGTTTTGAGAAAAACCCGTTCAAAGTTTAGGCCGCCTACTTTGTAACGCTCCGAGCGTCCTTACAAATATGCATTTATCTCCAAGAATATTTGCGGGATCGATTTAAAATTTTCAGAGAATATACTCAAATATATGTGCATTCCGAAAGTGCAATAAAAAAATATCGACTTGTTGAAATTTCCAACTGCGTATGACCCCTTAATTCGAGAATAAAACGGAAATGAGAGATAATGTTACCATTGCGTGTACCATGAATGTTACGAATTGAGATGCGAGAAAGCAGTTCAATTGTTTTTGTAATTTTGTACAAGGGCACGCTTACCAGGGAAAATTGACGTTCGACGAAGAATTTTCAGTGCTTTGCCGGTGCGATAAGAATTTGAAGTTAATCAACGTTTGTACTACGAGGATACTAAAGTTAATAATAAAACGAAAAAGTCATTAATAAAGTAGTTGAAAAGAACGGTCAATTTTGAAATAAAGAGTTAAAACCGAAGAAAAATGTCTCACGACAATTTCTCCAATTCTCCCCCTACTAATGATTCGTCTCTCCGTGCGCGTCCACCTTCACGGAAATAGATATATCTCGATAACAGCGGGAGAGACACGTGGTCGTGTGTGTTTGTGTCTGTGCCCGTTAAATTAGTCATTACACACCCGGAGTTAGTGCATTGCACATTTTCCGTCGTGTGGCAGAAAAAGATTAAAAAAAAAGTACAAAGATTCTTGGTAAACTGAAATGATTCACGTACATTAACCTACTCGCGTCCATAATCGACCATATGTATATATATATATAACGCTAGTTTAAGTACACTCGTTCCGTTCTACAAGGAAACCTCTCGACGATCCGTGAACGCTTCCATTATACGTATAAAAAAAAAAAAAAACCATTTTATCTACACACTTTCGTAGATAAATATATTTATCAAGTGGTCGGAAAAAGAATAGAGCGTAACTCGATGGATTTAAGATGTAAAATAATGTGAGTTTCGCCCTTTTGTTTCCAAGCACTCGATATACAGGATTTCTCAAAACTAGCACGTCACAGTGACACGGGGGTTAGATTGGTTTCGGATCTATCAGAGTAAACAGTTTTGATCTCAGTAAAAGTCTAATGGTTTTCGAGAAAAATCGTCTTTGTTGATTTTTCGGAAATTCGCTATCTGGCACTCGTTATTCCGCTAACATTGCTACCATTGCTATGAAAGTCCAAATCGCAAGGAAATCAAAGTACAAATTTACGCCAAATCCTAAAGTGATCAGAAACACAAACGAAAACAGCGAGATAACAAGAATAGCGATTTTCCGAAAAATCAATAAAGACGATTTTTCGGACAATTGCTATTCTCGTTAACTCGGCGTTTTCATTTGTGTTTCTGACCATTTTAGGATTTGGTGTAAATTTGGACTTTGATTAAGGTAGTAGTCTGGTAACTTAAGCCGATTTTCATGTCTTTTTTGGAGGGCGTTTTTTTGTAGGAAAATAAAAACGAATCGTTTTGGATATTTAGGATGTTTTTATTTACATATTAAAGGTACAAAAAAACATTTTTTTGAAAAAATGTAATAGTTTATTATTATTATTATCATTATTGATTGAAGTTGGCACCTCGAAAAAAAAGCGCGTGGGTGGCCCCGGTGATTTTGGCTCTTGATGTTATGTGAAATCAAAAATTCTTCATAATTCTTAATCTATAGACATGTCATTCTGGTCGGAACTACTGAAGTTAATTTCATGGATAAATAACAAAATGGCGGACTGTGGAAAAAAGTTTTTTTTTCCAAAGTCCGCCATTTTGTTATTTATCCATGAAATTAACTTCAGTAGTTCCGACCAGAATGACATGTCTATAGATTAAGGCCGTAGTCTGGTCTAAAGTGAGATTTTTGACGTCATTTCTAATGTGCAATAACGTTTAAACCGTTGAAGTTGTCTTGATGAAAATTTACATGTGCATTTATTGATCCTTAGAGAATACTTGTACATTAAAAAAAAAAATTATTTTAAATATTTTCATGTAGTTTTTTGCCTTGTTGCAACATGGTACGCCGAAATCGGCGCCCACTCTGGACGATGTTGTATGCATCTGAAAAAAATAATATATATATATTCTCAATCTGTATGAGTATTCTGAGCACTGGTAGCAGAATTGGTACTTAAAAAAATTTGTTGACAAAATGGCGGCCTGTTGAACTTTCATTAATGATATTTCATTATTCGACGAGTTATAAAATGTCGGCAAAATTTTTTTTAAGTACCAATTCTGCTACCAGTGCTCAGAATACTCATACAGATTGAGAATATATATATATATTTTTTTTTTTTCAGATGCATACAACATCGTCCAGAGTGGGCGCCGATTTCGGCGCACCATGTTGCAACAAGGCAAAAAACTACATGAAAATATTTAAAATAATTTTTTTTTTATGTACAAGTATTCTCTAAGGATCAATAAATGCACGTGTAAATTTTCATCAAGACAACTTCAACGGTTTAAACGTTATTGCACATTAGAAATGACGTCGAAAATCTCGCTCTAGACCAGACTACGGCCTTAAGAATTATCAAGAATTTTTGATTTCAGATAAATAACAAAATGGCGGACTTTGGTAAAAAGTTTTTTTTTTCCAAAGTCCGCCATTTTGTTATTTATCCATGAAATTCAACTTCAGTAGTTCCGACCAGAATGACATGTCTATAGATTTAGAATTATCAAGAATTTTTGATTTCAGATAACATCAAGAGCCAAAATCACCGGGGCCACCCACGCGCTTTTGTTTTCGAGGTGCCAACTTCGATCAATAATAATAATAATAATAAACTATTAAATTTTTTCAAACAAATTTTTTTTTGTATCTTTAATATGTAAATAAAAACATTCTAAATATCCAAAACGATTCATTTTTATTTCCCTACAAAAAAACGCCCTCCAAAAAAGACATGAAAATCGGCTTAAGTTACCGGACTACTACCTTAAGATTTGAACTTTCATGGCAATGGTAGCAGAATAGCGATTTTCCGGAAAATCGTCTTTTTTGATTTGTCCGAAAATCGCTATTCTTGTTATCTCGCTGTTTTCATTTGTGTTTCTGACCACTTTGGGATTTGGTATGAATTTCGACTTTTATTTCCTTACATTTTGGACTTTCATAGCAATGGTAGCGGAATAACAAGTACTAGGTAGCTATTGTCCAAAAAATCAAAAAAGATTTCGTTTGTGTTTCTGACCACTTTAGGATTTGGTATGGATTTCGACTTTTATTTCCTTATCATTTGAACTCTCATAGCAACGGTAGCGGAATAACAAGTACTAGGTAGTGATTTTCCGAAAAAATCAAAAAAAGATGATTTTTCTCGAAAACCATGAGACTTTTACTGAGGTTATATTGGTTTATTCTGATAGTTCAAGAGTCAATTGACTCCCGTGTCACTCTGACGTGCTAATTTTGGGACAGCCTGTATATATATGGGTATAAATGCACGTGATAGTACAAATGTACGTGCATCTTTCTCTTAATCTTTACGACTAAAGTCTTATATATAGAACGTTGAGGATCGACACAGTGAGACTGGAGTCTAATCCGGTAGCAATGCCGACACGCACTGATAATCGCGTACACCATCCACGACTATTATAACCAAGAGAGAAAGAGAAAGAGAGAATTTATATAGGTGAGTATTTTCTCTATACCGAATGAACGAGTGGGCCACTGCATTAGTAAATACAGAGTTGTCTATCAAGATATAAAAGAACGAGAATAATATGAGTTAATCCAGATCAAACCGACAGTAGAAAATCGCCATTTTTTAAATTATTATTTGCCCTTTAGAACGTCACAAGATAATAAGAGCAAAGAAAAACGAATTCAATCTCTAAATATTTATTTTCCATCAAATGAATGTGCAAAAAAAAAAACTACAAATCAGAACTTTCGACTATCTTTCTAATTTTCAGCAAAAAAATAAATAAAAGTTTTGTAAAATCGTCAAAGTATTTCATTGATCATTCCATAAAATTTCAAACATAAAAAAAAACAATCACAAATTATCACAATCACGATTCTGACCAATATGACCTGAAGTGTCTTATGTATGGGTGAAAAAAAAAAAAATTATACGTTCTCTCACCGTTTGTTCTCACCGGTTGCGGTGCTGGAACACAACGCCACGGTTTTTGCCGTCCACTTCCCACTGCGAAAGCGAGACAGTGGGACTTTCTTTCGCGTCTAGAATCAAACTAGCCGAGGTGTCAACCGAGATAACGCGAGTTTGTAAAGAGAAAAATGAGAAAAAAAAGAAAAAAAGATTGTGGAACGAGAGACAGCTTTACGTAGCTTCTTCATTCTACGATCTTTATATACTATACTTATATACTTATATATATATCTTATATAAAGTATGTAGTCGGTTTGAGGATTCTTTTCGATCCTGAGGGACTTTGATACCGATGCTGGTCACACGGAGGACTGAAAACATTGAACTCTGAATCTCACCCTCGCGCTTTTATACTTTGAGACACACGTTTCCCAAACTTTCTCTCTCTCTCTCTCTCTCTCTTTCTTCTCCACTCCTCACATTTCCATTCGCGTTTCTTTTCTACACACATTTCGAATGTTCACGAGACACCGTCTGAAACTTTTTCTCACAATGCTTGAGGGATGGGGGAAGGTGGGAGTGAGGACAAAAAAAAAGAACGAAAGGATAAACTTTAAGGACGTTTCATCCGGTATCATGGAACAGGTTTTAATATGTTATTCCTCGTGGAACTGAGAGAGAGAGGGAGAGAGAAACGAAAATATATAGTCTACAGAACGGTTGGGGATAGATAAGTGTCGGAGGGAGGGTTGTTTCGCGAAGAGAAACGCACCAGGTGCTAAGGGATTCACGATGTATATATCGGGCGTTTCGTGAAAAATTCAATTTTTCTTTAATTTCAATGTTTTTTGGATGTGAATCTTTTTGTTAAATCTTCTTTTTTTTTTTAATGAACAGTATATTAACTTTGTGGATCAATTCAGTCACGCGATATTAGCGAAAAAGTAAATTTTTCGATTACAATTCAATAATTCATAAACGAATTACTTTGTTTCCCGAAAAATGACTGTCATTGACGAATCGCAGTATTTTCCATTGGTGTATTAAAAATCGGAGATGTTTATGTACAATTTTCACATAATTCGAGTCAATTCTCATGGATTGCACCCATTGCAAAATAATACTTGAAAACAAAAAATTGTCATTAATATTAGATAATAATAAATATATTCAAAACGATCTGTGCCCCGCGGTTTCACCCTCGTTAAGGAGTTATACGCAGTCAGGAGACCGAAAAAAGGCGATTTTTCAAGAATTTTTCCTGGAAAGACATTTCAATTTATTAACGTAAAAATTTATATACGTATTGTGGTAACTTTTAACTTTATTTTCATATTTTTCATTTGTAAAAATAATGATTCTCAAAGCTGCTACAGCCGATCTCCGAGAGCTCCTCTAAAAAAAGTTGTCCGGTGGTGAACACGATATTTCCGGTTTGGATTATCCGAAATTAAAAAACCAAAAAGATTCTATCACTGGATAGATAAATCTAGGTATTGATCGAAGGAATAATCGAAATTTTGATTTTTGACCAAATTGCAGCTCCAAAAACAAAAAAATTCCAATTTTCGACCAAAATTTTTTCGTTGAATTGTTTAAAAAAAATAGAAATAATTATGGGAAATCTTATTCCTTCGATTAATACCTGAAGAATATATCTGAGAAGGTTGTGTTAAAATTGCAGATCGGTTGAACCGTTTTTGAGAAATCGTGGTCACCGACTTTGAAAACAGCGTTTTGAGAAAAACGCGTTCAAAGTTTAGGCCGCCTACTTTGTAACGCTCCGAGCGTTCTTACAAATATGCATGTATCTTCAAGAATATTTGTCGGATCGATTTGAAATTTTCAGAGAATATACTCAAATATATGTACATTCCGAAAATGCAATAAAAAAATGGATTTTTTGAAATTTCCAACTGCATATAACCCCTTAAATTTCCGTCCCCCGATTCAACGCGCTGCCGCCGCTTATTAGGGTCTATAGCATAAAGTTATATAGCTTAAAGGGGGAAATAGGGTTAGACGGTTCAAAAAATCGATTTTTTTTAATTTCATAAATTGTTAGTAAAACTATTGAAAAATATGTTCCCAAAATTCTTCTTCAGGCCCCGAGCGCGCTATTTTTTCAAACGCGTTTTTCTGAAAACAACTTTTTTTGAACTTGCGTACACGCTAGTTTGAAAAGTTTTCAACCAATCGTTTTGAAAATTGGCGGTTACTTTCTTCACAGTATTGCGCTCTATATGAACCTAAAATCGGAATATTATCATTATTTAAAATAATTTTTCTTTGCAAATAAAGTTGTAAAAAATGGCAAAAAATCATGCTATTTGTTTTGACCCCTGTAAAAAATTCAATTTTCTATTTTTTTGATAGCATTTAGGTTCATATAGAAGAGAGACATATAATAATAGTAAATTCTAACCTCGTTTGATTTCAGATGAAAATTGCGGCTTCGAGAATGTACGCAAAATGCTGAGTCTGATTGTGACCTGCAATATGGGGTCGCTAATATCTTCGGTGTTTTTCAAGGAAATTCTTCAAAAATTTTATAGTATATACTTAAATATATGTATAAACTATTCTCAAAGTTTCAATAAATTATATTCATTTTTTATACTATAAAAAAATTCATGAAAATCATTGAGAACACGCTGTCCTAACCCTATTCCCCCCCGAATAAACGGGCTATCTAGTGGAAAAAGATTTTTCCAAATCGGATTAGTATTTCCCGAGATTAGCGCGTTCGAACAAACATACAAACTCTCCAGCTTTATTATAGTAATAAGATAATTATATTGATATAATAATAATTATAATAATTACATTAATGATATTTTTTCTTCGAATATTTGCTCAATCATAAAACTCCCCATATACACAAAAATTGCCATAACTCAAGTAAAAAAAAAAAACGTCAAGACGCCATGAGCTCGCTCGTCCGTGTACTCGTACGAGTTCGTACAGTGTATAGAATAATTTCACGTACATTTGAAACACGGAGAATTTGGAGAGGGAGAGAGAAACATATTTTAAAAGAGCTTTCGCTTAATCCTGCTGGCCTCTCACAGGTGTCTTTTCCACCAGAGCTATATCCCGTGGGTGAAAAAAAAAAAAAAAAGAAAACAGCCAAAAGTGTTGGTCTTGAGGATGTGGGCGCACGAACTTGGTGAAAAAGTTCGCGGAGAGTATAAATTTTCCGGATTACGCGGTTTGGGCGCGACCAAATAAATACTCAGACCGGTACGTATACGTTTCTTTTTTCATCCTCTTCCGCGGTTTTTTCGCCCACACGAGAGTCTAGCCCCGGCGTAAGGAAATAAAAAGATGGTCTCATTCACGGGACGAGCAAAGAAATTTATTCGCGCGAGCAACACACACACACACACACACGACTCGTTAACCCGTACAGTTCACGAGATATTCGTCTTATTATTATTTTTTTACCTTCCACTATTCGCTCGATGAGCTTTTTCACGGGCGGTAATTCAAAACCCTGTGTAGCACCCCTCTTGAATTCGCCTCCCTCTTGAATTTCCTTTTCAAGGCGCAAAAGAAAGAAAGAAACAGAAAAAACTTCCTCGTGACCCGGTTAGATAATTTATGTCTTTTTCGCCTTGGCACATTCGCTCGCACTAGTACGACAAATTGTTGAACATTTCTTTTGTTTTTTTTTTTACTGTCCTCTGGAAATTTATATATATACACCACCAATCCCCAAGAGAAAGGAAAAGGAGAGAGAGAGAGAGAGAGAAATAGTCGTGTGGATTAAGTATGAGCGATATTTTTTTGGCTCCTTCGTTCTCCTCGCTCAATTTGCCTTTCCTGTTTTTCTTTTTCCTCCCTATACATACCTTTCCTACCCTAAAATTCGGCTAGCACATATTTTCGCTCCCTTCTTCTTTTTTTTCCCCGTCCACCTCCCTAGGGATTTTGCCGGACGATACAGTGGAAATTTAAGAGATATAAAGGAGTCGAGGTTGGTCTTAGATATCTCTCTCTTCGCGCTAGGGCGTTTCGTGGATCAAAAAGTCCCGAGAAACAACAAGCGCGAAAGATCGTTTCTCACTTGCATAGGACCAATGTGTTTTGTGTAACGTACCACAGGTTTCCCTCCATTATTCGTTTTCCCGTACCGAAGAATACAAATCGCGGTAGAGAGGAAGTCACGAGCGAGGGTGGACATTAGTTCCGGTCCGCAGAGCCCTTTTTTTTTTCTTCTTCTTATATCTCACTGTATGTGCAACTTGTTGGTTTGGGGTTAAATCGATCCGCGTGCGGTCAACGTTGTGAGAAAAAAATAAGGTGGACACACAACGAGAGCCGAAAGACCGTGCGATAAATAACGAAGCCCCCGACCCTCTATGTCCGGGTTTTTCTTATTTAAAGGTTTTTGTCTTTCGCGCAAACGACAACAACACATTTCGAATGGAGCTTGGGGGAAGCGCGGACCAGAGAAAAGGTTTCGACAGAGAGAGAGAGAAGGAGAGTTGTGCGAGGACATTTCATTGGTGATCCCCAAGGATCAAATTCTGTATGCCAAAAGTTCACGTTCATTGTAGTCGCGAATTTTCTCTTAAAATAAAGATTTCTTGACGATTTTAGGAATGCCGTACAACGTTCTCTGGAGATGATCCAAATAGAGGAGGAAGGAATGAGGAGGAATCAAACGAATCAATGGACTTATTGACCACTCGCGCACTATGGGACCAGGGAAACAAGAAAAAGACTGTTTGGACTTTTTAGTACCGCGGAGATAAAGTAACGAGACGAATCGCGAGTTCGTACAGGGGAGGAAATTCTTGTTCCGCTCTCGTCCGAGATCTTTCGTCAAACGAAGACGTGCGCGTCCGTGCAAAGTTTCCGAGGAAAGATGATGAGCATTTCACGGGATGAGCGTGTGTGCTCTAGTCAAAAAGATGCCCTCACCATCTTACATGCCTTCCGTTCCCCTTTTATTTCTTTCTTTTCTCTCATCTCTCTATGGCAATATCTACAACTCCACTGTATAACGAAATCGGGTCACGTCCGAGATTACACCAGCATCCAACCCGCGCGCCCAGCAACTCTCTCTCTTATACATGTGATTCCGAGCTTTTCTATCCGGCTGCAACAATTTGCCACACCCTCCACTTTTAATCCCGTCTCCCTACGAAACCTCTTTTTTTTCCCTCTGCGCGCGTGTCTTCTCCATTTCCTTTTCCTCGCTCTTTCTCTATCCGCATTGAATCTCTTGTTTTTTGACCCATCCTCCCGGCGTCACTCGCGCGCTAGAACGCGCCAGTGAGCAAAAAAATCCTTGGAAATCGCAAAGTTTTTCGCGTCCAGACGAAACGGGGGAAATTCCCCTGGAGTATCCTTCGGATTGTCGGATTTCTAGGGACCTTTGTATACCATTATATTCATCTCTTAGATGTCTCGAGAAGGAAGGTTCGCGAGTATTACGGATTGCGTTCCCTGGATACTAGTGTCGCGCGTCAAGGAATGTTTTTTTCCTAACCCCCCATTTCCCATCCGTCGAGCAAGTTATTTGTAACATTCGCTCGTCCAACATGTTAAGGGGGGAAATAGGGTTAGACGGTTCAAAAAATCGATTTTTTTTTTAATTCATAAATTGTTGGTAAAACTATTGAAAAATATGTTCCCAAAATTTTTAATGAAAATTTCGACTCGTTCTATTGTTATGAGCCATTAAGGGGGGAAATAGGGTTGGGACAGCGTTTTCTCAATGATTTTCATGAATTTTTTTATAGTATAAAAAATTAATATAATTTGTTGAAACTTTGAAAATATTTTATACATACATTTAAGTATATGTTATAAAATTTTTATACATATATTTAAGTATATACTATAAAATTTTTATCCATATATTTAAGTATATACTATAGAATTTTTATACATATATTTAAGTATATACTATAAAATATTAGCGACCCCATATTGCTTGTTTTTCTTGGTACTATTTTTTCAAACGCGTTTTTCTGAAAACGACTTTTTTTGAACTTGCGTACACGCTAGTTTGAAAAGTTTTCAACCAATCGTTTTGAAAATTGGCAGTTACTTTCTTCATAGCATTGCGCTCTATATGAACCTAAAATCGGAATATTATCATTATTTAAAATGATTTTTTTTTGCAAATAAAGTTGTAAAAAATGGCAAAAAATCGTGATTTTCTGTTTTGACCCCTGTAAAAAATTCAATTTTCTATTTTTTGATAGCATTTAGGTTCATATATAAGAGAGGCATATAATGAAAGTAAATTCCAACCTCGTTTGATTTCAGATGAGAATTGCGGCTTCCAGAATGTACGCAAAATGCTGAGTCTGATTGTGACCTGCAATATGGGGTCGCTAATATCCCCGGTGTTTTTCAAGAAAATTCTTCAAAAATTTTATAGTATATACTTTAATATATGTATAAAATATTCTCAAAGTTTCAATAAATTATATTCATTTTTTATACTATAAAAAAATTCATGAAAATCATTGAGCAAACGCTGTCCTGACCCTATTTCCCCCTTAATGGCTTATAACAATAGAACGAGTCGGAATTTTCATTAAAAATTTTGGAAACATATTGAAAAATATGTTTCCAAAATTTTAAATGAAAATTCCGACTCGTTCTATTGCTATAAGCCATGAAGGGGGGAAATAGGGTTAGGACAGCGTTTTTTCAATGATTTTCATGAATTTTTTTATGGTATAAAAAATGAATATAATTTATTGAAACTTTGAGAATATTTTATACATATATTTAAGTATATACTATAGAATTTTTATACATATATTTAAGTATATACTATAAAATATTAGCGACCCCATATTGCTTGTTTTTCCTCGTACTAATTTTTCAAACGCGTTTTTCTGAAAACGACTTTTTTTGAACTTGCGTACGCGCTAGTTTGAAAAGTTTTCAATCAATCGTTTTGAAAATTGGCAGTTACTTTCTTCATAGTATTGCGCTCTATATGAACCTAAAATCGGAATATTATCATGATTTTAAATAATTTTTTTTTGCAAATAAAGTTGTAAAAAATGGCAAAAAATCATGCTTTTTTGTTTTAACCCCTGTAAAAAATTCAATTTTCTATTTTTTTCATAGCATTTAGGTTCATATAGAAGAGAGACATATAATAAAAGTAAATTCCAACCTCGTTTGAATTCAGATGAAAATTGCGGCTTCCAGATTGTACGCAAAATGCTGAGTCTGATTATGACCTGCAATATGGGGTCGCTAATATTTTATAGTGTATACTTAAATATATGTACAAAAATTTTACAGTAAACACTTAAATATATGTATAAAAATTTTATAGTATATACTTAAATATATGTATAAAATATTCTCAAAGTTTCAGTAAATTATATTCATTTTTAATACTATAAAAAAATGCATGAAAATCATTGAGAAAACGCTGTCCTAACCCTATTTCCCCCCTTAACCCGAATGGAATTTCTTCACTCTGGTATAGGATAACATACCGTTTGTTTGTTCCATTTTACATTTTTTTCGTTCATCACCTTCAGAGGTTTTGCTGACGCGTCGGGGAGTCAAACCGCGGTGAGTTTTCCGGAGATCATCCTTTTCAACCGGAACCCCCGAGCAATTTCGGTATAATTTAATTAGCGTTGCGACGTTCTCCACTCCTCTCCTCTTTCTCTCTGGTCGAGTAGTGAAGTGCCGGGTCTTATCCCATGGGTTTAATAGCGAGTCCATGGCCGTGTCTAACCCGACAAACCCGGAGGGGATGAAGCATGCTACTAGCAACCCCTGCGCTTCCTTGTGCGGTGTAGAAAACCAAGAGAGCGAGTGAGAGCGAGCAAAAGAGAGAAAGATAGACGGATAGATCAGGGATCACAGTTACTCTCTAAGGTTTCGGAAATCCTCGCACCCTTAAAAAAAAACCACTCGACACCACCGGAAATATCGTCTCGCAAATCTCACCTCAACGCCCAGATGTTATCCCAACCCAGTTTCGTACAAATAAATTGCTACAGAGCAATAAATTAAAATTTTCCTCCGACTCTCCGACGTACAACAGTAGTATGTACATTCATAAAACCGTCCCCGTTGAAACTTTGAAATCACCGACTTTAATCGAGTTTCCATTCAGTCAGCGAATACCCACGAATGTTCTAAATATTGAATTGAGCGATAGAAGTAATAACGAGTCAGTGGGAAGACTCTCGACACGATTTTGCCGTGGGAATCGCGCGTTTCGGAGTGCGCCAACGACGAGTTTTACCTTTTTTCTTTTTTTTTTTTGCGAATGTGTTGCACGAACGAGAGGGGTGTATATGTGCGAAAAACCCCGAGAGCTAGACGCTCTCGCAAACTCTTTATATATATGTACAGGACAGTCCTCACTTGGCTGGTTAGCGAAACTTTTAATTAAAAAGTAACCATTGACGCACGTGTATACCGGGAACTCTGCGGGTCCTTCGCAATATTGCGGGCGGGGGGATTTAGGGGTTGAAGAGTTCACCAACATATATATATATATATACGTATAAAATAGTATATACATATAATTTTCTCCTATACATCGTTGAGGGGAAAAAAAAAGTTCGAAACGTTGTACACAGAGAGGTTCACCAGAGACCCCTTGACTATGGTCTCGTTGCCCGTAGAAACAGAGAGAGAAAGAGAGAATGGACCGAGGAAGATCGCGAGAGCAATTTTTGGCACGAGAAAACGGTCCGAAGAAAATTCACCCCGGACTGTCTCGTGATGAATTTTATCAAGAATCATAACCATCAACATCACGATAATTGTATCGTTCGTCGGGGCAAATTATGGAATTTTATTTACCACGAGCGATGAGAATGGAAAAAAGGTTGGCAAGACTTTTCGGATGGTTGTTTTGAACGGAAGAAAAACGCGAATGATAATCACATTGGCGATATGAAGATTATAAAAATACAAAAGAATTGTTAAAGCCTTATATACGCGAAAAATTTCGAAATTTTTCATTTTTTATTTATTTTTGATTCCATTAGCCTGAACGGTTAGGAATATTTTAAGCTTAACAGAGTTGATAAAGTTAAGGGGGGAAATAGGGTTAGACGGTTCAAAAAATCGATTTTTTTTATTTCACACATTGTTAGTAAAACTATTGAAAAATATGTTCCCAAAATTTTAAATGAACATTCCGACTCGTTCTATTGTTATAAGCCATTAAGGGGGAAAAATAGGGTTAGGACAGCGTTTTCTCAATAATTTTCATGAATTTTTTTATAGTATAAAAAATGAATATAATTTATTGAAACTTTGAGAATATTTTATACATATATTTAAGTATATACTATAAAATTTTTATACATATATTTAAGTATATACTATAAAATATTAGCAACCCCATATTGCTTGTTTTTCTTGGTACGATTTTTTCAAACGCGTTTTTCTGAAAACGACTTTTTTTTATCTTGCGTACACGCTAGTTTGATAAGTTTTCAACCAATCATTTTGAAAATTGGCAGTTAATTTCTTCATAGTATTGCGCTCTATATGAACCTAAAATTGGAATATTATCATTATTTAAAATAATTTTTTTTTGCAAATAAAGTTGTAAAAAACGGCAAAAAATCATGCTTTTTTGTTTTGACCCCTGTAAAAAATTCAATTTTCTATTTTTTCGATAGTATTTAGGTTCATATAGGAGGGAGACATATAATAAAAGTAAATTTCAACCTCGTTTGATTTCAGATGAAAATTGCGGCTTCCAGAATGTACGCAAAATGCTAAGTCTGATTGTGACCTGCAATATGGAGTCGCTAATATCTTCGGTGTTTTTCAAGAAAATTCTTCAAACATTTTATAGTACATACTTAAATATATGTATAAAATATTCTCAATGTTTCAATAAATTATATTCATTTTTTATACTATAAAAAAATTCATGAAAATCATTGAGAAAACGCTGTCCTAACCCTATTTCCCCCATTAAGAAGAAGACAAGAATCATCAAATCGCAAAATCTTTTTAGCACGTACATCCTCATTTTATTCTTACGGATTCAATTTTTCTCCAGACTATATACACTTGTTATCTTCTCGTCCGGTGGATATGATACACCATTTCCAAGTGAATTTCCAACGATCCAACGGACGCGCGCGTTAACGTACGCGAACGAGCGAGAGAAGAGTCTCGTTGCGTCGTTTATTCGCGAACGAAAGACGAGAAGATTATTTCAGAGTACGGAGGAGAGAACTCGCTGAGCGGTTGCTCTCTTTCAGATTGAATTCAATCCCGTGACCTTAAAAGGACTCTCACTCGTATTCTCGTATGTTTTACAATATCTGCTACGCGATGTGGACCACACGGGATGAGTCAATGGGATGCGTAGATTTTTTTTTTTTGTTTCATTGTTCAAAACACGATTGCGGATACGATTGAGAAACTTTTAGGAATTTTTATTTGTAAAATGGTGTACGAATAAAATGTTATTTCAGTGATTTTGGAAAAAAAATCATTTATAACATTCACTAATTATCCTTGATTTTTTTTCGTCACAGGGGAAGCTTTGTTTTCGTGAAAAAGCTTCACGTTTTTCATTGTTTTCGCGAAAATACCTTTTAATTTGAAAAAATCGCTACCGGTGTTTGTTAAAGACTTGAATTTTCATAATTTGTTTGTTTTTTTTTTCAATTCTATATCAAGTAGAAGTTTCTCGATGCAGATCCATTGTCAATTATTAGTAATTTTCTTTCGAAAATTTATAAAAACAATTTTCTAAACGTCACAAGTATACTCGTGTCATCGACAATTGAGTTGCACGAGTATCCATTGAAACTCACGGTTGATGGTTAAGTGTGTGATTTTACCGAGATGTTAAAAACGAGTATTCTCTCGAGCATTGAAGAGGAACTATTATTATAAACGTGACAGTGTCGTTTATATCATGTTTATAAATCGGCCTGACCATCGGTACGTTATACGGGATCCGAGTGTGTATAAATGATATTATAGAGCGGTTGGACACGAAATACTCGTTTGGAAATTCCACCAACGTGATTACTATACGTAGATCTTTAGCGTCTTTCCTAACGAGACCTCTCTCGTTATAACAAGAGTCTCTCGTGTACCCGGGCGAGATGCTGTGGGGTATCGCGGATTCAACGGAGACACGAGACAAGGACACTTTCTTGTTCCATATATACAGGGTATCCCAAAACTAGCACGTCAGAGTGACACGGGGATTAGATTGGCTCCTTATCTATCAGAAAAAACAAATATGACCTCAGCAAAAGTTTCATGGTTCTGAAGAAAAATTGTCTTTTTTGATTTTCCGGAAAATCGCTACCTAGCACTTGTTATTCCGTTACCATTGCTATGAAAGCTCAAATCGTAGACAGATCAAAGTCCGAATTCACACCGAATCTTAAGGTGGCCATAAACACAAAGGAAAACAGCGAGAGAACAAGAAACGAAAATCGCTATTCTTGTTATCTCGCTGTTTTCGTTTGTGCTTCTGGGGGCCACTTTAGGATTTGGTCCGAATTTGTAGTTTGATTTGCTTACGATTTGAACAAGTACCTAGTACTTGTTATTCCGCTACCATTGCTATGAAAGTTCAAATCGTAAGGACATTAAAGTCCAAATTCACATGAAATCCTAAAGTGATCAGAAACACAAACGAAAACAGCGAGAGAACAAGAAACAAAAATCGCTATTCCTGTTATCTCGCTGTTTTCGTTTGTGTTTCTGGTCACTTTAGGATTTGGTCTGAATTTGCAGTTTGATTTGCTTACGATTTGAACAAGTATCTAGTACTTGTTATTCTGCTACCATTGCTATGAAAGTCCAAATCGTAAGGACATTAAAGTCCGAATTCACACCAAATCTTAAGGTGGTCAGAAACACAAACGAAAACAGCGAGAGAAAAATAAACGAAAATCGCTATTCTTGTTATCACGCTGTTTTCGTTCGTGTTTCTGAATACTTTAGGATTTAGTCCCAATTTGCAGTTTGATTTGCTTACGATTTGAACAAGTACCTAGTACTTGTTATTCAGCTACCATTGCCATGAAAGTCCAAATCGTAAGGACATTAAAGTTCAAATTCACACGAAATCCTAAAGTAATCAGAAACACAAACGAAAACAGCGAGATAACAAGAATAGCGTTTGTCCGAAAAATCATTTTTTTTGATTTTTCGGAAAAATCGCTACCTAGCACTTGTTAATTCCGTCATCATTGCTATGAAAGTCCAAATCGTTAACAAATCAAAATCGAAATTCACACCAAATCCTAAAGTGGTAAGAAACACAAATGAAAACAGCGAGATAACAAGAATAGCGATTTTCTGAAAAATAAAAACAGACGCTTTTTTCTCGAAAACCACGAGACTTTGACCTAGATCATATTTATTTTTTCTGATAGGTCCGGAGTCAATTTAACCCCCGTGTCACTTTGACGTGCTAGTTTTGGGACATCCTGTATATTCACGTTATTTATAATAACTGACGTTGGTACAACTGCGATGTTTAAGTAGGTGTACACGAAGGATCATCACGTATTTCGATGTTCTTGTTACTCGTTGAAGCGAGCATAGAGAACTGGCCTCCCTCCTCGACCCCTCCATCCCAGAGAGGGTTTATAATATCGTTCGAGGATATCTGTCGTGCCTAATTAACCCGAGGTTAGCACGTTTGGTAACGTCATCAATTTAGAGCGAGCTATACGGTAAAATAGCAGGATTTTCAAATCCTTTCG
Source organism: Oxytorus armatus (assembly GCA_958009045.1). Classification (NCBI taxonomy): domain Eukaryota; kingdom Metazoa; phylum Arthropoda; class Insecta; order Hymenoptera; family Ichneumonidae; genus Oxytorus; species Oxytorus armatus. Next base: position 23,515,578 of record OY253748.1, read on the forward strand.
CAATGATGAACATTTTCTTCGAACGAAAATCACAATATTCATAATAATTTTCACGTAAAATCGTTTAGATGTTTTGTTTTTTCTTTTCGTCTAATTTTTGCTTGTTTGAAATGAAAATAAGGAAAATTCGAGTAATGTATATTAGAAAAGACGTTTTTTTATTAAGAAACTAATAACGTACGATATTTTTCAAAGTTAGACACCACATATATTACTAAGATATATGTTAGGTCGTAAATGAGGGGTGGAAAAACGAAATATTGTCACGGAGCCTAAGCAACAAAATTTCCGAAAGAGCTAATAAAAGTATTAGACAATCCATCGAGTCCTGTCTCATCTGCAAGAAAGCAAAAGAGAAAGAGAGAGAGAGAGAGAGAGAGAGTTAGGCAACACATGAAACACGGAGGGAACGATTTATATCACCGATAAATTCCTCTTCAGTTTCATTAGTGCCTTGCGGAACGCCCTCTGTACAGTGTGTCCTCTCGTATGTGAAAATTGTTCGAGTGACTTTCGTATATATAGATCTTTTCGTTCTTTTCACGAGATTTTCGGCGAGGTGTCTATGCCTTATCGCGGGCGAGAGGGAATTAAAAGGAAAAACGAGATTTACCTCCTTACTTTAGGTTTGCTGCTATATATAACGTGTCCTCGCTAAATCTTGTCGCTGGTATAGAAGGGGATCGCGAGAAGGTATTCCTCGCGTGGGTCGGCAATTCTTGCCAGATTCTCGAAACATATATATATATATATATATATATATATATATATATATATATATATATATGTGTGGGGGGGGGGGGGGGGGGGGGTGTGTGTGGTGATTCGGTGCTGGTTGTGGTACGAAAAGACGAATTTATCATAAGAGTAATGCACAGTATTTATTCATAACCAATTACAAAATTAATTAGTAAAAATTAGTTGGCGCGGTGAATGAATTTGTGACTTGACAGAGAGTCGGTTGAGTTGTTGTCGCGGCGCTTGTTCGTTAGGAACTCCCCCGTCAACAAGAGAATTCCCGATAGTCTGCTTGTTGACGGAGAGAAAATATCGAAGAGAGGGTAGGAAAGTTTTTACGAGAAACCAAAGGTTTAGAAAATGCAAGAGCGCGTGTGGGCCCTTTTGGTCGCCATAAGAGACTCCCCGTAAAACAGCCTCGTCTCGGGAGAGACTCGACTGGGACCCGTAAGTACTCGAGTTTTATGACAGGGAAAACTGAGACACGGTTGTTCTATTTTGTAGACGACGAAATGAAAGGAGTCAAAGAAGTAAACGCGTGAGAAAGAATCGAGTCCTTACAAAGGAATGACTGTATAGAAGAAAATGCATATTGGAAATGAAATAAAATGAAATAAAATAAATGCGTGTTTATATGCGACCAGAGAGTGGTGGCGACGCCGTCACCACATATGTTTGTCTGCAGTAGGAAATGTCGTCGATCGTCTGTAATTAAAGAAAAGCTCTCGAAATCCGAACTCCCTTACGGTCAATTTTCGTGAGCCATTTTTATTTGGTCTTTTTGCCTGCAAAATTCGATTCTCAATCGAATCGTACGAGAGTATAGTTCTTGGGTATTATATAGGATTCAATAGTAATTCTTGTAAAATAGTAAAATAGTAAAACTAGTAATAGTGATTTTTTTTACATCACATTTTTAACGATTTTACATCGAACTTCGAGTTTTTCAAGGAAATATCTACCGAATTCGTAATTAGCGAGTCGAAATACATCGTCATAGGGTTTTAAAAAGGAAAAAAAAAATATTCAGAAATTTTTTGCTGCTTTCTGACCAAAAATTAGTTGGTGCACTAAAACGACTGTAATATCACTTTCCGGCAGAGTTGGAACTCCACTCTGTGCTCATTCTTTTCGTGATCGTTCAACCTTTAAAATGGCGCTTGATTCATTGTGATACGATTTTTTGTCGATTTTCCACAGATTTTTCAAGTCGAATCATCGTTATTTTGCAAATTTTTCCCTTCTCATTTTTTTTCGCCGATTTTAAAGATGCCCTCAGAGCCACAATAATTGACATATCGGGATGATTGAAACGGCGTTATCTAAGTCTACTCGAGACGTTTTCGAAAAACCCGTCAAAACTCAAAATCGATCAAACGGGAACGGAGTTACGGCCATTCGAAATTTCGACATTTTTAGAGGCTTCAGAAAAAGTAGATAAAAAAGGGAAAAAATGTTATTTCCTCTTTTACTACGTCTCAATACCCCATTCGATCGGAAATTTTTCGCGAATAACGAAAGACACCGAGTTATTATCGAAAGCTCAAAAAGTCAATGGTAGAGGAAAACGCAAGAATCAGAAACGCGTCAGGTTTGTTTACGTTTTGGAAAAAAGCCGATCGCCACGAATCGCCCAAACTAACAATAACCTACCAAAGTATTTCGTTGAAAATAGAGTTTTCGGCAGAATTCCCGCTACACGTCATTACCTCGTTCTTTACAGGGTTAACGTTTGAGTAAGGGTAGGAAAAAAAAAAAGAAAAACCGTGGTAACGCGAAGTATCGGTAGAGTGTTCGGCTCGAAGTCTCCCGTGTATTTTCTATACGTAGGCTGCAGGTGCACTAGAGGCTGCACAATGGCTCGTTGCCTTAACCAAAGAGTGGACGAGAGGACAAAATATATTCGTGTGTACTTTTATATATGTATATATTATACATACATAAAAGGAGGAGAAGAGAAACGAGAGGAACTTGCAGATATACAGCGAGCTGAGGGAAAATGAAAGGAAAAGCGAGAAGAGAAAGAGAGAGAAAGTTTGGGTCCCGAGGAGTTTGCGGGTTTGGTAAGAGAGCCACTATAGAGTAGCAGATAGAGAGAAGAAGTCTTATCGAATTTATTCCGAGTCACGTGCAACAACGAAAGGGAGAACGACGAAAGACGCCATCAGGAGACGAGTCCTCACGACGACATCTTTTTCTATCCTCTTCCTCTTCATTTTTTTTTTTTTCGTCTTTTATACTCTCATACACATACTCTCTCGTACTTTTTCCTCCTTTCTCCACCCGCACCTTTTTTTTAATTATTATTCCATTCTTCCTTCCGTACATTATTCTCTCTCATTCGTCGAATGGCATCGCAAGATTTTCCACCGAGCGCGACAGAGAAAATCAGACAGAGCTTTGGCCGAAGAATAGACGGATTTAATAATCCCCAGAACGGAAGAGGCGAAGAAAAAACGAAATAAGAAGGAAAAAAAGAAAATAAAAGAAGTCCGGGGCTCCCCGAGGCGACCACCAATTTATCCATTTAAATATGCATCGAACGATCTCTGAATGCGAAATATCGAGAAGCAGAGGCATCGGTCGAGCGAGAGGAAACTTCGGGTTCTTGGTGAGTGGGGCGAAAAAAAAATCCACGAAACTTTTCAACTAGAAACTACACAAAGGGAATTCCGCGTTGAAACAATCATTTATCGTTTACCGGTTAATTAGAATTTTTATAAATAGCTAAAATTAAATTCTGACGAGAAGAGAATATTGAAAACTAGAATATTAGTGGAGAACATTTCATTTTCGAAAAAAAAAAAAACAAACTAATTGGATTAGCGTATTATTGGAGTTACGAAAAAGCAGACTTTTATTAATTGAAGGAAAAAAAACAACATCAGACTGAGATAAGAGTGTAGAATTTAAAAAGAATTAAAAAACCACAACAGCTTTTGCGGCTAAATAAAACCAAACGCAATTTTCATTTATTGCTAAATATTTCAAATTGCAGTTGAATGATATATCTGTTAAACGTGTAATGAAATGACCCATAGAGAGTAATAAGCATGGCGATGGAGAGTCCGACGAAGGGGGGGCGGGGGGAGAGATTTATAAATTGATCGAGTGGAAATCCGAGCGCCAGTGCCAATTAGAGTCTACGTGGAAAAGGGTTGCCCGGCATATTCGTTATAAGAGTTCACCCGATGAACGAGACCGTAAAAAGATATAAAAAATAAATAAAAAAAGAAAATAATATTGGAAAAAATTGAGAAAAACCATAAACCACCGGACCACCATAATCAGCAACAAATAACGCTAATTAATAATGATACATTAAATTCTCGATTACTTTGTTCTTCGTGTAAAAGAAAATATGTATAATCAGTGAAGAAAAAAAGAAAAAAAAACCACATACGATGAAAAATTTCGATTTAGTAATGACAAAACGTTCGTCGGCTCTCCATGTCCATTACTTCTGCGATCGTGACGACGAGCTTATAAAAATGTCGGCGAATTCTTCGAAATTGTTTTCGCACGAAAACGCAATATCTCGATCGTTTTCACACCCACGAGTGTATTTTCGTTTCAAAGTACATACGGAATGTCTTTTTTCTTTTGGATGAACGATCGTCGTTTCTCGTTCTTAAGGAGTTATACGCAGTTGGAAATTTCAAAAAATCGTTTTTTTTTAATTGCATTTTCGGAATGTACATGTATTCGAGTATATTCTCTGAAAATTTCAAATCGATCCGGCAAATATTCTTGGAGATACATGCATATTTGTCGGGACGCTCGGAGCGTTACGGAGTAGGCGGACTGAACTTTAAATGCGTTTTTCTCAAAACGCTGTTTTCAAAGTCGGCGAGCACGATTTCTCAAAAACGGCTCAACCGATCGGTCTGCAATTTTAACACAAGCTTCTCAGATATATTCTTCAGGTACTGATCGAAGGAATAAGATTTCCGACAATTATTTCTTTTTTTTTTAAACAATTCAACGAAAAAATTTTTGTCGAAAATTGGAATTATTTCATTTTGGAGCCGCCGTTTTGTCAGAAATCAAAATTTCGACTATTCCTTCGATCAATACTTAGATTTATCTATCCGCTAATAGAATCTTTTTGGTTTTTTTATTTTAAATAATCCAAACCGGAGATATCGTGCTCATCGGCAGACACCTTTTTTTTTGAAGGACCTCCAGGAGATCGTCTACAGGAGCAGTGTAAATCAATATTTTTGAAAATGAAAAATGCCGATATAAAGTTAAAAGCTACCGCTACATTTATTAATACTTTTTGTATTTGTGAAATAAAATCGCTTTTCAGAGAAAATTCGTAAAAAAACGACTTTTTTTGGCCTTGCAACTGCGTTTAACCCGTTAAAAGAGGAAATAGGGTTGGGTCAGCGTTTTCTCAATGATTTTCATGAATTTTTTTTATAGTATAAAAAATGAATATAATTTATTGAAACTTTGAGAATATTTTATACATATATTTAAGTATATACTATAAAATTTGTATCCATATATTTAAGTATCTACTATAAAACATTAGCGACCCCATATTGCAGGTCACAATCAGACTCAGCATTTTGCGTACATTCTGGAAGCCGCAATTTTCATCTGAAATCAAACGAGGTTGGAATTTACTTATATTATATGTCTTTCTTCTATATGAACCTAAATGCTATCAAAAAATGGAAAGTTGAATTTTTTACAGGGGTCAAAACAAAAAAGCATGATTTTTTGCCGATTTTTACAACTTTATTTGCAAAAAAAAAATTATTTTAAATATTGATAATATACCGATTCTAGGTTCATATATAGCGCAATACTATGAAGAAAGTTACTGTCAATTTTCAAAACGATTGGTCGAAAACTTTTCAAACTAGCGTGTACGCAAGTTCAAAAAAAGTCGTTTTCAGAAAAACGCGTTTGAAAAAATAGTACCAAGAAAAACAAGCAATATGGGGTCGCTAATATTTTATAGTATATACTTAAATATATGTATAAAATATTCTCAAAGTTTCAATAAATTATATTCATCTTTTATACTATAAAAAAAATTCATGAAAATCATTGAGAAAACGCTGTCCTAACCCTATTTCCCCCATTAATGGCTTATAACAATAGAACGAGTCGGAATTTTCATAAAAAATTTTGGGAACATATTTTTCAATAGTTTTACTAACAATTTATGAAATAAAAAAAAAATCGATTTTTTGAACCGTCTAACCCTATTCACCCCCTTAAATCTCCCTCTCTCTCACGTGCGATGGCTTCGCGAGATATTAATTATTATTATTATCATAACTCACCTAATGATATGTCGATTTGTGGATTGCAGCAATATCGTCGTGTATTTCGTGATCAACATTTTCGCAGCTTTAATCCTCAATCGTTCTAGCACCCGCCTCGATCCATTAACGCGTTCTATTAAACAGCGGCACCGCCGTTACATTGACTTCGAGTAGCTTGTGCCGAGTTCAAAAGGCTTTTATCAATACAGACGTAAATTCGCGAGCACATTTACACGCGAGTATCTCGTTTCGCTCGATGCATTTTTCGCGTTGCACTGTTCGCGCGCGCGCGTGCGCGCGTGTGTTTCGTCGCGCGGTTTCGCCTGCAAAAGAGTCTCTTTTGCCAACGGGGGAAACGAGGAGCACGAGCTCCGCCAGTCTGTCTGACGACCGTTATCACTTGCAGAGGGGTGAAGGGTGTAAGAGAGGGGAAAGAACTCTCGCGGTTCACAGCTGCGAGTTACACACGAAACTCACTAAAGTTTCTCTCCCTCCCTCTCTCTCTCTCTCTCTCTCTCTCTCTTTCTCTCTTATTCGTGATTTTTTTGTTCAATATCTATTGTCGAGGGGGAATAATGTCGATCGGTTTGAGTCTGTGGGAAACTGGATTTTCTACTGATTTTGCTTTTCGCACAAACATTTCTCCGGTCTGATCCATCACTGTCCGTTATCACTTGGCAAAATTGCCAGTGTTATATTTGTCTCGTTGAATCTTTTCATCAACGAGAATAATAGTAATCGCGATTTTCACGAATGCGCGACAGAATTTTATTCGCAAAAATCCAAATTAACCTTAAATCGAACGACATATATTTTTTTATTCAATTGATCATACATTATTTTATTGATATTTCTGTATATTTTAATTTTTTATATATCATTTTCATTCATATTTATATATTTTAATTGTGTTTAGGCAATTAGGCTATTAATTAGGCAACTAAAATATATAAATCTGAATGAGAATGATATATATAAAAATACAAATATACATAAATATCAATAAAATAATATATGATTATAAGAATAAAAAATATATGTCGTTCGATTTAAGGTTTATTTGGATTTTTGCGAATAATGGTTTCTCTCCCGCTCCCTCTTTATTTCTCTCTTATTCGAGATTTGTTTTAGTGTTTATTGTCGAGGGGGGAATAATGTCGATCGGTTTGAGTCTGTGGAAAACTGGATTCTCTACTGATTTTGCTTTTCGCACAAACATTTCTTCGGTCTGATCCATCACTGTCCGTTATCACTTGGCAAAATTGCTAGTGTTATATTTGTCTCTTTAAATTTTTTCATCAACGAGAATAATAGTAACCGCGATTTTCACAAATGCGCAACGGAATTTTATTCGCAAAAATCCAAATTAACCTTAAATCGAACGACATATATTTTTTTATTCAATTGATCATACATTATTTTATTGATATTCATGTATATTTTAATTTTTTATATAACATTTTCATTCATATTTATATATTTTAATTGTCTTTAGGCAATTAGGCTATTAATTAGGCAACTAAAATATATAAATATGAATAAGAATGATATATATAAAAATTAAAATATGCATAAATATCAATAAAATAATATATGATGAATTTAATAAAAAATATATGTCGTTCGATTTAAGGTTAATTAGGATTTTTCATATTTATATATTTTAATTGCCTTTAGGCAGTTAGACAATTAAAATATCTAAATATGAATGAGGATGATATATCTATAAAAAATTAAAATATACATAAATATCAATGAAACAATATACGATGGAATTGAATAAAAAAAAACAAATATAGATGTCGTTCGATTTAAGGTTAATTAGGATTTTTGCGAATAAAATTCTGTTGCGCATTCATGAAAATCGCGACACCAAAAGCGCGAGGAAACGAGCGACCGGGGGTTTTGAGAGGCGTTCGCGCGCGTTCTCTCTACTCGGTTGACAATTTCGTCTCTTCGCGAGACGCAAAAGCACCCAACGACCCCGAACATGCCGCAGGAAAATTCTTCCCCGAGCTATATTTAGAGCTCATATTTCGTGTTGAGATAGTAACAGAAGGAGAGACACATACACACACGCACACACACACACACATTTGGAAACTGGTACTTTTACTCAATGTTTAGAAAAATTCTGTTGCACCGTTTTTTACCATTTCTTTTGATTTTCCTCATCTCTCTCTTTCTCTAGCTCTTTTAAAGATTTCAGAGGGGAATAGGCACGTAGTATACATCGAGTAGAGTCGCTGAACTGGTTAGAACGTTCATCGGCTGTCGAGAGCCTCGTGTCACTGTCGCTCAGCGTTACCGCGAGATAATTAATGATTAATTAAGCACTCACGCTGATGAGCACAATCTTATATATATATATAAGCCTCGACGAACATACGTCGAGGTTCTTGGATTTTCATCGACACTCCAAGGGCTCATCTCGTTAATTAATGAGCATTAATTAATCATTCACTTCGTGCTTCAGTAAAACGAATAATAATAATAAAAATAATCGGAAATGTTAATATAAAATTTAGCAAAAGGTAGACTTTACACAAAATTAATCAATGGTTTTTCCGTCATAATGAAAACCTTTTCTCCGTGATACTCATGATCAGATCTTTAAAATATTGCAAACGAAAAAAAAAAACAAAACAATATATTTAGATAAAGTATCGACAAAAGAAAGAAAGAAGATGAAAAGATTAATCTTTTATAATTCGAGAGAGTTTTCATTCGTTATTATTATTATGATGCTTAAGGAACGAGAGGAAAAAGAAAAAGAAAAAAAAAAGGAAAAATCAAAAAATTCTTAAGGACGAAACGTTTAAGTGTAACAAACGGATCTCGTGGTTTCTACCTTCAAGGTGAAAGGGAGATTCTCGTAGAACTATAATATCGTGACTGAACGAGTGGAGAGAGGGAAGAAAAAAAAAGAAAAAAAGAAAAGAAAAAGAAAATAAACAAAAAAACAGTTCGGACTGGCGTCTTAAGAAGCCCACAAGCATAGCAACCCCGCGAATAGTCTATAGAGATGAGAGAGAGGATGAGAGAGAGAAAAAGAGAGAGAGAGAGAGAGAGAGAGCATGTAGGAGGTGAAAGGGATTCACCAGACTCCAACGAGAACGCGACTTGCCGCGAAGACGATGAAGAAGACAACGACGACGACGACGACGACGAAGACGACGACGACGACGACCACGAGGGAGCGAAACGAAGGATGAACGCGGCCTTGACTGTTTTAAAGTCACGTATACCAAGAAACGAGTTATAAACGTGAATGTGTGTGCGTGTGTGTGGTCTATAAACGTGAGAGAGTGTGAGAGAGAGAAACGTTGGAGGGGAGAAGTCGGAGCTTCAGAGCGATTCACACGCGGGCGGAAATTATTATTATTATTATTATCGTATCTAGGTATATGTAAGATTAGCACCAAGCCTTGGATAACCTGGAAAATTACTGTGAGTTCAAATAATTAAAATGGACAATCTATGTTCGAGATGAAATTTCGTTCAAAACGCGATAAAAGTGACCAGGAGTCTTTCTCGCTTTTCTTTTACTCCCTCAAACTTGGGAAATCGTATTGAAATACCAAATCCCCTCAATCTAGAGAACTGTCAAAAGAATTATTATTTTTATACATTTTTTTCTTCAATGAAATGCCGCGTGGGTGGAAAAATATAGGCAGTAAGTTTACGGATAATTCCGCCGAGAATCGATCCCACGGTAAAAAAAAAAAATCATTGTATATTCTATTTCTTTCCAGTATTGTTCGTCACTCGCTCGATCACCGCCTGTTAGAGCTTGAAAGAAAAACCGCGTCACTGTCTATAGTCGAACGATTCCGTCATGCGCATTAACATAAACGTCAATGACGCCAAGCGATTAAGGGATTAGGCCACTCCAGAGGCCGAAAAAATAGGCTTTTTTGGCGATTTTTTTTTCAGAAAAACTATAAAATAAATCGAGATTACAAAATAGGGTGTTTGTCATACATATCAGTGACAGTATACAATAATTTTTTTGAAGCGATTAATTCCAAAATGGCGACTGTGCAGCGTTTTTACGATGACGTCTCCGTTTTTGTTGGCCGGAAACATAACTCAGACAATTTTCAACCGATTCACTTGAAATTTTGAATATATCTTTAAAAATACATTGTCTATGGAAGTGCGTAGGATTTTTTTTGATATATTGATTTTTCGTCAAATGGCGCGCTTATAAAGTGAAAAGTGACAAATTTGCTTAAAAAATCGACAGAAAATTGTTAAGAGGGGAAATAGGGTTAGACGGTTCAAAAAATCGATTTTTTTTTATTTCATCAATTGTTAGTAAAACTATTGAAAAATATGTTCCCAAAATTTTAAATGAAAATTCCGACTCGTTCTATTGTTATAAGCCATTAAGGGGGGAAATAGGGTTAGGACAGCGTTTTCTCAACGATTTTCATGAATTTTTTTATAGTATAAAAAATGAATATAATTTATTGAAACTTCGAGAATATTTTATACATATATTTAAGTGTATACTATAAAATTTGTATACATATATTTAAGTATATACTATAAAATATTAGCGACCCCATATTGCTTGTTTTTCTTGGTACTATTTTTTCAAACGCGTTTTTCTGAAAACGACTTTTTTTGAACTTGCGTACACGCTAGTTTGAAAAGTTTTCAACCAATCGTTTTGAAAATTGGCAGTTACTTTCTTCATAGTATTGCGCTCTATATGAACCTAAAATCGGAATATTATCATTATTTAAAATAATTTTTATTTTGCAAATAAAGTTGTAAAAAATGGCAAAAAATCATGCTTTTTTGTTTTGGCCCCTGTAAAAAATTCAAATTTCTATTTTTTTGATAGCATTTAGGTTCATATAGAAGAGAGACATATAACAAAAGTAAATTCCGACCTCGTTTGATTTCAGATGAAAATTGCGGCTTCCAGAATGTACGCAAAATGCTGAGTCTGATTGTGACCTGCAATATGGGGTCGCTAATATTTTATAGTATATACCTAAAAATATGTATAAAAATTTTATCGTACATACTTAAATATATGTATAAAATATTCTCAAAGTTTCAATAAATTATATTCATTTTTTATACTATAAAAAAATGTATGAAAATCATTGAGAAAACGCTGTCCTAACCCTATTATCCCCCTTAATAACAAATGAACTATGGAATATAAAAAAAAATTCTACGCACTTCCATATACAATGTATTTCTAAAGATATATTCGAAATTTCAAGTGAATCGTTTGAAAATTGTCTGAGTTATGTTTCCGGCCAACAAAAACGGAGTCGTCATCGCAAAAATGCTGCACAGCCGCCATTTTGAAAGTAATCGTTTCAAAAAAAATTATTGTACACAGTCACTGATGTGTATGATGAACACCTTATTTTGTAATCTCGATTTAATTTGTAGTTTTTCTGAAAAAAAAATCTGCAAAAAGCCTATTTTTTCGGCCTCCAGAGTGGCCTAACCTGATCGGTCCTGCGCGTCTTTCGAATCACCACGGTCTTTGTATGAAATTGAACAAGGAAGAGAGAAAAATTGTCACTCTGCTGAGAAAATCGGATGGAAAAAAAGCGCAGCGTTAGATCTCGGGAGGGCTGTTGATCGATAGATCGAGTGTACGTATACGTGTGTCTCTTGTATGACGGGTTTCCGGCCGGATATGCGCCCCGACGAGAAAGAGAGCCCCGGGTCTACCATCCGTCGCGCCGATCTACCCATCCGTTACGGACAATTTATGTATGGGAAGTAGCCTCGAACCCGTGAACACCCACCCAATTGCACGTTATTACGAACACGGAAAAGAACATTTCGACGGCACATTCTCATTTTTATTAATGCTTCAATTCGATTTATCACGAAAAAAAATTCTTCTGCGTTGTCTTTCAAGTGTAAAACATTGAAAGTGTCATTTTTATATATAATTGAACAACCGATTGTTCGACAGTTGAACCAATGATAAACAATTTTTCTTTTATTGACGATTTTGTTGTTTTGTCTTTTTTTTTCCATCTTAGATCGCATTGACATTAAAATATAACATTTTCACATACTGTATTCCACTGTGCACGAAGGGGATATGGAAAAAATTTGTGACCAATGCATTCGCACAAAGCGTTCGCATATTAAGCCGCTGAACAAAGGATAAGTTTCGCGAATATATATATATATATATATATATATAATTTTATATGTGTCTTGCTTGGTTCGCGGTCGCGAATCAACTGTGTGAGCTTCGGGACTTTTGCCATCTTAAAACGCCGTAGACACAAACGCACACACAAACGGGTACCTCACTCGGGAGGCCGAGAGAGGAGCCTCTCATCTGTGCCGGCTAGTACATATATTCCCGCACGAAGGCACTGTACACTTCGAGTTCGCTCTCGACCGGCACCTCACTAGCGTATATATATATATATATATATATATATATATATATATATATATATATATGTATGGGCCATTCCAGATTAAAACAACAAGGCCAAGAGCGATGAGCATTTTTTATTTATATCTTTTGTCCTCTTAAGTTTTAGGGCTGAAAAAAACCCCCGAAATAATTTTCAAATAAATATCCGTAAAATCGAAGAGAAAATAAATTAATGAATTTAAAAAATAATAAAAATAAAATTAATTTTCCACGAACAATAGACGGATCACTGACGAAATTATTAATTTTTTTTTTATTTCACGAAAATTTTTAAAAGCTCGTTTGTTCGGAACATCATTAACGGGTTAGGCCATTCTAGAGGCCGAAAAAATAGGCTTTTTTGGGGATTTTTTTTCAGAAAAACTACAAAATGAATCGAGATTACAAAATAGAGTGTTTATCATACATATCAGTGACTGTATAGAATAATTTTTTTGAAGCGATTAATTCCAAAATGGCGGCTGTGCAGCGTTTTTGCCATGACATCTCCGTTTTTGTTGGCCGGAAACTCAGACAATTTTCCACCGATTCACTTGAAATTTTCAATATATCTTTAAAAATACATTGTCTATGGAAGCCCGTAGAATTTTTTTTTTATATTGCATAGTTCATTTGTTATTAACAATTTTTCGACGATTCTTTAAGCAAATTTTTCACTTTTCACTTGAGAAGTGCGCCATTTGGCCAAAAATCAATATATCGAAAAAAATCCTACGCACTTCCATAGGCAATGTATTTTTAAAGATATATTCAAAACTTCAAGTGAATCGGTTGACAATTGTCTGAGTTATGTTTCCGGCCAACAAAAACGGAGACGTCATCGCAAAAACGCTGCACAGCCGCCATTTTGAAATTAAGCGCTTCAAAAAAATTATTGTATACAGTCACTGATATGTATGATAAGCACCCCATTTCGTAATCTCGATTTACTTTGTAGTTTGTCCGAAAAGAAATCGCCCAAAAAAAACTATTTTTTTGGCCTCTAGAGTGGCCTGATCCCTTAACAGGTTTTAGGGCTGAAAATATCCGTAAAATCGAAAAGAAAATAAATGTATGAATTTAAAAAAAAACAATGTACTTTCTACGAACGATGCACGGATTACTAACGAAATTATTAAATTTCATTTGATTCAACGAAATTTTTTAAGCGCTCGTTCGTTCGGAAAATCATTAATTAAAAGTTAAACGTACTTTCGCGAAAGATCAAAAGATTTCTCATTAGATAGAACCTTGAAATGCTCTTTTCAGTGGAGAAAATGACATTTTCTATGCGTCACATGATTTCCTTGTGAATATTTATTATAACCGTACGTGAATAATCGTTGTTATTATTATTGTTATTCACGCAGATGATATGTATCGCACTCGCGTTCATTAATTATTCGTTAAAGTCGATATTGGCATATACATATAAATTCGTGCTGTTTAGTGGCGAACGGAAATTTCCGTGCAATCCTCGTAAAGCCACCAACCCTCCCGTTCCCCGTTCGTAAATGTAATTGTGGCCATTTTAAGCCCCGTGAAATGGAGAGATGGAAAGAGAGAGCGAGCGAGAAAGAGAGGGGGTGAGATGGTGCAGCTAAATGATCATCGGAGGAATAATCATTAAAACATTGAACGGATATTTGACGATCGATAGGGAAAGAGAGAGAGAGAGAGAGTTGCAATTTCGAGAGCTCTCATGGGGGGAACATTAGCGCAACGATTTCCGTGCGTTCGCACGTTTCGGTCATTAAAACTAGAAAGAGAAGGAGATAGAGGGTATTTTAGCGTAAACGTTCGGTTATTCGCGCGTTATATATCGTACAATTGCGTGTGTGCACGACAAATATACGAAATATTCGATGTTCCGATGGGAATTAAACCGCAAAATCTACGATTTGCGTCATACACGGTGCGGTAAACTAAGCTCCGGTTTAAACATTTCCATCAATTAACAGCAGTCCCTTCTGATCGAGACAATTTGAGACAATTAATAAAAGACAATTTGTCGTTGGTTACAATATTTAGCGAATGAGCGACAAAAATGGACGAGCGATTGGTGCGTGACTCTGATGATCGACAAAGTTAAGCGGCTTTTGACAGGGCGTCAATACTTGAAAAAAAATGGGAAAAAAAATGGTATTGGGAAGGATCGTACGTAAAAAGCCCGGGAAGGAACGTTGGAAAAAAGAGAAAAAAAAAAGAAAAATAAAAGATTTCTGGTTGAGACAAGTCCCTTAGCGTTTTGTTTAACTAAAACAAAAGATTTTTTATCTCTTTAGCCTTAGAGAAAAAGTGAAAATGGATAAATAAACTATTTTTGTTATGGCCAGGAAAAAAAATAACAATTAGAGAGCAATGTTTTGATCTAAAAATCGTTTTTCACAAAAGATTTTCACAAAAGACTTTCAAAAGATTTTTGATCTGTTTAGCCTTAGAGAAAAATTGAAAATGGATAAATAAACTATTTTCTTTATGGCCAGGAAAAAAAATAACAATTAGAGAGCAATGTTTTGATCGAAAAATCGTTTTTCACAAAAGACTTTCAAAAGATTTTTCATCTTTTTAGCCTTAGAGAAAAATTTAAAATGGATAAATAAACTATTTTCTTTATGGCCAGAAAAAAAAATTACAATTAGAGAGCAATGTTTTGATCGAAAAATCGTTTTTCACAAAAGATTTTCACAAAAGACTTTCAAAAGATTTTTCATCTTTTTAGCCTTAGAGAAAATTTTTAAATGGATAAATAAACTATTTTCTTTATGACCAGAAAAAAAAATTACAATTAGAGAGCAATGTTTTGATCGAAAAATCGTTTTTCACAAAAGATTTTCACAAAAGACTTTCAAAAGATTTTTCATCTTTTTAGCCTTAGAGAAAAATTTTAAATGGATAAATAAACTATTTTCTTTATGACCAGAAAAAAAAATTACAATTAAAGAGCAATGTTTTGATCGAAAAATCGTTTTTCACAAAAGATTTTCACAAAAGACTTTCAAAAGATTTTTCATCTTTTTAGCCCTAGAGAAAAATTTTAAATGGATAAATAAACTATTTTCTTTATTGCCAGAAAAAAAAATAATAATTAGAGAGCAATGTTTTGATCGAAAAATCGTTTTTTACAAAAGATTTTCACAAAAGACTTTCAAAAGATTTTTGATCTTTTTAGCGTTAGAGAAAAATTGAAAATAGATAAATAAACTATTTTCTTTATGGCCAGGAAAAAAAATAACCATTAGAGAGCAATGGTGTGATTGAAAAATCGTTTTTTGATTTTTCTCCCGACGTTTAAGAACGAATGATCTAAATTTATGTTAAATTTGATAATATGTTTGTTCGTTTATAATTTAATTTAGGATAGGATTAAAGTGTGTTTGTTTCACGCTCAGTATAATTCGCAACGTCTCAATTACTTATTCGCCATATATCTATTCGTCAGACCGCAGGTATTATAAACTTTACACACATATATGTGTATGCGTATGTATGTGTGTATGTGAATTAAATCTAGTTCACCTCGAGGTACGCGACGTGCCTCAATCGAGTTGCTAGAACGACATCATCAATTTGTCGGTGTCCTTCTCAAGCGGGATTGTCGTTATTATCCGACAACCGCGAGATTGGCGCGTTCAGAGACACATAGTCGATTGGGAGGAACCGCAAAATGTGACCACCTATAGCACGCGCGTTTTGTTGCGTCAACGGCGCGCGATATTGTCGGTAATACTAGACAGAAGTTTCTCTCTCACTCTCTCTCTCTCTCTGATTGTGGTTTTGTCAGCACCGATATCATTACCGCGTGTATCATACACCCATAGACATTGTACGATCTAAAATGAGGGTCATACTCGAGACGTAATTAGTTTGAGTACATTTGCAAAGAAAAAAAAAAGGCTTATTTTTTTGATGATTTGATGAAATTTCAGTTTTTCGAGAAAATTAGTAGTTCGCGATCAGTGACTAAAAATACATCATAGGTCTTAAAAGAAATTAAGAAAATCCATATTTTTTTCGTGTTTTGCACAAAAATTTGTTGATTCACTAAAATCGCGGTAATATACAGTTTCCCGTTGTAGTTGGAACCCCACTCTGCGCTCATTCTTTTAGTAACCGTTCAACCTTTAAAATACCGCTTCGTTTATTGAGCTATGATTTTTTTTCGATTTTTCATAGATTTTTGAAGTTGGACTGGGGATTTTTGCGAATTTTTCCATACATACATTTTTTTCGCCGATTTTCAACCTGCTCTCACGGCTGCAATAATTGAGATATCGGGATGATCCAAAATGCATTCTCTAAGTCTACTCGAGACGTTTACAAAACCCCCCTCAAAATTCAAAATCGATCACACGGGAGTCAAGTTATGGCCATTTGAATTTTCGACATTTTAAGGTTCTGAAAACGTAGGCAAAAAATGACAAAAAAATTTTCTTCGTTTATTTCAATGTTCCGATACCCTGTTCGATCGGAAATTTTCCGCTGATTACGAATAACACCGAGTTTTTGTCGAAAACTTGAAAAGTCAATGGGAAAAACGGAAAAATCGGAAAAAATTACTTTTTGGACGATTTTCAATGAAATTTTGAGTTTCTCAAGGAAATGGCCACTGAAATCGTAATCGGCGAGTCAAAATACATCGAAATAGCGTGCTAAAAGAAAATTTGAAAATTCAAAATTTTTTTGCATTTCGGCCAAACAGAAGTGGCTTCACTAAAATCGCTGTAACGTTGCTTCCCGATGGAGTTCGAACCCCATCCTGTGCTCATTTTTTTCGTAACCGTTTAACCTTCAAAATGCCGCTTCGTTTATTGAGCTACGATTTTTTTTCGATTTTTCATAGATTTTTTAAGTTGGACCATCGATTTTTGCGAATTTTTCCATACATACCCCTTCTCATTTTTTTCGCCGATTTTCAACCTGCTCTCACGGCTGCAATAATTGAGATATCGGGATGATCCAAAATGCATTCTCTAACTCTACTCGAGACGTTTACAAAACCTTCCTCAAAATTCAAAATCGATCAAACGGGAGCTTAGTTATGGCCATTTGAAATTTCGACATTTTGAGGTTCTGAAAAAGTAGGCAAAAACTTACAAAAAATTTTTTTTCTTTTTGTTCAATGTTTCGATACCCTGTTCGATCGGAAATTTTCCGCTGATTACGAATAACACCGAGTTTTTGTCGAAAACTTGAAAAGTCAATGGGAAAAACGGAAAAATCGGAAAAAATTACTTTTTGGACGATTTTCAATGAAATTTTGAGTTTCTCAAGGAAATGGCCACTGAAATCGTAATCGGCGAGTCAAAATACATCGAAATAGCGTGCTAAAAGAAAATTTGAAAATTCAAAATTTTTTTGCATTTCAGCCAAACAGAAGTGGCTTCACTAAAATCGCTGTAACGTTGCTTCCCGATGGAGTTCGAACCTCACTCTGTGCTCATTCTTTTCGTAACCGTTCAGCCTTCAAAATGCCGCTTCGTTTATTGAGCTACGATTTTTCATAGATTTTTTAAGTTGGACCATCGATTTTTGCGAATTTTTCCATACATACCCCTTCTCATTTTTTTCGCTGATTTTCAAGCTGCTCTCACGGCTGCAATAATTGAGATATCGGGATGATCCAAAATGCATTCTCTAAGTATATTCGAGACGTTTACAAACCCCCCCCCCAAAATTCAAAATCGATCAAACGGGAGTCAAGTTATGGCCATTTAAAATTTCGACATTTTAAGGTTCTGGAAAAGTAGGCAAAAAATGACAACAAAAAATTTTTCTTTTTTTTTAATGTTTCGATACCCTATTCGATCGGAAATTTTCCGCTGATTACGAGTAACACCGAGTTTTTTACGTCGATAGGTCAGCACATCAAAACGGAAAAATAGAAAAATGTCTTGCGTTCTTTATATTTTTTTCCATCCGAGCTACGGTAACCTGCTAGTCGACAATAATAGAGAAACTATAAGCGAATAGTTCCTAGGAATTAAATCGTGCTATAGCGGCAATGTGCGTATAAAACTCGCGCGTCACGTGGTCTGGAGAGCACGATAGCGAGTAGGAAGAATTAATGATCCAACGCACACACACACAAACACTTGCACGCACACAATAACGAATTAATTTCTAAACAAGATGAAAAATATTGAGTGGGTTTCGTAGCAGCCTTGCCTAATAAGTACACTAACAGGAGTAACGAGTCCTTTAGCCATAGCCATTCGGGTAGTTCGCGAGCGAGTCTAACCCACACACGTAAATACCTTTTTTTTTCTTTCTTTCGTCGTCAATACCGACAGAGTAAGAGAGATATCTCAATAAAACGTATTAATATAGAATAGAAGTGATACGATATCTCAAACATAAATTCCACAAATGTGTAAGACAGAGATAAACAAAACAAAAAACATAAGCAGATACAGTGAGGGAGGAGGGGGAAACATTTTTTTTTCCTATGATGATTAATATTCCTCGATGGTTTTCCGCGTCGACTCGGGATATTTGATGAATTTCCAGCGGCGAAAAGAAGCTCTATACGTGCCATGACGAAATTGAATTCTAAGAGAACGGCGCGGTGGCCCCGGCGCGCGGAGGGAGGTTCGCGAGACGTTCGATGGATCGAAGTCGATTCGAGGAGGAGTGAGCGCGACGGGCACGGATTTTCCGCGAAGCCGGTTATACAGCCGCACATATGTGCCACCTACGCCCGGCATGAAGGAATATCCAAGTGCGACAAGACTTTTATGAATAGCGCACGTAGTGGTTTTGAAAAATTACGTGGATCAATAAGGGTTGGTCGAAC
This sequence comes from Oxytorus armatus, assembly GCA_958009045.1. Lineage (NCBI taxonomy): Eukaryota > Metazoa > Arthropoda > Insecta > Hymenoptera > Ichneumonidae > Oxytorus > Oxytorus armatus. The sequence continues at coordinate 23,534,818 of OY253748.1, forward strand.
GATACGACTCACCCTCCTACATTTTTAAACAAAAATTTATTAAAAGGTATTTAAAAAAAAACAGCTCTGTTTAACGGGTTAGGCCACTCTAAAGGCCGAAAAAATAGGCTTTTTTGGGGATTTTTTTTCAGAAAAACTACGAAATAAATCGAGATTACAAAATAGGGTGTTTATCATACATATCAGTGAATGTATACAATAGATTTTTTGAAGCGATTAATTTCAAAATGGCGCGGCTGTGCAGCGTTTTTGCGGTGACGTCTCCGTTTTTGTTGGCCGGAAGCATAACTCAGAGAATTTTCAACCGATTCACTTGAAATTTTGAATATATCTTTAACAATACATTGTTTATGGAAGTGCGTAGGATTTTTTTTTTATATTGCATTGTTCATTTGTTATTAACAATTTTCTGACGATTTTTTGAGCAAATTTTTTTATTTTTCACTTTAGAAGAGCGCCATTTGGCCAAAAATCGATATATCGAAAAAAAATCCTACGCGCTTCCATAGACAATGTATTTTTAAAGATATATTCAAAATTTCAAGCGAATCGGTTGAAAATTGTCTGAGTTATGTTTCCGGCCAACAAAAAACGGAGACATCATCGCAAAAACGCTGCGCAGCCGCCATTATTCTATTCTATACAGTCAGTGATATGTATGATAAACACCCTATTTTGTAATCTCGATTTATTTTGTAGTTTTTCTAAAAAAAAATCCCCAAAAAAGCTTATTTTTTCGGCCTCTGGAGTGGCCTAACTCCTTAAGTGAGGAAACAGGGTTAGACGGTTCAAAAAATCGATTTTTTTTATTTCATAAATTGTTAGTAAAACTATTGAAAAATATGTTCTCAAAATTTTAAATAAAAATTCCGACTCGTTCTATTGTTATAAGCCATTGAAGTGAGTAGCTCTCCTTCAGGCCCCGAGCGCGCCACGTGTACAACCGAGCGGTCACTATTTTTTCAAACGCGTTTTTCTGAAAACGACTTTTTTTTAACTTGCGTACACGCTAGTTTGAAAAGTTTTGAACCAATCGTTTTGAAAATTGGCAGTTACTTTCTTCATAGTATTGCGCTCTATATGAACCTAAAATCGGAATATTATCATTATTTGAAATAATTTTTTTTTTGCAAATAAAGTTGTAAAAAATGGCAAAAAATTATGCTTTTTTGTTTTGACCCGTGTAAAAAATTCAATTTTCTATTTTTTTGATAGCATTTAGGTTCATATAGAAGAGAGACATATAATAAAAGTAAATTCCAACCTCGTTTGATTTCGGATGAAAATTGCGGCTTCCAGAATGTACGCAAAATGCTGAGTCTGATTGTGACCTGCAATATGGGGTCGCTAATATCCCCGGTGTTTTTCAAGGAAATTCATGAAAAATTTTATAGTATATACTTAAATATATGTATAAAATATTCTCACAGTTTCAATAAATTATATTCATTTTTCATACTATAAAAAAATTCATGAATATCATAGAGAAAACGCTGTCCTAATCCTATTTCACCCCTAAAGTTACAATTGAGTCAACGGTACAAAAAAGTGCTGAAATTACCATTTCATTAAAGAAAAAAAAAATCTCCACCCTCTAACGATAGAGCCGCACATGTGCCACCTACGCCCGGTGCGAAGGAATATCCAAGAGCGACAAGACTGTTATGAATAGCGCACGTAGTGGTTTTGAAAAATTACCAGGATCAATAAGGGTGGGTCGAAAGATACGATCCACCCTCCTACATTTTTAAACAAAAATGTATTGAAAGGTATTTTTAAAGTAACTTCTTCTCAAGTTACAATTGATTCAACGGTACGGAAAAATGTTCAAATTAGCATTTCATTGGAAAAAAAAAAAAAATCTCCACCCCCTAACGATTTCATCGACAAGTGAATAGCACTGATAAGATGGAGAATCATAGCTACTAACGGCCGAGCGCGCGGTAAGCCGGATAGTTTCGATTTTCTCGAGATATAAAAAAAAAAAACAAACTTCCCTTATATACTCTCTCCCTCTCGCTGGAGTCCCGTGGGAGGCATAACAGTTGTTTCCCGACCTGTCTATTGGGGGAGGTGGTGTACAGGAGCTTGAAACAAATGGATTAAGCCGCGTCGTATCTTAAGACGCGCGTTTCACCGATCAAGATGAAAATCCCATTCTCGACGTCGTCTCGGGAATCCTCGTGTTTTATGCACTGTACCACAGAGTTACAAATCCCCCGGAATATAGATATTTTGAGATACACGAATCGACCATTAGATCGCAAGATTTATATACATTTTTCGTTTCACTTATTCGCCTTTTTTCTTTGCGTTCTTTTCAGAACTAATCGATTTTTTTTCTCATACCAAAAGCACCTTACTTCTCTCTCTCCTGAATACCTCATTGAATAGAAACTCCGCCATCTTGGGTCAGAGCAAACCCCGAAAGACCGGTGAATAGTTGGAGGGGATGGGAAGGGTGCGAATCGTAAAAAAAAAAAAATCATAATGATAACCATAAATGGCCTTTCGTAAGAATTGATGGTTGTACTTTCTACCTTTTCGCCGAGAGAAAGAAAGGGAGGAAGTGGATGACTCTGGAGTGTACATCCTTTCGTATGGTTTCACGAACGAGCGAGAGAGGCATTCACCGGTTAGTCGAATGTGTTGGAAGAATATATACCGCGGAGCTTTTGTAGAATAGTGGCCACTCGTGGCAACAGCGTTAAAAAACAGTGGGGAGAAAGTTGGGGAAATGCGAAAATCGCGCTCACCGGCGCTTTTCTTCGAGGAGCATAAAGAGTCTTAGGGGTCTTTTTGGTTCTACCGGGGCGAGAAGAAACGTATCAAAAATATGATGGAAGGGGAAAGAGAGAGAGAGAGAGAGAGAGAGAGAGAGAGAGAGAGAGAGAGAGAGAGAGAGAGAGAGAGAGAGAGAGAGAGAGAGAGAGAGAGAGAGAGAGAGAGAGAGAGAGAGAGAGAGGGAGAGGGAAACTTGGGTGTCGGCCGCGTCAACGGGCATTACGAAAATCGCTATCTTTCATTTTTCACCTCATAACGCGTCGACAATGACGTCTCATCCCAGCATCCGTCTCGAACGATGAAAAAGAGGGTTGTTGCCGGGGAGACGCCGCCGAGAAGCAAAGAGGACTACAATATGGGCCGTTCCTTTCGAGTAACAAAAATTCAAAATCATCGACAAAACCGTCACGAACAATGCGAAAAAAAAAACAATCCCTTTGATTTTAGAATTACAGTTTAAAAAATTCCAGCGCAAAAGAATTTTTGTACACTTCTGGCAAACGGCGTTTTTTTCAGATTTTAAAAAATGATGTTAAAAAAAAACCCTAGCAAATAAAATCTGGGGTGCCTTTTGGAATTAGTACGAGTATATAAAAAACCCACCATGCGGAAATTATGTGAAAAAAATAAAAGGGTACCAATCACTAAAAAATAAACCGACGCCACCGTTACCCCCTTAAGGTCATGGCGCGAAGTTATACGGCCTAAAGCCTTCCCGAATAAACGGGCTATCTGATGGAAAAAGAATTTTTCAAATCGGATTAGTATTTCCTGAGATTAGCGCGTTCGAACACACATACAAACTCTCCGGCTTTATTATAGTAGCAAGATAATTAATCAAATCGCGCGAGAATTATGATGAGATTTATGTTCGAGTTGACACGGAATGCCCCATATGTAGCATTCACTTCGTACTCGCACTCGAGTACCATAAGGCCATTGTTGCTGATTCTCGCGCCCCCCTCCACCGTTCGCGAAGACAAGCGTCATCCGGCACAGCTCCTCTCGTTCTCTTTGCCCTCCCCAAACGTCAAACCACCCCTTGCCACGACCACCCGGCAAAGCATCACGCGAAACGTTCGTTTCCATTATTTTGTGCAACGTCGATGTAAAGAATGAGTGAAAAAGCGATTAAAAACAATAATATATATTATATATGCACCAGAGAAAAATTTTGAGTTGGCGAAGAGCGAAAAAAATTGTCGTTTACTTTAAGGTAGTAGTCTGGTAACTTAAGCCATTTTCATGTCTTTTTTGGAGAGCGTTTATTCGTAGGAAAATAAAAATGAATCGTTTTGGATATCTAGGATGTTTTTATTTACATATTAAAGATACAAAAAAAAAATGTTTGACAAAATTTAATAGTTTATTATTATTATTATTGGAAGAAAACTTTTTTTTTCCAAAGTCCGCCATTTTGTTATTTATCCATGAAATTCAACTTCAGTAGTTCCGACCAGAATGACATGTCTATAGATTAAGAATTATCAAGAATTTTTGATTTCAGATAACATCAAGAGCCAAAATCACCGGGGCCACCCACGCGCTTTTTTTCGAGGTGCCAACTTCGATCAATAATAATAATAATAATAAACTATTAAATTTTGTCAAAAATATTTTTTTTGTATCTTTAATATGTAAATAAAAACAGCCTAAATATCCAAAACGATTCATTTTTATTTTCCTACAAAAAAACGCCCTCCAAAAAAGACATGAAAATCGGCTTAAGTTACCAGACTACTTTACCTTAAGAAACTTCGAAACTCAGTCCGCCATAAATTTTTTCTCATTTTACCGATTCAGTCAAATTTCGAGGATTCTCGAAAGGTCGCGAGTAAACTGAAAAAACTGCCGTTCCATTTACTTCGATATGATGATTTTTGTCGCCGTGAGAATCAGCTTGAAAATCAGCTCAAAACAATAACTAGGAAATCGTCGAACTATTTTCGTACATAGTTCGAACCCAAAAGAAGACCAGACCAGACGATTTTCGCCGTTTTCTAGAACCGCGAAGCTTAAGTGAGGAAATAGGGTTAGACGGTTCAAAAAATCGATTTTTTTTTATTTCACAAATTGTTAGTAAAACTATTGAAAAATATGTTCCCAACATTTTAAATGAAAATTCCGACTCGTTCTATTGTTATAAGCCATTAAAGTGAGTAGCTCTCCTTCAGGCCCCGAGCGCGCTATTTTTTCAAACGCGTTTTTCTGAAAACGACTTTTTTTTTAACTTGCGTACACGCTAGTTTGAAAAGTATTCAACCAATCATTTTGAAAATCGGCAGTTACTTTCTTCATAGTATTGCGCTCTATATGAACCTAAAATCGGAATATTATCATTATTAAAAATAATTTTTTTTTTGCAAATAAAGTGGTAAAAAATGGCAAGAAATCATGCTTTTTCGTTTTGACCCCTGTAAAAAATTCAATTATCTATTTTTTTGATAACATTTAGGTTCATATAAAAGAGAGACATATAATAAAAGTAAATTCCAACCTCGTTTGATTTCGGATGAAAATTGCGGCTTCCAGAATGTACGCAAAATGCTGAGTCTGATTGTAACCTGCAATATGGGGTCGCTAATATCCCCGGTGTTTTTCAAGGAAATTCTTCAAAAATTTTATAGTATATACTTAAATATATGTATAAAATATTCTCAAAGTTTCAATAAATTATATTCATTTTTTATACTATAAAAAAATTCATGAAAATCATTGGGAAAACGTTGTCCTAACCCTATTTCCCCCCTTAACAACTCAAGGTCCATAGGCAAAAGAGTGACAACGGAAGCTTTGGATATAATAATAACGAGTCGAAAAAAAAAGCGAGTAAACAGTATCTTCAGGGATTTGTTGATGACAATATAAAAGTGAGCTCGCGGCCGCCCTCTGGCTAGTACAAAAATAATTTGCGCCACGTCTGCGAGAGGAGTATATACAGGGGATGAAAAATGTCGCGCAACAATATGAGGAATTTCGCGAGGGATGATGAGAAGACAGAAGGGCGAGAAGGAGGGGGTTAGAGGGTGGTGTAAATAAAACGCGTTTGAATGATGTGACGATAGAGAAAAAAAATGAGAGCATCGTGGCAACCCTTGCCTTTGCCTTCTACCCTCTTTTACGGGGCCACCCTTCGTTGTAAAGGATTACAAAAAAAAAAAAAAAAAATCGATTCTCTCGCGACATCACGGAGCGCAACCCTCAGAGTCGCCTCCGGGTTTTTCTCTCGTTCCACCTACCACGGTGTTTCATAATGGTTTTAAATTGTCTCTGACAATTTCTTTGCTCGTAAAAACATTTTGTCTTTTCTTTAAATTCGTTAATGCATATACGTCAACGTGGAAATACCTTGTCGCAACAATGGGAGGAGCGCGGCTTTTTGTCGCGCAATATATTCCGCGAAAAGTTTCCTTTTTCAATTTTTCTCGATTACTAAAAGAACTTTCACTAGTTCCGATCGCTAAGGGTTTAAAATTCATTTCACCTGTCCGGATATCCCTAAAGGATTGTGCGTACCATAAAAAAAATATTTTTTTTATTTCATAAATTGTTAGTAAAACTATTGAAAAATATGTTCCCAAAATTTTAAATGAAAATTCCGACTCGTTCTATTGTTATAAGCCATTAAAGCGAGTAGCTCTCCTTCAGTAGCTCTCCTCACTATTTTTTCAAACGCGTTTTTCTAAAAACGACTTTTTTTTAACTTTCGAACACGCTAGTTTGAAAAGTTTTCAACCAATCGTTTTGAAAATTGGCAGTTACTTTCCTCATAGTATTGCGCTCCATATGAACCTAAAATCGGAATATTATCATTATTTAAAATAATTTTTTTTTTACAAATAAAGTTGTAAAAAATGGCAAAAAATCATGCTTTTTTGTTTTGACCCCTGTAAAAAATTCAATTTTCTATTTTTTTGATAGCATTTAGGTTCATATAGAAGAGAGACATATAATAAAAGTAAATTCCAACCTCGTTTGATTTCAGATGAAAATTGCGGCTTCCAGAATGTACGCAAAATGCTGAGTCTGATTGTGACCCGCATTATGGGGTCGCTAATATTTTCGGTGTTTTTCAAGAAAATTCTTCAAAAATTTTATAGTATATACTTAAATATATGTATAAAATATTCTCGAAGTTTCAATAAATTATATTCATTTTTTATACTATAAAAAAATTTATGAAAATCATTGAGAAAACGTTGTCCTAACCCTATTTCCCCCCTTAACAGAGCTTAATTAATCGTCAACCTTACGGACGATGAATCGATATTTGATAACAATTAAAAACAATCGTCGTTCGATTAATACAAATTATTATGTAATGTACTGTAACTAATTGAGAGACAATGACGATAAATACCTGCGAGATTTTGATTCGACGAGACGAACTATAAGATCCCAAAAAATGAGCATCGTTTCCCTCAAGCGGAGGGATATACTTCGTAAGAAATCCACAAGATGGCTCTTTCTTCGAACTTCTTTTTATTTATTCTCACTCAATATCAATTTTACGACGTTTTTTCGTTACGATTTTTTTTTTTCACGAATCAAAGAAACGGCATTTTTTCTTTCATTGAATCCCTCGAGTCTCGCGTTTGCGGCTACTGCACTGCCGAGACTGAGATAGCCGAGAACCGTGCAACAAGCCAGCAGCAGTATTCGTCTGCGCGGATTCAAAACGCAAACGATCGAGAGAGAAAGAGAGGAGAAAGCGAGAGATCTAACATTAGACAAGAGCAAAAATAGTCTATATAATTTGCAAATCGTTGAGTGTGCGTGTGTGAAGAGAAGAAGATGAAGAGATGAAAAAAGGGAGGAAAAGACCGCGGGAGGCGGGAAAACGAGCCGCGAGAATATAAGGGCGAAAAACGTGACGGAGAGGGAATGAACGAGTAGACGGAACAAGAAGAGACAAGAGTGCTGCGTGGATAAGAGAAATAAGATGGAAAAAAGAAAACAAACAAGAAATTGTGAGGATTTCCATGGTCGACGAGGATATAAGACGAAGAGACGGGATAGAAGACGGGAAAACGTGGCGGAAAAGGGATCTGAGAGAAGAGGAGACGAGAACGAGAGCGGTGAATCATTTGGCAAAAAGCCAGAAAGCGATATGCACGAGAGAGAGAAACTACATTCTCGTTCAACGTGAAACGCCCCCGTCAAGACACTCGATCCGCGTACATCTAATAACCTGTGAGCAATCTTTTCCTCAGTTCTCTCCCCTCAGCCCCTCCTCACTGTTTTAAACTTCAAGCGGATGTTGTAGTCGCGAAAGCGATTTTTTTAAGGCTTTTTTTTCAACAAATGGCTTTCGTTTAATACGAAAAGATTGCGACACGTTTCGTCCCTCTTAATTTCATAAATCATAAACGTATGACTTTTCCTTCTTTCTGCCCAAAAGGATCATTCGCCTCGATGGGAATGTTAAAAAATTGTACCTTTCAATTTTTACGAAAAAAAATAGGCACAAGCCAAATGTGCAAATGCCATTTGTTATTCATTTTTTTTTGCTATGAGTTTTGTAATGTGTGTGCGATGGTTTTTCTCGATTTAAACACTTTAAATATCGTAGAAACGAACATTGTTGCAAATTTCGTTGGGATGTTTGGGGTGGAAAAAAAAAAAATCTGTCGAAGTGAGAAGGGGTCGAAAAGTTTGGTCATACACATAAGAGCATCGGCGGGGGATTTCGGGTTCGGTTGAATCGTAGCCTCGGGGCTACAAATCTCTCTCTCTCTCCCCCTCTCGCATTTACCGAAAATTCTCTGTACCATGTACCAACTGTATAGAGCTCACTTCCACCCTCGTTTTCCGAATCCTCTCGAGTTCGCTCTCGCACCGCAGCGCTTTCAAGGGAGACAGAGAGAGTGAGAGAGAGAGTGAGAGAGAGAGAGAGAGAGAGGGTTCATCCGTCCGCACCGATGACTATACGCTCCGTGGGCGCGGAACGCGTTTAACTCGATATTCCGTTTTGATTTACAGTTGAAAATTCTTATCGGAACATTTTTAATCGCAGACCCGAGATGCCCGGCTCTACGGGCAGTTTTTTTTTTCTCTCTCTTCCTAACGAAAAAGTGCGAAGAATTCTTCAACGGAGAGAATGAAAAATGTGAATCGGGGGATGAAAAAAAGAAGAAAAAAAAAAGGATTTTCTTCGAGTGAAATTCTTTCGTGTTATATTGTACGGAAAAAGAAAAACATAAAAGAATTTGCGGAGCGGGAATGCCGGAGCGTTCAAATGAAAAGCCTCGGAAAATCATCACGATTTAAATTAACGAGTAATAATCAAGAGAGAAAAAAAATTGAAATAATAATTACTCTCCTTTCTGATATGATTAATAGTTTTATCCGCGTCTTTTGCTTAAGGGATTATACGCAGTTTAAAATTTTCAAAAAATCGATTTTTTTTCAATTCCATTTTCGGAATGTACATACATTTGAGTATATTATCTGAAAATTTCAAATCAATCCGGCAAATATTCTTGGAGATACATACGCATTTGCGAGGACGCTCGGTGCTTTACAAAGTAGGCGGTATAAACTTTGAACGCGTTTTTTGCTCAAAACGGTGTGTTTTCAATGTCGGTGAGCACGATTTCTCAAAAACGGTTCAACCGATCGGTCTGCAATTTTAAGGGCGGAAATAGGGTTGGACGGTTCAAAAAATCGATTTTTTTTTTATTTCATAAATTGTTAGTAAAACTATTGAAAAATATGTTCCCAAAATTTTAAATGAAAATTCCGACTCGTTCTATTGTTATGAGCCATTAAAGTGAGTAGCTCTCGTTCAGGCCCCGAGCGCGCTATTTTTTCAAACGCGTTTTGAAAACGACTTTTTTGAACTTGCGTACACGCTAGGTTGAAAAGTTTTCAACCAATCGTTTTGAAAATTGGCAGTTACTTTCTTCATAGTATTGCGCTCTATATGAACCTAAAATCGGAATATTATCATTATTTGAAGTAATTTTTTTCTTGCAAATAAAGTTGTAAAAAATGGCAAAAGATCATGCTTTTTTGTTTTGACCCGTGTAAAAAATTTAATTTTCTATTTCTTTGATAGTATTTACGTTCATATACAAGAGAGACATATAATAAAAGTAAATTCCAACCTCGTTTGATTTCAGATGAAAATTGCGGTTTCCAGAATGTACGCAAAATGCTGAGTCTGATTGTGACCTGCAATATGGGGTCGGTAATATCTTCGGTGTTTTTCAAGGAAATTCTTCAAAAATTTTATAGTATATACTTGAATATAAGTATAAAATATTCTCAAAGTTTCAATAAATTATATTCATTTTTTATACTATAAAAAAATTCATGAAAATCATTGAGAAAACGCTGTCCTAACTCTATTTCCCCCCTTAGAACAACCTTCTCAGATATACGAGGGGGGACCCAAAAAAAACGGGAATTGCGCTGCAGCGGGGAGGCAGAGTGGGGGAACCCATTGCTCGACCAGGTGTCCGTTGGGGACACGTCTCCTGAGTTAGTGTGCGAAGTTCTGTCGCCGTGAGTGCATCGGTTCGCCCGTGGGAATTTTTGTAGTGAAACAACTTTTTCCATTTCGGCGAAAACGTGATGGCTGTTGGGGAAATCGGCCACGGAAACTACTGTAATGCTTAAGACTGCTTATGGAGATGCTGCCCTAAGTAAGTCCAGAGTCTACGAGTGGTTTTCCTGTTTTAAAAATGGAGAAATGTCAATTGAAGACCAACCCCGTTCAGGACGCCCCTCAACATCAAGAAGTGACGAAAACGTCGACAAAATCAATGCTCTCATTGGTAAAGACCGTCGCCGAACCATTGATCAACTCTGTGAGATGGCTGGGATATCATGGAGTTCAATTCAGAGGATTTTATCCAAAGATTTGCACATGAGCAGAGTCGCAGCCAAATTTGTCCCTCGCCTTCTCACAGACGAGCAAAGGGAGCGTCGACTTCAGCCATGTTTTGAACTTCAAAATCAGCTCGAAGAGGACCCTGAACTTTTTTCCAAGGTGATTACTGGTGATGAATCGTGGTGCTATGGATACGACCCCGAAACAAAGCAGCAATCAAGCGTTTTGCCACTGTGGAGGAGATAAAACAAAAATCGCTGGAAGGCCTAAAGAACATCCCGATAAGTGAATTTAAAAAATGTTTTGAACATTGGAAGGATCGTTTGCAGAGGTGCGTTGTGGTCAAATGAGACTACTTTGAATGTGATCAAAATTTGGTGTAAAAATATTAAAAAATAAAGAAATTATGACGAAATTCCCGTTTTTTTTTGGGTCCCCCCTCGTATTCTTCAGGTATCGATCGAAGGAATAAGATTTCCGATAGTTATTTCTATTTTTTTTAAACAATTCAACGAAAAAATTTTCGTCGAAACTTGGAATTTTTTCTTTTTGGAGCCGCCATTTTGTCAAAAATCAAAATTTCGACTATTCCTTCGATCAATACCTAGATTTATCTATCCACTAATAGAATCTTTTTGGTTTTTTTTTATTTTGGATAATCCAAACCGGAGATATGGTGCTCACCGCCAGACACCTTTTTTTTTAGAGGATCTCCAGGAGATCGGCTATAGCAGCTTTAAAAATCATTATTTTTACAAATAAAAAATATAAAAATAAAGGTAAAAGTTACCGCAATACGTATATAAATTTTTACGTTAATAAATGAAAATGTCTTTTCAGGAAAAATTCTTGAAAAATCTATTTTTAGTGATTTTTGTTTGTTTGTCCATTTAAATGTTTTTGTAGGGAAGCTGATTGCCAGTGACACAAAATGAATTAACATGCATTTGTGTACCTCGTGCGTACTCGTACCGGCAGGAGAATCGAGAAACGACACAGGCAGAGAGAGAGAGAGAGAGAGAGAGAGAGAGAGAGAGAGAGAGAGAGAGAGAGAGAGATAGAGTAAAGAGGAGTCAGTATCGACGTTGAACACGAGCCACATCGTTATCTCGTGGTATTTACACTATGTCGTTCGTTCCTACAGCACCCTTTCCCCTGATCCCAACCCCCGGCAGCAGAGAAGCGACATCAATGTGTATCAGAGGGGGTTGTGCATTGGTATATGCACAGCGGTAACGTAGACAGGGCACTGACTGTCAATAATGTTCAACGAGAAACGACGAGAGTCACTTCTCCGCGCACCGTTGTCGAAAATACGCGAGGATGTCGCACGAACGTGCGACACGTTTCGCGGAATTCTCGTGCCAATTTACGTCAGATAAAACGCACGATGGATATTGGTCCACCGTGCTAAAATCGTTTTCTCGTTACCATTTTGTTATACTCTTTACATTTGTCCCTCCCTCAATATCCTTGCTCGTTAAACACTCGTATCAATTCGTTTCCTACCTCCAATCCTACTTTCCAAAGAAAAACGTAAAGAACGTAGTAGGGCCCGACGAAATTCATTTTTCATCGTTGTTTCCATTATCTCAAAAGAAAATTAAAATTCCAGTAGAGGCAGACAAAATAGTCAAACACAATTTGGAATGAAAAAGCTTACAAAAGATTTTTCTAAAAAAAAAAGAACCCCCAGTGAAATGCCCGAATTTGAAACGATGCGAAATAGTTTACCATTCCTTTTCTCACCCTGACAAATCCAATACTACCCTTATAATTCGGCAATCGAAGCTTCAAATCGTTTCAAGGCCTCTCTGTCTCTCACTCCGAAAATTCGAAAGTGGACACCTGATGCTCTCATCAGAATATCCATTCCTGATGCCCTTTACTCGAGCGGGATTGCGGACTAACAATAAAAGAAACGAGGCTCCAAAAACGTCCCCTTCTCAAAGCCCAATTTCGAGGAATTCGTGAGATACATATATTTGTTTTTTCAATTCCCACTTTCGCCCACTTGAGCCCTTGCCCATTGAAGATAATTTTTAAAAAATTACAAAATAATAAAAAACATTTATTCCATAAAAAATCATGAATAATCACAAATAAGTACTATTGTCAAAAGGGAGCAATTAATAAGCGTAATTTTATGCTTATTAAGTATTTCGCAAAGATATTTTTTTCTATTTTCTTGTTGTGGCCGCGAAAGTGTAGATTTTTATACGAAAGTATAAATTCTTATTCGTTACAAAATCGTTGTTATGAATTTTCTAACGAACGACCAAAAATGTACACTTTTGAATATTATTTACACTTTCGATTATAATTTTATAACGAACGATTTTGTAGCGAATAAAAATGTACACTTTCGCGGCTCTAACAAGAAATGAAAAGAAAAAAAAATCCTTCGAAATACTTGACGCTTTCTTCTCTTCATTGGAGGCAGGTTTTTTTTTTACTTTTTTTTTTATTGGTTATCAAAGTGATTTTTTGGTTCGTTAGGTCCTTTGGTAAAACCGCCGGGTAGTCCCGACCGTACAACGAGAAAACTCGATTTATTTTCGGTGAATTCGATTTATCCGTGTGGTCTGGCGAGGACGCAGTGCAAAGAGAGACAGAGAGAGAGAGTAAGAGAGAGGGTTGTTGGTGGAAACGGGAGAGGGGTTGGAGTGTCGAAGGGATTCTTGCCCCTACTCGAGTACCAGTATTGCCTCAGCTATCATGTGCAATCTGGGCCCTTCTCTCTTTTTAATAAATTGCCATCCATTTGTCTAAATTCATATATATATATATATCTGTATCATATTTAATCACACACGAAGCACGTACAAATAACCGGACATTCTCCCATCTCCCATTACTCTTGTTTCCATGCTCCAAATGAGAAATATCTTAATTATATCGTAAATCAAAAGTGTCTTGTATCGAGAGAAAATGAAACGTCATATAATGTTGTACGTTTGCCTTCGAGTGTTATCGCGACGGTGTATGTTCGTGCGTGCGGGTTTTGTCATGAGTGCGCAAGGGAATTGAGGACAGAGAGGAGGATAATAACTGTTCAGAACTTCGCGAGAATTTCCGTTGAGAATATTCAATTTCTACAGTTTACCCCTCGAATGCTGTTGTGCGAGAAACTCACGTTTCCCAATCCTCTTCTCTCTCTCTCATCTCGCATATTCTCTGATTTTCACGACTCCGTCGTCGTTCATTCCCAATGGGCAAACACGGTAGACATTTTAACCGTTGAATTTCCCGTGCCATACCCTTAAAATCTTGCCTTGCTGGAAACTCCGATTTTCCGTCGTCGAACGGTAAGTACACGGGAAACTTCATGGCATATAACGCGATACGCTCGCCGTTTAAGGGGGGAAATAGGGTTAGACGGTTCAAAAAATCGATTTTTTTTTATATCATAAACTGTTAGTAAAACTATTGAAAAATATATTCCCAAAATTTTAAATGAAAATTCCGACTCGTTCTATTGTTATAAGCCATTAAAGTGAGGAGCTCTACTTCAGGCCCCGAGCGCGCCACATGTATAACGTGTATAATTAAGGGAGGAAATAGGGTTAGTACAGCGTTTTCTCAATGATTTTCATGAATTTTTTTATAGTATAAAAAATGAATATAATTTATTGAAACTTTGAGAATATTTTATACATATATTTAAGAATATACTATAAAATTTTTTGAAAATTTTTTGAATTTCCTTGAAAAACACCAAAGATATTAGCGACCCCATATTGCTTGTTTTTCTTGGTACTATTTTTTCAAACGCGTTTTTCTGAAAACGACTTTTTTTTTAATTTGCGTACACGCTAGTTTGAAAAGTTTTCAACCAATCGTTTTGAAAATTGGCAGTTACTTTCTTCACAGTATTGCGCTTTATATGAACCTAAAATCTGAATATTATCATTATTTAAAATAATTTTTTTTTTTTTACAAATAAAGTTGTAAAAAATGGCAAAAATCATGCTTTTTTGTTTTGACCCCTGTAAAAAATTCAATTTTCTATTTTATTGATAGTATTAGGTTCATATAGAAGAGAGACATATAATAAAAGTAAATTCCAACCTCGTTTGATTTCAGATGAAAATTGCGGCTTCTTCAAAAATTTTATAGTATATACTTAAGTATATGTTTAAAATATTCTCGAAGTTTCAATAAATTATATTCATTTTTTATATTATAAAAAAATTCATGAAAATCATTGAGAAAACGCTGTCCCAACCCTATTTCCTCCCTTAACGTAAAGTGAACATCAATTTTTCGTGAATCATTAGAAATTATTTAAAATCCCCAAAGGGTGGCCTGAAAAAAAAAAAACTTCTCCAATCTTATTTTTCTCAAAGACTGTCTGCCTCTTCTTTGTGCTTTTTTTTTTAAACGTAAGAAAAATGTTCTTTGCCCAAAAAATCATTTCTCTTGACGTCGAATAACTCGTACACTCGTTCATACGTTATATACACAAAACGAGAGCACGTATCTCGATTCTCAGAGATCAAAAGCAGCTTCCCGGAATTGCCGAGCTTTCGGTACGAGACTTCGAAGCCATTGAACGAGAAAGTGTAAGAGAGAGGGAGAGAGAGAGAGAGAGAGAGAAAGAGAGAGTTTGTTGAAATTCCCCTACAGCGACAGCTATTCACAGCTTTCGCGTTTTCCGTACAGGAGGACAAACGCGAGAACCGCGCTCGGTGTCGGTAACAATTGTGCCGAACGAATTTGACGTCTCTACGAATAAACACATCAGCATACACGGGCCATTCAAAGTGATGTGAAATTTTTCAAAGCCATTCAATCCACAAACAGTGGGATTGTGCGCAAAAAAAAAACGAAAAAATAAAGAATTTCCATGAATCTTGATTGCGAGGGTGCTTTTTTGGTATTTTACCTTTTACGAAAGCTCCATGAGGGAAATGAAGCTCCGAAAAGTGTTGGTAACGAGAATTCGCTCAAATGCGAGCGAAACAGACCATATAAAGGTGAGGGCGACTTGCTAAAAGTGAAAAGGGCCTGTTTAACGTGACTCATGACAACGACGATACGACCTTTTGATTTTTAACGTTCGAAACTATTCGGTCGTGTCAACTGAGACTCTTTGTCAGTTGCAGAGAGCGAGAGAGGTTTGTCGAAGCTAAACACACACACACACACAGCAGAGCAGAGAACGGTAGCGGGTTAACCTGTTGCCAGATAGCGGGGAGAAGGGAGAAGGGGGTTGGCTAAAGAAAGAGGGAAGAATAGGGAAGCTGGAGGAGAACCCCCGCTGAAATAATCATATATACGTACATGCGCTCACTCGAGTTGCTACAGCACAGGGGAAAACGTGACTTGGCGACTGGTTACGACGTATAACACGCTTGAAAATTATCGTTCCGCACTTCTGGTTGTACCCGATACGAGGTAAAATTACCCCGCGTGAAAAGTCTCCCGCACTGCCTTCACACGTATTTCAGTTTGTCCTCTGTACGCTTGCGTACCGGTGAAAATAGTAATCGAGAAACGAGAAATATCTGCGTTTTAATATATCAATGGTGGGGAAAAAAAAAAAAAAAACGAAGAAAAATCTAACGCGGAAGTGATCTCGGGTAGATAGAAACGATTTAAACACGCTCGCACGTCAGGATATTACATTTGTACGGATATATATCGCACTTTCTTATCTATTAATCTGTTCTATATTTGATTAGACACGGGTAGATTGAATATATATTTGCATACACGCCCGAGAAATTGCCACGTTATTCACGTGATTTTTTTCTTGTTTTTTTTTGGGACGGGTAATTTGTTATCTTTTTTTTTGACAAAGTTATGAGAATATTTTACTTTTAATGTTAGAGAAGTGTTATAGAGGTTATTTCATTTAGTCTCGCGAGAAGGGTTTTTAGAAGCGAATTGTTTAGAGTATCAAAGGGTGAAGTGATGTCTCTTCCTCGGTTGTCGATGCTCACAGGTGGCGATTTTTTTGGGAGTACTTTTTTATCCTTTGTAACAAATTCACTTATGACAGCATTTTTTTTATGTTAGAGAACTGTCATAGAAATTATTTCAGTTTGTCTCGCGAGAAGGGTTTTTAGATGCGAATTATTTAGAGTATTAAAGGGTGAAGTGATGTCTCTCGTACGGTTGTCGATGGTCACAGGTGGGGATTTTTTTGGGAGTACTTTTTTATCCTTCGTAACAAATTCAGTTATGACACTATTTTTTTTTGAATGTTAGAGAACTATTATAGAAATTATTTCATTTTCTCTCGCGAGGAGTGTTTTTAGAAGCGAATTGTTTGGAGTATTAAAGGGTGAAATGATGTCTCTCCTACAGTTCACGATGGTCACAGGTGGGGATTTTTTTGGGAGTACTTTTTTATCTTTTGTAACAAATTCACTTATGACAGCATTTTTTTATGTTAGAGAACTGTTATAGAAATTATTTCATTTTGTCTCGCGAGAAGGGTTGTTAGAAGCGAATTATTTAGAGTATCAAAGGGTGAAGTGATGTCTCTTCCTCGGTTGTCGATGCTCACAGGTGGCGATTTTTTTGGGAGTACTTTTTTATCCTTTGTAACAAATTCACTTATGACAGCATTTTTTTTATGTTAGAGAACTGTCATAGAAATTATTTCAGTTTGTCTCGCGAGAAGGGTTTTTAGATGCGAATTATTTAGAGTATTAAAGGGTGAAGTGATGTCTCTCGTACGGTTGTCGATGGTCACAGGTGGGGATTTTTTTGGGAGTACTTTTTTATCCTTCGTAACAAATTCAGTTATGACACTATTTTTTTTTGAATGTTAGAGAACTATTATAGAAATTATTTCATTTTCTCTCGCGAGGAGTGTTTTTAGAAGCGAATTGTTTGGAGTATTAAAGGGTGAAATGATGTCTCTCCTACAGTTCACGATGGTCACAGGTGGGGATTTTTTTGGGAGTACTTTTTTATCTTTTGTAACAAATTCACTTATGACAGCATTTTTTTATGTTAGAGAACTGTTATAGAAATTATTTCATTTTGTCTCGCGAGAAGGGTTGTTAGAAGCGAATTATTTAGAGTATCAAAGGGTGAAGTGATGTCTCTTCCTCGGTTGTCGATGCTCACAGGTGGCGATTTTTTTGGGAGTACTTTTTTATCCTTTGTAACAAATTCACTTATGACAGCATTTTTTTTATGTTAGAGAACTGTCATAGAAATTATTTCAGTTTGTCTCGCGAGAAGGGTTTTTAGATGCGAATTATTTAGAGTATTAAAGGGTGAAGTGATGTCTCTCGTACGGTTGTCGATGGTCACAGGTGGGGATTTTTTTGGGAGTACTTTTTTATCCTTCGTAACAAATTCAGTTATGACACTATTTTTTTTTTAATGTTAGAGAACTGTTATAGAGATTATTTCATTTTGTCTCACGAGAAGGGTTTTTAGAAGCGATTTATTTAGAGTATCAAAGGGTCAAGTGATGTCTCTTGTACTGTTCTCGATGATCACAGGTGGGGATTTTTTTGTGAGTATTTTTTTATCCTTCGTAACAAATTCACTTATGAGACTATTTTTTTTTAAATGTTAGAGAACTGTTATAGAGATTATTTCATTTTGTCTCACGAGAAGGGTTTTTAGAAGCGAATTGTTTAGAGTATCAAAGGGTGAAGTGATGGCTCTCCTACAGTTCACGATGGTCACAGTTGGGGATTTTTTTGGGAGTACTTTTTTATCCTTTGTAACAAATTCACTTATGACACTATTTTGTTTTGAATGTTAGAGAACTGTTATAGAAATTATTTCATTTTGTCTCGCGAGAAGGTTTTTTAGAAGCGAATTGTTTAGAGTATTAAAGAGTGCAGTGATGTCTCTCGTACGGTTGACGATGGTCACAGGTGGCGATTTTTTTGGGAGTACTTTTTTATCCTTCGTAACAAATTCACTTATGACACTATTTTGTTTTTAATGTTAGAGAACTGTTATAGAGTTTATTTCATTTTGTCTCACGAGAAGGGTTTTTAGAAGCGATTTATTTAGAGTATCAAAGGGTCAAGTGATGTCTCTTGTACTGTTCTCGATGGTTACAGGTGGGGATTTTTTTGTGAGTATTTTTTTATCCTTCGTAACAAATTCACTTATGAGACTATTTTTTTTAAATGTTAGAGAACTGTTATAGAGATTATTTCATTTTGTCTCACGAGAAGGGTTTTTAGAAGCGAATTGTTTAGAGTATCAAAGGGTGAAGTGATGTCTCTTCCTCGGTTGTCGATGGTCACAGGTGGGGATTTTTTTGGGAGTACTTTTTTGTCCTTTGTAACAAATTCACTTATGACACTATTTTGTTTTTAATGTTAGAGAACTGTTATAGAAATTATTTCATTTTGTCTCGCGAGAAGGGTTTTTAGAAGCGAATTGTTTAGAGTATTAAAGGGTGAAGTGATGTCTCTCGTCCGGTTGACGATGGTCACAGGTGGCAATTTTTTTGGGAGTACTTTTTTATCCTTCGTAACAAATTCACTTATGACACTATTTTGTTTTTAATGTTAGAGAACTGTTATAGAGATTATTTCATTTTGTCTCATGAGAACGGTGTTTAGAAGCGATTTGTTTGGAGTATTAAAGGGTGAAGTGATGTCTCTCCTTCAGTTGTCAATGGTCACAGGTGGAGATTTTTTTTAGGGTACTTTTTTATCCTTCATATTAAATTCACTTATGAGACTATTTTTTTTTTATGTTAAAGAACTGTTATAGAGATTATTTCATTTTGTCTCATGAGAAGGGTTTTTAGAAGCGAATTGTTTGGAGTATTAAAAGGTGAAGTGATGTCTAACCGACAGTTCACGATGGTCACAGGTGGGGATTTTTTTGGGAGTACTTTTTTATCCTTCGTAACAAATTCACTGATGAGACTATTTTTTTTATGTTAGAGAACTGTTATAGAGATTATTTAATTTTGTCTATCGAGAAGGGTTTTCAGAAGCGAATTATTTAGAGTATCAAAGGGTCAAGTGATGTCTCTTGTACTGTTCTCGATGGTCACAGGTGGGGGTAACTATATATATATCTTAGTAAACCGCAAACTCACCCCTAAACCCTCTCTCTCTCCCTGTCAGCTCGAGTTCTGTCTCGCGACCAACTCTTGAGAGTCATCCCTTATCGATCGAGTGGAGAAAGTACATGTTATACGTATATAATATCCCTCGGCCAAAGTCTAGCGGTCGCACGGGACCATTATATGTACCAATTCGTACATTCTGGCTTCACGAATAGAGTAAAACGAGGGGTGGATGAAATCGTGCAGTTGGTCGATTCGCTTGAAATATTTATAACGTTCGTGCGGAATTACAAAAGACTTTCGTGTGTATACGTTTTACTTTGGCCCAAAGTTTGTATATGTGAGGTGTATTTCGAATCAATCTGCGATTTCTTTCTCACCATCCAAGATTTCATTCTTGATTTTCTTTCAAATATACCTCAAACAACCGTAAAAGCGATTCGATTGTTTTTTTCAAAGCCTCTTTTTGCTAAACCCTATTTTATCATTGCTTTAGGTAATAGGTATATCGATAAACGTTTCAATTTTATCACAAGTCGAACGTCGACAGATATCGTCGATACGAGAGACCTGAAATAAGCAAAGTTTGTCTCGTCAAAGTAAGGATAAAAAATTGTACGAACGGGGAACGAAAAATAAAAAGAATCCGACCACACTGACACAATAATATCTGTTGGTCAATCTTTTTTTTTTATCCAGAAGAAATTGAATCATTTATCACGCCGCAATCCTACGAGGCCCTTCCGTTACATTTCCTTTAATCGCCAATTGACAATCGAATTTCTATAGATCGCGTGTGATAAACGAACGAATTTTATGACGTGTGAGAACGAACGTTCTCTTGATTTTTTTTTCTTCCGCATTAAATTGAAATTTGGGCCGCAAGATGGATCAAACTCGATTGAATCTCCGATAGAATGTTTTTTATTTTTGTGTCGATCTCTTCGATCGATTGAAACGTATACATCGGCGATACGGCGAATTATTTCTTCTCGACGGGGGAATTGCGTACAGACGAAAAATCGTGCGCTCAAGTGAGGGAGAATGCGATCCGCGATTACGCTATACACCGCGGGAATTTATGGCTTTCGCCGCGAGAGGGACACAAAAAGCTCGCCCTAGCGGTCGGTTATATAGACAGGACATATATATATACGTTACGTTATAGCGTAAGTTCGCAAACATCGAGAGGGAAGCGTGTCTAACGGTCAGATAACTCATCTTTACTACCCGAACGGCGGTGCTTTCTATCGGAACAATCACGATGCTCTTTCGTGCCGACGGGAGCGAGAGAAAAGAAATATATATATCATCGATATCCGCACATTGATTTAAACGAAAAAATGCCCTTTTTTTAGCGCGAGGCATAAAGAAAATTCGGATAAAAAATTCGAAGGATTTTGAAGGGAAAAAAGCGCAAAAAGAAAGGATCGAATTTTTTTTGTCAAAAAGATACTTGCGGTTCTACGAGAAAGAGGGTTGGTCTACGATTAAAACTTTCGAGTGCTAAAACCCTCCTCCACGGAGATAAAATAATAATGAAGAATGTCGGGAGTTAAGGGGGTAAATAGGGATAGACTGTTCAAAAAATCGATTTTTTTTCAAATTTCATAAATTGTTAGTAAAACTATTGAAAAATATGCTCCCAAAATTTTAAATGAAAATTCCGACTCGTTCTATTGTTATAAGCCATAAAGGGGGGAAATAGGGTTAGGACAGCGTTTTCTCAATGATTTTTATGGATTTTTTTATAGTATAAAAAATGAATATAATTTATTGAGACTTTGAGAATATTTTATACATATATTTAAGTCTATACTATAAAATTTTTGAAGAATTTCCTTGAAAAACACCGAAGAAAATTTATGACTGCCTTGACTTTGTTTTTCTTGGTACTATTTTTTCAAGCGCGTTTTTCTGAAAACGACTTTTTTTTTAACTTGCGTACACGCTAGTTTGAAAAGTTTTCAACCAATCGTTTTGAAAATTGGCAGTTACTTTCTTCATAGTATTGCGCTCTATATGAACCTAAGATCGGAATATTATCATTATTTAAAATAATTTTTTTTCTCCAAATAAAGTTGTAGAAAATGGCAAAAAATCATGCATTTTTGTTTTGACCCCTGTAAAAGATTCAATTTTCTATTTTTTTGATAGCATTTAGGTTCATATAGAAGAGAGACATATAATAAAAGTGAATTCCAACCTCGTTTAATTTCAGATGAAAATTGCGGCTTCCAGAATGTACGGAAAATGCTGAGTCTGATTGTGACCTGCAATATGGGGTCGCTAATATCACCGGTGTTTTTCAATAAAATTCTTCAAAAATTTTATAGTATATACTTAAATATATGTATAAAATATTCTCAAAGTTTCAATAAATTATATTCATTTTTTATACTATAAAAAAATTCATGAAAATCATTGAGAAAACGCTGTCTTAACCCTATTTCCTCCCTTAATCGCTTCTTTGGCATTAATTGCTATTATTTAAAATCAATGTTATTGGAATCTTCTGCTTTTGATCTCTGAGAATCGAGATACGTGCTCTCGTTTTGTGTATATAACGTATGTACGAGTGTACGGGTTATTCGACGTCAAGAGAAATGATTTTTTGGGCAAAGAACATTTTTCTTACGTTAAAAAAAAATAGCCCAAAGAAGAGGCAGATAGTCTTTGAGAAAAATAAGATTGGAGAAGTTTTTTTTTTCAGGCCATCCTTTGGGAATTTTACATAATTTCTAGTGATTCACGAAAAATTGATGTTCACTTTACGTTAAGGGAGGAAATAGGGTTAAGACAGCGTTTTCTCAATGATTTTCATGAATTTTTTTATAGTATAAAAAATGAATATAATTTATACTATAAAAAAATTCATGAAAATCATTGAGAAAACGCTGTCCTAACTCTATTTTCCCTCTTAAATGCCTGGAAAGACTAGAGATGGGATAATGAAAAATGAAATAAGATCGCTTCAGAAAAAAAATTCAACGGAGGAACAAAAGACATTTTTTCGTTTTTTTTCCACCCCGCCTTATTCGAAATCCATTATTGGCGAGGATTATAATCGCAGGCTCCGAGGGAGGCGGGAGAGGCGGCAGGAGAGGCAAGAGAGATCTCGAGAGTTGGCGAGTTTGTAGCATGCAACCTTTGTCTCGACGGTTAGCGATATACAAGGGCGCGTATGTCGAAAGAACGAAGAACGGAAATGGAGGAAAACAGAGAAATGTGAGGCACATTGAGAAAGCATCGTGTCCATATATATATATATATATAGGGTTGCAAGACTCAAGGGGGATGATGATGGTGTATCACGGCTTCTCTACCCTTTGGCAAACATCGGTCTCGCGTTAGTCGCTGCTGATGCCCGTGTGTTAGGGCGAATATAGGGAGTAACGCGCGTTATCGAGGGATATCCGGTAGCCAGCCGGAGAAACCAGCTTCGAGAGACAGAGTTTGTGTGTTCCCCCCCTTCAAAACGGAGTAGTACAACGATCCTCTCTGTCGGGCTCATCGATATCGAGTTTCCGGATAATTCGATCGCCACAGGACAGGACCGAGAGCTCACTCTCACTCTCTCTCTCTTGTAGTTGGATATCTAGCGCTAACACGTCATTCCCTTGCGACAACGAAATGACCCGAGTGATGTACAACAATTTTTTCTTTTTTTCTTATTCGAGTGAAAAAAAAAAGAAACATTTTTCAAGATTCAACTCATATAAAAATGATTTCACAATTAGCGAAGATTATAATGGAAATTGAAGAAAATTTATATTCAGTTAATTATTGGCAAATTGATCGAATAATCGTTTCAATTAGTTTCATACAATTCTAAAATGAATTTTAATATTTGTCTTCTCATTGAGTATTTCGAAAATTAAATAAATCATCTCGATGGGGACATCAATATATATTTTATCATTTTTTTTCATTCCTGCAACTCCTGCTCGAAACGATTCGAAAATAATTCCGATTGTCTCGGGATTCCTCTCTCCTATGTACGAGGGTATAAAAATCGCGTTAAGACTTTTTCTTCCCGAGAAATTGAGTGGCACACACAACGCAGAGAAACTGGATATAAAAAAGAGACGGAAAATATAAAAAACAATTCCCTTGTCTCCGAGATCTTTATTTCTCTCGACATTTTCGCGATATCGCACGCTGCTATTTCCTTTTCGTCTCGAGAATCTTGCTATAACCAAATATATATAAATATATATATATACGTAAATATGTTACGCCAATGGTGCAATTGAAAACTTTTTAATATAAAGGAACGCACGTAATTCACGAGCTTCTTACCCAGGATCTGGTCTCGAGTATACGAGAAAAATAAAAAAAAGTATATAGATATACAGGGTGTGCTAAAACTAGCACGTCAGAGTGACACGGGGGCTAGATTGGCTGCGGACCTATCAGAATAAACAAATATGACCTCGGTAAAAAAGTCTAATGGTTTTCGACAAAAATTGTCTTGTTTAATTTTTCGAAAAATCGCTACCTAGCACTTGTTATTCCGCTACCGTTGCTATGAATTACTTTGGGATTGAGCAGAAAGACACTAAAACGGACGAAGATGGTACCTAAGGCGTCAAGCAAACTGGTTCTAAGAAGAACAAAAAATAGTACCTTCGTGGGAGTATAAGGAAACGAAAAGAATAATATTTAATGATTTATTTCATTTTTAAAAGCTATGTGTTTAAAATGTCTATTTCGAACTCTAATACACAAACGGCACATATTTTAGAAACACAATAAGAATGAACACAAAGTAATTGAGCAAAAGGCACTAAAGCGGACGAAGTAGGTACCTAGGGCGGCTCTGTGAACCTGGAACCCGACTTAAGAAAATTAATTTTTTTTAAATCGCATACGTTTGTACTCCGTATGTACTCGTTTGTACCACCTTTTTTTTTCGTTTATTCGACGATTTTCGTCGACGACGTTTGTTTCCTCGGTGTTAGTACCCGTTTGTACCACCGAGCTTTTCGTTGGGTACTATCGACAGACAAGCAGACGCCGTTTTTCAAATTTCGTTTATCCTGAAAATTGGCCGTCGTATGGCATCCAGTGATATATATCTTAAGGTGCAAACGAATACTTGCCAAATCTTTCATTACAACCCCCTTAAGGTGTGCGTGAGAAGTATTGATGATGCAAACGATGGAAAATACGAATCCTTTTCCCTGGATTAAGTTTATTTTTAAAGATCTCCAGGTAACCGCATCCGCAAATTAAAAAAACTCTGTATTTTGTTACCCCTTAAGATTTCGAAAAAAAAAAAAAAGTGGTACAAACGGGTACAAACGATTTTCTATAGAATCGCGTTACAAAAAATGTTTAAACTTCAACTCGGGTTCCAAGTATTTTTTACCCCTCCCCCTTAATTCTGAACCCCTTAAGGTACAAACGAAAAAAAAAGGTGGTACAAACGAGTACATACGGAGTACAAACGTATGCAATTTTTAAAAAATTAATTTTCTTAAGTCGGATTCCAGGTTCACAGAGCTATCTAGGGCGTCAAGCAAACTCATTCTAAGAAAAAAAAATAGTACCTTTGTGGGAGCATAAGGAAACAAAAAGAATTATTTAATGATTTATTTCATTTTTACAACATGTGTTCAAATTATCTATCTCCAACTCTGATACACAAACGGCACATATTTTAGGAACACAATATGAATAAACCCAAAGTAATTTTTCTCGAAAACCATTAGACTTCTAGTGAGGTCATATTTGTTTATTCCGATTGGTCCGCTTTTAGGTCCGATAGGTTAACTTTGGGACACCCTGTATACATATATACGCGAAATGATTATTTTTTATTTTCAAAATGATTTTCATATACGAAGGGATATATATTACGAAATATGAAAGAACTGGAAAATCGTCTTTATAACGTAAGAGCTTTTTCTCCGTTTCCACTTTTCATTATTCGTGCAATATTGCATATAAAATATATTCATATATATGAAAGACGAGTACTTTTTGGCGTTCTTAAAGGGGAATGCTTTTCGAATTGCCGAGAAAAAAAAATTCCAAACCAGTAACTATTGGAACAATTTTTACAATCATATAAAACAAATATTCAAATCCGAACGTAAAATATTTACGATGATTTAAAAAAAAATAAAACAAAACAATTTTAATTCGAACTTCTCTTACAATTTTTTTTTCTTTTCAAATAAAATATATTTATATATATGAACGTCAAGTACTTTTTCTTGACGTTCTTAAAGGGGGGATGCTTTTGAAATTACCGAGAAAAAAATTCGCAAACCAGCAACTGTTGGAAAAATATCTACAATCATATAAAACAACAAAAATATTCAAATCCGAACGTAAAGCATTTACGATGATTTTGTAAAAACAAAACAAAACAATTTTAAATCAAACTTCTCTTATAGTTATTTTTTTTTATATACCGAAACACATTTTATTATTATTACATTCAATCTTGCGCTCGGATAATAAATGCAATAGAAGCTTTTGAATGAAAACGAAGTAATGTAATGATGCACGCATCCACTCTGATTCCTCTTTATACGAGTCGAGTGAGGACGAAAGAGAGAGAGAAAAAAAAAGAAAGTTTTCCATGAAATAAAAAAACCTCCCCGAGCTATATAATAATTCAACGACCCGCATATTTCTATATATATATATATATGGATCGCGAAGAGGGCAAAAAGCATTTCATTTCAATTCCGCAATTCTGCAAGCCCCTATATATAAACGCGCTATATATACATATGATTCGCAATGGTGAAAAGAGAAAGAGAGAGAGAGAGAGAGAAAGAGAGGGAAACCAACAGGCATCATCGGTGTTGGGGGGTTGGTAAGTGACATTGGCGTGGAACTGAGAAAAATCGTTTCAATCCCTAGTTTTTTTATTTTTTATTATTACTCACTCCAAGAGAAAAAGTCCAAGAGATGGTGAAAAAGCGACTATAACCATTGATTTACTGCAGGACACTTTTATTTTGAATAACAAAAAAAAACGAAAACTGCTAGCAGGGGTTGTAAAAAATATATAAAAGCGCATTTTAACGTTCCAACGACACGGTATATACGTGATCGATACATTGTCATCGCATACAGACACTCGTCTCGTAGAGGGGAACAAAAGAAGATTAAAAAAAAGAAAAAAATTTAAATTTACCCTTTTCCCTGTTTTTCGAGAGTAAAAAGTCTCGTCGACGGATGTCGTGTGACGCCGGGGTTTCGGTCTCGCGACGACGCAAATCGACGAGGGTTGAACAGACGAGAAAGACCGTGTACGAGAGTTTTTCATAAAAAGTTAAAAAAAAAAAAAAAATCACTTTTGAGCGAAAATTTTCTATCCTTAGCGAGAGATTTTTTGAGTTCCTTCCCAACGGGTTTTTTTCAATTTTTTTTTTAACTGGAGTTTTTGCAATTTCTATTTCCAAGGGATTTTGTCAAATTTTTTGTGAAAGGATGTTTCATTAATATAATGGTTTTTTTAAGGTAGTAGTCTGGTAACTTAAGCCGATTTTCATGTCTTTTTTGGAGGGCGTTTTTTTGTAGGAAAATAAAAATGAATCGTTTTGGATATTTAGGATGTTTTTATTTACATATTAAAGATACAAAAAAAAATTTATTTGAAAAAATTTAATAGTTTATTATTATTATTATTATTGATCGAAGTTGGCACCTTGAAAAAAAAGCGCGTGGGTGGCCCCGGTGATTTTGGCTCTTGATGTTATCTGAAATAAAAAATTCTCGATAATTCTTAATCTATAGACATGTCATTCTGGTCGGAACTACTGAAGTTAAATTTCATGGATAAATAACAAAATGGCGGACTTTGGGAAAAAACGTCCTTTTCCATTTTGTTATTTATCCATGAAATTTAACTTCTGTAGTTCCGACCAGAATGACATGTCTATAGATTAAGAATTATCAAGAATTTTTTATTTCAGATAACATCAAGAGCCAAAATCACCGGGGCCACCCACGCGCTTTTTTTTCGAGGTGCCAACTTCGATCAACCATAATAATAATAATAAACTATTAAATTTTTTCAACACAATTTTTTTTTGTATCTTTAATATGTATATAAAAACATCCTAAATATCCAAAACGATTCATTTTTATTTTCCTACAAAAAAACGCCCTCCAAAAAAGACATGAAAATCGGCTTAAGTTACCAGACTGCTACCTTAAAGGGATTGTTTCGCAATTTCAATTTCGGAAAGAACTTTTCGAAACCCTTTTCTGAACGGGATTTATGGACTATATTTTTTGACCAAATCGTCTTTTTGAACGTGACGTCTTCTATTTAAGATAACAATTTTAATTTCCCTTTTCCGTAGGAACATTTGCATATTTCTATCAAACAAGATATTTCATTTATTATACCGCGAGGATACGATCGTAGGGACATAAAGGAGTATGGGCAGGATCGAGAGGGTTCGAAATACGTGCGAAATTAGTATTCCCATGGAGAATGACCCAATTGAGAGCATGTGGCACGTGTATATTAGTCTCGTGATTATGCACGATCGTTTGAACGTTGATGTGGGTCTCCTTCCTTCCCAGGAGAGAGCGAGACGAGGAGACACAGACACCAGCTGTCGACACTGGCATATTCTCTCTCGCGCAACGGGCAGTGGCCTAACAGACCATTTCGAATTACTCGTACAGTACTTGACGAGACGTTATTTTGACGTGAATTACGTTTTTAAATTGTTTTCGCGCGAAAGTTGCCACAGAGACGAATGGAGAAAAATCATAAAATTTAATTACAACAAGAAAACAATTGGTCAACCAAAACCCTTTCAGAATTACTCACGACGAAAATAACAACCAGAGAATCAGGGAGAGGTAATAAAAATCATCTTAAAATTCGAAAGAAAGAGATGAAAAATAAAAAATTACAATTAGTAACTGGTAATGAAGAATTATTCGTTTAAATTTTTATCAATTCATTTTTCCAAACGATCATCTTTTCAATTTACAAGGTAGAGAGAGAGAGAGGGAAAAAAAATTGTGAACAAGCCCTTGATCGAATTCAAGACTCTCTCGAGGCTGTCAGTAGCAGTAAGCAGGGCGGTGGGAGAGGGAAATATCGCAGAGAAGGAAGATTCTGCGGGTCTAAGCTATTCCCGATTTACTATTGAAATTCGTAGCCACGTTCCTTTCAGGAAAGACGTCGTCCATCTTGAAGGAGAGAAGCGTTGAATAGGGGTTTCCCTTCGTCCCAAATCCCAACTCAACCTCCCACGCCCCTCTCTCTCTCTTGTGACGTTAAATCATACCGGTTAACCCTGTCTGCCTGAAGGCCTTAGACTACATATTTATGCACTATGACTATATCGAGTCCATGGTGCACGTGACGTTTTATCCCCTGGTGTATAAAATTACAAGGAAAAACAGATGATAATAACGATAATGCGGAGGTGGATATGAAAAAAAAAAATCCCTAACTCTCAAAATGGTACGAGAATGAAGTTGGAAGAAAACTAAAAGAAAACAAAAAATCAGCAACTCCAAGTAAAATTTTTTCATTTTATCAATGAGATGAATGAGATTTCATCTAAAAACAAACAAACAAGATCGTCAAAATCTAAAAACAAACGCGGTGGTGCACGTGACGTTTTATCCCCTGGTGTATAAAATTACAAGGAAAAACAGATGAAAATAACGATAATGCGGAGGCGGATTTAAAAAAAATGAAGTTTGAAGAAAACCAAAGGAAAACAAAAAATCAGCAACTCCAAGTAAAATTTTTCCATTTTTTTTCAATGGGATTCACGAGATGAATGAGATTTTTCGTCAAAATGTAAAAAACAAACACGGTGATGCACGTGACGTTTTATCCCCCTGTGTATGAAATTACAAGGAAAACCAGATGAAAATATGATGTTGAAGTTCGCATCGTTGGAATGCAACGAAAATAGATTTTTTACACCGTTAAACCCCCTTAAGATTGGATTATCGATGACAAAAATCGTAAAAATGTTTTATCGGGGTCTCCTTCGAGGGACCTGGGCCTAAATGGGCACGAGAAGCAAGAGCAATGCTGAAAATGAAAATTTACAAAACCCACTTCCGTTGCTTTCCAACGATGCAAACTTCAACATCATATGAAAATAACGATAATGCGGAGGTGGATTTAAAAAAAATGCATAACTCACAAAATGGTACGAGAATGAAGTTTGATGAAAACAAAAAGAAAACAAAAAATCAGCAACTCCAAACAGAATTTTTTCATTTATTCAATGGAATTCTCGAGATGAATGAAATGAAATGTAAAAACAAACGCTCTCATTTTTTAACTTACTTCTAAGACAATCCTTGGAATTAGAAACGGAAAAAAAGAGACGACATTTCGAGAATTGAAAAATTATCATTTTGAATCCTTTGCTGTAATTCATTCGGATATTTGTTTTTTTTTCTCTCACTCAGACATCGATTTTTCGCGGGTAATATGGATTCAACAATTGATAAATCGCGAACATCACCCGTTATACAAAATGTTCCGAGTATATGTATAACCAAGAACGGATATTGTACGGAAGAGAAGAGCCATCATAGATCACAACTGAGGGGGTTGATGCTGGTGGAAGGAGAAATGGAGCGAGAGGGGGTTGGCCTTACGATATGTAAATTATTCCGTGTGTTATAACGTTTCTACGCTTTGGTCCTTTAGCTTCGCGGGGACACTCGGGAAGATTTCGACAATAAATTATACCGTGAATAAACGCTCTATTTATTCTCTATCTCGCTTCCCTCTTTCTCTCTCCCTTTCCCACTCTCATTCCCGAGAAATGGCCCTACGAAAAAGTGCCCCCTTTTTCTCGTGTAAACGTAGCGGTAATAAAAAAAAATAAATAAAAAAAAACATAAACAAGTGATAAAATAAAATCCCTGACAATCAGGTCAAACGTCAATTCATTTACGAAACTAGATTTTTTTCTTCCATAAAAATAAAAATCATGTTTATATCGTTTGTTTTTTTTTAGGAGACTCACCGGTCTTGAAAGGGATCGGGGGTGGTGCATAGCTCGCTCAGCATGCAGTCCAGATCAGTGGCCAGCGAATTGAGTAACTGAAAATTGAAAAAGAGAAAATTATTAGAAAAAAAAAAAAACCAAGAATTTCGAAGAGATTCAAAAGAGATTGAGTACATTGAAAATTGTTTCTATATTTAAAAAAAAATCAGGGAATTTAAGGCAGTCGTCTGGTCTAGAGCGAGATTTTTGACGTCATTTCTAATGTGCAATAACGTTTAAACCGTTGAAGTTGTCTTGATGAAAATTTACACGTGCATTTATTGATCCTTAGAGAATACTTGTACATTAAAATAAAATTTATTTTAAATATTTTCATGTAGTTTTTCTTTATTAATGATATTTATATTTATTAGTGATATTTCAATGTATGAAATAACATTAATGAAAGTTCAACAGGCCGCCATTTTGTCAAAAATTTTTTTCAAGTACCAATTCTGCTACCAGTGCTCAGAATACTCATACAGATTGAGAATATATATATATTTTTTTTTTCAGATGCATACAATATCGTCCAAAGTGGGCGCCGATTTCGGCGCACCATGTTGCAACAAGGCAAAAAACTACATGAAAATATTTAAAATAATTTTTTTTTTAATGTACAAGTATTCTCTAAGGATCAATAAATGCACGTGTAAATTTTCATCAAGACAACTTCAATGGTTTAAACGTTATTGCACATTAGAAATGACGTCAAAAATCTCGCTCTAGACCAGACGACTGCCTTAATGAGAAAAAAGAAAAAGTTTTCTGTCGATTTGTTAAACAATCGTTTTTTCGACTACTTCATTAAGAGGGGAAATAGGGTTAGACGGTTCAAAAAATCGGTTTTTTTTTATTTCATAAATTGTTAGTAAAACTATTGAAAAATATGTTCCCAAAATTTT
Organism: Oxytorus armatus; assembly: GCA_958009045.1. NCBI lineage: Eukaryota > Metazoa > Arthropoda > Insecta > Hymenoptera > Ichneumonidae > Oxytorus > Oxytorus armatus. The sequence continues at coordinate 23,566,372 of OY253748.1, forward strand.
AAATGAAAATTCCGACTCGTTCTATTGTTATAAGCCATTAAAGTGAATAGCTCTCCTTCAGGCCCCGAGCGCGCTATTTTTTCAAACGCGTTTTTCTGAAAACGACTTTTTTCGAACTTGCGTACACGTTAGTTTGAAAAGTTTTCAACCAATCGTTTTGAAAATTGGCCGTTTCTTTCTTCATAGTATTGCGCTCTATATGAACCTAAAATCGAAATATTATCGTTATTTAAAATAATTTTTTTTTTGCAAATAAAGTTGTAAAAAATGGAAAAAAATCATGCTTTTTTGTTTTGACCCCTGTGAAAAATTCAATTTTCTATTTTTTTGATAGCATTTAGGTTCATATAGAAAAGAGACATATAATAAAAGTAAATTTCAACCTCGTTTGATTTCAGATGAAAATTGTGGCTTCCAGAATTTACGCAAAATGCTGAGTCTGATTGTGACTTGCAATATGGGGTCGCTAATATTTCCGGCGTTTTTCAATGAAATTCTTCAAAAATTTTATAGTATATACTTAAATATATGTATAAAATATTCTCAAAGTTTCAATAAATTATATTTATTTTTTATACTATAAAAAAATCATGAAAATCATTGAGAAAACGCTGTCCTAACCCTATTTCCTCCCTTAGTCGCTTCTTTGGCATTAATTGCTATTATTTAAAATCAATGTTATTGGAATCTTCGATATCGTTTAAATTTTCTTTTTTTCACATTTACATCGTTCAGCTCAGAGAAAAAGTACTTTTTGTCGACGCGTTCATTTTCATTCGACATTCCTGAGAGATGGAAGAAAAAAATGTTAAATACTGAATATTTTATGAAAAAATAAGGGCACCAATCCTCCGTTATGTATCAAGCTTTTTATAAGCTCGTACGTGAATTCATTGTGCCTCGAGTTATTTGCATTACAGTTATATATATATATATATATATATATATATATATATATATATATATATACAGGGTGTCCCAAAAATAGCACGTCAGAGTGGCACGGGGGTTAGATTGGCTGCCAGACCTAACAGAATAAACAAATATGATTTTTGATTTTTCAGAAAATTGCTATTCTTGTTATCTCGCTGTTTTCATTTGTGTTTCTAACCACTTTAGGAATCGGTGTGAATTTAGACTTTGATGTGCTTACGATTTCGACTTTCATAGCAATGGTAGTGAAATAACAAGTACTAGGTAGGGATTTTTCGAAAAATCAAACAAGACGTTTTTTCTCGAAAGCCATGAGACTTTAACTGAGGTCATATTTGTTTATTCTCATAGGTCCGGAGCCAATTTAACTCCCGTGTCACTTTGACGTACTACTTTTGGGACACCCTGTATATTTACATACACATAGATATATGTATATGCATTTATATACGAGTGATCCACAGAGTCCGGAAAATTAGAAGGTTCTCTCGGACCGCCTCCGGGCGCTTTTCCACTGTCAATATTGAAACTTCCCCGTGTCGACAAAGATATTCGATATAAAGTTTCGACGGGGAAAAAGGGGGCTGCCGCACGGCTTTCCTATGCTTTCACTACCGAAATTCCCCAGGAGCTTATACGCGTATATAAAAAAAATTTTGTACGACCGTACGTACGTGAATAAAAAGCGTAACTCTGTGAACTTTGAATGTTCGTGCCTACGGGCCAAAAACGAGATCATCGGTTGAATGCAGTTACACACGTGTACAGCGAGAAACGTCGACAATGTAATTTCGTTATTAACATCTTGTCTGTAAACGTTTTTTCCGCACCTTCCATCTATGAACTTGGGTCTTTCGAGTCCGGCCATTATTTCATCCCCTTAATGAACTCAAAAATTCTCAAAAAAATTCATGCTACTATTCGAAATATTCATTTTGAAGTACCAATTGTAAAATTCTCGAGAATTTAATTTTTTCATACATTTTTCGTTAAATTAATGAAGAAATTGGGAAAAAAATTTTGCTTTACAAAGAAAATTGTAACCCAGAGAAAAATGAAGATAGCGTAATTTTCCAAATTGCAAATTAAAGGTGAATAGTGTAGCTTTGAGAAAAAAAATATTTTGTTTCGTATGTTTAAAGCTAAATGCTTAAATTTTGGACATGAAAACAGGCAATCTATTTTCCAGGTACAAACCAAAGGTTTTTTTGCTCGGACACGAACGACCCGGGTTTACAGACGAAGTGTTAATAACAATATCGCGAAAATTTACGAGCCGCTAATATATTTGGGTGATTCCAAGGCAAATAAAAATTTGCGTGACAATAACATTTTTTTTTTCCCTTTATTTGTATATGGCCGATAGGGAGCAAACAACACTGTAGACAACAATTTTCAAACTTGTAAATTGTAAGGAAATCGCTAATTTCTTAATTTGTTATTTTCCAATTTTTTATTGATTTCAGAGAAATTTTTTTGCACTAATACCGGAGAAAAAATTACATTGATTTTTCTGACGCTTTAATAGGAAATTCGTGGTTTGAAAAAAAAAAAAAATGCCCGATTATCTGAAAGTTCCTTCGAAGATGTAGCGTGGTGGGATTTTGGTACGAGAACGACGAGAAAAGAACAAAATAAAGCTTTGTAAAATTTTGCATTAATTACGTCGCCCGTCGATTTCGCCCGTAATATTCCGCATGCGTATAAGCACGATAACAAGTAAATAGTAACAATAGATACGTGTAAAATCGCAGAGATCGAGAGATATTAACGAAAGGGGTGGCTGCGCGCACGATTGAGAAATTTCATTTCGCGCTCTGTCGACTCTCAAGTGTGATCGTCGTCGGTAAACAACGAAATTTAATTTCGTGGTCGAACGATCTGTACTCGTACAATATTACACTTTATATAAACCAGCAGCGTATAGTCAATTGTGTGTTTTATCGGAATCGATATCTCGATAAACCCCATTCTCGTTTCTATTGGCGAAGGAAAAAAAGGGGCCCGCGCAAAAAGGGAGAAGAGAATTTGAATTTTTTCTTTGTCATTTGATTGAAAAGAAGTGTAAAAATGGTATCTTCGTGCCGCACCTCTCGATTGTCATCAAATAATCATTTCATCGTGTACACGGTTTGTGGACGCGCGTGTAAAAAAAAGACTTAAAACGTAGAAAATAATAATGAAAAAGAATTCATAAGAGCTTTAAGGAGTTATACGCAGTCAGGAGACCGAAAAAAGGCGATTTTTCAAGAATTTTTCCTGGAAACACATTTTAATTTATTAACGTACAAATTTATATACATATTGTGGTAACTTTTAACTTTATTTTCATATTTTTTATTTGTAAAAATAATGATTTTTAAAGCTGCTACAGCCGATCTCCGGGAGCTCCTCTAAAAAGAGGTGTCTGGCGGTGAGCACGATATCTCCGGTTTGGATTATCCAAAATAAAAAAACCAAAAAGATTCTATTAGTGGATAGATAAATCTAGGTGTTGATCGAAGGAATAGTCGAAATTTTGATTTTTGACAAAACGGTGGCTCCAAAAAGGAAAAATTCCAATTTTCAAGCAACATTTTTTCGTTGAATTGTTTTAAAAAAATAGAAATAATAATCGGAAATCTTATTCCTTCGATTGATACCTGAAGAATATATCTGAGAAGGTTGTGTTAAAATTGCAGACTGATCGGTCGAGCCGTTTTTGAGAAATCGTGCTCACCGACTTTGGAAGCACCATTTTGAGAAAAACGCGTTCAAAGTTTAGGCCGCCTACTTCGTAACGCACCGAGCGTCCTTACAAATATGCATGTATCTCCAAGAATATTTGCCGGATCGATTTGAAATTTTCAGAGAATATACTCAAATATATGTACATTCCGAACATGGAATTTAAAAAAATCGATCTTCTGACATTTTCAACTGCGTATAACCCCTTAAGGGGGGAAATAGGATTAGACGGTTGAAAAATCGATTTTTTTTATTTCATAAATTGTTAGTAAAACTATTGAAAAATATGTTCCTAAAATTTTAAATGAAAATTCCGACTCGTTCTATTGTTATGAGCCATTAAAGGGGGAAATAGGGTTAGGTCAGCGTTTTCTCAATGATTTTCATGAATTTTTTTATAGTACAAAAAATGAATATAATTCATTGAAACTTTGAGAATATTTTATACATATATTTAAGTATATACTATGAAATTTTTCGAAAAATGTTTGAATTTCCTTGAAAAACACCGAAAATATTAGCGACCCCATATTGCTTGTTTTTCTTGGTACTATTTTTTCAAACGCGTTTCTCTGAAAACGACTTTTTTTGAACTTGTGTACACGCTACTTTGAAAAGTTTTCAACCAATCGTTTTGAAAATTGGCAGTTACTTTCTTCATAGTATTGCGCTCTATATGAACCTAAAATCGGAATATTATCATTATTAAAAATAATTTTTTTTTTGCAAATAAAGTTGTATGAAAAATGGCAAAAAATCATGCTTTTTTGTTTTGACCCCTGTAAAAAATTCAATTTTTCATTTTTTTGATAGCATTTAGGTTCGTATAGAAGAGAGACATATAATAAAAGTAAATTCCAACCTCGTTTGATTTCAGATGAAAATTGCGGCTTCCAGAATGTACGCAAAATGCTGAGTCTGATTGTGACCTGCAATAGGGGGTCGCTAATATCTTCGGCGTTTTTCAAGGAAGTTCTTCAAAAATTTTATAGTATATACTTAAATATATATATAAAATATTCTCAAAGTTTCAATAAATTATATTCATTTTTTATATTATAAAAAAATTCATGAAAATCAGTAAGAAAACGCTGTCCTAACCCTATTTCCCCCCTTAATGATGCACACGACAAATGACTCGTTTGCATACAGAGAAAAAAAGAACAAACGAATGGTTAAGTATAATCGCAAACTTTTTGTGTCTGCGTGAAAACGTTCGCTCAAAGACAAGCGAGTATATACAAAAACCACTGTGGTGATCTACACTGTACGGATGCTGAATATAACGAGAGGAGCGAGTGCCGAGGACGCTCGAATTAAAATGGTCCAGTGAAACTCATTCACCGAATTAAACTGGATCAGATCCAATCAGCGGCACTTCACCATATAGTGTAGTCTTCGTTATATATATACATATAACGCTGCTCGCTACACTCGCACGAAGAATTACTCTCTTTAATCGCGTCGCTACATAAACTGACGAGTTACTTCGAAGAGTCTAGACGCGAGTCCCGCACTGGAGACTCTCGCGCGTATAAAAGAAAAATCTTATATTCTTCAAAAGGAGCGATGTGAGAATTTCATTGAGAAAGTATAATTCCGAATTTATTTTCACGTTAAAAAAAACCAAACAAATGAAATGAAGTGGAAAAAAAAAATGATAATTGAGGTAACTATAATTTTTTTTTTTAGCATTACTTCTACAAATTATCGCGAATTAATTGAGGAGAAATTAAAGACGAATCCACGTGTTTCGGTAACGTGAAAAAATATTTTGAGATTCGTAGAAGAAAAAAAGAAACAAATTTTCAAACTACTCAATTTGTTTTTACGAATTTATATTTAATTATTGTCAATTAACGCAACGACAATTTATCAAAATGTTTCTAAGCTCAAGCGGCGAAGAGTACTCTTGTTATTTTTTAAAGCTACTGGTAACTGATCGAATTTCAATTGAACGATATATACATTGATGAATTTATCGAGAGACTCCCTTTTATTTCGGTGAAATTTAATAATCGAACTTTGTATCGCAATTAACGAAAGTCGAGGGTGATTTTCGTCAAAACAAGGGGCAATGTTTCACCGTAAATTCAGTAAGAAGGACAGAGTTACAGTTTTTACTCATGTATATATATATATATATATATAGTGATGTACATTATAGAATGAGAGACCTTTTGCCTCCGTTTCATCGTTCAAAGAGTCGGAGAGAGGGCAAAAGACGTTTTTCGCGAGTACACAAGGGCTCTCAAAGGACCAGAGTAAAGCCCCCTCCCTCCCGCACAAGCGAGCGTGGAAGGAAGCTGCGAGCAAGCTCCTCACGAAGTTTTGCAATATTGTGAAGGACCCAGAGAGCGTCTCGAGGGGGTGACGGACCGTCTTGTAGAATATTAACGAAGCCGGTTTGTTTTATCGTCTCTCTCTCTCTCTCTCTCCTCTCTTGCTTTTTATCTCTTGCCGCATTGGGCTCGAGCGTTAATTCAAAGAACCATTAATTAGAGAACATTGCTATATAAAATACATTCGAGAGATTAATATTTCCAGGGAAAATTTTTTCCATTTTTATACAAATATACAGTAGGGTGTTAAAATCGCGATAAAAAAAAATCTAAAAAAAATTAATATATTTATTATATAGAGCGTGTCGTCGTTTATAATATAAAAAATGCATTTTAAATGCACTTTGGATACGGATGACCACTAAAAACGTTATATCCCTGGAATATATTTATTTTTCGTTTTTTTTTCAACGAGGATATAATTTGGACAGCCGGTTAAAAACGACAGCTGTCGTTTACTCATGGTCTACGCACTCTCGCTAGTCACCTATATACATTATAGTAATTGCGGAGTACTTGAAATAAAAGAAAAATATTCGAACAAAATTATGAACGAAATTTCATTTCTTTCCTGCGCCTCAAAAATTAATTTGTCAATAATTTGACAAAGTTAAATTCATGAATTTCTCAGATAAATCAATTTGACAACTTGAAAAAAATAAAATAAATAAAAAATAAATAAATGAAATACTGGCAAAAATACTTAAGATAGTAGTCTGGTAACTTAAGCCGACTTTCCTGTTTTTTTTGGAGGGCGTTTTTTTGTATGAAAATAAAAATGAATCGTTTTGGATATTTAGGATGTTTTTATTTAAATATTAAAGATACAAAAAAAAATTTGTTTGAAAAAATTTAATAGCTTATTATTATTATTATTATTATTGATCGAAGTTGGCACCTCGAAAAAAAGCGCGTGGGTGGCCCCGGTGATTTTGGCTCTTGATGTTATCTGAAATCCAAAATTCTTGATAATTCTTAATCTATAGACATGTCATTCTGGTCGGAACTACCGAAGTTAAATTTCATGGATAAATAACAAAATTCCGGACTTTGGAAAAAAGTTTTTTTTTCCAAAGTCCGCCAAATTTAACTTCAGTAGTTCCGACCAGAATGACATGTCTATAGATTAAGAATTATCAAGAATTTTTTATTTCCGATAACATCAAGAGCCAAAATCACCGGGGCCACCCACGCGCTTTTTTTTCGTGGTGCCAACTTCGATCAATAATAATAATAATAAACTATTACATTTTTTCAAACAAATTTTTTTTTGTATCTTTAATATGTAAATAAAAACATCCTAAATATCCAAAACGATTCATTTTTATTTTCCTACAAAAAAACGCCCTCCAAAAAAGACATGAAAATCGGCTTAAGTTACCAGACTACTACTTTAAACCCTCAAATTGTACGAATGGCACTCCAACGGGAATCTCAAAAATGTTACAAAATGAAGAGTAGAAATTTAACAGCAAATTCAAATAAATGTACAACGAATTTTTTTTGTCATTACCTTTTGTACAGTCAATTTGTGTTGTAATATCCCATTGAGAAAAGACCTCACGAACGTGTTCGACTTTCGTAAAAAAAAAACCGTTCTTCTGATGTCGGGGACGTGCAAAAGGAAGAAAAAAAAACGAAGACTATAAAGTGTATAAATAACGATTAAAATCGATACGTGAGTCGAGTAAAACGGGACTTCCGGTTTCCGGTGTGTTTTTTCGCGGTATCGAAAGTCGCGAGTTGGCGTTTGAGTCTGTAAGTGGTCTCGTCTTTGTCGTTTAATCTCGAAACACGTTTTTCTTTCTTTTTTTTTTCAATGTCTCACTCTAATTCCGGTTGAAACGGTAAATTCACACGTAACGTGCAAATTTATTTGGCGGCGTTTTGTTGTTTAAACTCGCGGAGACCCGAACGAATGAACGAGATTGAATAATTTTTCGAGCTTCGACATACCACTTCTATAGTTTTCTACACCTACTCTCCCTCTGGCAGGCGTTACTTCACAATCGATCCACCGAAAGCCACGACTAAAGCCCCCGACCAAGAAGGGCTTTTCGTAATGTACCAGCGAGAGCGCGCAACGTTAAAATCGCTATAGCAACTAGCGATCAAAACATCGTGTATGTAGTTCAGTGTACTACGAACGGAGTTTAATGTCCGAAAGGTTCGACGCTCATTTACCAACCCCTACCCTTAGTTACACCCGTTAATAAGACTCGGAGAGAGGTGAAAATGTGTGACGAGGAATTGGGCGTCGAACGTTCGAACGAAGATGGAAAATGAATTTCTTCAATCGGTGACGAAAGTAAACAATTGTTCGTGAAAAGATAGCAATGATTATTCTCGTGAAATTATTATTTTGAATTATTTTTTAAACATGGAAACATGAGAAAAGAAATTAAAAAACCAACATATAAGCAGAAACCTTTTAATCGAGGAACAAAATGGCGTAAAATCCAAATTCTGGTGCATATTGTGCGTACGAAGTAAAATTATTGTTGTTGCAATTTTGGAACTTGAAAAAATTTAAAAATAAATAAGGCTACTCTAACAATAAAATTTGAGCATTTTTTGTAAATCTTTGTCATCAAATACTAGTCCCAATTGAATTTGGCGAAAATTGATCGTTTTAAATTAATAAAAAATTCGAATTTTACGAAAAATATTTTTGAAGCATGGAATACAACATATAAAAAGAAAGTTTTTAATCGAGGAACAAAATGGCCTAAAATCGAGATTGTGATGTATATACGGGGCGTACGAAGTAAAACTACTGTTGTTGCAATTTTGGAACTTGTAAAAGTAAAAATAAAGTTAAAAATAAATAAGGCTACCATGAAAATGAAATTTGAGCAATTTTCGTACATTTTTGTCATCAAATACTGGTCCCAGTTGAATTTGGCGAGAATTGATCGTTTTGAATTAATAAAAAATTTGGAATTTTAGGAAAAATATTTTTGAAGCATGGAATACAAGATAGAAAAGAAAGCTTTTAATCCAGGAACAAAATGACCTAAAATCGAGATTCTCATGTATATATTGTGCGTACAAAGTAAAACTAATATTGTTGCAATTTTGGAACTTGAAAAAATAAAAATAAAAATAAATAAGGCTACCCTAAAAATGAAATTTGAGCAACTTTCGTACATTTTTGTCATCAAATACTGGTCCCAATTGAATTTGGCGAGAATTGATCGTTTTAAATTAATAAAAAATTCGAATATTACGGAAAATATTTTTGAACCATGGAATACAGCATATAAAAAGAAAGCTTTTAATCGACGAACAAAATGGCCGAAAATCGAGATTCTGATGTATATATTGTGCGTACAAAGTAAAACTAATATTGTTGCAATTTTGGAACTTGAAAAAATAAATAAATAAAATAAAAATAAATAAGGCTACTCTAACAAAGAAATTTGAGCCATTTTCGTACATTTTTGTCATCAAATACTGGTCCCCCTTGAATTTGGCGAGAATTGATCGTTTTAAATTAATAAAAAATTTGAATTTTACGAAAAATATTTTTGAAGCATGGATTACAATATATGAAAAGAAAGCTTTTAATCGAGGAACAAAATGCGAAGTAAAACTACTGTTGTTGCAATTTTGGAACTTAAAGAAATAAAAATAAAAATAAAAATAAATAAGGCTACTCTAAAAATGAAATTTGAGCAGTTTTCGTAAATTTTTGTCATCAAATGCTGGTCCCCCTTGAATTTGGCGAGAATTGATCGTTTTGAATTAATAAAAAATTCGAATTTTACGAAAATTATTTGTTTTTAAACGGCTACTTTGGTACCAGCTGCAAATTAAATAGCTCTCGAGACATTCCAAGTCTAAAAATAATTCTAATCAATTTGTGTCTCCGTCTATATACATATATACAGGATGTCCCAAAAGTAGCACGGGGGTTAGATTGCCTCCGGACCTATCGGAATAAACAAATATCACCTCAGTTAAAGTCTCATGGTTTTCGAGAAAAGTCGTTTTTTCTTTAATTTCTGAGAAAATCGGTACCTATCACTTGGTATTCCGCTATCATTGCTACGAAAGTCCAAATCGTAAGCAAATCAATGTCCAAATTCACACAAAATCCTAAAGTCGTCAGAGAAAAATAAAAAAAAGATGATTTTTCGGAAAATCGTTATTCTTGTTATTTCGCTGTTTTCTTTTCTTTTTCCGACCACTTTAGGATTTTTTATGAATTTGGACTTTAATGTCCCTACGATTTGGACTTTCATAGCAATGGTAGCGGAACAACGAGTGCTAGGTAGCGATTTTCCGAGAAATCAAAAAAGACATAACGTTGAAGGTTGCATCGTTGGAATCCAACGAAAATAGATTTTTTACACCATTAATCCCCCTTAAGATTGGATTGTCGATGACAAAAATCGTTAAAACGTTTTGTTGAGGTCTTCTTCAAGGACCTGGGCCCAAATGGACACGAGAAGCAAGAGCATTACTGAACGTGAAAATTTGCAAAACCTATTTGCGTTGCGTTCCAACGATGCAAACTTCGACATCATAAAAAGCGGATTTTTCGGAAAATCGGTGAGGGGATTCGGTGCTGGTTGTGGTGCGGAGAGTCCGATTTATTATAAGAGTAAGACACAGTATTTATTCATAACAAAGTACAAAATTAATTAGTAAAAAAATTCGTTGGCGCGGTGAATGAATTTGTGAATTGAACAGATGGTCAGTTGAGTTGTTGCCGCGGCGCTTGTTCGTTAGGAACTGCCCTCGTCAACAAGAGAACTCCTGACGGTCTCCTCGTTGACGAAGAGAAAATATCGAAGAGAGGGTAGGAAAGTTTTTACGAGAAACAAAGGTTTAGAAAGTGCAAGAGTGCGTGTGGGCCCTTTTGGCCGTCAAATGAGACTCCCCGTAAAACAGCCTCGCCTCAGGAGAGACTCGCCTGGGACCGCACGTTTTATGACAGGAAAAACTGAGAGACGGTTGTTCTATTTCGTAGACGAAGGAATGAAAGGAGTCAAAGAAATAAACGCGTGATAAAGAATCGAGTCCTTATTACGAAGAAATGACTGTTGAGAAGAAAATGCATATTGAAAATGAAATAAAATGAAATAAAATAAATGCGTGTTTATATGCGACCAGAGGGTGGTGGTGGCGACGCCGTCACCACGTCGGTATTCTTGTTATCTCGCTGTTTTCGTTTTTGTTTCCTCTTACTTTAGGATTTGTTGTGAATTTTTACTTTGATTTCCTTACGATTTGAACTTTCATAGCAATGGTAAAGGAACAACGAGTACCAGGTGGCGATTTTCCAAGAAATCAAAAAAGACGATTTTTCTCGAAAACCATGAGATTTTTACCGATGTCATATTAGTTTATTCTGATAGGTCCGGAGAGCCAATCTAACCCCGGTGTCACTGTGACGTGCTAATTTTGGGACATCCTGTACATAGACATTAGTTTAAATCGAAGCGTTTAAACGTTGCGTTCGAATGAAATGGCGCGTGGTCCAATAAACGCGCGCGCGAGCCTTTCTACAACCGAGTAACACGAGAATTCGAATTCTTCACGTTCTCTCGTCCATTCATTTTTTTTCTTCTTCAACAAGCTTGTGGACCCCTTCCCTCCCACATGCCCACATAATTAATCGTGAATTATTCCATGCCGGACGAATCGTGTGTAGTCGTTTGTATCGCTTGAAAAAGATATGTATCTTTATAATAAAAAATAAAAATAAAAAATACATATACATATATATATCGGTTGCATAAAAATACTGAGCGCGTAAGCACCGAGTTATTTCGATGTGTATATCGATCCAACGTCGTGGATATTGCGCAAGGGTTCGTTTTTTTTTCTCTCCATCTCTTTGACAGCCACCGGAGTGGAGTAGGTGAGCGTGTACAGAGTGAATCGAGGAGGAAAGAAAAAAATGATCAGAGCCTTGTGAGCTATAAATAGGGGGGAAAAAAAAGGAAAAAAAAAGAACGTCTGCTAAGACAAAGAATCCGGAAAAAATGCACTTCCGGCTTTGCATCTCAGAGTGCACTCCAATTTTTTCTCTCGGTCGTAGACAATGGATTACTGTGTGCGATTCGAGTGAAAAAAAAAAACCAGTCATTGAAGACTTTGTCAATTTGTTTGTTTGGAAAAATGATGAAAAATTATTTGGCCACAGTTTAAGTGGGAAAAACTTTCAAACAATCAAAATGCCCGTGTCTATTGTTAATTATGTTTATACAAGACAATATTAACGCTTTAAAGCAACAATTGTTTACAATAACGTTGGGAAATTACTGCGAAATTTTTATCCGTTCGAATGGCAATCATCGCGCAACGAATATCAATGTTCATCGATATACGTTGGTTGACCTCGAGGTCCCATCGATCGATCAACCGTTGGAAAGTCGAGTCATCGCGGTAAAACGATCGATAATCATAATTCAACAACGACGTACGTGTGTGTGTGTGCGTGTAATCGTTAGAAACCGCGATCGGGGATCACGCGCACGGAAAATATTTAGAAAGTATTTAATTGTTGGCCTCTCCCCATAAACGAAAGGTTAACCGACAAGTTCGCGGAAGGATTTGCGACAGGTATGAGATAAAAGTGTTCACAATGACGCGAAATATTTATTTCGTTCCTCGATATAATATAGATCTCAAAAGATTGCACGATCGGCTTTTACAGTGTGGTCAAGTTGAGCGGAAAAATAAAAATGAGTTAATATCAATTTTCAAAGAAGTGTATTTTTTATTCGAGCATTGAGTAAATTATTTTTTCTTGAGGAGTGAGGCTACTCTAGAGGCCGAAACAAATAGGCTTGTTTGGGGATTTTTTTCCAGCAAAACTACAAAATAAACGGAGATTACAAAATAGGGTGTTTATCATACATATCAGTGACTGTATACAAAAATTTTTTCGAAGTGATTAATTTGAAAATGGCGGCTGTGCAGCGTTTTTGCGATGACTTCTGCGTTTTTGTTGACCGGTAACATAACTCAGACAATTTTCAACCGATTCACTTGGAATTTTGCATATATCTTTAAAAATACATTGTTTATGGAAGTGCGTAGGGTTTTTTCGATATATTGATTTTTGGCCAAATGGCGCACTTCTAAAGTGAAAAGTGAAAAATTTGCTTAAAAAATCGTCAGAAAATTGTTAATAACAAATGAACTATGCAATATAAAAAGAAAAATCCTACGCACTTCCATAGACAATGTATTTATAAAGATATATCCAAAATTCCAAGTGAATCGGTTGAAAATTGTCTGAGTTATGTTTCCGGCCGACAAAAACGGAGACGTCATCGCAAAAACGCTGTACAGCCGCCATTTTAAAATTAATCGCTTCAAAAAAATTATTGTATACAGTCAGTGATATGTATGATAAACAACCTATTTTGTAATCTCGATTTATTTTGTAGTTTTGCTGAAAAAAATAAAAATAATCCCCAAAAAAGCCTATTTTTTCGGCCTTTAGGGGGCTAAAGGCCCCCCAGTAGCTTGAGGGGGTAAATAGGGTCAGGACAGCGTTTTCTCAATGATTTTCATGAATTTTTTTATAGTATAAAAAATGAATATAATTTATTGGAACTTTGAGAATATTTTATACATATATTTAAGTATATACTATAAAATTTGTATACATATGTTTAAGTATATACTATAAAATATTAGCGACCCCATATTGCCGGTCACAATCAGACTCAGCATTTTGCGTATATTCTGGAAGCCGCAATTTTCATCTGAAATCAAACGAGGTTGGAATTTACCTTTATTATATGTCTCTCTTCTATATGAACCTAAATGCTATCAAAAAAATAGAAAATTGAATTATTTACAGGGGTCAAAACAAAAAAGCTTGATTTTTTGCCATTCATTACAATTTTATTTGCAAAAAAAAAATTGTTTTAAATAATGATAATGATCCGATTTTAGGTTCATATAGAGCGCAATACTATGAAGAAAGTAACTGCCAATTTTCAAAACGATTCGTTTGAAAACTTTTCAAACTAGCGTGTACGCAAGTTCAAAAAAAGTCGTTTTCAGAAAAACGCTTTTGAAAAAATAGCACCAAGAGAAAAACAAGCAATACGGGGTCGCTAATATTTTATAGTATATACTTAAATATATGTATACAAATTGTATAGTATATACTTAAATATATGTATAAAATAATCTCAAAGTTTCAATAAATTATATTCATTTATTATACTATAAAAAAATTCATGAAAATCATTGAGAAAACGCTGTCCTAATTATATTTCACCCCTTAATGGCTTATAACAATAGAACGAGTTTGAATTTTCATTAAAAATTTTGCGAACATATTTTTCAATAGTTTTACTAACAATTTATGAAATTTAAAAAAATCGATTTTTTGAACCGTCTAACCCTATTTCCCCCTTTAACCCGTTGATATTACAACTTTTTGTAGTTATCTTCCCCCATTCCTCCTCTCCGCGAGCACAATTGTCGTTATTTAATATCTTTTCATTGTGCCAAAGTTCTCAAAAGCTCTACAGGTTCAGAAAGTTAAAGTGTCAGACAATAGCTCGGCCTTGACCCGAAAATGGAAAAATAAAAAACTAGGGAGGAAAGGAGAGTACGAGAGAAAAAAAAAGAAGAAAAAAAAACCGAAACAACACATACATAAACGGCCGTATTCTTAATAAACTCTCACGAGCGAATGCCTCGTAGATTTTCCCCGAGACTTTTAGCGCCCTCGAGTACGCGAGGGGAGAAGAAGAAAAAAAAAAGGAAAAAATAAAAGTATATCGTAGAACTTCTCGCGAGACCAACACGTGCCATTGGCCAAATAATTTAGTATCGTTTTAGGCCGATTGGACGGTCGATTTATGTTTTTTTTTTCTTTTTTTTTTTCCGTCGGTATATATACTCTCTGCCCGGGCATCTACTTGCAAGGGGTGGATGCGCGCGGGAGATGGAGTTTTCTACTCGACTGGAATACCTAAACTTTTTTAACCGAGTCTACTTTGCAGTACATAGAGCCAAGAAAAATAAGATACGGTGGAAGGAAAGTGGACGAAAGTTTATTTCAAGCGAGCGTGTGAGATAGAGGGAGTTGGTATTATATATCTTTGTCGGGGATGTAATAATGCACATTTATGCGCTTTAATATTCCAACGCTCGCGAAAATATCTACCAGAGAGTATAATTTACGAAAGAAAATTAAGATATGGACAAATCTTTGAATTCCATTGTGAACGTTAATGAAAAAAAGTGTTCTGATAAAAAAAAAACAACGTAAAGAGAAATTAATCATCGGACAAAAAAAACATTTCAAAACGACTCCGAAAAAATAAATGAAGTTTTTGTAAATTCAATCAAAAGATTTGTCATTTTCTTCTCAATCTTATAAATTTCATATCAACTCTCCACGTTGTACGACGGCAAAAGTTATCGCGTTGCCTCTGTGCTGGACGTTTAATATAATGTGTATGTATATACGATTTGTAATCGAACGTCGAGAATGATTTCTCTTCGCGAAACTTGCGGTTTTCTCGGTACCAACCCTGCCCGCCCCCATCAACGAATCACGTTCGACGGATAATCGGCAACTTCGAAATGACTTTTGACGACGAAAAGTTGTCCGTTGCAGTTGACAGACGCGCACATACCCTTGACACCCTCGTACCACACGCCCAGTGAAGCAAAATGTTCGGAAAACTTTTGGTGTAACTGAACAGATGGCTCGCACTGTGGTTTTCAATATTTCACGATTCCAAGACACGCGAATTTTCCGGTAAACAATGAATTCTTGCGTTTTAACGTTTGTATTGACGTTTTTTTCTGTTTTTTTTTTTAATAAACTTACGACAAAAGTATGATTTGGAAATCAATAAATCGTAAACTGTTCGATAAATCAAAAAAATGACGAATGTTTGATTATTCTTAAGGGGGGAAATAGGGTTAGACGGTTCAAAAAAATCGATTTTTTTTTTATATCATAAATTGTTAGTAAAACTATTGAAAAATATGTTCCCAAAATTTTAAATGAAAATTCCGACTCGTTCTATTGTTATAAGCCATTAAAGTGAGTAGCTCTCCTTCAGGCCCCGAGCGCGCCACGTGTATAACCGAGCGGTCACTATTTTTTCAAACGCGTTTTTCTGAAAACGACTTTTTTTGAACTTTCGTACACGCTAATTTGAAAAGTTTTCAGCCAATTGTTTTGAAAATTGGCAGTTAATTTTTTTTTTGCAAATAAAGTTGTAAAAAATGGCAAAAAATCATGCTTTTTTGTTTTGACCCCTGTAAAAAATTCAATTTTCTATTTTTTTGATAGCATTTAGGTTCATATAGAAGAGTGACATGTAATAAAAGTAAATTCCAACCTCGTTTGATTTCAGATGAAAATTGCGGCTTCCAGAATGTACGCAAAATGCTGAGTCTGATTGTGACCTGCATTATGGGGTCGCTAATATCTTCGGTGTTTTTCAAGGAAATTCTTCAAAAATTTTATAGTATATACTTAAATATATGTATAAAATATTCTCAAAGTTTCAATAAATTATATTCATTTTTTATACTGTAAAAAAATTTATGAAAATCATTGAGAAAACGCTGTCCTAACCCTATTTCCCCCCTTAAAGAAAAAAAAAGATAAACGTCGAAGAAAATAATTCTTTTTTTTTGTTAAATATCTCGTCCATCTAGGAATGAGCAAAAAAAAAGAAAACCATCATTAACACTTCGTCTGTAAACGTGGGTCTTTCGGGTCCGGCCATTATTTCACCCCCGTAATGCACTCAAAAATTCTGAAAAAATTCATGCTACAGTTCGAAATATTCACTTTGAAGTACCAATTGTAGAATTCTCGAAAATTTAATTTTTTCATAAATTTTTCGTTAAATAAACGAAGAAATTGGGAAAAAAAAATTTCATTTACAAAAAAAATTGTAACTCAGAGAAAAATGAAGATAGCGTAATTTTCTAAATTGCAAATTAAAGGTGAATAGTGTAGCTTTGAGAAAAAAAAAATTAATTCCCCCTCCTATATACATTTTTTTAGGGACAGGACTATTTTTCCCCTATTTCCCAGGTACAAACCAAAGGTGTTTTTGCTCGGACACGAACGACCCGGGTTTACAGACGAAGTGTTAATCACCGATCGTCAGTCATTGAATCGTGAAATTTGTTCTTTCAAAATAAAAATCTTGCCTCCAAGATCTCAAAGGGAGGGATGAATAATTGTTAAAAAATTGAATCGTCAATAAAATCAGGCTTTAAGCGCATAACTTCGAAATTTCACAAAGATCAACAGCCACTTAACAGTAAACGTGCCAAGCAGGGGTCAAATGGTTCCTTTCAAAATTTACATTAAATTCGTACATTCGTTGGTCATTTCTTTCGCACGTCTGACTTACCGTAAATTCATTTGATTATCTTATTAGAAATCAGAAGTTATGTTGCGAATTGTTTTCTTCAATGAATTGAGAATTTATTCAAAAATCAACGCTTATTTCTTCAGGGGTCTCAAACGACCACTTATGTGTCCCCGGTACGTTCAGCGTTGATCAAAGCAATTTCTCGAATATCCCTCGCGTATCTCATCGGAAGTTAATAAAAATGATACAAAGTCAACGGGGGTTCGATTGCGGGATCGGTAAATCGTGATAATCGTTGTACCAGATATAGATGCGCGTGGGATTTCATCGGTCGTAGTTTAAACGCGAAGGATGATTGGGTTAATCGAGTTACTCGATCGTATAATAAACCTGTCGACCAAAGATGGGCGTAAAGCACGTAAAAGGGCGTACCGTCCGTAACATTCAGACGTTACAAATGACCGCGCGTACGTCCTATTCACTTTGTTCAATCGGCGTCAACGTGCGCATTTAGATTTTCACGATCCAAGTGTCACAATGACGTGGGTCGTCCAGTTTAACGCGTTAAATAACGTCCGATAGGTCTTTGTGACTCTTAGAAATTGCGCGTATAAGCCCGAGCCCGTGTTGAATTCTCATCGGTACCACTGGCCTTTCCTCTATATCTTCGTTCCGCTGAGTTCGATTACCGGTATGCAAATTCAAAGAGGCTCAAGCTCTCGTAACCGGGGAGCACGGTCTTCACAGAGTGAGAGAGTATCCCGTCCAGTTTGCGGTCCAGCGGGTGAGCAGGGGACTGAAAGGGAGATTTTAGACGCGATCGAAGGGACCTTGGGAGTATCATATGGAAGTGAGAGAGAGAGAGAGAGAGAGAGAAAGAGGGAGAAAGAGAGTCTATCGATCACCGTTGAATCAGTGAGATAGTTCCGATGCGTGTGGACCAGTTGAGCGAGGGAGCAAAGGAGAAGGACGATTAATCGAGGACACGAGATATAGCCGAGAGGGATTTGGTGGCAAATGCAGGCGTCACACGTTAGTACGTACATCAGGCTCACGCCAGGACTCGCTCTAATGGTTATTTAATGATTCGAGAGTGCGGGATACGTAGGCGTCACAATATATATATATTGAAATGTTTATACATAGTACTTGTCAATGCGGTAGCAACAGACGCGTTCGATTAATTGGGTACGGATTGATGTCCTTTGCACCGGGCTATACGCGAATGAGGGATGTACACATACGGAAGTAAGTACGGTTAATAGGGATAGATCTCTGTGGACGTGGTGAGGAAGTGCTCGATGTTTAATTGAGTAGACGCAGTGACACGCTCCGAGGATCCCGAATGAATTAAACGAATAAAGGATCTGAGCGAAAGGCATTGATTCAGCCCGTTGTTAATCTCATTTTAACTGCTGTCTACCATTATTAACGTTTCAAACATTATCGTCGTGATAATAATTGTATTCATTGAATAAATTACAATTGTTGCGTGAAACATTCATAACGTCCTTCTGGGATTTAAAAAATTAAATTAAATAAAGGCTGAAGAAGCTCGAAAGGGCTTTGTGTCTTGAGAATAAAGGGTTCGTGTAGTTTCGAGAAGAAATTAACGAATAGACACTATCGTCTTCAATTTTGGGCGTGAAGAAAACGATGAAAAATATATATTCACGTAAATTTCACTCATTTTATAGGGAGCAAGTAATAAATTACAATTGTTGCGTGAAAAATTCATAACGTCCTTCTAGGATACAAAAAATAAATAAAGTAAAGGGTAAGAAACTTAAGAGGGCTTTGTATCTTGAAAATAAAGGGCTGATCCAGTTTCGAAAAGGAATTAACGAAAAGACACTATCCCCATCAAATTTGGGCGTAAAGAAAACGATGAAAAATATATATTCACGTAAATTTCACTCATTTTATAAGAAGCAAGTAATAAATAACAATTGTTGCGCGGAAAATTCATAACATCCTTCTGGGATTTAAAAAAAAAATAAAATAAAGGGTAAACAAGCTTAAAAGGACATTGTGTCTTCAAAATAAAGGGCTGATCTAGTATCGAAAAGGAATTAACGAAAAGACACTATCCCCATCAAATTTGGGCGTAGAAAAAACGTCGAAAAATATATATTCATGTAAATTTCACTGATTTTATAGTGCGCAAGTAATGAATTACAATTGTTGCGTGAAAAATTCATAACATCCTTCTAGAATTTGAAAAATAAAATAAAATAAAGGCTAAAGAAGCTTAAAAGGACTTTGTGTCTTGAAAATAAAGGGCTCATCTAGTTTCAAAGAGGAATTAACGAAAAGACACTATCCCCATCAAATTTGGGCGTAAAAAAAAACGTCGAAAAATATATATTCACGTAAATTTCACTCATTTTATAGTGAGCAAGTAATAAATTACAGTTGTTGCGTGAAAAATTCATAACATCCATCTAGGATTTAAAAAATAAAATAAAATAAAGGCTAAACAAGCTTAAAAGGACTTTGTGTCTTGAAAATAAAGGGCTCATCTAGTTTCAAAGAGGAATTAACGAAAAGACACTATCCCCATCAAATTTGGGCGTAAAAAAAAACGTCGAAAAATATATATTCACGTAAATTTCACTCATTTTATAGGGAGCAAGTAATGAATTACAATTGTTGCGTGAAAAATTCATAACGTCCTTCTGGGATTTAGAAAATAAAATAAAATAAAATTGAGGCTAAAGAAGCTTAAGGGGGGGAATAGGGTTAGACGGTTCAAAAAATCGATTTTTTTTTCAAATTGCATAAATTGTTAGTAAAACTATTAAAAAATATGTTCCCAAAATTTCAAATGACAATTTCGACTCGTTCTATTATTATAAGCCATTAAGGGGGGAAATAGGGTTAGGACAGCGGTTTCTCGATGATTTTCATGAATTTTTTTATAGTATAAAAAATTTATATAATTTATTGAAACTTTGAGAATATTTTATACATATATTTAAGTATATACTGTACAATTTTTGAAGAATTTCCTTGAAAAACACCGAAGATATTAGCGACCCCATATTGCAGGTCACAATCAGACTCAGCATTTTGCTATTTTTTCAAACGCGTTTTTCTGAAAACGACTTTTTTTAAACTTGCGTACACGCTAGTTTGAAAAGTTTTCAACCAATCGTTTTGAAAATTGTCAGTTACTTTCTTCATAGTATTGCGCTCTATATGAACCTAAAATCGGAATATTATCATTATCTAAAATCATTTTTTTTTGCAAATAAAGTTGTAAAAAATGGCAAAAAATCATGCTTTTTTGTTTTGACCCCAGTAAAAAATTCAATTTTCTATTTTTTTGATAGCATTTAGGTTCATATAGAAGAGAGACATATAATAAAAGTAAATTCCAACCCCGTCTGATTTCAGATAAAAATTGCGGCTTCCGGAATGTACGCAAAATGCTGATTCTGATTGTGACCTGCAATATGGGGTCGCAAATATTTTACAGTATATACTTAAATATGTGTATAAAATATTCTCAAAGTTTCAATAAATTATATTTATTTTTTATGTTATAAAAAAATTCATGAAAATCATTGAGAAAACACTGTCCTAACCCTATTTCCCCTCTTAAAAGGACTTTCTGTCTTGAAAATAAAGGGCCGATCTAGTTTCGAAAAGGAATTATCGAAAAGACACTATCCCCATCAAATTTCGGTGTAAAAAAAAACGTCGAAAAATATATATATTCACGTAAATTTCGCGCATATTATAGTGAGCAAATATCAACTTTACGTGACGTCGTATATCTCGTAGAATCGTCCTATATATTTGTTACAAAGCATTTATTTTGCGCAGTTGTCCCATAAACCGGAAAAAAAAGAAAAAGAAAAAATATATATATATAAATGCATAAGTAGCGGTATAAAATGACAAAGGGATAACGAGTGCCGGAGGATTCGGTCGGCGAAACAGACGGGACAGAACGTGACCGGAAGTCATCGCGGCGATATGGCAATATCGCCGGGTACAAGACGATTGTAAAATCAGCGAATGTAGATATTTTACCGTACTGCGCATTAAATGGCCATGACAATTACTCCCTCCCTTTGTTACAATGAAAAAACAGCATTGGAGTGAAAAAAAAACAAAAAATGATATCCATTGATTATATTGATTTCCATTGAAATTTAAGGAATTACTGAAAATTTCAAGTTTAAATACAAAATCTATCAATCAATCGGTCATTTTTACTTTTCTACATGACATTTTATCGTTCGAGCATTTCCGTTTGCGCATAATTCCGATTTTATCATAACAGTAAGCTCAAAGAAGTATTTTCTTTATTTTAATTTTCATCTTGTATATTACTCACGAGCAAGTAGCTGGAGGCATTGCTTCCTGTTGACTCCCTCTTCCTCTGTGAGCCACCGTACTCCCTCTGGATCAGTGACGTCATTATCTCATAATTAATCGAGCCGAGGGATCAACGACCACGCGCGGAGACGGTGTACACGGTCGAAAAGACGTTTGAACTGAAAATACGATTGAAAAAAAAAAGAAAAAAAAACATTTTCATTTCGAATTACCGAAGGTGCAAATGTCGGAAAATCTTCCAAAGATTTTCGTGAAACATAAATTCCACGAAAGAATTGAAAATCTGTCCGACGAGTGTCTTAACGAAATTATTGCATCGAAGAGGAACATAATAGTTTTTCTTTCTTCTTTCAACGCCGACAAACATTGACGATTTATTATCATTGTAATTCAATGATTTTTCGCATTACGATGATGATACCCTGTCGGTACTGACCTATCGGAAAATTTCGCAAAAATCTTTTTCTCACGCCTCTCTTTCTCACCGTGTCTCTTCTCTCCCGTCTTTCGTCACGCTGACACCTCGCTATTAAGATTACAATCGCGCGCGCACCGTTTAGGCCACACGAGAAATAAAGAGTCCCGGTCCCATCTGGAGACTGATGCGAGAATGCAACTCGCACAATATTACACGTAGTTGCATATGGTATATGCAAATTGCAGAAAATATGCACTGAAATGCATTCGACGTTGCGAACGGACTCAATCGGTTCGCAGGATCGGTGGCGCGTTACGTCATGCACACACACACATAAACGTACACACACGAGAGAGGAACGGAATGAACGATTTCGCAAGCCGTTTTCAATCGAGTCCAATGAACGAAATGGCAACCATTTCGCCTTTTGTACAGCTGTTTTATTGTACTCCGGAGACTCGCACCGACGAGACACGAAATTTATGAACGCAAAATTCATTTATACATACCACACTCCGAAGTTGAGTGGAACGGTTTGTTTTTTTAGAACGGCAACATTCAGCGATTTTAACGCAGGTCTTTGGTGGTTTGAGAGGGGAAAAAGTTCTTCTTTCAATAATCGAAAAAGAAAGTAACAATGATAAAAATAAAAACTCGAAACTCCTCGGTGTTTGTGATAATTTATTGCGTTTGGGAACGTTTTTTGAAGTTTCCGATTTTTTTTCAGCCCTCTGAAGAAAATATACGTTTGTTTGAGCACTGGGCTAAAGCAGTTCGGTTAAAGGGGGAAATAGGGTTAGGACAGCGTTTTCTCAATGATTTTCATGAATTTTTTATAGTATAAAAAATGAATATAACTTATTGAAACTTTGAGAATATTTTATACATATATTTAAGTATATACTATAAAATTGTTTGCGTTTGGAAACGTTTCTTGATTTTTCCTTTTGTTTTTTTTTCAACCCTCTGAAGAAAGTATACGTTTGTTTCAGCACTGGGTTAAAGCAGTTCTGTTAAGCTGTCACTGGAAACAAAATTCATCTATACATACCACACTCCGAAGTGAAGTGGAACGGTTTGTTTTTTTATAATGGCATATTCAGCGATTTTAACGCTGGTCTTTGGAGGTTTGAGGGGGGGGAAAGTTCTTCTTTCAACACTCGAAAAAGAAAATAATAATAATAAAAATAAAAACTCGAAACTCCTCGGTGTTTGTAATAATTTATTGCGTTTGGGAACGTTTTTTGAAGTTTCCGATTTTTTTTCAGCCCTCTGAAGAAAATATACGTTTGTTTGAGCACTGGGCTAAAGCAGTTCTGTTAATGGGGGAAATAGGGTTAGGACAGCGTTTTCTCAATGATTTTCATGAATTTTTTTATAGTATAAAAAATGAATATAATTTATTGAAACTTTAAGAATATTTTATACATATATTTAAGTATATACTATAAAATTTTTATACATATATTTAAGTATATACTATAAAATATTAGCGACCCCATATTGCAGGTCACAAACAGACTCAGCATTTTGCGTACATTCTGGAAGCCGCAATTTTCATCTGAAATCAAACGAGGTTGGAATTTACTTTTATTATATGTGTCTCTTCTACATGAACCTAAATGCTATCAGAAAAATAGAAAGTTGAATTTTTTACTGGGGTCAAAACAAAAAAGCATGATATTTTGGCATTTTTTACAACTTTGTTTGCGAAAAAAAAATTATTTTAAATAATGATAATATTCCGATTTTAAGTTAATATGGAGCGCAATACTATGAAGAGAATAACTGCCAATTTTCAAAACGATTGGTTGAAAACTTTTCGAACTACCGTGTACGCAAGTTCAAAAAAAGTCTTTTTCAGAATAACACGTTTGAAAAAATAGTACCAAGAAAAACAAGCAATATGGGGTCGCTAATATTTTATAGTATATACTTAAATATATGTATAAAATATTCTCAAAGTTTCAATAAATTATATTCATTTTTTGTACTATAAAAAAATTCATGAAAATTATTGAGAAAACGCTGTCCTAACCATATTTCCCCCCTTAATGGCTTATAACAATAGAACGAGTCGGAATTTTCATTGAAAATTTTGGGAACATATTTTTCAATAGTTTTACTAACAATTTATGAAATAAAAAAAAATCGATTTTTTAAACCGTCTAACCCTATTTCCTTCCTTAAGATAGTAGACTGGTAACTTACGACGATTTTCATATCGTTTTTGGAGGGCGTTTTTTTGTAGGAAAATAAAAATGAATCGTTTTGGATCTTTAGGATGTTTTTATTTACGTATTAAAGATACAAAAAAAAAAATTTGTTTGAAAAAATTTAATAGTTTATTTCTATTATTATTATTGATCGAAGTTGGCACCTCGAAAAAAAAAGTGCGTGGGTGGCCCCGGTGATTTTGGCTCTTGATGTTATCTGAAATAAAAAATCCTTGATAATTCTTAATCTATAGACATGTCATTCTGGTCGGTACTACTGAAGTTAAATTTCATGGATAAATAACAAAATGGCGTACTTTGGAAAAAAAAGTCCTTTTATTTTAGCAAAGAAGGGGTTGTAAAATAAAAAGAAATTTAACTTCAGTAGTTCCGACCAGAATGACATGTCTATAGATTAAGAATAATCAAGAATTTTTTATTTTAGATAACATCAAGAGCCAAAATCACCGGGGCCACCCACGCGCTTTTTTTTTCGAGGTGCCAACTTCGATCAATAATAAGAATAATAAACTATTACATTTTTTGAAACAAATTTTTTTTTTGTATCTTTAATATGTAAATAAAAACTTCCTAAATATCCAAAATGATTCATTTTTATTTTCCTACACAAAAGCGCCCTCCAAAAAAGACATGAAAATCGGCTTAAGTTACCAGACTACTACCTTAGGCTGGCACTGGCACCGAGCCAAAAAAAAAAATTGATCTTTAGGTAAATTATACGCTTTTTAGGGGTTTTTTTTTGGCTCGGTGGGGGGTGCCAGCGTAACAGAGCTGGCAAAAACGCACCTTCGACAATAATCCCAGTAGACCCTTCCGTCTCTCTTTAGCCGCTATCACATATTTTTCATCGTCAATGACGACAAACCCCTCGTGTATATTATGAAAATTACCGCGAGAATGAAGATACAACGAGACAATTGTCCTCCGTCACATTCTCAAATGCCGCGCGCGTGCACGGACCGAGGAGGGATGTGAAAGAAAAAAAAAAAAAAATGAAACCTCGCGATGACATAAAAGAGTCAAGCGACGTCACGAGCTCGTACTTTGCCATATTTTCGCTCAAAACGATTTCGTTACATGCCCGGCGATGGGAGGAAAGAAGAGAAAAACCAAATTTCTCATCCCCCTCGTCACGAGAAAGCTTTACCAAGCGTCATCACAACCCGGACGACGAGAACGACCCTCATAGTGGTCTCTTGAATTGCCATAGTAAAGGAAAAAGAAAAAAAAAAAAATACCCAGCTCACGCACTCGATTTTCTCATTCTCGTGCGAATAAACCCTCAGCATAAATCGTTCTGGATCTTCTCGACGACCGTAATGATTGTCCTCTTGTTTATTTATTTTTTATTCCGTATGCGCGCTTGTAAGCCATTTGAGAATGAGCGAGAAACGTGAGAAAGGGGGAAAAACCAAAGGTGTGAAAATTGTCTCGGTTTCTTTGTTCTTTTTCCTGCCGAAAGAGAGAGGGCAGGGGGGGTGTGAGAGAGAAAAATCGGAAACTCGAGATATGGTAAATGCGGAATCATATTTTCGTTGAGTAGCGATATTTCCGAAGGTTACGGAGACAATATTTTCCTCGAGTATTATGAGGGCAAAAGTTTGAAGAAACGGTGCAATTTAACGGGATCGTTCAATTTCAGATTTTTACAGTCCAATATATTGGAAATAGGGGGATGAAAAAAATGGGACAACATCCCTTTGTCGAATCTTATTGTTATTATTGTTATTATCGATGGAATTTATTGAGGTTGTATTTACGTCATGGGAATGTTGATTCTCCGTTCATTTTCATCATTATTCGCGGCCCACGCGATCAAAACTTGTCTGTTAAATAGTATAAATATGTGTAAGCCACTTGTCGTATATATCCACGTGTTTTCTATTCCGATGAAGAAGTTTAACCGTGCTAAAAGATTAACTCTAGCCCCCCCCCCCCCCCCCCCCCCCCCCCCCGCGGGGCGCAATTCCGTTCGTAATACGCCCCCGCAACGTATCCATCTTGATACACAACGTATGGTATATCTGTGTACGGCCTTATATACGCGAAATTTTTTTTAATTTTTCATAAAAAAAAATGTTTTATTCCATTAGCCTGAACGGTTAGGAATATTTTAAGCTTTACAGAATTGAGAAATTCCAAAAATTGATACTAAATAAGGTAGGATTGCATTTATAATAGATACCGCGCGGCGCGGGCTCCATATCTTAACATCACGTTGCAATTACTTTACGGATAATAACATCGCAGACGCAAACTACACAGCGAATATTTACCCATTCGGTTTAATGGGTTTTGTTGGGTTTTGAACCCAATAACACAACCCAACCCAAAACCCAATAAAACCCAATAAAACCCAATAAAACCAAACAAAACCCACTAAACCGGATGTGTAAGTATGCGCTGCGTAGTTTTCGCCTGCGATGTTACTATCAGTAAAGTAATGTTTAGACACAACGTGATGTTTAGACACAACGTGAAGTTTAGACGTGCCACCGCGGCGCGCCCAACCACCAACTTCAAAGCCGTTTTTCCACGATTCACTTTTTTTTAACCTTGCGAAAGTTCTAACTCTCGAACGAAGGTTCGGATCGCTTTGAAATTTGTACAAAATATTCTTAGCATTGTCACCTACCGTGTGAACCACAGAAATAAAAATTTCAATGACACAAAAAAATATAAAAAATGAAATACCGACAGAAAATTGAGTAGAAAAATTTTAAGTTTCGAATTTTTATTATAATAATTTTTTTTTCCGATAATATTGTTGGTTCACACTGAAGATACATTCATTATGCAATGATAAATATGTTCCTTTTTTTTTTCAGACACCCACATCGACGCCGAGAACTTTCACCATCAACGCGCGCGCAAAAAAAAATACATTGCTTTATGATGTTATATCTCCGCCATTTGTTAATATTTCTGATTTTTTTTTAAATATACTTAACCATGTGCATAAATGATCTGCAAAAAAAAATGTCAATGAATGCGTCATTTTTTTTTAACCGCGTCTAGAAAAGTACCTTCGAAAATCGGCGAAATCGCGTATATAAGGCCTTAAGCGTGTAAAATGTGCGTAAGTGATTCTTTCATGGTTCAAAAGCGAAATCGTGACGCTTCGAGGGAATTACAGTGAGAAAAAAAATATATATATACAGGGTGTCCCAAAACTAGCACGTCAGAGTGACACGGATGTTAGATTGGCTCCGTATCTATCAGAATAAACACACCTGACCTCGAAAACGATGAGACTTTTACTGAGGTCATAGTTGTTTATTCTGAGAGGTTCGTTGCCAATCTAATCCCCGTGTCACTCTAACGTGCTAGTTTTGCGACACCCTGTGTATACTCACGGTGAGAAATCCTTGTCTCATTCGTTTTTTTTATCGTGGGAGACGCAGAAGAGCGAGGGAGAGGGATAAAAGAAACAGGTTTCTCGACCCTTTGACCCACGACGAATTTGCAAAGTGCACAATATACATATATTTTTTTTTATTCTCTCCGGACAATTTTTTTTACCGCCGTTCGTTTTCCCCTCGTCACGTGGCATTCCGCAAAATCGTTTGGCGCACTTCCGGTGTGTGTTGACAACCAAATTGGTCAATTTGTATTTTTACGAAATAGCGCGTTCAAAGGGAGGCTCAAAATGAAGAATTACGATATTACGAATTAATTCTACGTCTGGTACACACACACACACAGACACACACACACACGCGTTAAAGCAATATGATTTAGCACACAAAACGCGCTAACTTTACATGTTAGTTAAACATCGATAAAGCACATTCGACCCTGATAACTTTATCCACGTTCTAATCTGCATTAGTGATGAAAGTTTTGAAATGGAACTTCCAGGGGGGTTTTTTTTTTTTCAGTGATACGGTAACTTCCGGTCCGTGCAAACATTTCCATTCGAACGTAATAACGTTAAAAATATGTTTGTGACGTTAAAAACCATCATTCGGTCATTTTTCAACCTCACTCTCATCACCGATCGCTTTCATTTCGAAAATATATTGAAAATCAAAATTTCACATCACCCTAATTCTCGATGGACTCGGCTATACTCCTCAGAGCCTCTTTAACGTCATCAAGTCACCGAATAACACTTGACAATATTATTTCAACAAACGTTTTACGTAATTTTCAGTGAGTTAATGCTAATTAATCGTTATTCGTTCAATATTTTATACGTATTTTCTTGAATAAACAATTTTTTATGAAAAAAAAACAAAACTTGACTTTTTAGCGCTGATGTCACAGCACGAGAATCAGAGTGACGCCGAGAACGAAACTCTTTGACTGGGGAAGATCACGATAGAGAGTAAAAGAGATGAAGAAGAAGAAGAAGCCAACAAATGTACCAAATGCGTCCCCCCCCCCCCCCCCCTTACTATAGTCGCATCATCAGCCATAAACATTATCGTCTCGTGTATATATTCGTTCATCGAGGAACGAGCGTACGCTCGTTCCTTGTTGCATCGCAACGAGCATCAGAAAGCCAGCATCCGAATAAGCACACAGACATTACACACACGGGAGTAAAGAGAGTTTGCTCGTCATCGTCAGCCGCGTTCTCTCGACTTTAATATATATATATATATATATATATATATACATGTCTCTCGCCACGCGTATAAACTAACGTTTATTGCCTTTCGTAGTTGTACATATATACGAAGCGTCGACTTTGAAGCCTCTGTATTTGTCATATGAATCAATATTAATTGCATCAATTGTCACGTTTCACGATTTTCAACGAAAGAATTACCCTTAATTAGCTTGCACAAAAGTAAAATAAACATTGTCATTTTATTTCTAACAATCTGAATTTCAAGTTGTAATTTCCTGTATTAAGGGGTTATACGCAGTTGGGAATTTCAAAAAATCGATTTTTTTTTATTGCATTTTCGGAATGTAGATATATTTGAGTATATTCTCTGAAAATTTTGAATCGATCCGGCAAATAATTTTGGAGATACATGCATATTTGTAAGGACGCACGGAGCGTTACAAAGTGGGCGCCCTAAACTTTGAACGCGTTTTTCGCAAAACGGTGTTTTCAAAGTAGGTGAGCACGATTTCCCAAAAAACGGCTCAACCGATCGGTCTGCAATTTTAACACAACCTTCGCAGATATATTCTTCAGGTATTGATCGAAGGATTAAGATTTCCGACGATTATTTCTATTTTTTTTAAACAATTCAACGAAAAAATTTTCGTCGAAAATTGGAACTTTTTCTTTTTGGAGCCGCCATTTTGTCAAAAATCAAAATTTCGACTATTCCCTCGATCAATAACTAGATTTATCTATCCACTAATAGAAACTTTTTGGTTTTTTTATTTTGGATAATCCAAACCGGAGCAGCTTTAAGGGGAGAAATAGAGTTAGACGGTTAAAAAAATCGATTTTTTTTATTTCATAAATTGTTAGTAAAACTATTGAAAAATATGTTCCCAAAATTGTAAATGAAAATTCCGACTCGTTCTATTGTTATAAGCCATTAAAGTGAGTAGCTCTCCTTCAGGCCCCGACCGTGCCACGTGTATAACCGAGCGGTCACTATTTTTTCAAACGCGTTTTTCTGAAATCGACTTTGTTTTAACTTGCGTACACGCTAGTTTGAAAAGTTTTCAACCAATCGCTTTGAACATTGGCAGTTACTTTCTTCATAGTATTGCGCTCTATATGAATCTAAAATCGGAATATTATCATTATTTTTAATATTTTTTGTTTTGACCCCTGTAAAAAATTCAATTTTCTATTTTTTTGATAGCATTTAGGATCATATGGAAGAGAGACATATAATAAAAGTAAATTCTAACCTCGTTTGATTTCAGATGAAAATTGCGGCTTGCAGAATGTACGCAAAATGCTGAGTCTGATTGTGACCTGCAATATGGGGTCGCTAATATTTTCGGTGTTTTTCACGGAAATTCTTCAAAAAATTGTATAGTATATACTTAAATATACGTATAAAATATTCTCAAAGTTTCAATAAATTATATTCATTTTTTATACTATAAAAAAATTCATAAAAATCATTGAGAAAACGCTGTCCTAACCCTATTTCCCTCCTTAAATATAGAATGCATTTCAAAATGGAAACTCATCGTATGCACGCAAATTCACGTTTATTCACAAAAGAAAAGAGAAAAAAAAAACGAAATTTCCCATTTGTACATTACGATTACTTCGAGATTGTTAAATGGATAATATATCATTAAAATTTCCATGAAATTGATCGTTAATTAATTAATTCCGTACGACAAACTGATCGACCTTTCACCAAAAGGCAAAATGATATTTTCTTCTTATTTTTTTTTATTAATCCCCAGCGGTTTTGTAATTCGTCAGGGACGTTTTAAAAAGAATACACTCCAGTTTTTCCCCCCCCCCCCTACAAAATTATACATCACGGCTGTTTGTCACTTGTGACAGCATGCGGAACATGACTACGTTATAAAAATGACAAGTTAACCGTATGCATTTACGATGGAAACGACAAAGCGTTAATTATGAGATACATTTAAAACAGGAGGCAAAAAAAAAACCTCTCCTCTCACCCTCGGAGAAATCATTTCTCATTGTTTTTAATGAGCTAATAAACACATTACCGATGCAAGTAGACATTTTTTTTTTCGAAAGTAACCAATTTCCTCGAATCTATAAACGATTCTTTCGTACCGGATAAACTCGATTGATTCGTTGGGGGAAAAAAAAGCCGTACACGCATCCGGAAAAATCGAGTGTCAATCAACAGCAACAAAATATGCAATAATTTGTCAAAAATGAGCAATAATTTTTCCCAGTAACACACAGTAAACAGACGAATTTGTAGAGTAATCGATTTTACAATATCAAAATTAATTTCGAACAATTATTCTCCGGCAATTTATTCGTTTTTTTTTCTTCGATTTTTCTCGTTATCGTCATACAGAGAAACGAGAGGAATATCCAATTGCGTGAAAACATTGTAAACTCATGAATAGAGGTTACGAATTATGATACTGGGTTTTTTTTTTTTTTCCCCACGATTTCCGGTGTGCTTAACTGTCTCGTTGAGCTTACGCAATTAGCGGGAGACTCGTTGAGAAAAAGATTTTTTTTTTGCCAAACGACGAATAATACTTTTGATCATTGAATAACAGGCAAATTATCTTTACCGGCCTGTACAAATTTCATGCAATCACGGAATTAAGGAGACTCTCGTTAATGAGTTTGATGTCGCTCGTCCCTTCGTCATACGTCAGCCACAAAATCAATTAGCCCCTGACCGGGCTAGTCTTTATAAGCTCACGATCAGCAACGATACTCCTCGCGATACAAGAGAACGATCGAGAAGTTTGCACGTGCTCCTGGTTGATAGAAAAGATAAAAAATAAAATAAAAAAATGTTTTCACGTTATTTTTACAGTCTCGGGCTCGTTGTGAGCTTGGCGTTACTTCGTGACAATTGTGCCGATGGTGTGAGTGAATGAAAAGAAAAAAAAAGGAAAATCTATAACACAACCGTTTTTTTACGCGCAGATTTATCGAATACAAAAAACAAAAAAAAACCGTATTTCAGGCACTCACCAAGGCACAAATGGAAACCGCCGCCAACGGCATGAGAAACGTTTGCGCACCAAAGGTCGGAGTTGATCCGGGTGAGTATTGAAATAAAAAATTCTATTGTTTCGTTGAGATTTTAGGCAAAATTTAATGAACCTTGTTTCCGTGACGATAAATGTAATTTTATTAAACTCGAAAAATGTACACGAATGACCGAAAAATTATTTGTGCAATTTTTGCATAAAACACATTTTATTAAATTTCCGTGGTTATTTTTTTAATTTAAATTGATCTCTATTTCGCGGGTTCGTTCGTTCGAGAGTAGCGCTCGTTGACGATGGAAGAGTCGGTGTATTTGCCGAGGACGAAAAATTTCGGTGTTACATAAGATGCACGATGAGTCTAATGAACATGGCAAGTCATTTTCTCAATCCCCTTCTTTTTATTTCGTGTTTTTTTTTTTTTTAATACGAATAACCGTCAATAATTTTGTTTCTCTATTTTTTCTATCGCTCTTTCGCGATACAGTTGAAAAACGAAAAGCCCGCTCTCGACATAATTGTGAAACAAATAAAGGTGTTGGTACCAGCTGACAGTCAAGATCGCAGTATCGCTGCCGCAAGGAAATGCGCCGTTTTGGGCAAGTTTACGTAACATTAAGAAAAATCAATTTCGACCGCAGAAATTCATTTAAAATTCACAAAAGACGATTTCAATTTTCAAAAAAAAAAAAAAAAACATTTCAGTACAATTTTTTTGTTCACATCAAAAAATGTTTTTTTTTTCCCCCTTTAGAATTCGGCAACGACGAGTGCATGACCGCTTGGCAATATATGAAGTGCGTGTACGAAGCCGATCCCGAAATATTTTTCATGGTGTAAGCAAAGAAAAAAAAAAAAGAAAAAAAAAACAATCGATCAGTTAGTAAAGATTAGTGTCTTTGGTTTTGGGTTTTTTATTGCGACAATAATTTTCAATAATTATTCTCGTCTAATGAATGTTAGCCGTAGAAAAAAAATCAAAATCAAAATTACGGATAGTTAATTTTTATTTTTATTTTTTATCGTGAAAGGAAAAAATGGTAAATAATGAGAATTAAAAATAATTCGAACAAAAAAAATGATTCTTTGACAACGAAGGAAAAAAAAACAATGGATTTATAATAGATCACGATGCAATGGCACGAGCGAGGGTCGCAAAAAAAATAAAAAAATTGAACGCCCATCCCCGGTCCTAAAAGCGTTTGCGTTCTCAATCAAAATATACAAAACTTTGCTTACGAAACTGATGAAGCTTTTTTTTTTCTCCTCCCCCTCAATTCACCGTCGGATTATATTTATTAATAGCCCCCAACCCCCAACTGCCTATATTTATCTCGACTTTGCAATTTCATAAAGAATCGAGATATATACCATACACGTTCTATATTTAATTTATTTTCATAAGAAATTTGCATAAAAAGAGGGTTGTACGAGATGAATTGAATGAAAATCCGATAATTTATATGTTTTCCGAGAGAGGAATTTTTCGAGGCTTCAAGGCCCAGCTGGCCAAACGCAATTTAATTTTTCCGCCTCTCCCCCTTCTCATCCTGCCTGGCTCGCCCACATAATTACAATCGACGTG
Organism: Oxytorus armatus; assembly: GCA_958009045.1. Taxonomy (NCBI): domain Eukaryota; kingdom Metazoa; phylum Arthropoda; class Insecta; order Hymenoptera; family Ichneumonidae; genus Oxytorus; species Oxytorus armatus. The sequence continues at coordinate 23,599,902 of OY253748.1, forward strand.
CTCATAGAAAATAAAGTTTCTTCGTTCTCATTGAAATTGTGCTCTATTACTCGCCCCATCATTCGAGCTATAAGCGTACTAATAAAAAAAAAAAATATATATATATATATATATATGTATATCTATGAGGCATTCCGTCCCAATTGGATCTACATCCGAGCCTCTGAAATTTCGTCTCTACTATACATCATTGATTTTCAAAAATTTAGTGCAAAATTTCTATATAAAAAAAACGAATTTTTAAGAATTTCTTCAAATTACAGAAAAATTATTTTCAAACATAATTTATAAAAATAAGCGCTTGGTGGAAAAAATATGAAAAAAATTTGGGACTAACTTTTGGTATCGGTACATCATTGATTTTCAAAAATGTCGTGCAAAATTTCTATATAAAAAAACGAATTTTTAAGAATTTTTTCAAATTAGAGAAAAATTATTTTCAAAAATAATTTATAAAAAAACGGGGTTGGAGGAAAAAATATGAAAAAAAATTTGGGACTAACTTTTGGTATCGGTACATCAATGATTTTCAAAAATGTCGTGCAAAATTTCTATATACAAAAACGAATTTTTATGAATTTCTTCAAATTACAGAAAAATTATTTTCAAAAATAATTTATACAAATAAGGGGTTGGTGGAAAAAATATGAAAAAAATTTGAGACTAACTTTTGGTATCGGTACATCATTGATTTTCAAAAATGTCGTGCAAAATTTCTATATAAAAAAACGAATTTTTAAGAATTTTTTCAAATTACAGAAAAATTATTTTCAAAAATAATTTATAAGAAAAAGGGGTGGTGGAAAAAATGTGAAAAAAATTTGGGACTAACTTTTGGTATGGGTACATCATTGATTTTCAAAAATGTCGTGCAAAATTTCTATACAAAAAAACGAATTTTTAAGAATTTTTTCAAATTAAAGAAAAATTATTTTAAAAAATTATTTATAAAAAAGGGATAGGTGGAAAAAATATGAAAAAAATTTGGGACTAACTTTTGGTATGCAAAATTTCTATATAAAAAAACGAATTTTTAAGAATTTTTTCAAATTAGGGAAAAATTATTTTCAAAAATAATTTATATAAATAAGGGGTTGGTGAAAAAATTATGAAAAAATTTTGGGACTAACTTTTGGTATCGGTACATCATTGATTTTCAAAAATGTCGTGGAAAATTTCTATATAAAAAAATGTATTTTGAAGAATTCTTTCAAATTACAGAAAAATTGTTTTAAAAAATAATGTATAAAAAAAAAGATTGGTGGAAAATATGTGAAAAAAATTTGGGACTAACTTTTGGTATCGGTACAACGATGTAAAAAATAACTATACAAATCCATGCGGTCCAGAGTAAGACTTAGATGGATTTTCGCACAGAAAGCCCCATATATATAAATTGTACACGTCTATTACTATATTTCTCTGTAAGAGTCTCCGTTCCTTGCTGCTGGACTTTTAATTGACTGCTAATTAGCATAACAAAGGGTTGTGAGAATAATCTTTAAAGAGGGGGGGTTCTCCGTCAATTGATACAAAGCCGCAACGAAAAGTTTAACCTTCTCTTTCGTACACTATATTTCCCCATTTAATCCGTCATATACTTATACTTCATCAGTCTCGTTCTCTCTTGCCGCACGAGGGACGAATTTTTTGAAATAAAACAAAAATTTACTCGATCGAAATATGGTTTAGTGACTCGGTGGCGTTGAGTAACCGAAAGTGACTTTTCGTTGTGAGAAAAATCTTTTCTCCATTGCTTTGGCCAATTTTTCGTCGATTAGTCGTGAAATCGAGGCGAGGAAGAAAAAAAAATGAGCTCCAGATGGCACGGCGAAAGATCGTATGACTTATGGCGATATCAGGGGAAGATTAATCGTCCTTGAGAGCATACAGAAAATTTCGTTGTATAGATATATAACGACGAAAAAAAAAACGAAAGATGAACGAGAAAAATGGCGAAGGAAAGAGAAAGAGAGAGAGAGTGAAAAGAGGACTCGCAATTATCGGACGCCCTATAAGTGCCTCTTCTACTAATGGCCGAGCGTGAAACGCCAAAACTCCTGCTGAATCTTCCACTGTGCCTCTTCTCCTTACACGCGAACGAAAAACGAGGGTGTATTCTTCTCGGTCTGTTCACGAATCCTCCAGATGTCGAGACGAAATTCTCTCTTTCTCTCTCCCTCTCTCTTTTTCTCTTTCTCTTTTTCTCTCTCTTTTTCTCTCTCTCTTTATTTTCTCCCTGCGATTTCCTTTTTTTTCTCGTCTCCTCTCCCTCATTGTCTCGAGATATACAAGAATTCGACATTAGGAAAAATCGAGAGAAAAGTGTGGAGCGGCAAGACTAAAAGAACGAAAAAAAAAAGTCTTTGAACACAGAGAAGAAACAATGAAGAAGAGAGCAGCATAAACAGAAAGAGAGAGAGAGAGAGAGAGAAAAAAGAGAGTTCTTCTCAAGAGTCTCGAATCGATGAGAGGAAAATTGTCTCTTCCTCATTCATCCTCCCGATGCCGAAAACGAAATGAACAATTGTTTTTCTTCGCAAAAGCTCGAAGAGTCGAGAATATCTCGCAGAAGAAAGTTTTTGTTCATTCTTCATCTTGTTTCTAATGGCAACTATAACCTTTTTTTTCTTCTCAATTTTAATTATCCTGTGGAGTTTGACAGACCACCAAAGAACAAAAATTATTATAAAATAAATGAATATTTTAGTCATTCTCGTTCGTGAAGTGTTTGTGAAAATTATTCATCATGTTTTCGTTAAAAAAAAAACCCCCCTCTCTTAGGGTCTGTCAGAGCCCGGAGAACAGAAAATTTTATAGAAAGACGCACAAGTGTTCGAGTTCTTCGAGAACTTTTAAAACTACACATTACATTCTTCCTGTATTTATCGAGAAACTCTGGTGGATTGGGGGAGGGTATGTCCGGACTCCACGAGATGGAAAATGTGTTCGTAAAAGAATGAACCGTCTACAACGATAAATTTCGTTTCACTAGCATTTTCCCCGAATTACGAACATTTTTACAGAACAACAGAGCGAATTGACAACTTTCTGCCCCCCTCGGCCCCTATCGAACGTACAATTGAAGACGAATTACAGCCTTGGCCATTAGCCACTCAGAATGAGTGGGTTTCAATTCCATTACGTAACATTGTCGTCGATAAAAGGACACGAACAATGTACGATTTTACGCAACGGGGACGAAATTCATTGCGGCGGATGAAGAAGGAAAATGTTGCAAATTAACGGGAAATTAAATACATTTCGTCGTTCGTTCGTTGCAAATTACATTTTCATCGGTTGAAATTTCCTACAATCGCGCAATTAACGAGATACTCACTGATTTCCGACTGGACCGGTATATAGAATCTTTATAAGGACCGAGACAATTCTTCTCCGAGACAGGATCGAACAGTATCGTTGCCATCTCACATTTTGACATTGCTACAAAAAAATAAAAATAAAAATGTTTCGCCATACCTTTGGCTATCTCGTGCTAGTCGCGAGCTCAGCGTTCCTTTGGGATAATCGTGTCGACGGTGTAAGTGAAAAAAGAAATTACTTCCGGTTACGGAGATTTTGCGAATGGTGATTTGAAAGAAATAAAATAAAAACGGATTTTAGGCACTGAGCAAGGCACAGTTAGAAAACGCGGGCAATAATATGAGAAAACTTTGTGTACAAAAGACTGGAGTTGATGCGGGTGAGTTAAACAAAAATTTATAATAATAATAATAAGAATATTAGCAATTAATCGATTTTTGTTTAAATAAAATGAAATTTGTTGCTTGAATGAGATAAAGTTATTCGAGTGATTGTTGAAATTTAGCTAAATTCGATCTTGATTATATTTAAGGTAATTTTTTTTTTCTTTTTTAAGTGACACGGCCGCGGAAGTGGGTATAAAATTATGTGCACATTTAACAATTTTTTTTTTCTATGAACAAGTTATTTATTTATAAAACTAATTACACATGTATTTAGTATATATATCAAGCTAATAAAAAATATTTTTTTTTGTATTTTTTTGTTATACAAAATGGCCGACTGCTGCTATTTGCTTTTGGTATCTTTTTTTTTTTCGACGCGTGACATTTGCCATCCACAATTTTTGACTCAGAAGAGAAAAAAAAAAAATTCTCGTGAATCTACATCAAAATACCTAGAGAAGTGCGTGAGGAATTTGCAAAATATTGTTTCATTCGAATATTGTAGGCATTTGAACTTAAAAGGTGAATTTCCAATGAAAAAAATTGTATAAAACTCTGTTCATAAAATGGAAAATTTTTAATTAATCAAAAATTCCGGACCTACTTCTCTCGATACTTCGATGTAGATTAACGAGATTTTTTGTTTTTGTTCTAGGTAAAAAATTGTGAATGCCAAATATCACGCCGCGGAGCGCCTCAAAAAAAAAAAAAGATACCAAAAGCAAATAGCAGAAGTCGGCCATTTTGTATGACAAAAAAAAAACAAAAAAAATATTTTCTATTAACTTGATATTTATACTGAATAGATGTACAATTAGTTTTATGAATAAATCACTTTTTCATAGAAAAAAAAAATGTTAAATGTGCACATGATTTTATGCCCGCTACCGTGGCCATATAGCTTTTAATTCGTTTTGTACGTTCGTTTGAGTAGACCTCGCTGCTGGTGCAAGAAATGGCGTATTTCCCGAAGATGAACTATTTCAGTGCTACCTTAAATGCGTTATGAGCACGGGGCAGATGGCAAGTGATCATTGAATTATTATCATTTTTATTATCAAAGACAATGCGATTAATTGTAGTTTTTGTTTCTCTCCGATTTTTGACGGTAAAGATGAAGAACGATCAACCCGCTGTCGATAAGATAGTCAAACAAATGAAGGCCATGCTGCCAGCTGCAAGTCAAGAGCGCAGTATCGCTGCCACAACAAAGTGCAAAGCAACGGGTAATTATACGTAAAATAAAAAAAATTGATTTCCATTTTTGTAAAATCAACAAACACGTTTTCGATTTAAGAATAATTCTTTATGTATCTGTTGTTTTTTTTTTTTTTTTTTTTTTTTTTAGAAATCGACGACAATCCGTGCGTGACAGCGTGGCGATTTGTGAAGTGCCAGTACGAAGCGGATCCCGAAGTTTTTTTCTTCCCGTGAGAAAAAAAATATATATACAATTTTTAAGTCCGTACATTAGTAGAGATTGATTCTTCGTGCTTTTTGTTTTTTAACGAGATTTAACGAAAAAATTGATATTAATTTCAAATTTTACATTAAAAAATTGGTCAATGGATTAGAATAATAAAAAAAAAAAGGGGGCGAGGGGAAGAGAGAGCATAAAGTATATCACGAAGAGAGATAATTACATAATGACAACGAACAACGTCGCGACTCTAATATTCTGCCGGTTTTTTTTCTCTTCTTTCGCTGTTACGCAATGGACGTTGTCGAACTAAGAGACAAGACTTTTTTATTTTTTTTTTCGAAACACCCTACGTGAGTATCGACGGTTGACTTGTTGATTGCCCGGTAATTTTACTTGTCTAATGGAACGCTCTGACGTCGATCAACAATCACGACACGCCCGCGTATGTGAAAAAAAATATAAAAAAAAAAACCAAATAAAATCACGGAAACGGAGAGGATATAAGAGGAGCGAGTCCGATACCCTGCGTGATTTTCATCGGTTACCTCGAACTCGGACGACAGATCCGTTTGTTTTATTTCATCTCGTTTTTCTTAGTTCGCGTTTACCCGTGCAAATACGTAGTTTAAGGATTTTTTTGTGCGATTTTGTCGACGAATCCTATGTGTCGTTAAGACAAAATTTAATAAAAATAAATAGATAATTAAAAAAAAAAGGGAACGGAGTTCTAATTTCAAACATGCAGAGATCTACGCTGATTTTCGTGCTCGTTGCGGCCATTTTGGTTATCCATGATTTTCCGGAAACGGAAGCCGTGAGTACTTTTACCTTTTTCATCTGATCATTTCATTCGGTTGGTAAAAAAAAAAACATTTCCTTGATATCAATGACATTTAAATGACGATAAACAATTTTTTTTTTCTCCCTAAAACGACAATTCGATTCTTTTTTGCGCATTTACAATACGTGCGGAAAAAAGTTGCACGGAGCTTTGCTGAGCATTCGGCGATATTTCGAGGAAGAAACTTGCTAATTTTAACGAGTTTTCATATGTAAAAATTACGTGTTTCTTTCCCATACGACTTTTGAATGACTAAAGTGACGAAAACGAGCTAACAACGATATTGCCTTTTTTCCAATAACAATAATTACTGTTTGTTTAAAGAGAATAATCCAAGATGTGAATCTTTATTAAATATATTGGCTACTTGACGATTTTTCCTAATCAAAATAAAATCAAAATTGGATAATGAATGATTGATGAAGAAAACAAAAAATGATCCTGGAAATGGTGAACAGTTCCGATAGATTTTTTTTTGCGCATTTACAATGCGGGGAAAAGTTGCGAGGAGCTTTGCTGAGCATTCGGCGATATTTCGAGGAAGAAACTTGAAAACTTTAACGAGTTTTCATATGTAAAAATTACGTTTTTCTTTCCCATACGACTTTTGAATGACTAAAATGACGAAATTGAGTTAACAACGATATTGCCTTTTTGCCAATAACGATAATTACTGTTTGTTTAAAGAGAATAATCCAAGATGTGAATCTTTTGTAAAATGTTGGCTATTTGACGATTTTTTCATAACCAAAATAAAATCAAAATTGGATAGTGAACGATTGATGAAGAAAACAAAAAATGGCCCTGGAAATGGTGAACAGTTCCGATAGATTTTTTTTTGCGCATTTACAATGCGGGGAAAAGTTGCAAGGAGCTTTGCTGAGCATTCGGCGATATTTCGAGGAAGAAACTTGCTAATTTTAACGAGTTCTCATATGTAAAAATTACTTTTTTCCTTCCCATACTAATTTTGAATGACGAAAATCACGAAAACGAACTAACAACGGCTTATATATTAGATATTGCCTTTTTTCCAATAACAATAATTACTGTTTGTTTAAAGAGACCGATCCAAGATGTGAATCTTTTTGAAATATATTGGCTACTTGACGATTTTTCCTAATCAAAATAAAATCAAAATTGGATAGTGAACGATTCATGAAGAAAACAAAAAATGGTCCCGGAAATGATGAATAGTTTTGATAGATTTTTTTTTCCCCAAACATACTATATCAATCGCGAACAAGCTGCAATCGTAATAGGCACGGAGAACGAAAGATTGGAATGAAAAAAAAAAAGGATCATAGTATATACGTTACATTAGACCGGTTTAACTAGTCTTGACATTGAAAACGATGTTTTTCTTTGTATCTCATCTCTCTCTCTCTCTCTCTCTGTTAAACGCCATCTTGGATGTCGCGCGCATGTTTTTCTTCGGTGCTACCCGCAAAACGAAGAGGATGACCTTGGCGCAAATAAGAGGTGCTATGAAGGGAATGGGAAGAGGTTGTGTCACTAAGACAGGAGTAACTAAAGGTACGTATACGTGCCTTGGGGTAATGTGCGTTGAGGTGTCATATAACCCAAAGGCAATTTAACGTTGTTTCGACATGTTCCTTGATTATCATCGAAAATTTAGATTTTATGAAAATCAAAGAGTCGCTCAATTGCACTTGAAAGAATTTCGAGGAATTGACCGCTTTAAAAAAAATACACCTTTGGCGATTTTTTAACGATTGAAAGAACAAAAAATTTACCCTAAATTAAAAAAAAACCATGCGTGTTAATAAAAATGTAACTTTGTTAAAACAAAAAAATTCTGTATATTTGACAATATTTATTGTTCAACTGAATTATTAATGTATTTTAATCCCTGCGATATACTAAAATTTTCACGGCTTCTAATTTTTCGATTTCACTTCATTTCCACACGTGCCATAAGCACAGTTTTTTTTTTTTCGATCCTAGTACACGAAAATTGTACTTTTTTGTATGCATCATTCAATTTTTCATTAAATCCATGTTAACGAACCGTTACAATTTTTTTAAAAGTGTTTTTTTTTTCTTTTCAATCATGAATTCGTTATTACAACGTCATAACGTTAATGAAATACGTACGATTTTGTAATGACAACATTCGTACAGAGATTCTGGCGGAAACGAAGACGGGAGTATTTCCACGTGACAGAAATTTGCAATGCTATTATCTGTGCCTCCTCATGTCAATGAAAATCGTGAGTTTTTTTTCGTTGTTTTTTTCATCGAAAGATTTTTCGTTAGTTGTATTTCTTCATCCGTTCGCTTTTTCGAAAACGATCAAAATTATGTTTGATTTTTTGACAGGCGAAAGCGGATGGCAAGGTGCTTGTCGAGGCCGTTAACAAACAAATCGACATGATGATGCCGTTGGATATAGTAGATAAATCCAAGCAAATGACTCAACAATGCAGCGATGCATGTAAAAATATTTTATTTTCTTACTTCTCTTTTTTTTTTTCGTCCGCTCGATCGATCGAATTGTGCGATAAATACGTAATTTTTCTAGCAACCAGTGATGATGGCTGCGAGCGAAGCTGGGAATTCACCAAATGTTATTACGAGACGGACTCGACGGTAATTAATGAATTAAATTAATAATAATAATAATTATTATTATTATTGAGCTTGTGGGCGATATCTGTGAAAGATAGATTGCTGGAGGGTGCAGATAAATGCCCGAAACAGTAAACTACAGGATCGAATACAGGTATACAGATTAAAAGAGCTGTATAGTACACCGACGCCACCGCCAGAGGTCTCAGTCGAAAATTTGTAGCGCAATTAGCGGCAAGGCTCGCTGGGAGCTTATGGCCAGTAACATGTGCCAAGAGTGGTTTCTAGGGGTTGTTATCTCTCTCTCTCTCTCTCTATTTCACTCTCTCACGGTCGCAGTACATCGCACCGGTACAGATGGTGCATAACGTACATATAGCCCCGATGTTATACGAGAATCGAATTTATACGATACAAACACGATCAAAGTTACCCTCGCTCGCTCCAACTCTCCGTTTCCACAAATTTTGGCCGAAAAAAATAATTCAGCAACGAACTAAAAAAAAAAAAACCAAAATAGTCCAATAAAAAATTGACAATTTTCTCGCGAGAAAATTGAAAAATGTACGATTTTCTGAAAACCGTACATTTTTCGAAAACTTCGTTCGTGATTTAGCGCTGCGTTAAATCATCAAGAAATATCGCATTGAAAACTTTATTTTTTCAATTTTCCAACAGGTATACTTTTTCCCTTGAGAGAAATGAGAACGAATCGTCGGGTAAGCGGGATTTTCAGGTTGTCAGGAGATCGACCGTCGTTAATGATAGAAGAAAATTTGCGACTGGCCGATGCTCACGACGACGTGGAGTACCGAGATGCACGGGCCTCGCGGAGACCCGGCGTAGACAGGATAATTAATTGAACGAAGGCTTGATCGGCGGAGGGGGAGAGGGGGGCAATGCATCATCAACAGCGAGACACAATGAGCAACGAGAATATTTTATATGCATATAGATAACGTGTATTAGAGCCCGAAGCAACGATGATTATCGATTAACGTGACCACTTGACTGGAAAATCACGAGGGGGAGAGAGAGAGATTTGTTTAATACTCTCGCGTTATTTACAGTCGGGCGATCCGCTCTCGCGTCTCTGTTTTTTGCTAAAGGCCATTTTAGCCAATGTTCAACGACCACTGCGTTACTACCCCTACTCGATTTCTCCTATATATACTCGAAATTAATCATCACTACATATCGGGAACGAATTACGTTTAATTTTCTCTTTTTTTTTTTACAAATCCTCAGACCTAAAAAAAATACCATTGGTCATTATCATTGGCTTGTAAAATGTATAGTAAAAAATATTATTGTAAAAAAATGTAATTGCTCGTGCCAGTCGATATGTAGCAAAAAAAAAAAAATATAGCGACGTAGATAATAAAATGATTTAATGTGCAATTACCCTTTTATATGTTGTTGTTTTTTTTAACGCAAAAAAGTAATGTTATCGATATCGATAAAAAAAAATGTACCCTGAGGAATTATCGTCCGGCACGCTTATTTTTTTATATAGCTCGCAAAAATTTCATGATGTTGAATTTTCCGTCGTTGGAATGCAACGAAAATCGATTTTTCATTTTCGACCTGGGCTTAAATGGGCACGAGAAGCAAGAGCAATACTGAAAATGAAAATTTACAAAATCCATTTCCGCTGCTTTCCAACGATGCACAAACTTCAACATCATAAAATTTCATCATACTGATAACAAAATTACGTAATTCATAATAACTATGTTTGTTTACGATTTTTATTCGAACTTTATAGAATTGCAATTTGAGCAAATTCCTTGTTTTTTTTTTCGTTTTTTTTTATCATTGTCACGCTATGGAAGGGAATTAAAGAGGCGTGTTGCTCGGGAATGTCTACGAGTATAATAAAGCGTGCAAGCGCATGAACTTAAGGTAGTAGTCTGGTAACTTAAGCCGATTTTCATGTCTTTTTTGAAGGGTGTTTTTTTTGTAGGAAAATAAAGATGAATCGTTTTAGATATTTAGGATGTTTTTATTTACATATTAAAGATACAAAAAAAAATTTTGTTGAAAAAATTTAATAGTTTATTATTATTATTATTATTATTGATCGCAGTTGGCACCTCGAAAAAAAAGCGCGTGGGTGGCCCCGGTGATTTTGGCTCTTGATGTTATCTGAAATAAAAAATTCTTGATAATTCTTGATCTATAGACATGTCATTCTGGTCGGAACTACTGAAGTTAAATTTCGTGGATAAATAACAAAATGGCGGACTTTGGAAAAAAAAGTTTATTTCCAAGTTTTTTTTTTGGTCGGAACTACTGAAGTTAAATTTCATGGATAAATAACAAAATAGCGGACTTTGGGAAAAAACTTTTTTTTTCCAAAGTCCGCCATTTTGTTATTTATCCATGAAATTTAACTTCAGTAGTTCCGACCAAAAAAAAAACTTGGAAAAAACATGGATAAATAACAAAATAGCGGACTTTGGGAAAAAACTTTTTTTTTCCAAAGTCCGCCATTTTGTTATTTATCCATGAAATTTAACTTCAGTAGTTCCGACCAGAATGACATGTCTATAGATTAAGAATTATCAAGAATTTTTGATTTCAGATAACATCAAGAGCCAAAATCACCGGGGCCACCCACGCGCTTTTTTTTCAAGGTGCCAACTTCGATCAATAATAATAATAATAATAAACTATTAAATCTTTCAAAATTTTTTTTTTTTGTATCTTTAATATGTAAATAAAAGCATCATAAATATCCAATACGATTCATTTTTATTTTCCTACAAAAAAAACGCCCTCCAAAAAAAACATGAAAATCGGCTTAAGTTACCAGACTACTACCTTAATTGCGTTATCAACGTATATGACGATCATTTTAGTATGGCAAGAGGAGAAAAACCAATGGATTCGTGGAAATCTCGTTTCGTGCAACCCGATTGATTTGGTAAGGTTGCGAGATTTATCGTCATTGTAGAATCATCATAATCACTTCCGAAAAAGATTCTAATCGAACGTTATAATATATGTGACAATGTAACACGGTCATTTGGTAAATGACTCACTGTCACGGAACATATATGCCACTGTTGATTTTTCTGTTAATGACTGTTTTTTTTTACGATGCAATGCCAGAGAAATTTAGGTTTTTTTTTGTTGATACAAAATATCACATATAATCCTCCCATCATTTACCCACAGACTAACGGACTCTCGAGCACTTCGCGTATATCACTATATCGTTGGTGTTGGCGGAGCAGAAATTCGACATATAGAGCCAGAAACGTTCGTGGACAATGATTTGCCCGCGAAACTATTACGGCTGACCGTAGAATTAAGCGAGCGTTAAAGGAGACCCCCCGCTCAATGCGTAGTGCGCGGGCACCCCTGCCAAAATTTTCGCACCCAGCGTTTATATATCAGCGATGAAAAAAAGGACAAAAAATGTTTCTAGACAGCTAAAAAACATCGCGACGTGTATCGATCAGAAATTTCGGTCGAAAATTCAAAAAATCAATGGGATAAACGCAAAAATCGAAAAAATCACTTTTTGGACGGTTTTCAATAAAATTTTGAGTTTTTCAAGGAAATGGTTACTGAATTCGTAATCAGCGAGTCAAAATACATCGAAATAGCGTGCTAAAAGAAAATTTTAAAATTCAAAATTTTTTTGCATTTCGGCTAAACAGAAGTGGCTTCACTAAAAGCGCTGTAACGTTGCTTCCCGATGGAGTTGGAACCCCACTCTGTGCTCATTCTTTTCGTGATCGAACACCCTTTAAAATGGCGCTTGAATCATTGTGCTATCATTATTTTTCGATTTTTCACAGATTTTTAAAGTCCCACCATCGATTTTTGCGAATTTTTCCATACATACCCCTTCTCATTTTTTTCGTCTATTTTCAACCTGCTCTCACGGCTGCAATAATTGAGATATCGGGATGATCCGAAATGCATTCTTTAAGTCTACTCGAGACGTTTTGAAAACGCTCGTCAAAACCGAAAATCGATCAAACGGGAGCCAAATTATAACCATTTGAAATTTCGAGATTTTTAGGTTTCCGAAAAGTGGGCAAAAAATGCCAAAAAAAATGTGTCTTTTTTTTTTTCAATGTTTCGTTACCCTATTCGATCGGAAATTTTCCGCTGATTACGAGTAACACCGAGTTTTTCCCGAAAACTTGAAAAATTATTGGGAAAAACGCAAAAATCGAAAAAATCACTTTTCAAGGAAACGGCTACTGAATTAGTAATCAGCGATTCAAAATACATGGATATAATGTATGTCACAATGTCACACGGTTATTTGGTAAATGACTCACTGACACAGGACATATATGCCAGTGTTGATTTTTCTGTTAATGACTGGTTTTTTTTTTGTACGATGAAATGCCAGAGAAATTTAACTTTTGTTTGATGATACAAAATACCACTTATTTTGTATCATCAAAAAAAAAAAAACAAAAAAAAAATTGAAGTTCTCTCTAAAGTTTATTAGAAATAAAATATTTCATTCATTTATGAATGTGACGTATTTTGAATATTTTTTTTTCTACACGAACTGTCGATCGCGATTTGAGAAAATCCTGCTGAATTTACATAACGAAAATTTTCGTTTTTCCGTCTCCTGTATGCGTACGTGAGTTTTAGCGAAAAGCACACATCCTTCCCTAGGGGGTTCCCCGATTTTTCTCTCTCTCTCTTTCTCCGTTGCTTGCGATTCTCCCTTCCCAAATGGAGCACGTAAAATTACGTATACGAATTCTCCCCGCAATTCTCGACGAAATTAACATTGTTCGAATTCCAGCACGACCGACAGAGGGCGTTAAATCATGGATGCACCGGGGGGCTGGAAGTCTGCGCGAAAAGTTTCTCTCTCTCACAATTTATATTTCGGTAATACACGCTACGGCATCGCGTAAAAGGCCGTGTAATTATTTGCGCGGACCATTGGAAAATGCGTTACGAAAAAAACAAGAAGAAACAAAAATTCATTTTTCTTCCGTAAGTTTAGCGAGGAAAAAAAAAAGAAGAAAAATCGTGAAATAAACAAACACAACAATGTCTCATATTGTCTATTGAACTTGCTGATTCATTGTTCATTTTTCTATCTTTTTTTTTTTTAAGTTATCATTTCGGAACGGTGGATATTAGAACGTTGTCGCGATATTTCATGTTATTTTCCTCATCCGGTAACAATTAGAGATATATTCAGTTCACGTAATACCTCGATGATTCTACCTAGATTCAGGATATCACGGTCAATTATCGAAATCTCCGGTTTCCTGTTGTGCTCGACTCGACGAACGAAGGTCGACGATTCCAGAATTTATATATTGTTGCTCCACCCCCCCACCGCGATATTATCCACGAAGCATAGACGATATTGTTCATCTGACTGATATAAATATGAGAGACGAGCGATCTTTTCGACATTAGTCTGACAAACAACGAAGCAGTGAAGTACGTGTGGTGGCGAAAAAAATAAAATAAAAAATAAAATAATTTTTCTACATCAACGAAAAGACCGGAAACAATGAAGATCGCTGCGATTGTCGTTGGTCTATTTCTCGCCACTGTGGCGGTAAGTAATTTTTCATTCGATCAATGGTCTATTTGTTTTTTTTTTTTTTTTTTAATTGCCATGTGAGAATAAAAATGTTGTTGAAATTGTTGACAACATTTTAGACGGCGGAAGAGTCATGTCCGTTGGCATTAGTGTTGCAAAAGCATATTCAGACGTGCGTCGAATTGAAACAACCATCGGAAGGTAAATAAAGGAAAATATTTTGACGGGGCACGCGACAACCCGAAAAAGCAAAATTTACAGAAATATCGTTTTTCTTTTTTTCTTCTTTTCTTGCCTTGCGTAAAAATGATCGGTAAAAACATTTATAGAAACGCTGCAACTCATGGAGGCGGACAAGGTCGAGACGAGCGTCGATGCTAAATGCTTCTTCGCTTGCATGATGAAAGAGGCCGGTTTTGTGAGTTTTAATCAAAGCGAGAAGCTAACATTTGTACATTCAAAGTCGTGATAAAAAAAAAAATGTTAAAATAACGAAGAAGCAAAAAAGTGATGAAAATAAAAATAAATCTCTTGTCCAGATGCACAATGCGAAACTGAATTTCGACAATGTTGAGGGAGCATTGAAATCTGCCAAAAACCAAGAAATGGCCGGCACAGTCCTTGAAGCGATAAAGAGTTGCAAAGACGAGTGTAAGAATGTTTTTTTAATTCCGAAAAAAAAATATAAATAATTATTTTGTGTTGACACTGATAACGAACGTTTTTTGGTTTTTTTTTTTGCTTCGCTCGTTACAGCGGAAGTTTCGGACGACGAGTGCGAGGTGGCCGGGAATTATGCAAAGTGCATGAGAGCGAAGAAGGCCATGCTGATGCATTAGTGAAAACCGCACTTTAACGGAGCAACACATTTCTTTCTCTCCAGATCTTCGAAACCGGAAGAACCACAGCGGGCAGTAATTTCGTTGTGAACATTTCGATCGTTGTTATTATTATTATCGCTCGAACGATAACGTAATCGTGAAACGTGTCACGCGACGTTTTGTGATAATCGAGAAAAATACGTAATAAGCACGTAGATAGAAATGCTAATAAAAAAAATAGTTGCGCAATAATAAAAAAAAAATATAAGCCTCAGTTATTTGTTACAACTGTCTGCATACCGAAATCCTCGATTAATCGAAGCTAAAAACGAAAAATTGTCAAGTTAAGAAAAAAACACCGCTAAATTTATAATTACTCCATTGTTTCTGATTGGAAATTTGTTCTTTTTTTGTTGTTTTTTTTTTTCAAACTTGGCGATCTTTCTTATATTCAAATATTCCTTTTATAATTTTCGTGAAATTCCTAGTGTCCTATACCGAAATCCTCGATTAATCGAAGCCAAAAACGAAAAATTGTCAAGTTAACAAAAAAACACCGCCAAATTTACAATTACTCCATTGTTTCTGATTGAAAATTTGTTCGTTTTTTTTTTTTTTTTTTCAAACTTGGCGATCATTCTTATTTTCAAATATTCCTTTTATCATTTTCGTGAAATTCCTAGTGTCCGATACCGAAATTCTCGATTAAGGCGGTAGTCTGGTCTAGAGCGAGATTTTCGACGTCATTTCTAATGTGCAATAACGTTTAAACCGTTGTAGTTGTCTTGATGAAAATTTACACGTGCATTTATTGATCCTTAGAGAATACTTGTACATTAAAAAAAAAAAATTGTTAAATTGACAATTTTTGTTTTTAGCTTCGATTAAGGTAGTAGTCTGGTAACTTAAGCCGATTTTCATGTCTTTTTTGGAGGGCGTTTTTTTGTAGGAAAATAAAAATGAATCGTTTTGGATATTAGGATGTTTTTATTTACATATTAAAGATACAAAAAAAAAATTTTGTAAATATTTAATAGTTTATTATTATTATTATTATTGATCGGAGTTGGCACCTCGAAAAAGAAGCGCGTGGGTGGCCCCGGTGATTTTGGCTCTTGATGTGATCTATAATAAAAAATTCTTGATAATTCTTAATCTGTAGACATGTCATTCTGGTCGGAACTACTGAAGTTAAATTTCATGGATAAATAACAAAATGGAAAAGGACTTTTTTTTCCAAAGTCCGCCATTTTGTTATTTATCCATGAAATTTAACTTCAGTAGTTCCGACCAGAATGACATGTCTATAGATTAAGAATAACAAAATGAAGGACTTTGGAAAAAAGTTTTTTTTTCCAAAGTCCACCATTTTGTTATTTATCCATGAAATTTAACTTCAGTAGTTCCGACCAGAATGACATGTCTATAGATTAAGAATTATCAAGAATTTTTGATTTCAGATAACATCAAGAGCCAAAATCACCGGGGCCACCCACGCACTTTTTTTTCGAGGTGCCAACTTCGATCAATAATAATAATAATAATAATAATAAACTATCAAATTTTTTCAAAAATTTTTTTTTTTGTATCTTTAATATGTAAATAAAAACATCCTAAATATCCAAAACGATTCATTTGTATTTTCCTACAAAAAAACGCCCTCCAATAAAGACATGAAAATCGGCTTAAGTTACCAGACTACTACCTTAATCGAAGCTAAAAACAAAAATTGTCAATTTAACAAAGAAACACCGCCAAATTTACAATTATTCCATTGTTTCTGATTGAAAATTAGTTTTTTTTTTTTTTTTCAAACTTGGCGATCTTTCTTATATTCAAATATTCCTTTTATCATTTTCGTGAAATTCCTAGTGTCCTATACCGAAATCCTCGATTAATCGAAGCTAAAAACGAAAAATTGTTAAGTTAACAAAAAAACACCGCTAAATTTACAATTACTCCATTGTTTCTGATGGAAAATTTGTGGTTTTTTTCTTCAAACTTGACGATCTTTCTTATATTCAAATATTCCTCTTATCATTTTCGTGAAATTCCTAGTGTCCTATACCGAAATCCTCGATTAATCGAAGCTAAAAACGAAAAATTGTCAAGTCAACAAAGAAACACCGCCAAATTTACAATTACTTCATCGTTTCTGATTGCAAATTTGTTCTTTTTTTTGTTATTTTTTTTTCTTTTCAAACTTGACGATCTTTCTTATATTCAAATATTCCTTTTATCATTTTCGTGAAATTCCTAGTGTCCTATACCGAAATCCTCGATAAATCGAAGCTAAAAACGAAAAATTGTCAACTTAACGAAGAAACACCGCCAAATTTACAACTACTCCATTGTTTCTGATTGAAAATTCGTTCTTTTTTTTTTTTGTTGTTTTCTTCAAAACTGGCGCGCTTTCCTAAATTCAAATATTCCTTTCATCATTTTCGTGAAATTCCTAGTGTCCATATACGTCCGATCGTTATATTGGCTGCGCCGCCCGTAAACTACGTGACCATATAGCGGATAACCTGAGAGACAATGTCGTGAACCTGGTAGTGGCCTTAGGTTGGCTTATAGGTTCGTGCTTGAACGTTTTTAGGTTTGGTCCTCTTGATGACCGGGGTACTTTGGCTGCAAGAGCCATAACCGCGACTATAATGCCGTACGTGCTCGAGAGGGGGGGGGGGGGGGGAAGAGCGATCAAGATGAGGAGACCGAAAGAGAAGGGAAGAAGAAAGAGTGTTTTGGCTGTTGTGTTTATGGGCGTTGTATAGCCTTCAGCTCGCTGCGCTGGAGCAAATGACCCGAGCGTTATACCCGCGTGTGCGAGTTTAGAGAATGTGTTCTGACGTTGAATCCGTTATCCGTGTGTCTCACTTTCGTTAGTGGCAAAAGTTGAACGACTAGAGAGAGAGAGAGAGAGAGAGAGAGAGAAAGAGATAGAGAAGGGTAAGAGAGAAAAGCTTTGTCTGTGTGGTAAAGAGAGGTTAGGTCGTATAGTTAGGCCAAAAGTTGGAAACTCGAAGCGACGCGCTGTCGTTCGGGGCACTTATGCAAATGGACCCAACCAGGCTGGTTTACATCAGAGCAGGGTCGAGGAGAGTTTCCCCCATGGGCTTTTTGTTTGCCGCCTCTCCCGTCTCACTCTTTATCGCGATATATATACGCCAAGGTGTAAGTGACGCGAGGTGGCATGTTAACCAGAAGCATCGCTAAAGTTACGATACAAGAACTAAAACGCTTTGTGTGCGTGCGTTCGGGTGTGTGTGTGTGTGTGTGTGTTTGCCAAGACCAACAGGGGTAGCCATCATCCCTTATTCTCCTAGTCCCTCTTATCCTTGTTGTGTATATAAAGTGTCGGCAATGGCAAAGTTTACAAAGTCGCGATATCGTCGTTTAGTCGACTGTCGAGGGATCAGGTGTAACGTCACGGAAAGAATAATGAAACGACGATGTAGGAGAGACAATTCATGCCGGAACCCTGTACGGAAATTTATTAGGGGAATCCCGATTTCCAGGAACATCCCAATCGGGATTTGTTAATGATGACCTAAAAAGGAGGCAGTCCCTGATAGATCCTGGATCACAGGCTGTTTCACGATGCGGTCTTTCAATTCACAAATTTTCTTTTTTCTCGTTTTTCGTAACGCTTCGATACCCTCTCATCGGAGACTCTTCGCTGATTACGAATGCCGCCGGGTTTTTGTCGAGAACTCAAAAAATCAATGGGAAAAAACGCGAAAATTCGAAAAGATCACTTTTCGAACGATTTCCAACGGAATTTTGATTTTCTCAAGGAAATGGCTAGTGAATTAGCAATCAGCGAGTCAAAATACATCGATATAGCGTCTTAAGAGAAAATTTAAAAATTCAAAATTTTTTTACTTTTCGGCCAAACAGAAGTGGTTTCACTAAAATCGCTGTGACGTTGCTTCCCGATGGAATTGGAACCCCACTCTGTGCTCATTCTTTTCGTTATCGAAAACCCTTTACAATGGCGCTTGAATCATTGTGCTATGATTATTTTTCGATTTTTCACAGATTTTTAAAGTCGGATCATCGATTTTTGCGAATTTCTCCATACATACCCCTTCTCATTTTTTTCGCCGATTTTCAACCTGCTCTCACGGCTACAATAATTGAGATATCGGGATGATCCAAAAAGCATTCTCTAAGTCTACTCGAGACGTTTTGAAAACGCTCGTCAAACCCCAAAATCGATGAAACGGGAGCCAAGTTATGACCATTTGAAATTTCGAGATTTTTAGGTTTTCGAAAAGGTGGGCAAAAAATTACAAAAAAATTATTTTCTCTTTTTTCAATGTTTCGATACCCTATTCGATCGGAAATTTTCCGCTGATTACGAATAACACCGAGTTTTAATCGAAATCTCAATATATCAATGAGAAAACGGCGAAAAACGAAAAAAGTCACTTTCTGGACGATTTTCAATGAAATTTCGAGTTTTCCAAAGAAATGGCCACTGAATTCGTAATCAGCGAGTCAAAATACATCGAAATAGTGTACTAAATGAAAATTAAAAAATTCAAAATTTTTCTGCATTTCGGCCAAAGAGAAGTGGCTTCACAAAAATCGCTGTAACGTTGCTTCCCGATGGAGTTGGAACCCCACTCTGTACTCATTCTTTTCGTGATCGAAAACCCTTTAAAATGGCGCTTGAATCATTGTGCTATCATTATTTTTCGATTTTTCACAGATTTTTGAAGTGGGACCATCGATTTTTGCGAATTTCTCCATACATGCCCCTTCTCATTTTTTTCGCCGATTTTCAACCTGCTCTCACGGCTACAATAATTGAGATATCGGGATGATCCAAAATGCATTCTCTAAGTCTACTCGAGACGTTTTGAAAACGCTCTTCAAAACCCAAAATCGATCAAACGGGAGCCAAGTTATGACCATTTGAAATTTCGAGATTTTTAGGTTTTCGAAAAGGTGGGCAAGAAATTACAAAAAATTATTTTCACTTTTTTCAATGTTTCGATACCCTATTCGATCGGAAATTTTCCGCTGGTTACGAATAACATCGAGTTTTAGTCGAAATTTCAAAATATCAATGTTAAAAAGGCGAAAAACGAAAAAAATTACTTTTTGGACGATTTTCAATGAAATTTCGAGTTTCTCAAAGAAATGGCCACTGAATTAGTAATCAGCGAGTCAAAATACATCGATATAGCGTGCTAAAAGAAAATTCAAAAATTCAAAATTTTTTTACATTTCAGGCAAACAGAAGTGGCTTCACAAAAATCGCTGTAACGTTGCTTCCCGATGGAGTTTCAACCCCACTCTGTGCTCATTCTTTTCGTAACCGTTCAACCTTTAAAATGCCGCTTCGTTTATTGAGCTACGATTTTTTTTCGATTTTTCATAGATTTTCAAAGTTGGACCATCGATTTTTGCGAATTTCTCCCATACCCCTTCTCATTTTCTTTCGCCGATTTTCAAGATGACGTTGCAGACGCAATAATTGAAATATCGGGATGACTCAAACGGCGTTCTCTAAGTCTACTCAAGACGTTTACAAAAAACCGCTCAAAACCCAAAATCGATCAAACGGCAGTCAAGTTATGGCCATTTGAATTTTCGCTATTTTTAGGTTTCTGCAAAAGTGAGCAAAAAATTTGAAAAAAAATTTTTTCCGTTCTTTGCAATGTCTCGATACCCTAGTCTGCCGGAAATTTTCCGCTGATTACTAATAACACCGAGTTTCAGCTCGCATTGGCTTTTAACAATTCATCATATGGGTTATAAGGGTTAAATGTTTTGTTGATATTGAATTACGATTTTGAAAGCGTGATAACGATCTTTCGATCCGATAAAATTTTTCCAGGATTGATATCAATGTTGTAGAATTGATAACAATTTTCTGACAATCTATTATTACGTCTAATCACGATTTTTGGAAGACTGACAATGATTTTTCATTCTAACAAACGTTCGATTTAACGACATTTAATTAAGGGTGGACGATCGCCGTCTCTTTCTTTCTTTTTCTTTCGCCCCATGGCGGAATTTGCCGAAGCGAATTCCCTTCAATGCCCCGGGGCCGGGGGGAGGTCATTCGGTCGAATGTCGAAGCAATAACTGCGTCTATGGGACAAGAGCGAGAGAGACAAAACTCTGAACTGACTCGTCGAAATATATATACGCGCAGACGGATTGCCACCCAACCGCCCAAACGCTCCTCTGTCGCGAGCACATCGGAAACCCGACGAGAATTCCATGGGATTCTCGGGTGAAATTAACATCGCTAGGATTCCAAAGGGCCACCGGTTGTTGAGGACCATGAATAACTAAGGTTACTAACCAGCAAGGGGTGAAGAACGATTTTGCAAAAGTGTCATCAAATGTTCACATGAACATAATTTAATTTTTGTCAATTCTCGAGCTTTCTCTAGACATTAAATTTTGTTTGTCGAAAATCCTATCGACGAATTGGCAATATTTTTGTTAAATTTTAAGCAGCAAATTACGTGGTATCAATGAAATCTAACACGACCAATTATATTGGATGAAAATTACCGTTAAATTTTATCGACCTTTCTTCTTCTTCTTTTTGTTTTTTTTTGTCGTGCGTCTGCCAACAATGGTCGTCGAGTCAATGGCCATAAGCCACCGAGTGCGAAGTGTGAGAGTCCGCGGGTAAAATCGTGGAAACGAGAAAAGAGAAGATGACGAGACGAAGGAGAAAGATAGAAGAGGAGCGAGAGACAGGCAAAAGTCAGAATGAGTTCTGAATTTGCTTGCGAGAGAGTCTCTGTGAGCGCGAGAGAAAGTTTACTTCCGACGAAACGACAGCTAATAAACCTAACTGCCATAAAGACACCCCCGCGGCCACGACGATGACGACGACGACGCGGGCCAACTCGGGAGATAATTTTACGCCGTTAATCCTCCTATCCTTTACCCACAGGACTAACGGACTCATGAGCACTTCGCGCAGATCACTATATCGTTGTGTCGGGCGGAGGAGAAATTCGATATATATAGCTAGAAACGTTCGTGGATAATAATTTGCCCGCGAAACTATTACGGCTGACCGTAAAATTAAGCGAGCGTTAAAGGAGACCCCCCGCTCAATGCGTAGTGCGCGGGCACCCCTCACGAAATTTTCGTCCCGGCGTGTATACACACTCACCCGAAACAAAAAAGCGGTACACTTAAAATTTGGAAAAAAATCACTAAATTTCAAATGACGGTAACTGCGTAAATAATGAAGAGAGAGAGGTCTTTAAAAAATGAAAATAAAGCTTGGAATCTCTAGTTAAAGGATCGATTCATTTCAATGTTGCGAGATAAATTTATTGAAAATGGCGGATGACAAAGCGAGAGCATGCGGAATTGAAAAATATTGGTCCGAGTTTGCGACGACCCATGGCGTGAGTCAGGTGTCGCAACACAATGGGATAAAAAGCATGTGATAGTACGGAGTCTCCTCGTTAAAATGCTTTTTTAATCGTTTCGATACGATGATTTTTCGCCGAGTTATTCGCATTCGAAGAAAAAGGATGTTCTTTACTTTAAAACTCAAAAATGTCGAAATTTCAAATGGTCATAACTCGGTTCCCGTTTCATCGATTTTGGGTTTTGACCGGTGTTTTCAAAGCGTTTTGAGTAGACTTAGAGAATGCATTTTGGATCATCCCGATATCTCAATTATTGTAGCCGTGAGAGCAATTTGTTCGGTTTGGTTTGGTTTATTTTCAAAACAAACCAAACCAACTGCCGAACAAACTGCTCGGGTTTCGGAGAATACTCAAAAATGTCGAAATTTCAAATGGTCATAACTCGGTTCCCGTTTCATCGATTTTGGGTTTTGACCGGTGTTTTCAAAGCGTCTCGAGTAGACTTAGAGAATGCATTTTGGATCATCCCGATATCTCAATTATTGTAGCCGTGAGAGCAATTTGTTTGGTTTGGTCTGGTTTGTTTTCCAAACAAACCAAACCAACTGCCGAACAAACTGCTCGGTTGTCGGAGAAAACTCAAAAATGTCGAAATTTCAAATAGTCATAACTCGGTTTCCGTTTCATCGATTTTGGGTTTTGACCGGTGTTTTCAAAGCGTCTCGAGTAGACTTAGAGAATGCATTTTGGATCATCCCGATATCTCAATTATTGTAGCCGTGAGAGCAATTTGTTCGGTTTGGTCTGGTTTGTTTTCCAAACAAACCAAACCAACTGCCGAACAAACTGCTCGGTTGTCGGAGAAAACTCAAAAATGTCAAAATTTCAAATGGTCATAACTTTGGGCGGACTTTGGAAAAAAAAGTTTTTTCCCAAAGTCCGCCATTTTGTTATTTATCCATGAAATTTAACTTCAGTAGTTCCGACCAGAATGACATGTCTATAGATTAAGAATTGTCAAGAATTTTTTATTTCAGATAACATCAAGAGCCAAAATCACCGGGGCCACCCACGCGCTTTTTTTTCGCGGTGCCAACTTCGAACAATAATAATAATAATAATGAACTATTAAATTTTGTCAACAAAATTTTTTTTTGTATCTTTAATATGTAAATAAAAACATCCTAAATATCCAAAACGATTCATTTTTATTTTCCTACAAAAAAACGCCTTCCAAAAAAGACATGAAAATCGGCTTAAGTTACCAGACCACTACCTTAAGGATATGGCTACTGGATTCATAGTCATCGAGTCGAAATACAATGAAATAGCGTCCTAGAAGTAAATTTAAAGAATTAAAATCTTTGCATTTCGGCAAAAAAGAAGTGGCTGCACTAAGAGGTTGTTTGTTTTTTTCACGAAAACATAGTTTTCTTCACGAGGAAGCAATAAAATTGGTATAAAAACAGAGTGCTCTGTTATTTCGTTGATATGCGAAGTACGAAAATGAAAATGCGCGTGTAACGTTTCGCGAGCTCTCTGATAAAGTCAAACGAGCCAATATGTACCGGGAAATCGAAGAGTTACGACGAACCGAGGGATTACAGTTAGTATAGAAGAGGTATATATATTATATATACACACACACACACACATATATATATATATATATATATATATATATATATATAGCAGCGAGAGGTGGAATGCTGCGAAGAGCAAAACGGGAAGGTCCATGCCCTGCTGTCTGTGTCTCTAGCCAGAATCGATTTTAGGCGCGCGGTTCTGGACCACCATAGGTGCGTGCGGGAGGGAAAATCCTCTCCCTTTCTCTCTCTCTCTCTCTCTCTCGCTCCGTCTTTCTCCCTCTAATATACCGGGACTCCGGAACTGGTCGGTGAGAGGACTCTCTGCGAGCGTCCGTCGACGTGAAAATGTGCCACACACACAAGTACACAGGAAACAGGACGGACAGACAGACTGACTGCAGAGAGTGTTTTCGGTCTACTACAGAGTGAATCATTTTTTTTTACGGATCACATACTCCTTCGTTTTTATAAAACGGAGAAAAGAAAAACACGATTCCAAAACCCTTTTCGAGGGCGTGCGTGAAGCTCGTATGTGAAGAGCAATGTAAAGAGAGACTTGGATGAAGTAAAGATGGGAAATTCGATCGAATTTAAAAGCGGAGTACGAGGGACAATGAAAAAAAAATATCTTCAGAACGTTCGGTAAGTGCAAATTTTCGATAACTTGTCTTTCATCGATAATAATGATTCTTGCAAAAAATAAAATAAAATAAAACAATTCCAAAAGTCTAAAACGAGCAATTTTTTTAAATATTTGTTTTTTTTTCACAAAATAAAACAGATACTTAAAAAACGAAACTTTTGCAATATTTTTATACCAATCTGAATATTTTTTAATGATTTTTTCAACAAAAAAAAACTGTTCTTTCGACTTTCAATCGTCAACTTTGCCCTCTGACATTTTGTCCATTTGTTAAAGAAAAAAAAAAACAATGAAACAATTATGAAAGAGTGAAATTAAACAGACTTCAATTTCGTCCAATATTAGCTCAAAGAGGGCGAGAAAGTAAGGGGGAAAAAAAATGAAATTTACCGAGGCAGCAAACGACGTCTGGTAGCCAAGAGGTTTCTGATAAGGAGTGATAGATAATACAGATAGTACTGAGGTACACGGTGTGTACTATTATATAAACACACATACACACAACAGTAGCGAGTAGTTTGTCTGGCCTCTCGCGAAGCGGCGAGACATCACAGAAACGTTTTAACGTTCTTTTCGTTATCAACGAGTACACGACGATTCTCCCACCGGTTTCCCGCATTTTGCTGGTTATACCGTCAGAAAATGGACGAGCGGACATATTTCGCTCGATTCACCGATTGCGCGAGTAACGACAAAACAACTTTTGCACGAGACACGTGAACGCCTACGGTTTCTAAAAGGAACTTCAATATTACAGATTGTCATAAGCGGACAGTCGAGTATCCTCGCAAATTGTATTTTCACGAAAAAATCTTTGGTCAATTGTCTCGGGAGAAAAGTGGCTAAAGCAAAAAATCCTCTATTAGGATGACACGAAATGTGTATAATATAATTAATCGTATGGAATTAATAAACAAAATAACGTTTAATTTAAGGGATTATACGCAGTTGGAAATTTCAAAAAAATCGATTTTTCTTTTATTCCATTTTCGGAATGTACATATATTTCAGTATATTCTCTGAAAATTTCAAATCGATCCGGCAAATATTCTTGGAGATACATGCATATTTGTAAGTACACTCGGAGCGTTACAAAGTAGGCGGCCTAAACTCTGAACGCGTTTTTCTCAAAACGGTGTTTTCAAAGACGGTGAGCACGATTTCTCGAAAAACGGCTCAACCGATCGGTCTGCAATTTTAACACAACCTTCTCAGATGTATTCTTCGGGTATCGATCGAAGGAATAAGATTTCCGATAATTATTTCTATTTTTTTTAAACAATTTAACGAAAAAATTTTCGTCGAAAATTGGAACTTTTCTTTTTGGAGTCGCCACTTTGTTAAAAATCAAAATTTCGACTATTCCTTCGATCAATGCCTAGATTTATCTATCCACTAATACAATCTTTTTGGCTTTTTTATTTTGGATAATCCAAACCGGAGATATCGTGCTCAACGCCAGACACCTTTTTTCGAGGAGCTCTCCTAGATCGGCTGTAGCAGCTTTAAAAATCATTATTTTTACAAAAAAATAAAATAAAAATAAAGTTAAAAGTTACCGCAATACGTATATAAATTTTTACGTTACTAAATAAAAATGTCTTTCCAGGAAAAATTCTTGAAAAATCGCCTCTTTTCCGTCTCCTGACTCCGAATAACTCCTTAAGGGAGGAAATAGGGTTAGACGGTTCAAAAAATTGATTTTTTTTTAATTTCATAAATTGTTAGTAAAAGTATTGAAAAATATGTTCCCAAAATTTTAAATGGAAATTTCGACTCGTTCTATTGTTATAAGCCATTAAGGGGGGGGGGGGGGATAGGGTTAAGACAGCGTTTTCTCAATGATTTTCATGAATTTTTTTCTAGTATAAAAAATGAATATAATTTATTGAAACTTTGAGAATATTTTATAGATATATTTAAGTATATACTATAAAATATTTATACATATATTTAAGTATATACTATGAAATATTAGCGACCCCATATTGCTTGTTTTACTTGGTACTATTTTTTCAAACGCGTTTTTCTGAAAACGACTTTTTTTGAACTTGCGTACACGCCAGTTTGAAAAGTTTTCAACCAATCGTTTTAAAAATTGGCAGTTACTTTCTTTATAGTATTGCGCTCTATATGAACCTAAAATCGGTATATTATCATCATTTGAAATAATTTTTTTTTTGCAATTAAAGTTGTAAAAAATGGCAAAAAATCATGCTTTTTTGTTTTGACCTCTGTAAGAAATTCAATTTTCTATTTTTTTGATAGCATTTAGGTTCATATAGAAGAGAGACATATAATAAAAGTGAATACCAACCTCGTTTGATTTCAGATGAAAATTGCGGCTTCCAGAATGTACGCAAAACGCTGAGTCTGATTGTGACCTGCAATATGGGGTTGCTAATATTTTCGGTGTTTTTCACGGAAATTCTTCAAAAATTTTATAGTATATACTTAAATATATGTATAAAATATTCTCAAAGTTTCAATAAATTATATTCATTTTTTATGCTATAAAAAAATTCATGAAAATCATTGAGAAAACGCTGTCCTAACCCTATTTCCCCCCTTAATGAAGATTTATCGAAAAATACTTGAAGAATTCAGCGACTCAATCGCTGCACCGTTAAAGACGTATTTCGATCATTTTCTCAAGTGGTCCAATCACGACGAACTCGATAAAAGCACGCGTGAAAAGCGTTTCGACGATTCTACGGCCACGGTCTAAAGCTCGATGACAATTTCATCCCACTATTATACACACGGACGACGAGGGAAAAAAAAAAAAGAAAAAAGTCAGTGTGCGGTTTAAGGTCCCGAAGGCAATATACCCTGGGATAGCCACTTACTTTTATTACTGCGCCGTTTATCGTTTTATGATAGCGGACAATTTTCCTATATCAGAGTCTACGAGGAGAAGATATGGTGGTTTCCCTTCTCCTTTTCTCATGTGAAACATTAAACTACCAGATTACACACAACTCTCTCTCTCTCTCTCTCTCTCTCTCTCTCTCTCTCTCACTATGTATTTAAGCATCAATAAATTTTCCTCTCTCTTTTCCTCTACGATCAAAGTTCGAGCTACTGAAATAAATATAAACTCTCGAGAACTGTCGTCAAAAGGGGGACTGGCGAAGGAGGATACCAAAAACTATCGGATGTTTTACGACAATCTGTCGTCGAACGTTCGGCAAGATCGAAATTCTAATTCACAGATGATCAAATAAAAAAGGAACATCGATGTTTTTCCTCTTCTTTAATCCCTCGTAAATCTCTCAAGTGTTTTCTTCGTCAAACAAACAGTTAATTCCGTGACATAGATAACTTCGACCTGGCATACGTTACGAGGTTGTTTTTTTTTTTTTTTTCCTTCAACGATTCTTGAGTAAATTGTCAAGTGTGTACTGAGCCCAAACACACGTCCGTTGGTAGTCCAGAGGCTCTATCGTTGACGATAAAGAGGGTCATTGCCTGGCCAAGAGAACTTTGCTTTTACTGGTACAACGCATATAATCCACTATATTTCTCCCCTTCCTCCCGTTTCCCGCGATCGCACTTGGCTGTGCGCGCTCGCAGGTAGTAGACGGATAAGATTTATCTTATCCCATATCCCCCCTCCCCCCCCCCCCACTCCCCGACAGTCAACGATCGCCAGAGAATCCTCTACATCCGGAACACGTTCTCTCTCGCGTTGACTTCTGTACGAGGCGTTCAACGGGAAACTCGACGGGAACAAAAATGTTTAATAAAAGATGAAAAGACTCGTTTTCCAAAAGTTTCTTTAAGCCACAGAATGAGGCAAAACATAATGAAAATACGGGAACGGAAGGGCGATGGAAAAGAACATGTTGTTTCAATTAAAATTTTATTTTTCAAACGAGGCATGCTGTTTTGATTCGTGAAATGTTGAATTTGCATTTACGATGAATCGTTACACGGGCGTTGAGCGCGTTAGTTCGCGCAAATTTTGGGCCACTCGGGACGAAACTTGTTGCGCGACTTGAAATACCGCGAAAAAGCTACAATGGATTTGATAATGAATTTATGGAAAAAATGGACATGAACACGTTTTGTATTTATCGTATTTTTGTATTCTTCGGAAAGTTCATACAAAATCATCGTCGTACTAGAGGATACGAAAAAAATCGCAGATGCAAATTGAAGCTTGCACGGTTCTTGCGTGCGAGATGAGTGAAAAATTGAAATAGCCCGTTTGTTCGCGAGGAAAACTACTCGTGAACGAGCAAGCGAGGAGGAAGCAATATGCAAGTTTGGATTTCAATCGTAAAGAACGAAAACAAAAAACGTACAAACACAACTTGGGCCAGATAAGACTGAAAGAAGCGGGGAAAACGATTTCCGCATCCGGTGACGGTCAGGAGGAAGTCGTGATAGTAAAGTGAAAGAAGAAAAATAATAATAAAGCGTGAATTCAGTGTGTGAAAGGGGTATCGAGAATCATAATCGTTAATCGGACACTATGCATTAAATCACGCGAGTGGCTTAATCGCGATATTCAATAAGTCTCGCATATATCACGACAAAAAACAAAACAAAAAAGAACAAGAGTTGGCAGCTAACGTTATGGCTATTAATAATTTATAATATTAATTTCTCCATGAAACACTCGCGGTTTAATTGACTCCAAAACGAATGACACGTCGATTACCAGCGGGCGAGAAAAATAAGTCCGAATCCCACACGCCTCGAGTGTTAAAACCCGCGAGTTAAGCCCTTTTATTCGTTAACCGTCGATTTAAATATAATAACAATAACGCATTGGAGAAATTAGAGTGTAAAGTAAGACAGCGGAGTTTAATATATAATGTAGCACTGGTAAAAAGCCTTTGAAACCAGCAAAAACAAAAAAAAGTTGCCGGCTAACGTTATTGCTATTAATAATTTATAATATTAATTTCTCCATCGAACACTCGCGATTTAATTGACTCCAAAACGAATCGCAGCGAAAACAAAAAAAAGTTGGCAGCTAACGTTATCGATATTAATAATATATTAATTTCTCCATCGAACACTCGCGATTTAAGGGGGGAAATAGGGTTAGATCGTTCAAAAAATCAATTTTTTTTTATTTCATAAATTGTTAGTAAAACTATTGAAAAATATGTTTCCAAAATTTTTAATGAAAATTCCGACTCGTTCTATTGTTATAAGCCATTAAAGTGAGTAGCTCTCCTTCAGGTCCCGAGCGCGCTATTTTTTCAAACGCGTTTTTCTGAAAACGACTTTTTTTGAACTTGCGTACACGCTAGTTTGAAAAGTTATCAACCAAACATTTTGAAAATTGGCAGTTACTTTCATCATAGTATTGCGCTCTATATGAACCTAAAATCGGAATATTATCATTATTTGAAATAATTTTTTTTTTGCAAATAAAGTTATAAAAAATGGCAAAAAATCATGCTTTTTTGTTTTGACCCCTGTAAAAAATTCAATTTTCTATTTTTTTGATAGCATTCAGGTTCATATAGAATAGAGACATATAATAAAAGTAAATTCCAACCTCATAACGGATTACGAGATTCCTTCGAGTTTTCCAGGTTTCCCGTGTCCAAATTCCAAATTTCCTGCTTCCCCATTTCCAAGTTCCCGATTCCAGATTTCGGATTTCCGATTTCCGAATTTATTTCCTGTTTTGAAATTCCAACACTTCCCCCTAATTACTCTTTTCCAGATTTCCAGATTTTCAATTTTTCAATTTCCAGATTTCCGCACCTCTAGTTTTTGAGTTTCCACATTTGCACTCTCCAGATTTGCCAATTTTCCAATTTTCACTTTTTCCAGTTTTCAAATTCCACATTTCCAGTTTTCAGATTTCAGATTCCTAATAATTTATAATGTTAATTTCTCCATCGAACACTCGCAATTTAATTGACTCCAAAACGAATGACACATCGATTGCCAGCGGGCGAGAAAAATAAGCCCGAATCCCACACGCCTCGAGTGTTAAAACCCGCAAGTTAAGCCCTTTTATTCGTTAACCATCGATTTAAATATAATAACAATAACGCATTCGAGAAATTAGAGTGTAAAGTAAGACAGCGGACTTCAATATATAATATAGCAATGGTAAAAAGCCTTCGAATGCACTAAAAAGAAAAAAAAGAAAAGACATCGTCTTCCAACACTGGTCTCGTTTTCGAATATTTTATGATTTACGTTTGTAGACCAGTCCAACGAGTTTTCAAATGACTCGTCGTTACTACACACAGTTGCAGCGTTAGTTTCTCTTCTTCAAAACGTTTTTTTTTCTTCTTTCTTTCCCCCTTTTCCATTCCGCAGCTGCCAAGTGGCTGAATAATTCGGGTTAAAAAACAAAACAAAGTGGTTTTTTCTTTTACACGTGACTTGCGGCGCTTTGGTCATTTTGTCAATTATTACATTTTTATTCTCTGCCCGTGCAACGGGCGAGAGGGATTAGAGAAAATTATTTTAAAAAAAAGTTTCAGCGATAAGGACCTGTGCAAAAAAAAAATCCACAATAAATTTATTATTGTTATTATTATGTAGAAAAAAAATAAATATGGAACACGGGAAGGAGTCACGCGTCGATAAACGCATAAACCCTGATGCACACGCCCGTGAGTCACTGCTCTCTTCTCTTGGGAGTGAATTTTTATTACAAACGTTTTACTCTAGTCTCGAATATAAAATGTGCTTAACCGTCGGACGGTCCAACTGGTATGCGCGAGGCTGTACGAGTGAAGCAAGAAAAACCTTCGCATTTCCTAACAAGATAAACTATAAATATAAATATAAATAATAATAATAATAATAATGATTTATTGTGTTCTCGGGACGAGTTTTCCATGCACATACGACGCATAAAGTTTCTGCAGCAATAACCGATGAGAAATGACAAAATGGCATGTGGGAGAAGCGAAAAAAAAAAAAAAATCCTAATAAAAAATAACCAATGTGGAATTTAAAGTGAAATTTCCAAAATAAAAAAAAGGGGGCGAGCTATCGTCCGACCGAATAGAGAGAAAAAAAATCGATTAAAATGAAAATTACTGCCGCCATTTTTGCTGCCTGTTCCTAATCTCGAGTTTTACGATAAAAAAAATAGAAAAGAAGAACACAAAATTCGAAGTTGCGACATTTAAAGGGAAGATAAGAACGAAATACGATACGAATTTGACAAAAAAATAATGTTGATTATTAAGATAGTCGATTACCAATTCAATATAAGAAGGATCCCCCCCCCCCCCCCCAATAACGTTATTATATTTTATAGACATATCGAAAAATATCAAAGTTTTTGCAGAAGAGAAGAAACTCGAGCTGCTCGTTCTCGTTCATTCATTCATGAGTAACCGCGAGACTTCCTATCTACACTGTGGAAGCAATATAACGGATATAAAGCTTTTCTGTTTTTGTTTTTTTTTTATTTTTATTTTATTTTTTCGTCCACCGTTGGGCGAGTCCCACTCGTGGATCAGGGCGCGAGAGGAGGATAAAGGAAAGGAGCAATAAAACGTTCTTTTGCGCTCAGGCAAACGAGTCGAACACATTTGTACATAAGGTGTGATCAAAACGTGTGTGTATATATATATATATATATATATCAGAGATTGCCCACGACAACGAGGACGGATTTGTTCGCGTACGCGCCAAATACGTAAAACAGGCGTGGGCAAAAGACGAATTTTTACTGAGCACCCACACGAAAAACTTCATCGAGCCTCGGACGATCTCCTCTCGTTCGTTTAAACGAGTTTCTTCACTTTACTCTCTCTCTCTCTCTCTCTCGTTCTCTCCTTTTTCTCCCTTATTGAAAACTTGCTCGCAGCCTTATGCCAACTCTTTTTATTCCCAACTCGAGTCTGAATTTACGAACGAGAAAAATATAACAATGTATTCATAATTGTGTCGTGTTATTGAGGGACAAAAAAAAAAGAAAAAAAAAATTGCCAACATCGAAATTTGCGATCTAAACTCACTTGGGCTGGCTCGATCAGTGAGAAAGTCCCATTTTTCTCATTTCTACGACCCTTACCTCCCAATTCGTCAAGATCACCGAAATTTTATGGATTCAAAAAAATACCGCACGAAAAAAAAAGGAAAGAAAAAACAGTAATATTTAGGGAAATGCCAATAAATAAATGTTAAAAAAAACATGGCGACCAATAATTGTCCTGTTTTTCTTTCACATATATTTTGTCAAATTTTAATAAATCAATGGCGGACGAATTGAGACGTCGTAATTCGTTTGTTATTAATTTTTTTCGTACACCAAGTACACTTCCTTCATTGCAGATTCACCGCCATCAGGATCCTTTGACTTTTGACCAGTTTCCAGCGTTCATTTCAAAAGATACCAAAGTTTTTCTGTTTCCTAATGGCGCAGACTGCGTGAAAAATTAATTATTAGCAGGTTAAATTAGAAGAGACAACCGTACCCTGAATTGAGACGTTTTAATTCGTTTGTTATTAATTTTTTCGTACACCAAGTACACTTTCTTCACTGCAGATTCACCGCCATCAGGATCCCTTGACTTTTGACCAGTTTCCAGCGTTCATTTCAAAAGATACCAAAGTTCTTCTATTTTCTAAAGGTCCTACCTGTGTGAAAAGTGAATTATTAGCAGGTTAATTAGAAAAGACAACCGTACCCCGAATTGAAACGACGTAATTCGTTTGTTATTAATTTTTTCGTATACCAAGTACACTTTCTTCACTGCAGATTTACCGCCATCAGGATCCCTTGACTTTTGACCAGTTTTCAGCGTTCATTTCAAAAGGTACCAAAGTTTTTCTGTTTCCTAATGGCGCTGACCGTGTGAAAAATTAATTATTAGAAGGTTAAATTAGAAAAGACAACCGTACCCCGAATTGAGACGTTTTAATTCGTTTGTTATTCATTTTTTCGTACACCAAGTACACTTTCCTCACTGCGGATTCACCGCCATTAGGATCCCTTGACTTTTGACCAGTTTCTAGCGTTCATTTCAAAAGATACCAAAGTTTTTCTGTTTCCTAATGGCGCTGATTGTGTGAAAAATTACTTATTAGAAGGTTAAATTAGAAAAGAGAACTGTGCGTAAGAAGAATCGTTTGGCTAAATCGCGTGAACGGCGATTCTTCGTGTAAACAAAGCCAGAGATGTTGGAAATGAGATCTTACGAGAGAGAGAGAGAGAGAGAGAGAAAAATGCGTAAGTGTACGAGGAACTTTGAGGCAAGATTTGTGCTGACTCAGTTCTCGGAAGTCGTTGAAATACACGTACATAAATCTATATATATATATATATTAAAATATATATGCACATATTTTATATAGGATGCGTCTCTCCACTCGATCGTGAGACTGCTGACGAGAGACTTTCCAGAGATTCATCTTTTTTTTTGTCCCTCACACTCGCCGGTAGTCCTCGACGATAGCATATAATATGAGATGCGAAGCACACAGTATCGAAAGAGAGGACGTAAAGAAAAAAAAAGAAGAAGTTCTCGGCATACCAGTAACGGATTATCTATTATACCGTCTCGAAAACTTGGACTCTAAACTCGACCGAAAAGTTTAAGTGTAAAAATTCTAAGGGGCATTCTTCTTCGTCTCTGCCATTATTCTTTTACTAATCGTCACAATTGTTTTTCGATAATTTTCCAGCTTGTGCTACTCGAAAGTACTTTTGTGAATTGAAAAAAAAAAAATGTTATCTATCCATATGATAGTTGCACATTTTTTTTCAATTTATCCATCTTCGATGAGACTCGCTCCGCCAAAGTACAATGAATAACTCGTAATAATTCGACAAGAGTTCAGAAGTTTAAAGAAAACAAAAGAAAAAAAAGTACATTTTGGTACTGATAGAAGCTGGTGCAATAACAAGAAACATCTGCAAAATTCAGGGAAAAAATAGTGCTCGACTTAACACGGAACGGTCCATGTTGGAAAATTTGAAAAAAAAAAAAAAAAAAAGTAAAGAAAAAAGATCAGCAATAGTCCTTTCGAGTAGCGGATACCAGCTGGAAAATTGTAAGAAAAATTTTGGGAAATGCGAGAAAAAAAAAGTGGTCAAGTTGACACGGAACGGCCCACGTTGAAAGATTTAAGGGGGGAAATAGGGTTAGACGGTTCAAAAAAATCGATTTTTTTTAATTTTATAAATTGTTAGTAAAACTATTGAAAAATACGTTTCCAAAATTTTTAATGAAAATTCCGACTCGTTCTATTGTTATAAGCCATTAAAGTGAGTAGCTCTTAAAGTGTATAACCGAGCGTACTATTTTTTCAAACGCGTTTTTCTGAAAACGACTTTTTTTTAACTTGCGTACACGCTAGTTTGAAAAGTTTTCAACCAATCGTTTCGAAAATTGGCAGCTACTTTCTTCATAGTATTGCGCTCTATATGAACCTAAAATCGGAATATTATCATTATTTAAAATAATTTTTTTTTACAAATAAAGTTGTAAAAAATGGCAAAAAATCATGCTTTTTTGTTTTGACCCCTGTAAAAAAATCAATTTTCAATTTTTTTGATAGCATTTAGGTTCATATGGAAGAGAGACATATAATAAAAGTACATTTCAACCTCGTTTGATTTCAGATGAAAATTGCGGCTTCCAGAATGTACGCAAAAGGCCGAGTCTGATTGTGATCTGCAATATGGGGTCGCTAATATTTTTGGTGTTTTTCACGGAAATTCTTCAAAAATTTTATAGTATATACTTAATTATATGTAGTAAATATTCTCAAAGTTTTAATAAATTATATTCATTTTTTATACTATAAAAAAATTCATAAAAATCATTGAGAAAACGCTGTCCTAACCCTATTTCTTCCATTAAAAAAAAAAGAAAAAAAATCAGTATTCGATTAAAAAATGGTCGAGTTGACATGTAAAACTATTGAAATATATGTTCCCAAAATTTTAAATGAAAATTCCGACTCGTTCTATTGTTATAAGCCATTAAAGTGAGTAGCTCTCCTTCAGGCCCCGAGCCCGCCACGTGTATAACCGAGCGTACTATTTTTTCAAACGCGTTTTTCTGAAATCGACTTTTTTCGAACTCGCGTACACGCTAGTTTGAAAAGTTTTCAACAAATCGTTTTGAAAATTAGCAGTTACTTTCTTCATAGTATTGCGCTCTATATGAACCTAAATTCGGAATATTATCCTTATTTAAAATAATTTTTTTTTTTTACGAATAAAGTTGTAAAAAATGGCAAAAAATCATGCTTTTTTGTTTTGACCCCTGTAAAAAATTAAATTTTCTATTTTTTTGATAGCATTTAGGTTCATATGGAAGAGAGACATATAATAAAAGTAAATTCCAACGTCGTTTGATTTCAGATGAAAATTGCGGCTTCCAGAATGTACGCAAAATGCTGAGTCTGATTGTGACCTGCAATATGGGGTCGCTAATATTTTTGGTGTTTTTCACGGAAATTCTTCAAAAATTTTATAGTATATACTTAAATATATGTATAAGATATTCTCAAAGTTTCAATAAATTATATTAATTTTTTATACTATAAAAAAATTCATGAAAATCATTGAGAAAACGCTGTCCTAACCCTATTTCCTCCTTTAAAAAAAAAGAAAAAAAATCAGTATTCGATTAAAAAATGGTCGAGTTGACATGAAATGCCCCATGTATATGATAAAAATATATAACAGTAGTAAGAGACTGCAAGTTTCTTCCCAATCTCCGTCAAACTTTCTCTGCTTCATTTACAATACGACGCTCCGAGTGAGAGAGAGAGAGAGAAATGTAAACGACAATGTTCTGTAATGTAAAACTGTAATGCTCGTGGCTTCGTTGGTAAAATGATCGTTGAATGGAAAGCGATCCATACTTGTATATTTGCCGTTGCAGTCTTTGACCTTCGGTGGTTCACTGACTGCGAGGATTCTGATGTGAATTTTATGTGCACTCGCTAATAATATAACGCGAGCGCGCCATGACGCCACGATCTATACGTTCATATATACACAGCGTATATAGTGTAACGCGATGGCACACGAGGTAAATATACGATTTGTTCGCGATAAGGTGTAAAACATTTCAACGCGTTTGTTTATTCGCGAAATCAAGTAGAAAAAAAATTGTAAATGAATCGGAGGAGAAGCGGCATTGTCGAGAAAAAAAACATTGATTTTCACGAATATCTCGTACATCGAATTCATACATCGCGACTAATCAATTAAAAAAAAACACGAAAAAAAAGCGAACAAAAAATGTTTTCTCAGTACCTCAAAAGATTTTCGTTGGCCAATTCGATGCTTCCGGTGAAATTCACGCTCCGACGATTCCCCGGCGATAGTTGACGGTTCTACTGTTGACAAAATGTCGTTACTTTTTTTTTCCGCCCCCGTCAAAAACGCGGATTCCGCGAATTAAAAAAAAAAACTGGTTTTCACGAAACTTCACGACCGACGTAAACACGCTGTTCCCGTTCCCCGATAAGCTCACTTTTTTTTTTCGTCAAACTTTATCGTTATGCGCACTTGGGAGGAAACACACGCGAGTGATAATCCGGGAAATTTGAGCGAAAAGAAAAACAACACACAACGCGAAATGTTTCGTAGTCACGACATATATTTTACGCGTCACCTGTTGCTCACGGAAGAGGGACAGCGGGAAGACTGGAATGCGCGAGCGCGACGATCGCGCGCAATGCCGGTGCTCTCCTCCCACCCCCCATCGCCCCACCCACCGCGCCGCGACGCCATCGCGGAGGCTTACAGCGCGCCATTCGCGACACCTCGCGGCCCGCGTTGCTCACTCGTTCACCTACGTTGAGGCAAAATGTATATAAATTCAAATTGTACGAGATTTATCGTTATCAGAGAAAGACTTTTTCGATTATTTGATAGCGGATATTGATGAGATTGCGCGGATAGAGTCGTTATTTTTGAATTTCGGTAAATTTAACAAACGAATTGAAAATACCACCGACTATAAAACAAATGAGAAGATGTCATAGCGTTATTACGAAGAAATGAAAAACGTTTTCGATTGTTTGTTAAAGGAATTAGTGAGATTGCTCAAATAGAATCGTTTTTTTAATTTATAATAACTTAACGATCGAATTATTAACACGTATGAAAAATGTTTACAGTTGCGCTGAGCGCGCTCAATTGAAACACTACGCGAGGACATTTAACGCGTTTCATTTAAAAGATTAAATATTTAATATTTAGACATACGGCCGTGCGATCGGTATTCTGACGAAAAAAAACAACTTTTTACGTGGTAAAAAAAAAGCAATTTATTAAAAATTCCTAAGTCACCGGGGAACTCTTAATTCCCGTCGATGAATTGTTTTTTCGAAAGCAAACCCACGATCTTGGTGTTTCGTAAACTGACGGCGGTTGGAGAGACG
The DNA here is from genome assembly GCA_958009045.1 of Oxytorus armatus. NCBI lineage: Eukaryota > Metazoa > Arthropoda > Insecta > Hymenoptera > Ichneumonidae > Oxytorus > Oxytorus armatus. Next base: position 23,637,792 of record OY253748.1, read on the forward strand.
GTTCGAAAGTGTACGGCACGTGCCAGCCGTTTTTATCGTTCTGTGCAACGGGCAAATAATTCGGAGGACTCTTCACTTTCATTTCAAGCGTTCCTTGCTTCGACGTTACCACTATCGGCGATAATTGATGGGTCATTTGCCAATATTTGAATCTTCTCATTATGTCCGGCTCTTCGAGGAGACATTTATGCTGTCTCATCAGATCTCTCGAGACAAACATCGTCGACGGTCCGGACCGGAGAGTGGCGTACAGAAGATACGGATCGTCGGCTGATCTGTAAGGAACAATGAAATAATCGAAAGAAAATCAAGTTTTCGAGTCGTCTTTTAATTAAACCGTTTCATCTATCACGATTTATCAAAAATATTTTTCTATGACGAGGGAAAAATAAAACATTCGCTTTATTTTGTTCACAGTCACTTTTCACTGACCCATTGTCGGCGAGAAAAATATGAGCGTTCTTTTTTATATAGTTTATGTCCAAATCGTTCCACCGCAACATGTGTTTACGGCCCAGCACCAATACTTTTTTTCCCATACCGAGGCACATCTTGACGGCGCATTTAACCTGATGATTACACACGAATTTCTCTCAAAATATTATTACATTATTTATTATTAGGTAATTGAGAAAGAAAAATTGTTTTTTTCTTACCAGAGCGCCGTGCGTTTTTTTCGACGCTTTTGTGAGATACGAAACATTAAGCCCGTCGATAACAATGTCCCAGGGTTTTGAGCGTTTAACAAACTGATGAAAAATCTTCAATTCTTTGGGTGTAGTCTTTTGATAAACATCTTCGCCTACTATAACACGTTCGTGAACAAGCTGTCCCAACCTGTCGAATTCTTCGTCGGAGATCTTTAAATTGTGCAGTTGGTGGGAGCAAGTTCGACAAATGCCACTGAATCAAGAAAAAAAAAAAAAGTCGTAAGCTTTGACAATGCACGAAATTACGAGAAAGCAATGTTGAAGTTTTATCTGTTTTTTTTTCTATTTCGAAAGCCCAAAAAAACTTACGCATCTCTGATGGAAGTACGTTCAATCTGCCAGCCCAGATCTTTTAGAGTATTCTCGTAAACCTCGATAACATCGACGTAAGGTCTAACGTCGTGATCTGCCCAAAATTTAAAAATATTTCCGACCGCTTTCGCAAAATCGTCGCCCACGAAATTTCTCTTGCAGTACTCGAGATACGTAATGTAGACGCAATGCTCAGGATTTAATCTGTTCAAACACTCTTCCAGATATTTCCAGCCATAATTTGGTTCGTTATTTTCAAACGCCGCTGATATGATAGCCGAAAAACTTGCCGATCTTGGTTTACACGATAATTTTATAATCTCGAAGATTTCAAAAGATTCTTTCCATCTCGCAGTTTTTGATATCCCCAGGATGCAACATTCGCCGGTAGAAGCATCAAAAATAGGATATTTCGTTCTAACAGTGTCGTATATATCGATGAGATACTTTTTCTGTCTGTCGTCGAGCACACGATCCTCTCTTGCGTAGCACAGTTTCAGATACGTTATCATCGACGACAGATTCATTTCATCGTTTGCGTCCCAGAGATATTCGAGATAATTCATTGCTGTATTTATTCTTTTCATGTCCAAACACAAGTTGACGATTACCATGTCCACCGTTGATTCGGTTATGCGATATTGTTCTGACGCCATCAATTCTTTACGAACGTCTATCCAATCATCGGGAGCCATTAGTTTATCCTCCTTTAACAATGTGCTGAATCTAAAATCAGCGTACTTTAGCATTAACGTGGGCACTGCACGTCCGCCACGCCTCATCAATCTTATTGGATCCATAATATGTTTTGGAGCCTCCATACTGAAGAGCCTGAGAGTTTGTGACAAAGCTCTGATGTTTTTTCTCAAGAGCGCCATTGCAACTATAGCTGAAAGAAAAACAAAAAGTATTCATATAATGAAAATAGTTGCTCGAAGGGCGGAGGATAATCATATATATAATAACATTACTGTACGAAATTTACGACTGCAAGTTGCGAAAAATTAAATATTAATTTCCGGCTTTAAATAGTAAAAAGTACGAACTCTCTAACCTCACTTTTTACAAATTTTTCGTGGAAAATAATGCTCTGATACTGTAAACGGGGGGCATACTGTTTAACCTCAATTCAAGGACAACCATAACGTAGATAACAAACGAAAGCACATTAACACGCATTTGTAAAGTATTTTTGATATCAAAAAGTATTCATATAATGAAAATAGTTGCTCGAAGGGCGGAGGATAATCATATATATAATAACATTACTGTACGAAATTTACGACTGCAAGTTGCGAAAAATTAAATATTAATTTCCGGCTTTAAATAGTAAAAAGTACGTTCTCTCTAACCTCACTTTTTACAAATTTTTCGCGGAAAATAATGCTCTGATACTGTAAACGGGGGGCATACTGTTTAACCTCAATTCAAGGACAACCATAACGTAGATAACAAACGAAAGCAACATTAACACGCATTTGCAAAGTATTTTTGATATCGGCTATATTTTTTTGTCTCGATCGAATTCACAACTGAGAGTGGGGTTCCGATAATTGCGTCACATATGAATGGCGCACGTGCCCAAGTGACGTATCAAGCAGACGATGGTTCCCGTGTGGAATGAAAAAGAAATGTTTATGGCTAAATTAACGTGTAAATTGAGAGAATTCACTGGTAAATCTATTATCGCGATAAGACACGAGATGAAGGATTTTTTTTTCAATATCTTTATCTTGTATTTTTTAATATATTAGAAACGAAACAGGAAGTACTCTATAAAAGCTCGATGTAAAAGTTTGTAGCGGGTCCTACGGTAACCAATTATTGGGGGCGTCCCTGAAACTATATAACGGAGAGAGAAAGACCTCTATGATAATAGCTGATAAAGAGAATATATAAAATGAACTGATAAACTCAACGAAAGTCTTCAGTCTGCTGTCGGACCTATCAACGTACCAACGTTCAAGAACGATACTCATGTAGTGTTCTAAAAGACGTAGTTTTTTCCGATTATTAAATCATATAAAAAAAAAGTGCGCTTCGACGACTTCGTTATTAGAAGGACCTTTATTGCTTCATTAATTATTTTGTGCCAGTAAGTTCTTTCAAGATTTTCCATATTGATTCCAATATAATTTATCGTACGGTAGATTTTTTTTCTTTTCTCTTTCTGCATAGTCATCGTGAGAACGAGTTTCAAGCTGAAATAGAGGAAAAAAAATAGTCTTATCGTATGTCGTTCCAAGAATAGATTGCAGATTTATTTTCGCTGAAAGGGAGGGAAAAAAATAATACACAAACGTAATGGAAAGTTACACGTCTGATTCGAGCGACTCGGACTCTAGCTCAAAGACTTTTGATCTCTCTTACCTGATGCTCGACGCTGATCTATTGAACGATCATATTTTGGCGTCGAAAAATCCTGGAAACGTCGAGACTATATTGCTCAATCACAATCGTATTAACTGCGTACCATCGACAATCGCGAAATTTACGAATCTCAATACTCTCGATTTGTCGCATTGCAATCTAACGAGATTGCCCGATTATCTTGGCGACTGTCCATTGACTTGTCTCGTCGCCAAACACAATAGTCTCACGAGTGAATCGCTGCCAAAGAGCCTGGAAAATCTGCCGGGTCTTCGTGAGCTCAATCTAAGCGGTAATCGACTCACTGAATTTCCCGTCCAGGTGTTGGATCTTACGGGTCTCAAGTATCTGTATCTTGGAGGAAATGGCATTACCGAAATTGACAAAGACATTTGGAAGTTGCGTAGGTGAGACAAATTATTGTGATATTTATAAGAATTCGCGAAAAACAATAAATCTCTTTGTTTTCACCAGGCTTCAAGTACTGGGAATGGGAGGAAATCGTTTGATCGATGTACCTTCGACTCTGGGCAAATTGACTGCTCTGCAAGCGCTCGTTCTCTGCGATAATATGCTCGAAAGTTTGCCAGGTTCCATAGCAAATTTAAAAAATCTCAAGTCCCTTTTGCTTCATAAAAATCGACTTAAGACACTGCCAACCGAAATTATAACGCTCAAATGCCTGACAGAACTTTCGCTCAGGGATAATCCTCTCGTTGTGAGGTTTGTCTCTGACATGACTCACAATCCTCCCTCTCTTCTTGAAGTTGCGGCTAGAGCAATAAAAACGTCCAATATCAATTACAAGGAACAAGAATTGCCTAGGAATCTCATAAATTATCTGGACAGCAGTCATCATTGCGTCAATCCCAAGTGTCAGGGTAAGTTCATGAACTGTTAAAAATTTCTTCACAAAATAAATTCAACGATTGTTCCGCTATATGATTCTCATTATTTTCTCTCATATTCCAGGTGTCTTTTTTGACAATAGAGTCGAACATGTAAAGTTTGTTGATTTTTGTGGCAAATATCGTTTGCCCCTGCTGCAATATCTGTGCAGCAGCAAGTGCATCGGTACGAGAGAAGGAGACGAGGAAGTTGTCAGCGGAGCAATGATCAGAAAAGTACTTCTCGGATGAAAATATGAAAAAAAATACTCTCGACTGAATTATTCCTGGTTGATTGTGTACCTGTGTATTGCGCTTTGAATTTTTTTGAAATCTTTACGACGATAAATCATCTGTGTGATATTTGTACATTTATCTATAAAATGAATTTATTAGAAGATAAAACTTTGTAACAAATCATTTGTTTGTTTGATTACGTGAGGAAATTCGTGGTGTAAATTTTCTTTGGATATCGCAACATTTTTTATGGTTCAATTACCTTAATATTGTGCATCTATGTTTTCTCGCACTTGTAAGAAGCTTAAATCGCCTTAATAAGGTTTATGAGTAATTTAAATATCAGAGAGTCCGAGAGAGATGGATATAATAACCTCACCGTAATGACTACATTCAATAAAGTGAATTAAACATCATAAAGTACGAAATAGATGCAATATTAAAACAATTTTTTAACAAATATAATCAGATTGATACGAAAGTAAAAACAAGAAACGAAAAATGTTTATGCTCACACACTAATCCTGTTACGAAATTCCTGTACGTCAAATATTTTCATAACATCGTATTTTAAGCGACAAACCTCATTAGGATTATGAAAAATATAAAAATTCTTTGATAATCTCATTGTATTATGTTTGCATTTATGTTTATTGAACTTAAAATTCACTATTAGCATCGACGTCTTCGTGTATAATTTTTCAATTAACAAACTGAAGTTGTTAATTTCTCGTCGTGAAAACAAAACACCGGACGCTTAAAACATATGTTGTCAATAGATGTCGCAACTATGAACTTCCGGTTCGTTGCTATGTTCATTACGGTCTCTCTCAACTTCCGGAAATCAGACGTGTACAAAAGTGTGCCAAACAGCACGTCAGCTGTATAGGTTAGATAAAACACAAGTACTGTTGTCGTTTGACATTTTTTTTTTATCGTATTTATCTCGAAATACAGTAAACCACGTGTAATAAAGCAGCGCAAAGATGCTCGATTTATTTACGATATTTAGCAAAGGTGGGATAGTACTCTGGTGCTTTCAGAGTACATCGCAGATATTTACACCGAGCGTCAATGCTCTAATACGCAGTGTTATTCTACAGGTGAGTTGTTACAACGACGTTTTGTCACATGTAATTGCATAACGTCGGTGTACATCGTTGAAAATTCAATTATCAATTATAAATGGAAAATCCTGTTTCTTTCGGCGTGTGGCGACGAATTACGATGCATGACTCGTCAATCGTCCATCACTGAATAATAAATTCGGCGAAAAATGTTCGTGACCCATAACCAATGATTAACATATGTTTACATAAAAGTATATACACTGAAAAAAAAAAAAGACTCCGAATAGCATTTGCACATTCATACTTTTACATTCTTGAGGCAGAGTTTCAAACGTTTTTTTTTTCATTTTCAATTTAATATAATATAAGCGAATACTGCAATTTTTAGAAAATTAAATTGAACAGAGGAGTCTGTCTTCTAAACCTTACTCCGATTGGCAAACCGCTTCCGGAATGATAGAAATTTGATTTTTGGTGCCTTGTTGCAAACATACTCGCGCTTATTCAGAAATTTTTGCTAAATCTTTTCCAACGTTTTAGCCTATTTCAAAAATATATTACCATTGAAACGTGGAGAAAAACATTTTTCCTGAGCTAAGCTGTTTCTACAAGAAATTCATGTTTTGTTTGCAGGAGCGTACCGGTAATAATATCTTTGATCATGATTCTCTGAGGCTACAGTACAAGCTCGACAACGAATTTGAACTTGTGTTCGTCGTCGCTTATCAGAAGATACTACAACTTTCGTACGTTGATAAATTTTTGAACGACGTACATCTGGAATTTAGGGATCGTTTCAAAAATGAATTACAAAAATCCCAGTGGTTCTCGAATTACGATTTTCGCGACGATTACGAACAGATACTCGTGGCGGCTGAGCAATGGGGCAAACAACAGGCAAAGTTACCCAAGCAAATGCGCACTTTTGACGAGAGTCTCAAGTCCAAAAAGACAGTCGCTAGTATGATAGAGAGAAAGGATGACAAAGACACAAAGAAGCAAGGTAATTTTGGCTTATAATCTTGCTTCGTGGCTTTAATAATGCTTTCTATGGAATCTAAATGAATCTGGGCTTTCTGTAACGGCTATCTGGAAGCTTTTTGTTTTTGTACTTTCAGGGAAAAGGAAGAAAGGGCTTGGATGGGAGGGTGAATGTGAGTTTGGGAAATCATTTTCCATTCGTTTGAGAAAATGCATGAGTTTCCCTTTAGTTTCTTTTTGTATTTGATTTTCTTAAAAAATGCTATAATACTGGTTGTTTTACAGCGATTAGGCTGAAAAAAGATATTCTATCATTGCGCTCATTTGTGTTATTCAAGTTTACTGAGGCAACGAGTAAATAACTCGGACGCTTTTTATAAATACAAAATAATTTCCGCTCCATTCTTTAATTTCTCTACAACGTATTAATTTAACCTCTCGCACCGTTAGATCTTGTATCAGTACAAAACATAAATCATTTTCGATTTATTTACTTTTGCACGAAATGATTTTTGGATTTTCTTACTATCTGTACAAAAACCTTAACCAAACGGTTAATAATATTTATAAAAAAATGTTCATGTCTAGTGAAGATTCAAGAATCGTCAAAACCTGAGCCCGCCATCAAATCACCGGCATCCGATGAAAATGGCGATGCGGAGGGCGATATTTTTCTGGCGAATCGTTTGAGACTCGCTCAGAAAATGGGAGGACCGAAGAAGAAGGCTGACAAGCAGTAAGAATTCACCAGAATTAAGCGTTAGTCCACCTCGTATCACGTAAAGACAAGATCTTTACATTGACATTGTTTTTTCTCATCAGAAAAAGTCCCAAACCGGAGAAAGCTGGGAAAAAGCCACGAGTCTGGGAACTCGGTGGGACTAACAAAGATTTGGTTAATCTCGAACGTACGAAGGACAGACCCGACGAAGCTGGTGATTACGCGCAAGCTGATACGACTGTGAGCATAAAATGTCATCTTTAAGCTTATTTATTCATTTCATATTACATTATTTACAATGTAATCGCCTTCTTTTGTACATTTGTACAATAGACCCCCCCCCCCCCCCTCCCCGAATGCAATAACATAAAATATAACAACAGAAAAATAGAATCAATTAGTTAAATTTCAACATAAATTTATGAATGAACGTAATCAAATATGTTAAATTTGAATAGCCTCGATTTTTAAATGAAATTTTTTATTTTTTCTCTCTCTCTTGCAGTTGATCGGCAAGATGAAAGGGGTAATTCGAGATTTGGAGGTTGACAGTTCGTCCGATGATAACGAGGACGAAGAGGACGAGGACAATGACGAGGTGACGAAAAATTTGAAACCTCAAGTGCAAAAAAAATCGGGCGGTATGTTCTCGATGCTGAAGGGTCTCGTTGGTAACAAGTCATTGAAGCACGAGGATATGATTCCCGTGTTGGATAAAATGAAGGATCATCTGATAACGAAGAACGTAGCGGCTGACATTGCGATAAAGCTCTGTGATTCTGTGCGCGTTAAGCTCGAGGGCAAAGTTCTCGGTACATTTGACAGCGTTGCCAATACCGTTAAAACAACGCTTACCGACGCCCTCGTACAGATATTATCACCGAAGAGACGAGTCGACATATTGCGCGACGCTTTCGAGGCGAAAAAAAATTCTCGTCCTTACGTAATGTCATTCTGCGGCGTAAATGGCGTTGGAAAGTCAACGAATCTCGCGAAAATTTGCTTCTGGCTCATTGAGAATAATTTTCGCGTTCTCATTGCCGCCTGTGATACATTCCGGTGAGTTTTTCTTTTTCAACGATTATTCACGTACGATTACGAATATTAAATTATAAAATCAATAATGTAGCGACTTTTATCGATGCTTAAGAAATTCCTAATCAATCGGTAAACATTTTTTTTCCATATTACGGATATGTTATTTTAACGGAGACAGTTAGATCACACTTCGCTCAGACAGAAAAAATATGCCCCGGTGACAAAATATAATTTAAAAAAAATGCTCCGTTTTTTGTTGTTGTTGCAGAGCCGGTGCGGTAGAGCAATTGAGAACTCACATGCGTCATCTTAATGCTCTGCATCCACCATCCAAGCACGGCAATTTAACGATGGTGGAACTTTACGAGAAGGGTTACGGCAAAGACGCCGCGGGAATAGCAATGGAGGCGATAAGATTCGCGAAAGATTCGAGTTTCGACATTGTGCTGATCGACACAGCCGGAAGGATGCAGGACAATGAGCCGCTGATGAGGGCGCTTGCAAAATTGATAAAAGTTAACGAGCCCGATCTCGTGCTGTTCGTCGGTGAGGCTCTGGTCGGTAACGAGGCGGTCGATCAATTGGTGAAATTTAATCAGGCACTTGAGGATTACAGCAACTCATTGAATCCGCATATAATCGACGGTATCGTTCTCACGAAGTTTGACACGATCGACGACAAGGTAAGAGTTAATCACAAATTATCGACAGAAAAAAATTGAACATTTCCCTTTAGGGGCGAAATCGGGTTAGGACAGCGTTTTCTCAATGATTTTCATGAATTTTTTTATAGTATCAAAAATGAATATAATTTATTGAAACTTTGAGAATATTTTATACATATATTTAAGTATTTTTTCATGATTTTTTTTATAGTATAAAAAATGAATATAATTTATTGAAACTTTGAGAATATTTTATACATATATCTAAGTATATTTTCATGAATTTTTTTATAGTATAAAAAATGAATATAATTTATTGAAACTTTGAGAATATTTTATACATATATTTAACGGGGGGGTAGGGTTTTAAAGGCGAAAAAAAGCATATTTTTATGATTTTTTTGCGGCGACATGAGTAATATAATTTTATTAAATAGAATTACATATTATTGTACAACTATTGAAGTATCTCAGAAAAAATTTTCAATGAAAAATACTGATAAATAAGCCGGTGACGTTGAATCTCCAGAGGCGCCTTGAAAAAAAGTGGTTTTGCGGTGAACATTATAACTCGTTACCGGATCATCGGAAACAAAAAAATTGATATGCATTTTAAAGGTGATGTATTTCTCGAGGTAATCAGGAAGAGTTTTTTTTTTTTTTTTTTCTATTTTTTGCAGCACTTGGAAGTGAAAAACGCAATTTTAGCTCAAAAAATCGAGCTTAATTTGTTATTAAAAAATTGAAAAAATTGAAAAAAAAAAAAAACTCATCCTGATTACCTGTTGATTTATGTGAAGAAGTAATGTTTAAATTTTCAAAAGGATCGGTTCAGTAGATTTTGAGTTCTAATGTTCACAAACTTCAAAAATGACGTTTTCGGGAAAATCGATTTAAAGTATCACGGCCGGTCGGTTTCAGGTATCACGGCCGGTCGTTTGAAACGCTGTAACTCCGTTAGTTTTACTCCGATTGACTTAAAATTTATACACAATATTCTCGACATATTGTTCATTCAGAAAAATAAAAATGAAGAAAAAATTTAAACCCCCCCCCCCCCCAAGTATATACTATAAAATTTTTGAAGAATTTCCTTGAAAAAACACCGAAGATATTAGCGACCCCATATTGCAGGCCACAATTAAACTCAGCATTTTGCGTACATTCTGGAAGTCGCAATTTTCATCTGAAATCAAACGAGGTTCGGAATTTACTTTTCTTATATGTCTCTCTTCTATATGAACCTAAAATCGGAATATTATCATTATTTAAAATAATTTGTTTTTTTGCAAATAAAGTTGTAAAGAATGGCAAAAAATCATGCTTTTTTGTTTTGACCCCTGTAAAAAATTCAATTTTCAAATTTTTTTTATAGCATTTAGGTTCATATAGAAGAGAGACATATAATAAAAGTATATTCCAACCTCGTTTGATTTCGGATGAAAATTGCGGCTTCCAGAATGTACGCAAAGTGCTGAGCCTGATTGTGACCTGCAATATGGGCTCGCTAATATTTTCGGTGTTTTTCAAGGAAATTCTTCAAAATTTTTATAGTATATACTTAAATATATGTATAAAATATTCTCAAAGTTTCAATAAATTATATTCTATTTTTATACTATAAAAAAATTCATGAAAATCATTGAGAAAACGCTGTCCTAACCCTATCGCCCCCCCTTAAATGTTCGTCAATACACCCTTCTCCCTTGCGTAGCTATTTCGTAATTTTCTAACGTTTTTTTTTGTCCTTTCGTTTTCTCATTGCAGGTAGGTGCAGCTATTTCGATGACTTACATCACCGGACAACCTATAGTGTTCGTCGGTACTGGTCAAACTTACGCGGATCTCAAGTCCCTGAATGCTAAAGCCGTGGTACACGCTCTCATGAAGTAATGACACGTAACAAATTCTGTCCACGTAAAAAAAACACCAACAACAACAACAAACAGGATATCCAAGAATACAGGAAAAACGTAGAACGGATAAACTATGTGCGGTGTATGTTATATTTATTGTATACATATTAGATCGTTTTATCGAAATGAATTTTATAGAAAAAAAAAACTGAATTATTACGAGAAGTTGAGGAATTCTGGGTTATTATCCTGCACGAGACAATTAATATTACAGAGTTGTGTAAAATTTAATTTTTTCATAACTAATGAATTCCAGTTCTCTCGGTGGATTGTCGAAAAAAAAATCAGCTTATGACGAACGTAGAATTTTCATTTTTTAAATGATCGTGGAAGGAAAATGAGATTTTGCTTAATTCTGTATTATTAGTCTCTCCTTAGCGCAGATTCAACAAATCTGACGATTCGATGCTCAGGGAACAATAGTGGAAATAGTTAACGTGGGTAAGAATTAAAATGGAACGATCCCAGCTTTGGTTATTCTCGTAAATGTTTTTTTCGCGGGTCGGATGTATTTATTAATAATACACGATTGAACCTTTTGATCGTATAAATCATAAACTACGAAAAATCAATTTCCATTTCCGTGCATCGAATTGTGCACGAAAAATCCCGCGTACTTCACGCGGGATAACAAATTCAAAACGTCGAATTTGTTTTTCGATTAAAGCTATTTTGGTTTTTGCTTTTTTTTTTCATAAATGTGCCATTGACATTTGATCGACCATTCCCGAGCTTCCCTCGTGATTCTTGGATCTCTCGTCGACACTCTCTTCCTCAAGCTCCCAATGAATGCTGTCATCGAACTGATACTGCTCGCTGATCGAACCGCAAAGCTTCATACGTAAGATCATACCTTTTTGATACCAAAAAAAAAATCATATTATTTATTGAATGTTACCCGATTAACTGTGATTGCGAAATTTTCTTCAAGAAATTAGACATTTTGATTTTTTTCTCAATTATTTAACAAGGAGAGAGACAGAGAGAGATTGAGAAATTTAACCTGTAATTAGTCCAGAAACGAGAGCTATTCCCAGAGTGACAATCAATGCTAAAAGCTGATAACCAGCTTGTCCTCCTGCGCTTCGATCGAGACCCTCCGTTACTCCCGAATTATAACTCAAATCGGCCAAATGTTCGCCAGACTTTGGAGCTCTCGCCGGAAAGATCTTCGAAAGAGTAGACAGGCTCACAATTAAATATACCACGAACGTCGAAATAATTCATTGATTTTTTTTTTTTCCTTCTACGAATGACATATTCATACGAACGAACCTGATACAGTGAGTCACTGTAATTTTGCTCGTTCGCTATACCTGCCATCAGGGCACCGAATAATGCAGCAAGAACCCCCGGCATACCGTGTAAATTATGAACGCCACATGTGTCGTGTATTCTCAAATATTTTTGCATCAATGGCTGAAATTAAGATTTTTATTTTCGTTATAATCCGTTGTCACGTTTATGGATAATTTGTGAGACAATTTTTAGTTTAGTTTTTCGCGGATCGAAGAGAACGGTGCGGTTCGTAGGAGGAACTTGGCACTCATTTTTTCGTAAAGTTACCGAAATTTCGCAATTAGGAATTCAAAATTACATTAATTCGGTGTTTTCTGGGGGGAACAAATACGTTTTCAACGATTTTTCATGAAATTTTGGGGTTTTCAAGGAAATTGTGAATTAGTTAATTACTATCAGCGAGGCAAAATACATCGATATAAGGTCCTGAAAAAAAAATTTTGAATCCAAATTTTGTTTACTTTTTGCCCAAATATTAGTTCCTTCGCTAAAATCGCTGTAATGTAGCTTTCCGATGGAGTTGAAACTCCATTCTGTGCTCATTCCTTTCGCAACCGTTCAACCTTTAAGGTAGTAGTCTGGTAACTTAAGCCGATTTTCATGTCTTTTTTGGAGGGCGTTTTTTTGTAGGAAAATAAAAATGAATCGTTTTGGATATTTAGGATGTTTTTATTCACATATTAAAGATACAAAAAAAAATTTTTTTGAAAAAATGTAATAGTTTATTATTATTATTGATCGAAGTTGGCACCTCGAAAAAAAAGCGCGTGGGTGGCCCCGGTGATTTTGCTTCTTGATGTTATCGGAAATCGAAAATTCTTGATAATTCTGCATCTATAGACATGTCATTCTGGTCGGAACTACTGAAGTTAAATTTCATGAATAAATAACAAAATGGCGGACTTTGGAAAAAAAAGTCCTTTTATTTTGCCCGCCATTTTGTTATTTATCCATGAAATTTAACTTCAGTAGTTCCGACCAGAATGACATGTCTATAGATTAAGAATTATCAAGAATTTTTGATTTCAGATAACATCGAGAGCCAAAATCACCGGGGCCACCCACGCGCTTCTTTTTCGAGGTGCCAACTTCGATCAATAATAATAATGATAATAAACTAATAAATTTTTTCAAACAAATTTTTTTTCGTATCTTTAATATGTAAATAAAAACATCGTAAATATCCAAAACGATTCATTTTTATTTTCCTACGAAAAAATGCCCTCCAAAAAAGACATGAAAATCGGCTTAAGTTACCAGACTAATACCTTAAAATGCCGTTTCATTCATTGGAGTACAATTTTTTTTCGATTTTTCATAGATTTTCAAAGTTGGACCATCGATTTTTGCGAATTTCTCCATACCCCTTCTCATTTTCTTCCGTCGATTTTGAAAAGTCGCGTACGATCACAATAACTGAGATATCAGTGCGAAATGAACAAATTTTCCGCATTATCGGAAAAAATCTTTGAGTAAAAAAAAAAGTATGTTCACTCAGCTCGAATTTTACCGTCAAATATTTGTAGCCCAGTACACTGAGGAGACCCGCCAAGCATCCAATGGACAGTGCACCAATTGGCTGACACATCATACCTGCAACATAAAGATTTTAATTCCCAAGGCAATTAAGAATTTTTGTCTTTCTTTAAAGCTTCATTAAAAAATCTAACGACACTAGTTTAAAAACAAATGTTTTTTTGTAATTTATCCATAATTCATAGTTTCGATATTTTTCCCGTGACTATATTACCAGCGGCAGTTCCAATAGCCACACCACCCGCTAAAGTTGAATTTTGCACGTGTACCATGTTGAACTTGTTATTCTTGGTAACGAGAGCGGAAGTTGCGAAAGCAACGACGCAACTAGCAGCAAGTGATAGGAGGGTATTGATGATGGCACGTTGTTGATCGTCCCCTTGAAGCGATGCACTGTTGAAAGACGGCCAGAATAGCCAGAGAAATACCGTTCCTGCGATGACAAAAACGTCAGACTTATCAATATTATCGACATTCCCCGCCCCACGTTTCCCGCAACTATCTTCTTCGTCGAAAATGACGTTCTTCAATTTCCGTCATAAAATATATCATGCGATAGCCGGACGTTTCTGCTATAAATTTACTCGAGCAAGGTTCAACGGTTTTTGACCGTCGAGTATATTTCTTGAGAACCCCTCGAATAGTTAAGATTAGAATGCAATTTAAAAAAAAAATCTGCAAGGTAAAATTTGCAAGTTACTTCCTAAAAATTTTGGCACACTAGTCAAAACGGCACGAAGATGCACGAAATTTTACCTCGAAAGACCGAAAATTACGAGGAACGTTAACAAAACCCTATATCAATTTTTCGAAAAAATTCGAAATTCTATAAGTTTTCTCGAAAATCACTTATGTACTATATCTGATGATAGTCTTTATGTCGTAAAAAGTTTCACCCTGATAGTTCGAAAATTCCACCGTACTTTTGAAGTTTGTGAAAATTTTGAAACTTGTATGAAATCTAAGAAAAATTGCCAATCGTCACGAAAATCACGGCGAAGAAAGGTCCTCAACTGATTTATTCGTGTGCCAAATTTCAGCCCAAAAGCTCAAAGCAATTTGAAGTTACAGCGGTTTTAAATTTGCACCCCTATATCACACACACAAACACACATCCGGGCACTTTTTCTAAATCTGATTTTTTGACGTTTTTAAATATTTTAAATGACATTAAAAATTCGATTTTTTTCTATGTAAATAAACAAAACTTTTAGGAAAAAAAAACCAAAGTGAGTCTACTTGATATAGAAATAATAAAAAAAATCATTAATTCACAAAGCGATAGGCCAATGTTTGGGCGATAGCTCGATTTTTTTCTTCTTTTTTTCATAATAGTAAATTCTTAATTACCAATCATGGCAAAAATATCAGACTGATAAGAGGCTCCTTCGAGATGATGTTCCTTGGGTTTGTTCTTCAAGCCAAATGCAAAACTCGCTGCCAGACCGAAATAAGCACCAAACACATGAACGTACATGCTATCACCGGCGTCAACGGCCTGAAAGAATATAAAGATAAGAATTTTTTCATAAAGACACGAGCCGCCATAACGTACAAAAGATTTGTTTTTTTTTTTTTTCACAAGATCTTGAAGGAATAATCCATCATATGCGAGAGAATGGAGTACGTACCATGAAATAGTGTTCGCCGATATACTTGTTGAGAGTATAAACTATCAGTTCGATTACTCCCATGAAGATGAGTTGCATGTACGTAGTTTTTCCAAGGAGAGCACCCATGGAGATTAACGGAGCAGCTACAGCGACGTCGGCACTCAGCAGCCTGAAATTGTTGTTTTTTATTGATATTTTTTTTTCGAGAAAGATACGAGAGGTAGCGAAGTGAACGACGAGTCATCCATTAGCTTGGACTTTTGGCAAACGATACTGGCACTTGCTATGTATTTCGTTATCAGTCAGATAAATTGCATGGATCAGTAAATAAAAATTTGCAATTTATTGGAAAAGAGAACATTCTAATATTCTGTGGATTGTGATAAAAATTAATATTGATGATCAGTCAGATAAATTGCAAGGATCAGTAAATAAAAATTTGCAATTTATTGGAAAAGAGAAAATTCTAATATTCTGTGGATTGTGATAAAAATTAATGTTGATACTCGCAGGTTTCATTGTAGCTCATAATTTTCAGACGATGAAAAACAAAATGTTACATTTCTATTTATTTCGAATCAAGAATCATTTTCCAAATCGTCCAAAATCAGTGCGAACGGTTATGTATGAAAAAATTTGTGAAAATCGATGGTCAGACTTTGAAAATTTGTGAAAAATCAAAAAAATATCTTAGCTGAACGAATTGGGCGACATTTTGAAAGTTGAACGGTTGCGAAGAGAATGAGCACAAAATGGAGTTGCAACTTCATCGGGAAAGCAAAATCACAGCAATTTCATTGAGTCTAACTCATCGAAGAAGTTTCGAAAAAAGTTGGTTAACATTTCAATCGAACGGATAAATCAATTTATTGGTATAATAAACATTGAATTAATTTGTTTGACAGGGTATTAAAAAATCTTTCTTTTTGCTTACCCCTCGAGTGACAATCCAACTTTTCCATCTTTTCCAATGTTCACAACCCCGTTGCATAGCAATGCAACCTGAACGAGTACGGCGCCGATGAGAAAAGTAAGGCCAATCGCGCTCTGACCGTATTTTTTCAAAAAAGTCATCAGGAATCCAAATCCGACCCATATCATCACGTGAACATCTTGATACACTTGATACGTTTTAGTGACGTCACCGACCATATTGTATGAGAGAGTTAGAGAAAAAGAGAGGATTTTTTTAGCTGCATGCGCTGTTACGTGCTATTAATTAAGGTTCTTTAATGATTAATTGATTAATTAATTAATTAATTGATTTCAAGGGAACTTGGAGCTACAAAAAGTACTTATGTCATTACCGTGCGGAAGAAGGTTGATCATTTTCATTTTCTGCTCCGATTTACCGCCCAAACAACATCTCGCATTAATTAATACGAAGAAAAAAAAAACTTTTCGTTTATCCTTTATGAATATTTTTTCGTACGATCACAAAAGTATTTCGAACATCCCCTGATTCGGTATGTTCGATTTATTTATTTATTTTTACGTAAATAAAAAAAAATAGAAGACACATTTTGTCGATTTTGCTCGTAGACTTTCCAACGCCTCTTTTAATTCGTAAAGATCGACTTTTCGGAAAAGACAAAAAAAAAAACGTTCTTTACCGTAATGTCCACCGCGGATATATCGTTTTGCTCGTTTCATGACTTTGTCTTTATTCATTGCATAACTTTAACAGAGTTTGAAAGAAAAATGGCTTAGTCAACGAGATTATAAATAATGCACAACCAATTAATATATCTCGTTGGGTTGAGCAGTAAAAAGATCTTCGTTCTCGGGGAGGAGGTAACAATCTCGACGGTTGTTAACAGTTTGGGGACCACGTAGTTGGTCTTCGCGTCACGGTCTCTACGCGAACCTCTGAACAACAGAATGAAAATTACGAAGGGAAAAAGGAAATGCAGGAAGGGAATGAAAAAGGGAACGAGAATACCACAATCTCTGTCCTCTCTCGCCTCTATCTCTCTCTCTCTCTCTCTCTTATCGTTTCTTTTTCTCTCATTAAGTTTCACAACGAACGAGAGAAAGAGACAGACGAGAGGATTTAACATTCAGTGCAATGTTAAAAGAGAACCACACGAACCGACAACTTCCCGCCAAAGCGTCTCTGCGTTTTGAAAAGGACGCAAACTTTGACGTATTCGCTACTCATTATCGCTTTTAATTAAACAAGTTATTCAGTTGTCGTTGTTGTTGTTGCTGTCCCGTAGAGATACAAGAATTTCCACCTCTCGTTTCACATCTCAGGAGTATTTTTCTCGACGTCTCGACGCCATCACGCTAATTCGTGACGTTAATGTACAAAAATGCCATTCAATGAGAAATTTTCAATTATCTTAATGGAAAATTTAATTCTCATGAAAACTTCTATTCCTGTTTTGTCTTATTCGTAAATTCTTAGTATCTGCTTCGTAAAATCAACGTATCAATTCTGATCAAATTATTCTTTTAATTATACTTCAATAAATACTTGTTTGTGCTTTTTTTTCTTTAAATGACTCGCGGCCAATCTTAGGAATAATCTAGTTGCGTACCAAATTTCAAGTCAATCGCTCAGTACGTTTAGGAATTGGAGGCATCTGACGGACGGATGGACAGACACTCTTACCTCGCTACAAATGATCAGTTTTCTTCGTTAAGAAAGCCTAAAAATTCTAAATAACGTTTCGGGATAGTTAACGTATGTATTAGGGCGATTTTTTTTTTCGGCTATTTTTTTTTTCAGTCCCCACCCGAAATTTTGTTGGATATGTCGAAAAAGAAATACCCTGAAAGTTACAGCCCTTCATATTAATTCTAAGTACTTTCCCAACGCGTGAAAAGATTTTCCATCTAAAATACACGTAAATCGAATTTTTTTTTCACAAATTTCTATAACTCAGCCGCATTTTATGCTATCATATTGTTCTTGGTTTCGATTTACTCAGAATAGAACAATCTAAAAAAGTGCCTTTTGCAGCGAAAGTCTAAATTGTACTGGTGAGTTGGTACGGGTCACTGAAGTTGATTTTTACCCAAAATTCTCGTTTTTTTGCTGTTATCTCCGAAACAACTAACTTTACGAAAAAAATGTAAACGAAAAATTTGTTAGAAATTTAATTTCCTATAAAAAAGGTCGTTTCGACCCAATTGCTTAGATTAATATTTCTTGAGATATTGAATTTTTTTTATTTTTTATTTCTTTTATTATTTAATATTTCATATTTTATAAATTTTATACTACTCATAAGTTAAAGTTCAATATCTCAAGAAATATTAATCTAAGCAATTGGGCCGATAGGACCTTTTTTGTAGGAAATTAAATTTTCAACAAATTTTTCATTTACATTTTTTTCGTAAAGTTAATTGTTTCGGAGATAACAGCAAAAAAACGAGAGTTTTGGGTAAAAATCAACTTCAGTGACCCGTACCAACTCACCAGTACAATTTACACTTTCACCGCAAAAGGCACTTTTTTAGATTGTTTTATTCTGAGTAAATCGAAACCAAGTACAATATGATAGCATAAAATGCGGCTGAGTTATAGAAATTTGAAAAAAAAAAAAATTCGATTTACATGTATTTTAGATGGAAAATCTTCTCACGCTTTTGAAAAGTACTTCGAATTAATATTAAGGGCTGTAACTTTCAGGGAATTTCTTTTTCGACATATCCAACAAAATTTCGGGTGGGGACTGAAAAAAAAATCGCCCTAGTGTGTATCGAGCTCTTGCACGAAACTGTAGAAACGCAGAATTCTCGTGAAACAAAAAAAAAAAATCGTGTCTCCTACTCCCGTACACGTTCAATGAAATTCTCTCTACTCCTTTGAGTGCAGTATGTGCAAACGTTACAATGCTCTTCTCGCTGGTTTTCAAGATGTTATCCAAGTATATATGGTTTTGTTTGGTATTATCGTCTCTTGAGTAAAAGACTCTTTTTCCAAACTACTTCTTTCCTCACTACCCCATTCCTTCTTTCTCTCTCTCTCTCTCTTTCTCTTTTCGCGCTCTTCGGAACTCCCGGGTGACTGCTTTGAACAACGTTGGGGCACGTTTAAGAAAAGAGTTTACCTCGAAAAAGAAACGGCGAACGGGGAACACTTACGTGTGTACGTGACCGGTAGGTAATTTGGTTTTCCATTTAGATGAGGCGAGACACTGTTCTGTTGTAGTGCCGCATTTGCAGCCGGACCATAATTGAACATAGCCAAAAATCCGCACAACAAAAAACCCTGTATAAAGAGCATTGATATGCCAAGAGCTAGTGCCGACGACATTGATATATCAATTAGTTTTATCACCCACTCGTTTATAGTTTTATCGAAAAAATTTCTTCGCAAACGTGTTGAAGTAAGGGACAACAAAAAATATTTTCAGCTTCTCAACCTGCCGGTATTTCTGTTCAAACTGGTCCATTTCCTCGAAGTAGCTCACGCTCAAGAGCCATCCGACAATATGGATAGAGAAAAAAATTCAGCGAGAGAGAATCGGGGGAGGGGAGGGATTTTGAATATGAGATAAAAATCTGTATTCTTCGGTGTAACAGAAACGCGAGTAGTACGAACGTTTGTTAGTGGGGGCATAACGATGAGGGTTTTTAGTTACTTTTTTTTAATTAACCGTTAAGGAAGAACGGATTAATGGCGCAATAAAGTCAGCTATTTTTTTTAAATTCATCGAACAATTTTTTTTCTCAATCTCCGTTCTTTTTCAATATTTTTTACAGAAGATTTGTGGAGTGATAAGGATTCGCAAACGACTGAAACGATTTTAAAAAAATCTTCAACAAATTATATCGATGAAGTGATCTAATTTAAGTGTCATTTCGTTTGGTCGCACATATTTTCTTATAGATAACATACTTTTTCGTGAAAATATAAAAAACAACGTTGTACCGCGAGCTGAAGTGATGAAAAGTTAATTTCAAGTGTCTGGCCATTAACCCCGTTCTCTTCAAACCTTTTTCCACTGCTCTTTTGTCAATTATTAAACTGATCATTTGTGCAACGAAATATATGGAGTGGCGTCGTTATCTGGGTCAGTTCGTGAAAGGGAGATTTTTCGTCCAGCCTAGCCAGGCAATTCGAATAAGCAAATCGATATTCTCTGTATTGGCTCTCTATGCTCGATTTCAGTCTGGTTTTATTCTCTCTCTCTCTCTCTCTCTCTCTCTGTCTGTCTGTCCGTCTGTCTTTCTTCCTTTTCTACGATTCTTTCTGCATGAATTTCACAAACACACACACACACGCACATAGAGCATTTGGGGTCACGAAGCAAATACTCTGAAATACTGAACGTAACATTTGAATACTTTGCGATATCTATCTATCGGTTTCTCTCTGGCACTGTAGCAAAACTGCTAATATATATGTATGTTTTATGTACTGCAACGTCATTGACGCACCCGGATGGCCGATTGAGACAGTGATGAATATAGATATATTGGGGATATATCAAATTTACAACTATAAATATGTCTACGTACTTCTCAGTGAAGCCTTTTTCACAGATATTCGAATATAAAAGTCTCGACAACAATGAGAATAACGAAAAAATAAAATAATATCGCCCAAAACTCACTCGCCATTTTGTTTCTCTATGCGCGACATTTCGTTCACTTTTTCCTCTCCTTTGTATGTTCAAAGAAATAAAAATAAGCCCGTTCGTTTTTTTTTACCTTCCGCCGGAAATATCGCGTCTGCTATGTTCCATTCTTGTTTTAGTTTTATTTTCTTCATTTTCGTTTCGATGTTCGCTCGCGTATTTGTGACATTATTTATTAACAAAAATACGGGCATCTACCGATAAGAGTCGTTGAAAAATTGCTAATGGCTAAAATGGCTAATACACTGTGAGTGGACTCTTTTCACGAACGACAACTCATTTCTGTTGAACTCATTATTTATTAACATTATTTGTTAACGAAAATAAGGGATCTACCGATGAGAGTCGTAGAAAAATGGCTAAAATGGCTAATGCACTGTGAGTGGACTCTTCTCACGAACGACAACTCATTTCTGTTGAACTCATTATTTATTAACATTATTTGTTAACGAAAATAAGGGATCTACCGATGAGAGTCGTAGAAAAATGGCTAAAATGGCTAATGCACTGTGAGTGGACTCTTCTCACGAACGACAACTCATTTCTGTTGAACTCATTATTTATTAACATTATTTATTAACGAAAATAAGTGATCTACCGATGAGAGTCGTAGAAAAATGGCTAAAATGGCTAATGCACTGTGAGTGGACTCTTTTCACGAACGACAACTCATTTCTGTTGAACTCATTATTTATTAACATTATTTATTAACGAAAATAAGGGATCTACCGATGAGAGTCGTAGAAAAATGGCTAAAATGGCTAATGCACTGTGAGTGGACTCTTCTCACGAACGACAACTCATTTCTGTTGAACTCATTATTTATTAACATTATTTATTAACGAAATTAAGGGATCTACCGATGAGAGTCGTAGAAAAATGGCTAAAATGCCTAATGTACTGTGAGTGGACTCTTTTCACGAACGTAAAATCATTTCTGTTGAACTCATTATTTATTAACATTATTTATTAACGAAAATAAGGGATCTACCGATGAGAGTCGTAGAAAAATGGCTAAAATGGCTAATGCACTGGGAGTGGACTCTTCTCACGAACGACAACTCATTTCTGTTGAACTCATTATTTATTAACATTACTTATTAACGAAATTAAGGGATCTACCGATGAGAGTCGTAGAAAAATGGCTAAAATGGCTAATGCACTGTGAGTGGACTCTTCTCACGAACGACAACTCATTTCTGTTGAACTCATTATTTATTAACATTATTTATTAACGAAAATAAGGGATCTACCGATGAGAGTCGTAGAAAAATGGCTAAAATGGCTAATGCACTGTGAGTGGACTCTTTTCACGAACGACAACTCATTTCTGTTGAACTCATTATTTATTAACATTATTTTTTAACGAAAATAAGCGATCTACCGACGAGAGTCGTAGAAAAATGGCTAAAATGGCTATTGCACTGGGAGTGGACTCTTCTCACGAACGACAACTCATTTCTGTTGAACTCATTATTTATTAACATTACTTATTAACGAAATTAAGGGATCTACCGATGAGAGTCGTAGAAAAATGGCTAAAATGGCTAATGCACTGTGAGTGGACTCTTCTCACGAACGACAACTCATTTCTGTTGAACTCATTATTTATTAACATTACTTATTAACGAAATTAAGGGATCTACCGATGAGAGTCGTAGAAAAATGGCTAAAATGCCTAATGTACTGTGAGTGGACTCTTTTCACGAACGTAAAATCATTTCTGTTGAACTCATTATTTATTAACATTATTTATTAACGAAAATAAGGGATCTACCGATGAGAGTCGTAGAAAAATGGCTAAAATGGCTAATGCACTGTGAGTGGACTCTTTTCACGAACGACAACTCATTTCTGTTGAACTCATTATTTATTAACATTATTTATTAACGAAAATAAGGGATCTACCGATGAGAGTCGTAGAAAAATGGCTAAAATGGCTAATGCACTGTGAGTGGACTCTTTTCACGAACGACAACTCATTTCTGTTGAACTCATTATTTATTAACATTATTTTTTAACGAAAATAAGCGATCTACCGACGAGAGTCGTAGAAAAATGGCTAAAATGGCTAATGCACTGGGAGTGGACTCTTCTCACGAACGACAACTCATTTCTGTTGAACTCATTATTTATTAACATTACTTATTAACGAAATTAAGGGATCTACCGATGAGAGTCGTAGAAAAATGGCTAAAATGGCTAATGCACTGTGAGTGGACTCTTCTCACGAACGATAACTCATTTCTGTTGAACTCATTATTTATTAACATTATTTATTAACGAAATTAAGGGATCTACCGATGAGAGTCGTAGAAAAATGGCTAAAATGCCTAATGTACTGTGAGTGGACTCTTTTCACGAACGTAAAATCATTTCTGTTGAACTCATTATTTATTAACATTATTTATTAACGAAAATAAGGGATCTACCGATGAGAGTCGTAGAAAAATGGCTAAAATGGCTAATGCACTGTGAGTGGACTCTTTTCACGAACGACAACTCATTTCTGTTGAACTCATTATTTATTAACATTATTTATTAACGAAAATAAGGGATCTATCGATGAGAGTCGTCGAAAAATGGCTAAAATGGCTAATGCACTGTGAGTGGACTCTTTTCACGAACGACAACTCATTTCTGTTGAACTCATTATTTATTAACATTATTTATTAACGAAAATAAGTGATCTACCGATGAGAGTCGTAGAAAAATGGCTAAAATGGCTAATGCACTGTGAGTGGACTCTTTTCACGAACGACAACTCATTTCTGTTGAACTCATTATTATTAACATTATTTATTGACGAAAATAAGGGATCTACCGACGAGAATCGTAGAAAAATGGCTAAAATGGCTAATGTACTGTGAGTGGACTCTTTTCACGAACGACAACTCATTTCTGTTGAACTCATTATTTATTAACATTATTTATTAACGAAAATAAGGGATCTACCGATGAGAGTCGTAGAAAAATGGCTAAAATGGCTAATGCACTGTGAGTGGACTCTTTTCACGAACGACAACTCATTTCTGTTGAACTCATTATTTATTAACATTATTTATTAACGAAAATAAGGGATCTACCGATGAGAGTCGTAGAAAAATGGCTAAAATGGCTAATGCACTGTGAGTGGACTCTTTTCACGAACGATAACTCATTTCTGTTGAACTCATTATTTATTAACATTATTTATTAATGAAAATAAGGGATCTACCGATGAGAGTCGTAGAAAAATGGCTAAAATGGCTAATGTACTGTGAGTGGACTCTTTTCACGAACGACAACTCATTTCTGTTGAACTCATTATTTATTAACATTATTTGTTAACGAAAATAAGGGATCTACCGATGAGAGTCGTACATAAATTGCTAAAATGGCTAGTGCACTGTGAGTGGACTCTTTTCACGAACGACAACCCTTTTCTGTTGAACTCGAGTCTCGCGGGACATCTTGGCAACACCTAAGTAATTCGATAACAATATAATAATGGGAAAATCCGGCTCGAAGTGTGTTCGTGCGAAAGTACGAATATACTTATACATGTATACATATATGTTTGTAGATCCTCACGGCATATAAATGCAATATTGTGAGAAACCTTGTGGAAGAGAGAGAGAGAGGCAGGGTTTACCGGGTCAAAGCTGCATTTGGAGGGTCTCTGGTAATTTTGGAAAGCTTCGTACCGCGAAACGGAGAACGTAGCTTTTGGGCATGAGAAACTCTGTTTAGGATACTTAAAGCGTACAGTAACATTCGAAAATTTCATTTAACAAGAGCTTCTAATACAACGCAGTAAAATAAAGCTTAAGGAGCGGATTGAAAATCGTCGAGAAAAAGTGAGAGAGGCTACTTATGGAAAAATTCGTAAAAATCGATGGTCGAACTTGAAAAATCTGTAAAAAATCGAAAGGACATCGTGTCTCAACGAATGAAGCATGCATTTTAAAGGTTGCACGGTAACGAAAGTGATGAGCGGAGAATAAAGTCTCGACTCAATCGTGAATCAATATTACAGCGGTTTTAATGCAACGACAAATTTCAATGCGAAAATACTTTGATTTTATATTTCATCGTTCATATCGATGTACTTTGCCTCGATTAATAATTCAGTAGAAATGTCTTAAAAAAAAAAAAAAAACAGGTTAAATCATTAAAAGTCGTCAGAAACGTCATTTTTTTTCCAGAAAAAATAAAAACCATTCAAATTTTGCTAAACTTTAATTTTAACAATCTAAATTGGATAAAGAAGTGATTTCGTTTCAATATATCAACTATAATCGATGAATATACGCCGGAGAAGAAAAATCAAAATATTTCGACGATAAAAATTTGATAATACTTTCTCGGTTTTAACTTTTCGCTGAGACTGTACGGGCTATATAACCATCCTTGAATTTTGTGCGGAAAATCCTCTGTTCCGTGTTTCTCTCCACCGCACTTTCGAAAGCGTATATGGACACATATCTATATACACATGTATAATAGCATATGCGCAAGTAGTACGAGTCAATGCCAAGTCAGACAATTTTCTATACGTACGTCTCTTCGCACAGTGTCGAGCTTCACGTACACGATGATATTCAGAGAGAGAGAGAGAGAGAGAGAGAGAGAGAGGGGGAGGAGTGAGAGGAGAGCTTAGTTAAGTTACATTAATGCTCGAAGCTTCCCGTACAACATAACGTATTATATAATATGCAGCAACATTGGGGGGAGAAGTCAGACAACGTTAACGTTTCAACTAATAATGGAACAATTGTTCGACATGGTTCGTCGCTATCTCGGTCAGAAATTGAGAGATAGTGCGAGACTATACCGTCGAGTAGTACCGAACGATTTACCACGTAGGTTTTCGTCGCTCACCAGACATAATAAAACAAACAAAAATTTAACATCCTTCACATACTTCAGACGCGTTATTAAACTAAATTTTCCATAAATTTTCACCTGACTACGTGCAATATCATCTAAACTTATCGTCGACGAGAAATTCCAACGTTTTGCCTCCCCCCCTTTTTTTTTATCTCTCCTCTTGCAAAACTCATAAAACAGTAATTATCGAAAATTCGACAACAACTCCTCTCTCGCTTGCGGATGAAATTCTCCACTTTTTGTTCTCCCGTTTCCACTCAATAATGTCATTTAATAATGCGAGTTGACATTTATGTGGAAACTTTTCTATTACTAATATTACGGTGAATAGTTCGTTAATAATTGTTCGGTAACATTTTTTATTTATTTCTCTTTAATTAGTGCTTTTTCGTTATTAGTCATTCTGGTTATTTAGAATCGAGCAGGTTCCTGTTATTTGTTGAAAAAAAAAGTAAGTTTTCGACGAGGTTTTTCGGAGTTTGTTAATCGTTTGAATTGTAAAAATTATTTATTGATTAACGCGAAATTCTACTCACTCGAGTAAATCCTCATGGGATCATTCTTTCCTGGCTCATCAGCTTCCGCATTTGTTCCTGCGTTAGTTTGGAAAGAAAACAATACGTTTTGAGTGTACAATTAAAGTGAGCGAGTGAATAATGGAAAATAAATACTTGTAAAAAAAAAAAAACAATGCCAAACGTGAAATTATCCGAAATGTTTTTTCGACAATGTAAACAAATATTCAGCTTGATATGTAAAAAATCTCAATTGTTGTGTTTTAAAAAGAAATGTTGCATTGCCCAAAAACTGCGTCTTTCACTTTCATCCGATTTTCATCCAATTATTTGTTTACACAAATGAAAGAGAATTGTGAAGTTTGGCCACTTAAGGGTGGAAATCGGCTTAGACGGTTCAAAAAATCGATTTTTTTTATTTCATAAATTGTTAGTAAAACTATTGAAAAATATGTTCCCAAAATTTTAAATGAAAATTCCGACTCGTTCTATTGCTATAAGCCATTAAGGGGAGAAATAGGGTTAGGACAGTGTTTTCTCAATGATTTTCATGAATTTTTTTTACAGTATAAAAAATAAATATAATTTATTGAAACTTTGAGAATATTTTATACATATATTTAAGTATATACTATGAAATTTTTGAAGAATTTCCTTGAAAAACACCGAAGATATTAGCGACCCCATATTGCAGGTCACAATCAGACTCAGCATTTTGCTATTTTTTCAAACGCGTTTTTCTGAAAACGACTTTTTTTGAACTTGCGTACACGCTAGTTTGAAAAGTTTTCATCCAATCGTTTTGAAAATTGGCAGTTACTTTCTTCATAGTATTGCGCTCTATATGAACCTAAAATCGGAATATGATCATTATTTAAAATATTTTTTTTTTGCAAATAAAGTTGTAAAAAATGGAAAAAAATCATGCTTTTTTGTTTTGACCCCAGTAAAAAATTCAATTTTATATTTTTTTGATAGCATTTAGGTTCATATAGAAGAGAGACATATAATAAAAGTAAATTCCAACCTCGTTTGATTTCAGATGAAAATTGCGGCTTCCAGAATGTACGCAAAATGCTGAGTCTGATTGTGACCTGCAATATGGGGTCGCTAATATTTTATAGTATATACTTAAATATATGTATAAAATATTCTCAAAGTTTCAATAAATTATATTCATTTTTTATACTATAAAAAAATGCATGAAAATCATTGAGAAAACGCTGTTCTAACCCTATTTCACTCCTTAATGAATTAATTATTTTGTTATCTGTTGATTATTAGTTTTGTTTATTTCGTACTCTCTCGTCTTTAGCCTATATATATAAATTTATATATACATGAAACGTCGTAACCGAATACTAGGTTTATTCAGTTGTTGCATCATCGTCTCGTAGAACGTAAATTTTGCGAGTACACATCTGCCACGACCGCGAGTGTATACTAAATCGTGGCCAATCTCCTCTTTTCCCTTCCATTACGTATATACCATACAACGACTGTTAACAGACAAAAGGGCTTAAATGACGTTAGTTAAACATTTGTAACTTACGTTAATTACGCCCTTTTGCTCGTTGAAACCCTCGCTATTTCTGTATATACAATGTTTTACTACGTGTTTGCCTATATACAAACTTACCAGCGCGATTTGTCACATGTTTGGCGTCAGCCTCGGGACCATAAGTAGTAAATAGTCCCATTAACACAAGCAGTACTATTTGCGTCGCGAAGAGCAATAACACCTGGCGCCTCACATCACTCGTAAGTTTTTCCTGTCGAAATTTCACCGAATTCCATTACATTAATTAAAATCTCTGTTTTTCTCTACATCCCCCTTGCGATAAAGAAACGAAATTAATTACGTTGAAAATTCTCACCTTCGCCATTGTAAATCTTTGAGTCGATCAAATGAAACTTCTTGTTGTTAACTAAACAATTTGTTTCGTCGATTATCTTCGAGCAAATTGTGTCTCACTTTATTTAACGATTTTGTGCAAAATTCACTTTTTTCTTCTCAATCGAAAAATCACAGATTTTTCGTCTCGCCGTACGATTAAATGTTTTTCGTTTTATTAATGTAAAAATTGTCTTATTTTTTTTTCGTAATTTTTCGCTCGTTTAGCAATCGTACAGTTGCGCTGGATACTTTTTTTCTTTCTTTTTTTTATCGTTGTTTTAATAATCTCGTTGTGTCTCTCGGCGATACGTTCACTTCGTTTGTAACGTCGGTACAAATCACCCCACAGCGGATATACGCTATTCGGTTAATGTCGATGCCTTTGATGTTACAGGCATGTGATCGCCGTATCGAGCCATTCGACGATGTGTACTCTCGATGCAAACTAACGTGTTGTACTACGAACGATGAACGGTGCTCGGGCCTTCGTAATACCTACCACAGTTTTATTGGCATATATATACAGTAATATACACACAAATATATATATAATGCATAGAAAAGAGTTGTGCGTATATATGTAGCGATGCAACGCGCACTTTTGTCTTGTGACTATCGCTACAAAATAATCTAATCCATACGCGGCGATCGCTTCGTTAAAAATGATAAATTCTGATTTATCTTTCAAATTAAACGTTAATTTAATAAACGAAAAATGAATTTTAATGAATTTCGTTAGTTGAAATTCATCCACGTTTAATTTAAGGTAGTAGTCTAGTAACTTAAGCCGATTTTCATGTCTTTTTTGGAGGGCGTTTTTTTGTAGGAAATTAAAAATGAATCGTTTTTAATATTTAGGATGTTTTTATTTACATATTAAAGATACAAAAAAAAATTTTTTGAAAAAATTTAATCGTTTATTATTATTATTATTATTGATCGAAGTTGGCACCACGAAGTTGGCAGCCCGGGTCCTAACTTTTTTTCTACCGAACCGATTGCTTTCAAATTTTAACAGGCTACTGTACACACTTATAGTTCTCGTCGGAACTACCGAGAAATTTTTTCACCCCTAACTTTTTATTTTACAACCCCCTCTTTGCTAAAGTCCTTTTATTTTAGCAAAGAAGGGGTTGTAAAATAAAAAGTTAGGGATGACAAAATTTCACGGTAGTTCCGACGAGAACTATAAGTGTGAAGAGTAGCCTGTTAAAATTTGAAAGCAATCGGTTCGGTAGAAAAAAAAGTTAGGACCCGGGCTGCCAACTTCAATCAATAATAATAATAATAATAAACTATTAAATTTGTTGAAAAAATTTTTTCTTTGTATCTTTAATATGTAAATAAAAACATCCTAAATATCCAAAACGATTCATTTTTATTTTCCTACAAAAAAACGCCCTCCGAAAAAGACATGAAAATCGGCTTGAGTTACCAGACCTTAAAAAATTTGGCAGCACCTTAAAAAAACGGACTGTCTGCGGAAGGGGTAGTTAGTCTTTTTTATATTTTTGTCTCATTCTGTGTCTTTGATGCAAATCTTTTCTACCGAATGGTTGACTAAAAAAAAAAATATATTCAACTTCAATTCCTCTTTGCTCGATAAAAAAAAAATTGAATCAATTACAAGTCTCTGTGAACGAATGATTTAAAGACCAAAGATAAATTCAGTGTTTCATAAAATTTTCTTTCACTGTCATGAATTTTCTTTTACTCAAATATAACATTTATTTACAGTAGGTAAATTCATCATTTTTTTTTACGTATCTTCCCGCTTTGGAATATCATTTCTCGTTGTGGACTAACGGACTCACAAAAATTACGATAATTCAAGGAGGAATTTGTACGCTCTCGTTATCTCATGTGAATTGCACACGAGAGATAGCGCGTTTCTCTACTTACTATACGTTCTTATATTATCGTACAGAGTCATATATTAACGACCTCATTTTTCAATCATCGCTCATTTCATCAATCACACGATAACTACCGTACTCGCGTAACTCAATATTTATGCAATACTATGTTTCTATTATCTTTGATGGCAAAAAAACAAAATTACAAATTGCACGAATTTCTCGTTATCGGTCGAAATAATTGATGTGAGTTAAAAAAAATGTTAATTTACATTTCTGCCGGATATTTTTAGTGAAATAACACCGGAAAGGTGGTGAGAAATTCAGCGAAAACGTCAGTTTGTCTTTGAGAAGGAAAATAAAAACTTTTCGCAACGTCAACATTGACTCACGATTCTATTCCAAAGTTTAGTTTGCCGATACTACCCTTTTGTCGATACCCTTTTTTGTCCCCAACGGCAAACGATGGAAATTCAATTTTCACGATCCTCCTGACTTTTACAACAATTTCGTGCCTTACTTCATTTCCCACGTACAATCCAAATTCTTCGGGAGAGACAAAATAGAAGCGGAAAAAGAAATGCAACTCAATTTTTCTTTTCTTTTGAGAGCACTTTTGTCAGTGTCACCCGATAGATCGATCGGGGTCGGACGATCGATTTTATTGATCTCGCACGATTGTCGCGGGGGGTAGAATCGGGAAAAAAAAACACGCGATTTCACCACTTTGATATACACGATGCACAAACACACATGCATTAAATATTTCGAGGAACATTGGGGAGAAAGTAAATGTCGCGACTCGAACGTTTCTTTTCTCCCCAAGTCACGTGGAATCGTAAAGAGAAAAAAAAACAACATTCAGCGTCGAGATAAATCGTAGAAGGTGATAATTAACGGTGTTAAGGAATAATGTTCACAAATAATTTTTTTCTTCTTTTTTCAAGGCCATTAACGAAACGATCGGTGTCAATTTTACGTAAAATGTGTTAAGAATAACACGAAAATACACAAAGCCAACGGAAACTCGATACTGACCGCGTTTCAGATCGTCGATTTTTCCTTCACAAACGTAAATAGCACTCGATGATCGTCGAGATTAAAATTTAAATCCTAGAATCGACAATTTCTTCATTTATTTCTCGCTAATTGAGAGAATTAAAAAATATCAAAATAATTCATGATTGCTAACAATTAATTCACGTACTAGAGTCGAATTAGGGAAGTGACGTTATCGTTGGATCACTTGAATAAAAAATTCAAAGTTCCAATGAGACCAATCCATGAGTTCCAAGATCCAATGAGTACGATTTTTCTTAGGTTATTTTTTTTTCTTTTTTTTCTTGTGCTACCATTGACGCTGATGCGAATCAATTGCTTTCCTATCACCGGATTATGAGTAAAGACAAGAAAAACAATCACTCACACCAAAAGTTGTCATTTACCGCTGACGAGGAGAAATTATAAAAATAAAATGATCGATTGGGTATCGAGAAAAAAAAAACGGATTTACGTATAAAATATTAATTTAATGGTTATAAAAAAAAATTTAAATAAATCGATGAAACAGGGATGAATTACGTTAGTTAAGACTAAAATAGCAACGCTTTTTTTTATAAATTTGAAAACGGTGGGGAAAATTTGTTGGAAAACGTTTCAACGGATAGCGGAAAGATCGGACAAAACTTCGAGGCAAACTGCGAACCGTTGTGCTTATATTTCTCGTTTATATAAACTCGCGTACCACGCTTTCGAATTAGCAACAATTGGCCTTTTGGCCAGACCAGTTTTCTAGGATAGAGAGCGAATGAGAAGGCGAGTTTTTACTCGTAGCATCATTTTACACCGAGCGAAAAGCCAACAAACGCGGTTGGACCAGGGCAAATAGACGTTTCCTCCTTCTACTCCTCATTCTCATCTTCACCGATGTCGGCAAACCCTTCGCTCGTTTTCATCAACGAGAGCGACGTGTGTGTCTGTACAACGCACAGGAAAAATAAAGTCACGGGAAAGCCGACGAGAGACTGACAATTAACAAGGGAGAGAAGACTAATTGAAAGTGAGGAATATATGAGTAATTCCACGACAAATTTAACGGGCTATGGCGACCGTCACTCTGTAGGATTTCGTTCACCAATTTTTTCTATTATTTTTACAACCCTAAGAGACATGCAATTTTTTTTTTCTAGATTTTTTCCACTAAACGCTATTTATCGATGATTTAACAAAGATATTTTACATAAAAGTTAGCCGCAATTTACGAATCTGAGAAAAAAAAAAATCTGAAAAATCGTCTTGCAGTGTCAACATTTTTTAATTATAATCCTAAGTGCGACTTTATTTTTTCATATTTTTCGATTTTTTTTCCATTCGAAAAATACGTACATGTAAACAGAGGGTTTTCTATTATCTAAAATAATTTTTTTTTCATTCATTACTGTATAGCGGTTAGCGAAAAAAATTGCATCCCTTCTAAGGTCGTAAAGAACATAATGAAAAATTGCTTACCCAATTACACCCCCAACCCCCACCCAATTACAAAGGGTGAGATCACCGTCGGCTCGATGTAACATGGAATCCTCCGTATGCGGTAGAAGTTTGTGAAAAAAAAAAAGAAAAATGTTCAATGAGAATTTATCGTGTGTCCGTGGACTCTTGGAGTTAATCGCTGTTGAAAACCATGACTGCTGGTAATTAGTCGAGTTATAAAATAGTACAAGTTGCGGGTCAATAACGTCAAGATTCACTCGACGGGCTAATTAAAACGTCTCGATGATGGACTCGTTCTTAAATCCTCATTTTATTTTTTACGATCGTATCCTTGGCTTGATTGTATTTTTCATTAAATTATGAAATAATTAAATTTAATCGTGCGTATGAATTAAATAAATTTTCGTTGCGTAAACGAAAAGAACGGTAGACGTTGCAGCAGATTTAACTTTTACGGTAAAAAAGAACAAAAAAAAAAAACAAAACGAAACCAATGTGCAATTGAGAGTGAATTTTTTATTCACTTTTGTGGCTCTTTCGAAGAAAAAAAAAAAGAAATTGATTTCACGATTCCACAATAAGTGAATGAATCTTTTGTTTCGAACCAGATGTCCCGAAATCACGATTCACGCTCCGTTTCCTCATCAATCGATAACTATGTATGACTATATACCAAAGACCCGTTTACCCGGTATAATTAACCGAGGGATTGCTGCTAAGCGGTTTCCGGTATGTAAACACGTGACCCAAACATACCAGGGTTTGGGGGCTTTGCTATACTGCTTCTCGAGCCCTTAACCGGGAGAGAACGATCAGCAATCGCGTGTATTATCGGCAATTGGTTTGGTAATCCTTCGAGCGAGAAAGCGATCGACCCCAATGTCCCTTCGACACATATCCCTCGATGTACGTTAAAGAAAAACTTATCAAATTTCGCAGATATTTAATTTCGAAAAAAATGTGAGACTCTTTCGATATTTTCTTTAAGTTTTCGACGAAAAATCGTTGTAATCAGTAATCAACGGAAAATTTCCGTTCGGATATACACTTGAAACGTAGTAAAGGACGAAAAAACATTTTTGTTTTTTCGTATTTCGACAAAATTAGCAAAAATCGATGGTTCGACTTTGAAAGTCTGTGAAAAATCGAAAAATCATCATAGCTCAATGATTCAAATGGCATTTTGACGATTGAACGGTTACGTAAAGAACGAGCGTAGAATGGAGTCCCAATTTTATCGGGGAGCAATATTACAGCCATATTAGTGCAACAACTTTTTTTCGCAAAATATAAAAAAAGTTTTACTTTTAAAAATTTTCTTCATTGACATTAATTAAACATTTCCTTGAAAAACTCAAAATTCCATTCCGAATCGTCGAAAAAAAAAGGTATTTTCCAAAAAAAAAAAAAAAACACCCTGTAATTTTGATCTCTTGATTTTCTGGAAATTTCAATAACTCTTCGATATTGTCTCAAAAGGATTGTTGTATCATACTAAAATCATTGATTCTCAGGCTCAAGTATCGTTTTCGTGAAAATTAATGCAGAATATGAAAATGATATTAATTTCAAGAATAAAAATGTTCCACTGTATTATTTTAACGATATAAATTCGGTTATGTCGTAGGATGTTCGATAATCGAATTTAACTATCGACAAAGTTCGATTGTATTATCCAATTCGCAATTGGTAAATGCTTATGGTGGCGAGGAATGGGGTGGAAGAGAGGGAGCGAAGAACTCCACGAAGCTCTGAACCAGGCACAACTGGATAGAACTTTGCAGGTTGTTATCACACCTATAACCTTCTGTATGACCCTTCCTTCGTTGGCCTCCATTGCTGGTTCGCGTTCAGGGGGTGAACTGCAAAGTGCTTTGGCAACGAGAGAGAAAGAGAAAGTGTGAAAGAGAGAGAGAGAGAGAGAGAGAGAGAGAGAGCTTCACCACCGCTAGCATTGGCGGTGCAGATATTAAACGGCGACCTGTTGCTTGCTTTCTTCCTCTGATAAATTTCTTTCCGACGGTGGAAGTACGAAAAAAAAAAAACCTTACAAAAAATAATACACACACTCACATATTTACGTATATATCTGAGAGTATAGATGACAGGAGAACATGAGAATGAAAGAAAAAGGAGTTTAGGGAGAAGAAAAAAATTGAAACTGGTCAATTATTAATTTTTTTTTTAGGTAGAACCTTCCATCGATTTATTTATCAATTATCATTTAAACGCTAATTCTTAAAAAACGAACATATATAATACATATTACAGCTGTGACAATTGTTTTTCTTTTATGTTTATTTTTTAATAATAATAATAATAATATTAATGACAATGATAAAATTACAATAATACAATAAGTAGTCGATCATCGTGTATTGGCGGTTGTTTTTTTTATCGTTTACGTATAAATTATCGCGATTTCTTTCTATAAGTAGTTCCGTGTTCTATCATTCGAACGATTTGTCGTTTGCGTTTGTTTTTGTTCGCTTTTCGTTCTCGCCCATCGACGTTGGTAATTCACGCGAGAATCTATTTTGATCGGGTTTTTGTCCGAGAACAAATTTTACTCGGTAGCCCTCGTGAACGAGGGGATTTAACCCGGGATCGTGCCTGACACTCGCCAATGTGTCGGGGGATAGAAAATCGTTTTTTTTTTTTGCGCTTCTTCCTCTCTCTCCCTATCTATTTATCTCCATCTCTTGTTAAAATTACGTATGCATAGGAATTCAGGGTCTCTCGATTTTCACGGGATTAAACGTTGATCCGTTTAAACGCGACAACGATTTTTTTTCTCTTAAATAACAAATATCAAAATGAACACGAAATTCGATAGTAAATTTATCAAAAATTTTACTATAAACGTTTGAGGATGAGCACGACGATAAAAAGTTTTCAAATTTTTTTAATTATTCCGAAAAAAATTAGTCTTAACGATAATCCCAAAATTTCCGATTGTTCGAAATGCGTAAAAAATTTTAAGAGGAATTCTAATTTTTTGAATATTTATTTTATTTTCCAAAAAAAAAAATTCATCCCCTCCTACATTTTTTTATATACGGACCTGAATCCGTCTTGCATGATCGTAGGAACACTTCCAATTAATCGAGAGATTGAGATTTACGATACGAGGGTTTTTGAAAAATTTTTTCAACAAGTTGAAAACAAGTTGAAAAGGGCGAGAGAGAGAGAGAGAGAGAGAAAGAATGAGTAAGATTGATCGACAATTAAGCCTTATAATTATCGAATCATCGTCGTAATATTAAACTTCGAAGATTCAAATACCATACCAATATACACTACATATTTATGAATCATTCGTCGCACGGTATAAATAATGCATTTTGTTTTTAACACTAAGAAAAAGTTCATTGAGATGGCACTAGAAATTGTCGAGAGTTAAAAATAATAATAATAATAATAATAATAATAATAATAATAATAATAATAATAATAATAATAATAATAATAAAATATTGTTATATTAAAAAGCGTTAAAAAATATGAAAAACCGTTGCGCTGGTGCATGATATTTGGTATTTATAATACAATGACACGTGTTCTCTTCTTTATTATCTAATACCGAAACTTTTTCTCATTCTCATTAATTATTATTATTATTTTTTTTTTCATCCCCTTCTCGAGATATTTCGAAAAATCTCTTTGCCTCTTCCATTTCCGGTACATATACTCGAGCGTGCGCGAGTTTAATTAATTCTCTCAATATTAATATTAATAATAATCGTCGGGATCAGTCGTCTTAAATTTTTAATGAATTCACATTAGTCTCGCGTCTCGACACAACACTGGATTGTCTTACGTGATAGGTAACGCGACTTTTACGCGAAATTTTCGCATTGACGGATCGAGATCCACGCGAATATATATATATATATGTCTATATATATATATTTATATTTTTTATTTTGACAGTTATAACACGTAAAAATGTATGAAATGAAAAAAGAAGAAAAAAAAAACAAAATTAAGACAATACGACAAGAGGACAGAGAAATATGTTGATATATATACTATACATATATATACGTGAGTGTATATGCGTGTGTGTTTGTGCCAATGGCGAAAAAAGTTTTTTTTTTGACCCTTACGCATAACGCTTCTTATCGGTAGTATCTAGATTTATCTTTATTTTTTCTCAACGCATTACGTCGATCCGCCAACTTTGTATTTATTATTTCTATATCTTTCACAGTGAACACGAGATAAATTTTTAATACTCCTTTTCTTCTCAATGAAAAAGAAGAAAAATGAAAATGGAAAAAGTCGATCCTTTGTTTTATCGCTTTGTTTGTTTGTTTTTTTTTTTTTTCTTTTAAATTCGTTCGACTCGTATGTGCTATTTTTTTCTTTAAATTCTCTTTTCCTTTAACACATCGATGATACTTTTGTGCGTTTTAATCGCGAAGCTGCCATTAAAAATTGTGTTTCGGCGTTTAGATTCGTTTGTTGTTCTTGTTGTTATTGTTGTTGCTTATTTATTTTTTGACATTGATCCGATGACAAGAGAGGATTAGGAGATCGAGGCTCTTCGGACCTTTCGGCATATATTTTTCTACGTAAAGTTTAATTTACCGATGATAAACGTTAAACCAAGAACGCACTGACTGATGAGAAGACAGATATTTGTTGATGATAGCGTCACTATCGTGGCAGATGAACCGATCTGAGCGTGCTCGTGACGACTTGACGGCTGCTCGGACGCCATTAAATCCTCCCTCGAAGGCTCGGGACACGGTAATTCCTCGAGTTTTAGCTCGAAAAGATGCTTCATCACACCGATCTTTCCCTCGATCACCTCGACCTTTTTGCGATCGAACAAAAAACAAAAAAAAAGGTCATTTGAAAAATCGTTAATCCTTCGATGAACGAACAGTTTTGTAATTACGATTTTTTC
Organism: Oxytorus armatus; assembly: GCA_958009045.1. Classification (NCBI taxonomy): domain Eukaryota; kingdom Metazoa; phylum Arthropoda; class Insecta; order Hymenoptera; family Ichneumonidae; genus Oxytorus; species Oxytorus armatus. The sequence continues at coordinate 23,675,286 of OY253748.1, forward strand.
TTTTTTCGTACTTCTGACATCCCGTCTGATATATTGAAGGAGTTTTACGAAAAAAATTTGAAGGGTTACAAACTGGAGTTGCGACCATAGGTGAAATAATGAAAAAAAAAAAACGATCATTCGGCTAATAAACGCCATTTCTACCAAACTACGTTCCGTATCATATTGACAATTTAGAGAAGTATTCATTACAGGATAAAGTATCACTGTGATTTTTCTCAAATTTTTCGGTACTTCAGAAAAGAAACTAAAAAATGTTTAATTTTGTTACTTTTCCCCGAGATGGTTTAATTTTTTAATTTTCTTAAAAACTCAATTCATTAATGTATCCTTACCCTGGAGCCTGTCTCGGGATTCGACGAATCGTAAAGATCGTACTCGTCGTAATCCGCCACGTCGTCCATGTAGTTGTCGGAGTCGTGGGTAAGCCTCGATTTGTCAGATCCGTATTGTTCTAGATAAGAAGAAGAAGAAGATTCTGTGAGTGAGGCGTGGGACTAGAGGAAAGAAAAATATCGTCTTCGTAAGGACAAAGGATAGGAGCGGTGGTGGTAGATGGGGTTGGAAAAAGTAAACTTGCGTCTGAGGAATAATTTCTGTTTCCCTTCGTAAGAGAATGTGTGAGCGAAGTAAGGAGGATGAATAAAGGAAGAAGAAGAGGGAAAAAAAAAGAGAACACTATAGTGTGTAATATGTCTAGTGACAGATAAGAAACTCTCCGGAAAAGTCAGGGTATACACGAGGAAGAGGATTTGTAGTGGTGATAGTCGAGAGGAAGAAAGCCTTCGAAAAAAAAAAAAAAAAAAAAAAAAAAAACCCGAAAAACAGTCGTTTCTCACCTTGATTACGAGCGATTTCGAGAGCTCGATTTCTCTCGGCCTCCTCGTTGAGTGCCACAGTCGCGTTCTTCGTCTCCATGAAGCACGTTAACACCTCGAGGGAATCCCTAAGCTTGAGATTCTTCGTCTCGTTTCTCAAGCCCCATATCCAAGCGAGTTTACAGTCGCATATCAGTTTGTTGTCTGTAGAAACGAACAAAAGAAACAAACGAAAAATCATCAGTAAAATAACGTACGAGAACTTTTAATAACAGCATTTTTACGACAGATAAGTAATTTCGTGATGTCGTTTAGGAAATTTCGAAGAAAATTTGATTTTAGTACTTAAGAATTATGTGGCATAATTATGAGAGTGTTGATAATAGAAGTTTTAACATATTTTAACTAGACTCAAGAGGATGAGTCGAGACTAGTCTCTACGGCGATTATTCCTCGGAGCTAACCATTATTCTTGACTACCCAATTACCCGGTGATTAACGTACGTGTCCTAGTTGAGTGCAATGTACCCTCACTCGCTCATCTAGAGAGAAAGAGAACGAGAGAGACAGAGAGAGATAGAGAGAGAGAAAAGAGGATTCTGTGTACTGGAGGTCCAGTAGCAATATAGTCCTAATAGTCTAGTATAATAATGGAACAGACGGTTGGTAGGCTGTAACCGCACAGTGTTCGCACCCTCTGCCAGTAAATCGGATGGGAAACAGTCCAGTGGGTAAATCTCAACGAAAAAAAAAAAAACAAAAAAACTTTCATCCCTCTCACATTAAATTTATATGTTATATACGGCGTATGAATGATGAATTATTCAGAGTCTGATGAAACTGTTGCAGTCGTTCACGCTGTTATTTTAATTAATTGTTTAATAATATATGCCGTTGCAACCAACCCACCGAGTGAACTGAGATACTGTTAATATATACATATATATATATATATATATATATATATATATATATATATATATATATATATATGTATATATATATAGTGAAACAGTAGCACAGCTGTGGGCCAGTTCATTCGCCATACTATTCCCAGGTCCCTCAAGCTTATACTATCAAGTTCTCTCCCGCTCTTTTCTCTCGAACTCCCGAAACCCCCATGGTCCTAAAATTCCCCGGGCGTTCCCCCGAGGCCGTCAGATATTCATGCGGTTCTGTCGACCACTTCGGACCATACAGGAGGAACAGAGAGAAAGTGTACCATAAGGTGGAAATGTAACGAGAAAAAAGAGGGAACGAGACCGAAGGTAAAACATCCGGGTCGTGACCTCCCCCCGAGTTTTGCCAATCCTCCCCCATCAACCCTCCGCTTTCGAGGATAGATCGTGTATGTACAGCGATGAAAGTTTCGCAAGTTCCCTTAACAATGCGTCATCTCTTTTGCCATTTTATTGGCTGCGTGGACGGAAGATCTCCAGCTTCTTTCATTCCTTTGTCTATCCGATCTTTCTCAATTGTCAAATTGCGAAAATGGCAACTTATTCGATTGGTTATTAACCGAAACATTCAATTATTCGTTTTTTTCGACAATTGAAATGGATATTGTGCCATGAAAAGTTATCAAATCGTCATTGTTCGTTCGAGAACGTTTTAAGGGGGGAAATAGGGTTAGACGGTTCAAAAAATCGATTTTTTTTAAATTTCATAAATTGTTAGTAAAACTATTGAAAAATATGTTCCCAAAATTAAAATTCTGACTCGTTTTATTGTTATAAGCCATTAAGGTAGTAGTCTGGCAACTTAAGCCGATTTTCATGTCTTTTTTGGAGGGCGTTTTTTTGTAGGAGAATGAAAATGAATCGTTTTGGATATTTAGGATGTTTTTATTTACATATTAAAGATAAAAAAAAATTTGTTGACACAATTTAATAGTTTATTATTATTATTATTATTGATCGAAGTTGGCACCTCGAAGTTGGCAGCCCGGGTCCTAACTTTTTTTCTACCGAATCGATTGCTTTCAAATTTTAACAGGCCACTCTACACACTTATAGTTCTCGTCGGAACCACCGAGAAATTTTTTCACCCCTAACTTTTTATTTTACAACCCCTTCTTTGCTAAAGTTCTTTTATTTTAGCAAAGAAGGGGTTGTAAAATAAAAAGTTAGGGGTGAAAAAATTTCTCGGTGGTTCCGACGAGAACTATAAGTGTGTAGAGTAGCCTGTTAAAATTTCAAAGCAATCGGTTCGGTAGATAAAAAGTTAGGACCCGCGCTGCCAACTTCGAGGTGCCAACTTCGATCAATAATAATAATAATAATAAACTATTAAATTTTTTCAACAAATTTTTTTTTTGTATCTTTAATATGTTAATAAAATCATCCTAAATATCCAAAACGATTCATTTTTATTTTCCTACAAAAAAACGCCCTCCAAAAAAGACATGGAAATCGGCTTAAGTTACCAGACTACTACCTTAAAGTGAGTAGCTCTCCTTCAGGCCCCGAGCGCGCCACGTGTATAACCGAGCGGTCACTATTTTTTCAAACGCGTTTTTCTGAAAACGACTTTTTTTGAACTTGCGTACACGCTACTTTGAAAAGTTTTCAACCAATCGTTTTGAACATTGGCAGTTACTTTCTTCATAGTATTGCGCTCTATATGAACCTAAAATCGGAATATTGACATTATTTAAAATAATTTTTTTTTGCAAATAAAGTTGTAAAAAATGGCAAAAAATTATGCTTTTTTGTTTTGACCCCTGTAAAAAATTCAATTTTCTATTTTTTTTGATAGCATTTAGGTTCATATAGAAGAGAGACATATAATAAAAGTAAATTCCAACCTCGTTTGATTTCAGATGAAAATTGCGGCTTTCAGAATGTACACAAAATGCTGAGTCTGATTGTGACCTGCAATATGGGGTCGCTAATATCCCCGGTGTTTTTCAAGAAGATTCTTCAAAAATTTCATAGTATATACTTAAATATATGTATAAAATATTCTCAAAGTTTCAATAAATTATATCCATTTTTTATACTATAAAAACTGTCATGAAAATCATTGAGAAAACGCTGTCCTAACCCTATTTCTCCCCTTAAATAGTTGAATTGTATCGAAAAGAATCAAAGAATGCCCTACAGCTGCCACTCATCCCGTCCATCTTCATACATTGGACGTAAAAAAGCTCCACGACTGGCTGTACAGCGTGGGCTCGCTCGTCAATATTTACTTTTTACTCTTTCGTACATGTCTATTTTTTCTCCCTTTTTTTTTTATAATCGCTCTCTTGACTCTTGGCTTGTTTGGCCTCGTCAAAGACTTCGAACGGTAAAAAAAAATCGGTCGTTATGAAAAAAAAAAAAGAAAAACAAAATGTTCGATGCGGTACGAAGAGTTTACCGAGAAAGAACGCGTAGACACCCTTTTTATGGACCTCGAGAGAGAAGAGAGAAAAAAGTTTCCCGAGTAAATAAACGACCTTAAGGGTTGAATGATAGGCTACTCGCAAAGGGTAAAAGCAAAAAACGAAAAAGGACAAAAAGTCTTGCTGAAAACTTCACCAACTCGATAGGGGCTCTCCGGTTCGCGTCTCTTCAGTTACGGAGAGACGCTACCCTTTTATTTTACTTCTGCTCAAAGGAATCGTCCTACCTATTTTCCAATTTATTTATTTTATAAAATATACAAACATATTACATATATATGTACATTAATAAAATCTCTCGCGGGCGTAAGACTGCGGAGGTGGTTCCCTTTCAATTTTCCGGACGAGATCTGCACACCCCACGGCAAATATAAAGGCCCGGAGGGACGTTTTTCTTCGGGGGGTGCGGCCGTAGAAGCGCACGGTGAAATCGGGGATAATATGAAATATGCAGAACTCGTCGACGAAGCCGACCAGATTGTCGCGACAGACTGCACAGAGGGAAGAAAAGAGAAGAAAAAAAAAACGCGTGTGGTTCACCCCCTCGACCGAGAAGAAGCGTGCAAGAAGAACGATCGACAACGTAGACGACGGCTGATTTATCGCGTTAGGAGAAATCTTGGCGCGTGCAACGATGCCGGTAATGGAAATTCTCGTGAAATTATCATTTATTCAAAAAGGAAAACGCAATTTTGTCCGACGATCAGAAACAATTACGAACGTTCTCCATCGTGGATATCCCCTTGACGATATGTGCTGGAAAACGTAATTTATGATTGTACAGGTGATGACGAGGTACGAAAAGCCACGAGAGTCACCGAAAATCGCCATCGTTTCCCCTCGACGATTTTTGTGGATTCTCGGTCTCACGTTGAGTAGTATCTCGGACACCACAAGAGAGTTATCATCGCAAGCTCAGGCAAGACGCGATTGCCAGTCATATATTTATACACGTATTTTCATCCAACGCTGAATAACTGACATCGATCATATTATCGTCGGTTCAGCGTTGCTCTTTTCGAGCCTTAAAAGGATAAAGCGTCAACCGCCAGAGAAAAAAACCCAGATCTGGTTCAACGTCATCGGTTCTGCGGATTGACATCGATTACCATAGAAAAAGCTAAGTCCGAACATTTGTTTAATTGTACGCGTTCATGCGGGATTGCGATCGTTAAGCTGCGGTGAATATATTTCTTTAAATACACAGTTTATATCAAATTTAATTTCTGAAATGAGAATGGCAAACACGTCTTCTTGTACATAATGTTTGACCAATTTTATATCATTCTACCAGACATCATTGTAATTATAATAACTCTCTTGTGCATTGTTCATACCCGGGAAAACTTTGTGGGTGAATATATAATAATTCCAACTGCGATATCGATGATAACTACGACGCTCTTTGTCATATATACACAACAATATATTGTATTCGAAATATCAATTTTTATTAAATCGCGATCTGAAGATCCTCGAGTATAATTTCATATCATTTTTGTTTAACGAATTATTTCATTCCCTAATGACCATAAAATAAGATACAACCTTTCAAATTGATACAATAAATAAGTAACGAATCTTAAATAAAAATAAAACATAAAAGATTCATTACAGATATTCTTCCGTGCATGAAATATGCGATTGCGAGAAATAAGGGATGAAAATAGAGCTTTTCCCGTTGCTTTTTTACGCCTCCATCTGACCCAACAGTGCTGTGAGTGATAATTTTCGTTTTTTTTTCTTTTTTTTTTTCGTTTTGTTTCGTTTTTTACGCTGTCGTATCACCCTCGGGTGTGCGAGAGACGCATTGGATATACGATTTCATGCTCGCCCGGCATAACGCTGTTTGTTGATGTGCCGTTGTCATCATACACATTCGGCCACCCTCCGCTTGTTTTTCCCATACGTATCTCCGCACATTCAACCCTCTTTCGTTTCGTGTATTTTTTTTTCTTTTTTTTTTCCCGATTTACCCCTGTACCGGAAGCCCTCCTCTTTGCGCTAGTAGTTCTCGGGGATGATGGGAATAAAGTGGCGAACTCGTAGGTACAGAAGGATGTCCTTCGTTGCGGAGCTCACGTATGTGTGTTTGTGGGAGGGAGCGAAATGTTGAAAAGAAGAAAAGAGAGAAAATCCGCGAAAGAGGAACGAGGGCGATATGCTCCAGCAGAGTTCTCGCGGGGCCATTGTGTAATGCTGTGAGCAGGTGAGCATATCGTTCTCCATTATTGTTATTTCATATTTTGTTTTTTACAGTTTTTCGTTTATATCGAACGCAATGGCGACGGGGGGAAAAAAAAATTACGGCTCTCGGTGTCGAGCGTAGCAAATTTATATATTTTTTCCAACATTCTATCTTGATCCGGCGATTGTGGAATTAAAAAAAACGCTTATAAGGATTGCAACTTTTTTTTTACCGCTAGATTTCACGATTTTATTTTTATTTAATGCGCAACTTTACGAGCGCTGAGTAATAACAAATTTTTTTAATAGAAATCACAAGAGCCGGCCATTCGTGTGATTTTACATGTGGGTTTATTTTTTAATTACAGTTTTTCATTCTGTACCACGTTCATATCATATTTGACGAAATATGATATAACGTGATTCGTTGGTTGATGTTGCAGATTTTTGTTTTTTTGTTTTTTTTTTCCAAATCGTTGATATTATATTTTTCCATATTTTTTCTATTAGTAGACTTTTGAGAGCCGCATCGTATATTATTAATAATAATCTTGCTGACCGTCGTGTGTTTAGTAAAAAGAAAAAAAAAAGAAATCGATCGAGTGCTCTCTGGCTGTGGTAGTGCCACACGTTACAAAAGCCTCTATTTTCTCTTTAAGGGTGGAAATAGGGTTAGACGGTTAAAAAATTCGATTTTTTTTGTTATTTCATAAATTGTTAGTAAAACTATTGAAAAATATGTTCCCAAAATTTTAAATGAAAATTTCGACTCGTTCTATTGTTATGAGCCATGGTAGTAGTCTGGTAACTTAAGCCGATTTTCATGTCTTTTTTGAAGGGCGTTTTTTTGTAGGAAAATAAAAATGAATCGTTTTGGATATTTAGGATGTTTTTATTTACATATTAAAGATACAAAAAAAATTTGTTTGAAAAAATTTAATAGTTTATTATTATTATTATTATTGATCGAAGTTAGCACCTCGAAAAAAAAGCGCGTGAGTGGCCCCGGTGATTTCGGCTCTTGATGTTATCTGAAATCAAAAATTCTTGATAATTCTTAATCTATAGACATGTCATTCTGGTCGGAACTGCTGAAGTTAAATTTCAAGGATAAATAACAAAATGGCGGACTTTGGAAAAAAAAGTCCTTTTGTTTTGCCCGCCATTTTGTTATTTATCCATGAAATTTAACTTCAGTAGTTCCGACCAGAATGACATGTCTATAGATTAAGAATTTTCAAGAATTTTTATTTCAGATAACATCAAGAGCCAAAATCACCGGGGCCACCCACGCGCTTTTTTTTCGAGGTGCCAACTTCGATCAATAATAATAATAATAATAAACTATTGAATTTTTTCAAAAAATTTTTTTTTTGTATCTTTAATATGTAAATAAAAACATCCTAAATATCCAAAACGATTCATTTTTATTTTCCTACAAAAAAACGCCCTCCAAAAAAGACATGAAAATCGGCTTAAGTTACCAGACTACTACCATAAAGTAAGTAGCTCTCCTTCAGGTCCCGAGCGTGCCACGTGTTTCAAACGCATTTTTCTGAAAACGACTTTTTTTGAACTTGCGTACACGCTAGTTTGAAAAGTTTTCAACCAATCGTTTTGCAAATTGGCAGTTACTTTCTTCATAGTATTGCGCTCTATATGAACCTAAAATCGGAATATTATCATTATTTAAAATAATTTTTTTTTTGCAAATAAAGTTGTATAACAAAATGGCAAAAAATCATGCTTTTTTGTTTTGACCCCTGTAAAAAATTCAATTTTCTATTTTTTTGATAGCATTTAGGTTCATATAGAAGAGAGACATATAATAAAGATAAATTCAAACCTCGTTTGATTTCAGATGAAAATTGCGGCTTCCAGAATGTACGCAAAATGCTGAGTCTGATTGTGACCTGCAATATGGGGTCGCTAATATTTTCGGTGTTTTTCAAGGAAATTCTTCAAAAATTTTATAGCATATACTTAAATATATGTATAAAATATTCTCAAACTTTCAATAAATTATATTCATTTTTATACTACAAAAAATTCATGAAAATCATTGAGAAAACTCTGTCCTAACCCTATTTCCCCCCTTAATATCCTCAATTTTTCTCTTTGCATCTCCCGCGCCTCTTTTCGCTTCTCCCTCTATCTTTGATCCGCGATGGACGATATTTGAGAAAAAGGTTTTACCTTGAATCTTCAAAAAGACGAAGATTGAAAGCTTAATCTCGTGGTAAAAGATTTTTCGCTCAGACACAAAGGTCCATCCCCGTCCCTTTTAGACTACCACGATCACTCGTAACCTGCTAGAAATATTTTGTCTCTTCATCGCACCCCAAACAAAAAAAAACGGCTGTAGTTCGATTTTGTAAAAAAAAAAAATCTATACTTCATACATGTGAAACGAAAACAAAATTACACAAAATGGCAAGAAGCCAAATGTGATGAAAGAATTTAATGATTCAATCGAGGAGAGAGGATCGTTTCGACGTGTTTGAATCAGAAATTCATCGTATAACTGTGCGAGAAAATTGATCGCGGGTCGCCTCAATTTGTGCGCGAGCAATATCCCGTTGATGGAGGCATTTCGTGTTCGCGAAACCTCAACGATGCCGGAAGCTCCTCTGACGCCATACACAGGCTCCGCATACCGGGCCATGATTGCGATGAAGCCAAATCGAGAATTTTTCCGAGAGAATGAAGAGTGGAATATACCATTGAAAATGTACGTTCCCATGTACGGATATATGTAGCAGGCGAGTGAAGGGTTGAGGGAGAAAAAAAAGTGTACTTTTCAAAAGTCAGGTCTTTGGGGGGTTGAACACGGGTCTCCCAAGTGTGGGAAGGGTTGCTAGAGTGTCCAGAGAGAGAGAGAGAGAGAGAGAGAGAGAGAGAGTGAGAGAGAGCAGCGAACCCTCCCTCCTCTCGGTGCTCTCTGCAAAGATACATTTTTATGTACATATCGATGTAGATACGGAACGAAGTGGCGGAGTATGAGAACCGTCGAAACGGTGAAAAATACACGAAAAAAACGAGTGGATATTCCGGAGACCTGGCGCCTGAGTGACTCTAGAATTCACCGATTCGTTATTGAAACGCAGCGTACGTAAAGCCACTTAAAAGTATAGTTATACAACGTAAATAAACAGTTTCGTAGAGTCTGCCGAGAGTCAATGTAAAAAAGAGGAGAGGCCGAGAGAACTGAGAGGGAGTGAGGGGGTTGAAGTGGAATTGAAAGGGCGGGCGAAACCGGAAAACGTTAGTGAGTACATAACGGTGCATAGTCGATCGATCTCCTCGATGCTCGCAACATTCGGTAAACCCACATATACTGCACAATGGTTTTTCGTGATTGTGCGGTTCTCACTGTATATCTCCACTCACCAGCCGCACATCCACTCAGCCGCGCTTTCGTTGTCTCGCTAACTCGAGCAAATTGTTTTCTAGGAAATACCGCCACGATGTCTAACGGGGATCGAATAAACCTTGTAGGAAGGCGATCCCACTCAATGTGCGGACGTTGATAAAATGGTCAGAAAGATATTTAATTCCCAATCATAAACAGAGTCGTTGATCGCGTGGACAGGAGAGACAATAATTTTGTATATCTGCCAGGATAAAGGGTAGTTTTGAGCGACCCTGGATAACTTGGAAGATCGTGACATTCCGGAGAATCGGCCGAAAAGATTTATCAACCTACCACGTTTTTCTTTACTCTTCCCTCCCTCTGTTCGCACTTGAGAAGAAAAAAACCCGACCCTCCTTTCTTTGCTACCCTTAAATAACCTCATCTCGAGGGCTAATACGACCAGAAGTTCTCCGTCTCTCACCGCCCTTGCTATCTAAATTCTTCCTTCCCCTTCTCCCGCTCTCAAACCCCCGGTGGCTGTCGAGCGAACAACTCGAACGTAGGTGCGGATGAGCATCGCCGAATCTCTCTGAGTCATATATAGAGCAACACAGACAGCTCGTCAGAGGGGGTTTGTAGGGTCGTGAACCGGGCGAAAGCGAAAGGACTCCCGAGCCAGGAAGGGGTGTTGCCGGTAGGGAAGCAGACTACCACGCCTACGTCCCGAAAATTTCATCCCCCTCCGATCACCCCCCCCCCCCCCCTGTGAATGATTAAAACCTAATATAAGGACACGCCTACTCGGCTATACGAGGGTGAGAAGTATTCCCTGATTCTATGTTGCAGGAGGGAGGTAGAAGAGGATTGCTACTCTGGTGCACCCACAAACGGCTACTGTATAAACTTTCTACACTGTGCCACAGGGCCCAACTTCGGCTGCGTATATACCTCGCGTCATCGCACCCTTCCGAAGCTCTTCCTCATCGTGCAAATCCGGGGCTCACGAGTTTTCACAGTCACTGGCTCCAATTTCATTTCGCCTCGTAATCTAGCTACTATAAAACTCTCGTTCTTTCTTTTTTTTCATTCTCCCGAGTTCCAGTCCAGTCATTATATACATTTGGAAAGGCCAATGAACCGAAAGTGCTGATTTTTGGATATTGTGTGGGGGGGAGGGCTTAGAAAAGCTTAACTTCAAATTGTCGACCAAGATTTCCTATGTGCGTTCTCCGCAATCTTGAAATAAGTGTAAAATTTTTTTTTTTTGCAATAACTCGGCTCTCCATCGAGATACGAAGATTGCGATAGGATACTTTTTTGTTGCTTCTTTTACGCTCTACAATTTAGGTCATGTACATTTTTCACCTACCGTTCATCGTTGTTGAGATATTGAACGAGAAAGTAAAAAATTCAGGTAGTGAAACTTGTTTTTGGCTGTACACATTTACATACACACATGTATATAGATCGTCGGGCGAGCTTGAACAACGTGCGAATCACCGCACAAAGAGGAGACGGCAAGAATGAGCCGCGACTGTGAAACATATGAAAATATATATATATATATATATTTTCATATGTTTGCTTTTTTACTAACTTACGCTTTTCTTAGATACTTTTTTACGTAAATTTGACAAAAAACTGTAAAGTAATATTTAACAATCTTTAAAAATATTTTGGTGGTTTTTGTGGAAAAAAAATGTTTTTACTTTCTCGTTCGATATCTCAACAACGATGAACGGTAGGTGAAAAATCTATACGACCTAAATTGTAGAGCGTAAAAAAAGCAACACAAAAGTATTCCATCGCAATTTTCGTAGCTCGACGGAGAGCCAAGTTATTGCAAAAAAACAACATTTAACCCTTTTTTCAAGATGGCGGAGAATGCATATAGGAAATCTTGGTCGACAATTTGAAGGTAAGCTTTTCTAAGCCCCCCACACAATATCCAAAAATCAGCACTTTCGGTTCATTTTCCTTTCTAACCCGTTTTTTTCGACGTAATGACTGAACTACTCGTATATCGACTTGTTTGGAAAAATACGGACTTTAATCGCGAAACTTTACAGTCTAAATCGTCGTAGTTACGGCTTTACTCACGTCAATCAGCGGAAATGTATATAAAACAGTTGTCCATATGCATTTACGTAGATATGTATTGCCGATGTTTGTGTTTTTTTTTGCCGTCGCTCACTCTGTGTCTCTCTGTCTCCTTATCAACCCCTCGTCGGGAGCGTTTCTCGCGAGCATAAAATTCAACCCGTTCTCTCTGAGCCTGATGGACTCGCTATCCTCCGCCCGATAATTTTGTTTCGTCGCCCCGATAAAAGCAAACTCTGTGGTGCGGTCCGTGCGATAGTGGGCAACAAAACAAATCTCTCGTTCTCATCCCTCTCTCGCTATTCCCCTCTTTCTCTTCCTAGCGGCAATTGATCGGAGTCATTAGACTAATGAGTCGAGCGTGTGTGCTGGCTCGTGCGGTCAGTCGAATGCTCGCGTTGGTTCCCGCCGCTTTTGGGTGTGCTTGAAAAATTACGAAATCACCGGTGGATGGAGTAAAAAAAAAAATACAAAACACGTCCAAATATCGCGTCGAGAAAATGATGGAAAAAGTTGTATTCTCTGTTGCAGTTCCGCGTGGAAAATAATTGAAACGAAATACAGTAACATTCGTACTTTTTTTTTACGGTTAGCATTGTTTAAAATACTACTATTCGTACTTCTGCTTGTTTTTCGTTTTCGAATTCGGTTATTTTATTTATTTTTTAACTTTTGCCTCCGGTTCTACGTGCTCTTGGCCGCACGTGCTAGTTAATTGCTGCCAGTGGCAACAGAATGGTATAGGATCGACCGTTGATACACTAACATCAACCTGTTCCAACCCCTCTCTCTCTCTCTCTCTCTCTCTCTCTCTCTCGTACTTTCTCTGGCTCTCACATGGCGCTACGATATTCTACGTGTATACAGAGCATAGAGAGGCACTTACGTTCCATGTAATTACGTTAATAGCTGCTCTCCTACTACCTCATGATAATTATGTGCTACCCGGTCTATGGTATATATGTACGCGTGGCTCCCTCTTCTCGAGGCTTTTCGCTTTAATACGGTATTCTGCGATATAGTAAATTATAGTATATGGTTTAGATTGCTACGGTCCGCAGGTATTTTTACGCTGGTTTCTTTTAATCTCGCAACCTGCCCTTTATCGGTCCGACCGTCAGGGTGGTTTAAGGCGGGAAATAGGGTTAGACGGTTCAAAAAATCGATTTTTTTTAAATTTCATAAATTGTTAGTAAAACTATTGAAAAATATGTTCCCGAAATTTTAAATGAAAATTCCGACTCGTTCTATTGTTATAAGCCATTAAGGTAGTAGTCTGGTAACTTAAGCCGATTTTCATGTCTTTTTTGGAGGGCGTTTTTTTGTGGGAAAATAAAAATGAATCGTTTTGGATATTTAGGATGTTTTTATTTACATATTAAAGATACGAAAAAAAATTTGTTTGAAAAAATTTAATAGTTTATTATTATTATTATTATTGATCGAAGTTGGCACCTCGAAGTTGGCAGCCCGGGTATTAACTTTTTTTCTACCGAACCGATAGCTTTCAAATTTTAACAGGCTACTCTACACACTTATAGTTCTCGTCGGAACCACCGTGAAATTTTTTCACCCCTAACTTTTGATTTTACAACCCCTTCTTTGCTAAAATAAAAGCACTTTAGCAAAGAAGGGGTTGTAAAATAAAAAGTTAGGGGTGAAAAAATTTCTCGGTGGTTCCGACGAGAACTATAAGTGTGTAGAGTAGCCTGTTAAAATTTGAAAGCAATCGGTTCGGTAGAAAAAAAGTTAGGACCCGGTCTCCCAACTTCGAGGTGCCAACTTCGATCAATAATAATAATAATAAACTATTTAATTAAAAAAAAAAAAATTTCTATCTTTGACATGTAAATAAAAACATCCTAAATATCCAAAACGATTCATTTTTATTTTCCTACAAAAAAACGCCCTCCAAAAAAGTCATGAAAATCGGCTTAAGTCACCAGACTACTACCTTAAAGTGAGTAGCTCACCTTCAGGCCCCGAGCGCTACGTGTATAACCGAGCGGTTACTCAGGTATGGTATTTTTTCAAATGCGTTTTTCTGAAAACGACTTTATTTGAACTTGCGTACACGCTAGTTTGAAAAGTTTTCAACCGATCGTTTTGAAAATTGGCAGTTACTTTCTTCATAGTATTGCGCTCTATATGAACCTAAAATCGGAATATTATCATTGTTTTAAATAATTTTTCTTTTGCAAATAAAGTTGTAAAAAATGGCAAAAAATCATGCTTTTTTGTTTTGCCCCTGTAAAAAATTCGATTTTATATTTTTTTTGATAGCATTTAGGTTCATATAGAAGAGAGACATATAATAAAAGTAAATTTCAACCTCGTTTGATTTCAGATGAAAATTGCGGCTTCCAGAATGTACGCAAAATGCTGAGTCTGATTGTGACCTGCAATATGGGGTCGCTAATATCTTCGGTGATTTTCAAGGAAATTCTTCAAAAATTTTATAGTATATACTTAAATATATGTATAAAATATTCTCAAAGTTTCAATAAATTATATTCATTTTTTATACTATAAAAAAATTCATGAAATTCATTGAGAAAACGCTGTCCTAACCCTATTTCCTCCCTTAAGACACAACAGACTCGCTGTTTTTTTTTTTTTGTTGTTTTCAACCCTTCATCGTGAGACGCAAGGATCTGCTCTGGCACTACGGTGAAACGTCGTAAAGAATGTGGAATTGATGCAGAAGAAAATAAATGATTACTTAAAAAAATTAATTTACTATCGTACTAACTTCATTTTAATATCTTTTTATCGTTCATCATAAATTCACGGAATGATTAAAAAGTTCTTAACCCCTGCCCGATATAACGCGTCTTATGAAATATTAAAGTAAATGCAAAAAAAAAAAAAAAATAGGTAGAAAAGAAAGCTTTGAGAGAAAGAGTATTAAAGAGATCAAGTGTTCGATAGACAGCGGGTTTCTGCGAAATAAAATGAAGAAAAACGTTCTATTATATTTATCTTCGATATTGCACATTCTCTTGTCGTTCCATCGCCATTCTTTGCCCAGCCCTTTCCCTTCCGTTGTATTTAACATTTTTTTTTTCCTCTATCTCGTCTCGATTCGCGAAGCGAATGTTTTCACGCTATATCTCGCGTCTCTCTCTCTCTCTATCAGCGATTCCTCGCTCTTTATCGTCCGAGGAATTCCTAGGATACACTTGGAAGCTCCCTTCCGTTGCGTCGAAGGGGATGGGCAACATAGCGAGAAGGAATACCGCGCGAGTCAGAGGACGCCGTCTTAGCGAATACACAGCGCGCGCGGTATAAAAAATAAAAGAGACGAGGAGTCGCGGCGAAGGGGTTGGAAAATTATTAGCAATCGGGAGAATTTAAACGTTTCTCCGCCTTTTCGCCAGTGAAAATCCGGAATGAAATTTACTCGCGACGACAAAAATTCTCACACATTTACCCGTGGCAATTTTCACACCCCCTCGCCCCGGCAAATATCGTTCTCGTGGCACGATATAAATTTCATTTTCGCTTTGGTAAAACTCTCGAAGTTGCCACATCGTAAAATCTCGGAGGCGCGATGAGACCGATTACATTTTCCGCGAGTGAAAATTAAATTTCCCGCCGGCGCGAACGCGTCGGAAAAAGCTCGCGGTACTACAAGGATAAAACCGTGAGAAATGTTTCAAGTAAAGCGGAATAAGTTAGGGAAAAGTAAGTTTCCGAGTGCGCGGAACCGAGAAGAGAATATCCGTCGCGGTCGCGCGCAAGAGCGTCGAGGAAAGAAAGAGGAAAAAAAAAGAGAACGGAGAGGGCGGTAACGGACGAAAGACAAGAAAGTGTCAGAGTAGTATATAGTTTTCGAGTCGAGTCCTTTGCTTCTCCACTTCCGCTTTCCTTCCTTGGCCTCTCGTGCTCTTTATGTGTCATCCGACGCGAGCGCCGCTCGCCACGAACGGAGTCTCTATCTCAAAAACCTTCCTCCCCTTCTGGGTACGCGGTCATGCACCGACGTCTCATACTTTATTTCAACCCCCCTGAACTCGCAACGCCGGACGATCAGGCGCCATACTATATAACTTCAGCCTCCAACCCTCGCCAACCATCACGAAAAAGTCAGTCTCTAAGAGCCAAACTTGGTTATGCCGAGAAGCTTCCTCCTATGCTCTCTCTCATCCCCTCCGCAATTGCAGATAGAAGATACCAAAAGCTTCCCTGGGTGAAACACACTGCCTTGTTTTATTTCGCACGCGCTTCTTCGTGATATATATCCATTTGAGGATATATACACGAACAGCATATCCATAGTAGGAAGAGAGAGAGAGAGAGAGAGAAATTTCAAAAAGGGTTGTAAATTGTCGTTCTACGAATTTCCAACTCCCGCCGATACAATTTCTATTGATTTTCGTTAAATGAATTACAATTATTTTCTATAATCTAAACAGATATTATATCATTGAAATAAACTTGAGTTCAAGCATCAAATTTCAATTTTTTTTTTGCACAATGTGACCAAGCGGAGGCAGGAAAAGAAATGTACTCTCTCGTCTCGTATCCCATATTCATCCCTCGACTTTACGTGCTTGGGGGAGGACGGGCCCTTCTCGCGAATGACTTGATATCCGAGCCACCCCTTGTTTACACCGCAAGATACCGGACTCGAGCAATTTCGGGGCCACAAAGGCGAGTATAAGTGCTCGCGGACGTCTAGAAAGAACGAGAGGATTGGCTCTTGATGGAGCTACTCATGTAATATTGATACCGCAATAAAATCCATACGATTCCTCGCCGACACTTGGTACCTACGAATAAAAATCGATTTGATTTCGACAAAGTTTATTTCCGCGAAAGTTTGATTTAATAATTCAACAAAAAACACTAACAATTCTATAAGAATCACACTCGATTCCCACTTTAAGGGGGGAAATAGGGTTAGACGGTTCAGAAAATCGTTTTTTATTTTATTTCATAAATTGTTAGTAAAACTATTGAAAAATATGTTCCCAAAATTTTAAATGAAAATTCCGAATCGTTCTATTGTTATAAGCCATTAAAGTGAGTAGCTCTTCTTCAGGCCCCGAGCTCGCCACGTGTTTCAAACGCGTTTTTCTGAAAACGACTCTTTTTGAACTTGCGTACACGCTAGTTTGAAAAGTTTTCAACCAATCTTTTTGAAAATTGAAAATTATCTATACGAACATAAAATCGGAATATTATCATTATTTAAAATAATTTTTTTAGCAAATAATGTTGTAAAAAATGGCAAAAAATCATGCTTTTTTCTTTTGACCCCTGTAGAAAATTCAATTTTTTATTTTTTTGATAGCATTTAGGTTCATATAGAAGAGAGACATATAATAAAAGTAAATTCCAATCGCGTTTGATTTCAGATGAAAATTGCGGCTTCCAGAATGTACGCAAAATGCTGAGTCTGTGACCAATACGGGGTCGCTAATATCTTCGGTGTTTTTCAAGGAAATTCTTCAAAAATTTTATAGTATATACTTAAAATAAAAGCACTTTAGCAAAGAAGGGGTTGTAAAAAAAAAGTTAGGGGTGAAAAAATTTCTTGGTGGTTCCGACGAGAACTATAAGTGTGTAGAGTAGCCTGTTAAAATTTGAAAGCAATCGGTTCGGTAGAAAAAAAGTTAGGACCCGGGCTGCCAACTTCGAGGTGCCAACTTCGACCAACAATAATAATAATAATAAACTAGTAAATTTTTTCGAACAAATTTTTTTTCGTATCTTTAGTATGTAAATAAAAACATCCTAAATATCCAAAACGATTCATTTTTATTTTCCTACAAAAAAACGCCCTCCAAAAAAGACCTGAAAATCGGCTCAAGTTACCAGACTATTACCTTAAATATATGTATAAAATATTCTCAAAATTTCAATAAATTATATTCATTTTTTATACTATAAAAAAATTCATGAAAATCATTGAGAAAACGCTGTCCTAACCCTATTCCCCCCTTAATAAACATTTTTCCCATTATGTCATGTTCTACGATACATTATCCTAAATAAATTCTCTACACCAGCCCCGTTCCAATATGTATTCAAATCAACATTTTTGTCTTTCCCAACGTCCTGATACAGTTGATAAATATCAAAGTAGGACAAAAAAGAAACGACTTTTCTCGCTATTGTAGTCAATCGAATTTCCGAGAAATTTTCGGTTGACGAGTGTCACAGGGTGACACTGGAATGACGTAACAACGAGTTATCACCTTATGCAATATACAATCAGTGTTTTTGCCCTTTCTGTATTCCACATGTCATACATTTTATTTCTTCCCACGACAATTTTTATCACACCAAATTCTCACTCTGCCTTCTAAGGCGTATATATATATATATCGATCGTTATTTTTTATTTTCCAGAGCCATGTGCTTTCTCACAAACCGTCACGTTTCTATAATGTACACTTTCAACGAACGCGTTCTCCGTTGAAGCTTATATTCCTCGTTGTTGCATACTTTACAGTTTCATAAATAATTAAATCACTATATACATGTGGATGTTTGTGTTTTTTTTTTTTTTTTTATTCACGAAGGCATTCACGGTGTGTAAAATTTTCCAAAGCAATTCTATTCTCACTCAGAGTGCGGAGAGTCGTGGGTTATATCGTTTGCTCTACTCCTGATGCACTTATAGTGTATATAACCATAGTGGCAACGAGCATAAGGGCGCCATTTATAGAATTTAATACGGAAAATTATTTAGGCTATGCCTTTTTGTTTGTTAACAATCGATATATATACCTAGGGTTGTGCAACCTGCAGTCGAGAGTCCGTCGAGCGAGAAAGAGAGAGAGTGAGTGAGAGAGGAAGTCAGCACGCTCGTACTCTCAGTGGTCGTTATGTGTGGTTACATGCAAATTGCGGTAAAGTATACCTGGTGCAACGAGCCGGCACAGGGTGAACGAGAAATGTGCTTATTCCTGCCTCACGAGCTACGAAGAGGAAGAGAGAAAGAGAGTGAGATAGCGATAGAGTGCCAGATGAGTGTGTCTCACCCCCTGAGGGTTCTCTATTTTCCCCTCTCATTCTCCTGCATGATATGCTCCCGAAAGTTGCATCGCAGCATCATCACCAAAAGCACCACAGCCAGTTATAATCCCGACCACTCGTGTGTGCATACCATGGAGAAAATTTATATTGAATTATCTCGTCTTTCCCTCTCTCTCTCTCTCCCTCTCTTTTCGTTTCTTTTCGCTTTTCTTTTCTGTCTCGTGTCTGGAGAACCATTCTACAAGGTGTTAAGTCCAACCACTCGAGAAGGTCTGAGCAAAGGGATGAAAACCTTTCGAGACAAACGTGTCAAGAGCATGAAAATAATAGGGGTGGTTTAAACGAAGAGTCTTAATTAAATAATCATTTGTACATAGTCATTGTAACAATGACAATTATTGTATATTTATCAAAACACTTACTCATACATAATGTGTAATAAATAATGTTTTATTTTTGAACTTAATCTAATAACGTTGCTTGTACAAACTGTAATTTTTTCCGAGGCAAATTACGAAGAGAGCGCCCTTGCCATATCCTAGGACAACTCTCCGTGCCACGCAATACGTACTACGCGTACAAACGGGAAGGGTGGAGGGGGATGAAAGCCGTAGTTCGTAGGCAAACAGGAGTGTGATATTTCATACTATTATTTGGTCATTTAATAAAGTGCCCTTAATGGATTGGTTGCTCCGAGTCGGGGATTCGCGTTAGTGGCCTCGAAAGGTCTTCACCACTGTATCCTCCGTTTCTCTCTCTCTCTCGTGTGTCCTTACACTTCCACATCTCTCCTCGTACACTGCATTAATCATCCCGATAGATTCTCCGTAATATCGCGAATAGCCCATCTCGACATTTACAGTCCGTTTGTTTTCTTTGACAGCTACGATCTTTTTGCTTGCGACATTGGAATTTTTTTTCAGTACACCAACAAAAATTAATAGGTATCGCACGTTTGGAGGGAAAAAATTTCAATGAAATAGGAGAACTTGAAATGTCGCAAATAGCGCAATAAAGTAATTCACTCGTGATGTCAACGTTTGTGTCATTTTGTTCACAAAAGAATTTTGTTGAAAAAATGATTTTTAACAACGCACACATAAACGAGATATTTATTCTTGCGGAGAGTAAATTTAAAATTACGGCTGACAGATTAGGATGCCTGACAAATTCAATCGGAAAGCGTGTGTGCAACGTAAATGTGAGGAAAAGGGTGGTTAGGAAGACGGTTAACTTTCGATATATCGCGTTGGTAATTCCCGAGGAGTTTTCGCGATGAAACACACGATTAGGAAGAGCAAGTAGCACACAGAGAGAAGCTTCCTATGTCGCGCAAAGAGGATCCTTCTTAGTCTAGTAATGGAGTCTGCCAGAGCGTCGTTGTTTTATCCCATCTCGCTGAAACCTCGCATGTATATTCGAGACAAGATCCTAAGAAGTCCTTGTACACGGTATACAGTTAAAAAGAACATTGGAGAAAGTGAAAGCGGAGCTTTTGAGGGAATACTCTCGTGCGAGCTTGAAAACACTTCGTCGACGTTGTCGGAACACGATACGAAACCCCTGAAGCTTCCACTCCTGGCGAGTACATACTGTGGCGGTATTCACTTCCGCGCTATTTCGAATATCTTTTCATAATCATCATCCGACCACACGAATTATTATTAAATTCTCCGTCTCTCGACAAAATTCTTTCAACCAAAACTACACCCGGCAAAATTCACTCTCTTACTTCATCAGCCCAATTAGATTCTGACTTACCGTGTATACATTGAAATTATTAAATTTTCACGATAAGAGAGCTTGTTTGGATGCCATAGAGCAATTTTCGCAAAGTCTCAATGGCTGCTTTTGTTGAAGAGAAAATTGGAGTACCAGTAATTTATGTCACGTCAATTATTTTTCAACGCTTTCCGGCATGATTGTTTTTTTTTTCATTTCAAGAAACCCACATCGTCGACACTCCATTAAGGGGGGAAATAGGATTGGACGGTTCAAAAAATCGATTTTTTTTTATTTCATAAATTGTTAGTGAAACTATTAAAAAAAATGTTCCCAAAATTTTGAATGAAAATTCCGACTCGTTCTATTGTTATGAGCCATTAAGGCCGTAGTCTGGTCTAGAGCGAGATTTTTGACGTCATTTCTAATGTGCAATAACGTTTAAACCGTTGAAGTTGTCTTGATGAAAATTTACACGTGCATTCATTGATCCTTAGAGAATACTTGTACATTAAAAAAAAATTATTTTAAATATTTTCATGTAGTTTTTTGCCTTGTTGCAACATGGTGCGCCGAAATCGGCGTCCACTCTGGACGATATTGTATGCATCTGAAAAAAAAAATATATATATTCTCAATCTGTATGAGTATTCTGAGGACTGGTAGCAGAATTGGTACTTAAGAAAATTTTTTATTGAGTCGAACAATAATTTTCCCGACATTTTATAACTCGTCGAATAATGAAATATCATTAATGAAAGTTCAACAGGCCGCCATTTTGTCAAAATTTTTTTTTAAGTACCAATTCTGCTACCAGTGCTCAGAATACTCATACAGATTGAGAATATATAGATATTGTTTTTTCAGATGCATACAACATCGTCCAGAGTGGGCGCCGATTTCGGCGCGCCACGTTGCAACAAGGCAAAAAATTACATGAAAATATTTAAAATAATTTTTTTTTTCTAATGTACAAGTATTCTCTAAGGATCAATAAATGCACGTGTAAATTTTCATCAAGACAACTTCAACGGTCTAAACGTTATTGCACATTAGAAATGACGTCAAAAATCTCGCTCTAGACCAGACTACGGCCTTGAAGTGAGTAGCTCCCCTTCAGGCCCCGAGCGCGCCACGTGTATAACCGATCGGTCACTATTTTTTCAAACGCGTTTTTCTGAAAACGACGTTTTTTTGAACTTGCGTACACGCTAGTTTGAAAAGTTTTCAACCAATCGTTTTGAAAATTGGCAGTTACTTTCTTCATAGTATTGCGCTCTATATGAACCTAAAATTGGAATATTATCATTATTTAAAATAATTTTTTTTTGCAAATAGAGTTGTAAAAAATGGCAAAAAGTCATGCTTTTTTGTTTTGAACCCTGTAAAAAATTCAATTTTCTATTTTTTTGATAGAATTTAGGTTCATATAGAAGAGAGACATATAATAAAAGTAAATTCCAACGTCGTTTGATTTCGGATGAAAATTGCGGCTTCCAGAATGTACGCAAAATGTTGAGTCTGTTTGCGACCTGCAATATGGGCTCGCTAATATCCCCGGTGTTTTTCAAGAAAATTCTTCAAAAATTTTATAGTATATACTCAAATATATGTATAAAATATTCTCAAAGTTTCAATAAATTATATTCATTTTTTATACCATAAAAAAATTCATGAAAATCATTGAGAAAAAGCTGTCCTAACCCTATTCCCCCCTTTAATATACTGTGGTTAAAATAATTTTAGCAGGGACACTTCAGGCATATTTTGGCATAGAGATATTTTTTTTCGTACCGTGCTCTTTGTAGATCAAACAACTTGTCGTTAACTTTGTGAACGAATGACTTTATGTACTTGTGCATGAAGTTCTTAACATTTGAAGAACTTTATTCACTTTGTATTCGTCATAGTCGTGTGCACGGTACAGTTCAGCTCGTTCATAAAGATTTTAACATAGGAAATTCGCGAGTCGACTATCGTGAAAAGTTCCTGTCGACAATCGCGCGCGCGCGATACGGATAAAGTATGGAGAGAGAAAAAAAAAAATCCGATTCAGAGGGGACCTTGTATAGAAAAATCAGGGGCCGTAACAGTAAGAGCTTATGTTGCTTGCTTCTGTATGTTTGTGCGAAGGAAAGGAAAGGCGGGGGGCGAAAGCTCTAGCTCGGCAAAGCTCTCGCTCTCCTCTTTCGAGCGGAGAAAGAGCTCTCCGGCCGGCAGGCACAAGATATACGTAATTGAGGGTTGCCCAGCGCCTTCACGGCCTAAGGGATGTTTTGGTTTCATCACGAAGTGCGTGTGTATAGGTACACGTTCGTATAATACTACATAGATAGATAGAGAGAGAGAGAGAGAAGAGTATATCTCGCGCGAACGACGCTGGTTTTACCACCGGTTGCCCTCGCTCTCCCCCACATTTCTGTCCTCGATCCTTTCTCCACAGTTCTCTACAATTACCGGGCAGCGAGAGTAGTCTTTCTCTCTCTCTCCCTCTCTCCATCTCGCTCCTTTCAGGCATATAAATTTCGATGCATACATATTCAAGCCCATCTGCCTTTTCCTCATCCCTTTGTAACTCTCTCTCTCTCTCTGTCTTTCTGTCTTCATCCCTCTCGTCGCTTTATACCCTTATGAAATAATCATGGAATTATTAGCCCGAGGCACTCGGGCATTTCCCCTCTTCTAAATCCTCTTTCGCTGTATCCTCGTCCCTCTTTTCCACGACGCACGACGTGCGTGGACAACTGGCGTGTGTGGGCAACGTTTCACAACAATCTCTGGCCTTTCCACATTTGCCGTCTGTCCGACGGTCCCACTGAATTCTCTCGTTTATTCTCTCTTTGTTTGATCTCCGAGTGTCCGCGGAAGCTCGCACTCCCGACTCCACTCGTAGCTTATCCATATCATACAGTATACGATATATACAGGTACCGGATGGGAATGCTTTTGGTACCGCAGATCCCGTTACCGGAACTGCCACAGAGCCGGAAGGCAACGAGTACGTTTCCCTCGGTCTATTTGCCTTTTTCTCTCTCCGTTCCTCTCTCCACCCTTCTGTTTCAAGCCCATCAAGGTGCTCGAAATAACCGGAATAGAAGCTTTTTTGTTTTTTTTTTATCATCCAGTCATACAGCCAACGTGTGCAATCCGTTGAGAGAGAGAGAAAAAAAAATTGTTCATTTTTGTGAAAACTTTTCGAGGCCGATGTTCGATCGTTAGATTGAAATTTCATCCGACATTTTCGTGTTATTTTTCATCAACTCCACCTACGCTTCCATGTATTTTGCGCAAGCTCAATTTACGGTTCATCCAACGTCAATAATAACACCGGGGATGACATGTCGAAAGAAAGTTTTTTTCTCGGATTATTTAGCGACGAAATGAGAGCTTTCGCGGATTGACAATGATGAAACTCTGTCCCGGAAGCTTCTGGTGTAGAAGCCGTCCTAGCCGTTCAGCTTTTAGCAGTTCTCGCTCGCAGTTCCTCCTCCGTTCACACATTATTGCGCTGGCTGCCGGTGATGTTTACTCTCACGAGTCTTGACCACCGCCAGGCGTCTGGCAGGCTATCCATCATAAAACCCTCTCGGTAATATATATATGGACATGTGTAGATGCATATAGATTTAGTAGGTATAATGTCTATACTCAGACATTCGCATATATTCATTGCTTGTCCGTATAATGTCGTCGAGTTGCGATGACCGCTGAGGATCGTGAGAGGTTACAACCACGCGACCTTTAACGCTCCTTACGTATAATTAAGGGGGTAAATAGGGTTAGACGGTTCAAAAAATCGATTTTTTTTTTAATTTCATAAATTGTTAGTGAAACTATTGAAAAATATGTTCATAAAATTTTTAATGAAAATTCCGACTCGTTCTATTGTTATAAGCCATTAAGGCCGTAGTCTGGTCTAGAGCGAGATTTTTGACGTCATTTCTAATGTGTACTTGTACATTAAAAAAAAAAATTATTTTAAATATTTTCTTGTAGTTTTTTGCCTTGCTGCAACATGGTGCGCCGAAATCGGCGCCCACTCTGGACGATGTTGTATGCATCTGAAAAAAAATATTTATTTGTATTCTCAATCTGTATGAGTATTCTGAGCACTGGTAGCAGAATTGGTACTTAAAAAATTTTTTTGACAAAATGGCGGCCTGTTGAACTTTCATTAATGATATTTCATTATTCGACGAGTTATAAAATGTCGGCAAAATTATTGTTCGACTCAATAAAAAAATTTTTTATGTACCAATTCTGCTACCAATGCTCGGAATACTCTTACAGATTGAGAATATATATATATATTTTTTTTTTTTCAGATGCATACAACATCGTCCAGAGTGGGCGCCGATTTCGGCGCACCATGTTGCAACAAGGCAAAAAACTACATGAAAATATTTAAAATAATTTTTTTTTTAATGTACAAGTATTCTCTAAGGATTAATAAATGCACTTGTAAATTTTCATCAAGACAACTTCAACGGTTTAAACGTTATTGCACATTAGAAATGACGGCAAAAATCTCGCTCTAGACCAGACGACTGCCTCAAATAATAAACCAAAAAGCGGAGAATTTTGCAACCCCATAAGGATACTCAAAAGAGAATGAAAAAAAATTGATCTGTAGTCGCTCAGTTGGATATTTCAATGTATGAAATATCGTTAATGAAAGTTCAACAGGCCGCCATTTTGTCAAAAATTTTTTTTTAGTACGAATTCTGCTACCAGTGCTCAGAATACTCATACATAAGGATCAATAAATGCACGTGTAAATTTTCATCAAGACAACTTCAACGGTTTAAACGTTATTGCACATTAGAAATGACGTCAAATATCTCGCTCTAAACCAGACTACGGCCTTAAAGGGGGAAGTAGGGTTAGAACAGCGTTTTCTTAATGATTTTCATGAATTTTTTTATAGTATAAAAAATGAATATAATTTATTGAAACTTTGAGAATATTTTATACATATATTTAAGTATATACTATAAAATTTTCATACATATATTTAAGTATATATTATAAAATATTAGCGACCCCATATTGCTTGTTTTTCTTGGTACTATTTTTTCAAACGCGTTTTTCTGAAAACGACTTTTTTTGAACTTGCGTACACGCTAGTTTGAAAAGTTTTCGACCAAACGTTTTGAAAATTGGCAGTTACTTTCTTCATAGTATTGCGCTCTATATGAACCTAAAATCGGAATATTATCATTATTTAAAATAATTTTTGTTTGCAAATAAAGTTGTAAAAAATGGCAAAAAATCATGCTTTTTTATTTTGACCCCTGTAAAAAATTCAATTTTCTATTTTTTTTTATAGCATTTAGGTTCATATAGAAGAGAGACATATAATAAAAGTAAATTCCAACCTCGTTTGATTTCAGATGAAAATTGCGGCTTCTAGAATGTACGCAAAATGCTGAGTCTGTGACCTGCAATATGGGGTCGCTAATATTTTATAGTATATACTTAAATATATGTATAAAAATTGTATAGTATATACTTAAACATATGTATAAAATATTCTCAAAGTTTCAATAAATTATATTCATTTTTTATACTATAAAAACATTCATGAAAATCATTGAGAAAACGCTGTCCTAACCCTATTTCCCCCTTTAAGGAATCTCGTGGGGTTGGTCTTTTTTTCGAGCAATACATGAAGTAAATTAAGGTCGATGGGTAAGGGGGGGATTGAGAAAGAGATCGGGTTACCTCGGACATACTTCCATTTCGTTCACTCAAGTTATTAACCGTTTGATCCTCTATATAGGGGTGCGAGACCGGAAAAAATATCGCTGAGTTGAGAAATACATTTGTTACAATTTCGCGAAATTAATCGACACAACAGTCCTGATATTATCAAGCTTCTCGACGCCGTGTAATACCAGTCATATTATCATCGCTTGAAAAGTGAATCGAGCCAATTTCAGTTTTATCGTTAGAAAAAAAATAAAAATAGCCGGTATTAAAAGGGGACGAAAAAAGTGTAATTCAAAGCTCTTTCTTCGCCCGAATCAATTTTCGTTATATCCACTACCCATACGTATCCATTCAATTATTAATGCTTCTGGTTCTCATTCTCTCTCGTTACGTCAACAACCCCAATGTGATTTACCATCGTTAATAAACGTTAACACGTAGTTCTAGGAGAGACAAAGAGAGAGAGAGAGAGAGAGAGAGAAAGAGGTTTGAGTGATAGAGTAGGGGAAGTTTGGGGCTTGCTTTTGGTAGTGATGCACTTTGGGGAGATTCCCAGCGGGTGTTGAGCAAGTTGAGGGCGCCTAGATGTGCGGTACCCGAGAGGCGTGACGTGTGTGTGATTCTCGGTCGGACAAAGCCACCAGAGGGTGCTCGGGACCTCTGGCAAAGCTGAGGAAACTCTGTCTCCTTTCCCCTCTCTCTCCCACTCTCTCTCTCTGTTCAACGTGTGGTCGGGACTCTCGATGGTCCTCTCGAAAGCGATTATATGACCTAGCGAAGCTTCACACGCACACACACCACCAGCGAATATAATAGGCATATATATAAGCCTCTCGGTTGCTTCGGAAAGACGGATGGAACGGTCAAATTGCGAATTCCAACAACGGACAACGATCGTTCGGCGAATTCGCGTCACTCTGCCAGAGTAAATCGCCGGATTCCTCGGCAACTGTGCCCTACGTTCACAGTTATATAACGGTATATGAGCTTTTGTTACCTTGGCAGGGCGATAATCGTCAGATAGGTCGACGGACGCGTGCGGAAATTAGAAAGTCTGAGAGAGAGAGAGAGGGGGTTGAAACCAAAGCTGGACTGTACATCAGACTCCTAAAGCATTTGAGATTCCTCGTGATGATTCTCCTCTCTGGCACGAATTCTATCACGATCAACCGCGGAGTTTTCGAGTTTGGAGACTACTCCGGCAGAGTTTTGGTCTCCACTGAACCGACGATTTCTGCGGTCAAATTCGCTTTCTCGGTCTTCTGATTCTCGCGACGATCTCTTACTCTCGTGCTATGTCTCTTCCTCTTCCCGGACCTTTACACGTCCGTTCCAAGTTAACTAGAAGTTACTCGATGCGCGAGACGTTTGGCTTGATTCAGTTACACTCTCGACAATATTCGTAGCGAAATATCAGCGATGATCAGAGGGAGGGATGCCGGAGTGAGAGGGAGAGAGAGATAGGGGATGATTTAGTTGAATCGCTGAAATATTATGAGTTACGAAGGAGTAGTGAATTGTAGGATAGCAGTAATGGATGTTGACGGAAGAAAAATGACCGCTGTCGTCCGGTGATCAACGTACTTGATCGTTCAAATGATTAAGGGAGGAAATAGGGTTAGACGGTTGAAAAATCGTTTTTTTTTTAATTTCATAAATTGTTAGTAAAACTATTGAAAAATATGTTCCCAAAATTTTGAATGAAAATTCCAACTCGTTCGATTGTTATAAGCCATTAAAGTGAGTAGGTCTCCTTCAGGCCCCGAGCGCGACACGTATAAAACCGAGCGTTTTTCTGAAAACGACTTTTTTTGAACTTGCGTACACGCTAGTTTGAAAAGTTTTCAACCAATCGTTTTGAAAATTGGCAGTTACTTTCTTCGTAGTATTGCACTCTATATGAACCTAAAATCGGAATATTATCATTATTTAAAATAATTTTTTTTTTGCAAATAAAGTTATAAAAAATGGCAAAAAATCATGCGTTTTGTTTTGACCCCTGTAAAAAATTCAATTTTCTATTTTTTTTTATAGCATTTAGGTTCATATAGAAGAGAGACATATGATAAAAGTAAATTCCAACCTCGTTTGATTTCGGATGAAAATTGCGGCTTTCAGAATGTACGCAAAATGCATGAGTCTGATTGTGACCTGCAATATGGGGTCGCTAATATCTTTGGTGTTTTTCAAGGAAATTCTTCAAAAATTTTATAATCGATGCGCTCGTAAATTGCTTGTTTTTCTTGGTACTATTTTATCAAACGCATTTTTCTGAAAACGACTTTTTTTGAACTTGCGTACACGCTAGTTTGAAAAGTTTTCAACCGATCGTTTTGAAAATTGGCAGTTACTTTCTTCATAGTATTGCGCTCTATATGAACCTAAAATCGGAATATTATCAATATTTAAAATAATTTTTTTTTGCAAATAAAGTTGTAAAAAATGGCAAAAAATCATGCGTTTTGTTTTGACCCCTGTAAATAATTCAATTTTCTATTTTTTTTTATAGCATTTAGGTTCATATAGAAGAGAGACATATGATAAAAGTAAATTCCAACCTCGTTTGATTTCGGATGAAAATTGCGGCTTCCAGAATGTACGCAAAATGCTGAGTGTGATTGTGACCTGCAATATGGGGTCGCTAATATCTTCGGTGTCTTTCAAGGAAATTCTTCAAAAATTTTATAATCGGTTTGCTCGTAAATTGCTTGTTTTTCTTGGTACTATTTTATCAAACGCGTTTTTCTGAAAACGACTTTTTTTTAACTTGCGTACACGCTAGTTTGAAAAGTTTTCAACCAATCGTTTTGAAAATTGGCAGTTACTTTCTTCATAGTATTGCGCTCTATATGAACCTAAAATCGAAATATTATCATTATTTAAAATAATTTTTTTTGTGCAAATAAAGTTGTAAAAATGGCAAAAAATCATGCGTTTTGTTTTGACCCCTGTAAAAAATTAAATTTTCTATTTTTTTGATAGCATTTAGGTTCATATAGAAGAGAGACATATGATAAAAGTAAATTCCAACCTCGTTTGATTTCAGATGAAAATTGCGGCTTCCAGAATGTACGCAAAATGCTGAGTCTGATTGTGACCTGCAATATGGGGTCGCTAATATCCCCGGTGTTTTTCGAGAAAATTCTTCAAAAATTTTATAGTATATACTTAAATATATGTATAAAATATTCTCAAAGTTTTAATAAATTATATTAATTTTTTATACTATAAAAAAATTCATGAAAATCATTGATGAAACGCTGTCCTAACCCTATTTCCCCCTTGAACAGATTTTTGTTAAATTAACGAATGAATTCCATTAGCTCGTAGGGTCATGAGATTCTTTACCAAATATATATTCCGATAGGTCCGCCATTTGTTCTTTTTCATTTCTCATTTTTATTCCATTTATTCATAGGGATAACTCAAATTACTGGTTGACTTGTGGGTGACTGAATTTACATAGAAAATTCCCTCTATTCAGCACTGTATAATATTTGTTCTATAATGCATCTACGTTGTGCGTATGTGTGTGTGTTTAGTAAGGGATGAACTGGGGTATCTCTGCGGTAAGGCCCTCCTCGGTTGACTAAAGTCGACGGATATAATCGTGGTTGATGGTCGCCTATCTCAATTCTCACCGCGATCTTTCCCACAGCGTGTCGCGGTTCATCGCAAATCGTGCTCGTACGCTTAGAGAAATAAGTGAGCGAGACAAGCTATGAACCATTTCTGATGCTGTAAGAGATACAGAGAAAGAGAGAGAGAGAGAGAGAGAGAATGAAAGAGCTTTCGGTCAATTAACCAAAAATCCATAGCTATATCACGTTCGTGTGACTCGCGATTTCGCTCTCGCGCCCATTCACACAAGAATAGAAAGAAGACTCCCCTTTTTTTTTTGTCGCATATATACACATATATATCATACGCAAGAAGTTCCCGTCTATTTACACAAGAATAACGCGCGTTATGGGATTACGTCAAAACATCGTTGCGGAAATATACCGAGGGATGAACAATAAAGCAGTCGGAAATGTGAGCGAGATGGGAGAGAATTTATTCTCCCGCTTCTAAAATCCCCAACGTATAATACTCTGCTTGCGGATATGCGTTAACGAAAGAAAAAAAGAAAAGAAGCAAAAAAAAAGCCTCGACGACGAGTCCAGCAGAGGGTGAGACAGCAAACGTGAGTGGGAATGAATAAAAGAGAGAGAGAGAGAAAAAAACAAGCGTGAAAGGGGTTCGTCAATCCGAACCGGACCTAACTATACGTATATAACAACCCCTCTCGCTTTTTTTTTCTCGTCCTTCCCTCTTTTCCTTTCTCTCTCTCTCTTTCTCACGACGACTGCAAAATCAACGTGGCTATTGTTGTCCCCGGGGAGGGATAACGCGCCGTTGCACCCTCGCACGTATATATATATATATATATATATTTCACGTACGCACACAAAGTTTCACCCTGGAGCATTAACGAACATAAATATATACACGTAAATATACAAACATCCAGAAATATACAAATATACAGACACACGCACCGGAGAAACAGGAGAGAAATCGAGAAAGCATCGACGATGGATAATCAGAACGTGTGCCTCGCGCTACACCACCCTGTGTGCAATGGCACCGGTAATTCCGTGCCAACCGGACCGATATCTCGTCGTTGATCATCGTGGATCTGGTCCATGAATTTTTTTTAATTATTCTTCCGAGGCCGAATGGCCCTGGGAATTTTTTCTATTGATTTTCCCTCTTAACAATTGTTCTCCAATGATGTGGGAGGGTATAAAAGCTCATCGAGAAATTAGGTTGAATGAAATTTGCGGGTAAAATGTTATCGATATATTTTCGTGAAGACACGATGACGACACTTGAATTTTAGTAATTACAATCATTCAAATGGATTTATTAAGGCCGTAGTCTGGTCTAGAGCGAGATTTTTGACGTCATTTCTAATGTGCAATAACGTTTAAACCATTGAAGTTGTCTTGATGAAAATTTACATGTGCATTTATTGATCCTTAGAGAATACTTGTGCATTGAAAAAAAAAAATTATTTTAAATATTTTCATGTAGTTTTTTGCCTTGTTGCAACATGGTGCGCCGAAATCGGCGCCCACTCTGGACGATGTTGTATGCATCTGAAAAAAAAAATATATATATATTCTCAATCTGTATGAGTATTCTGAGCACTGGTAGCAGAATTGGTACTTAAAAAGTTTTTTTATTGAGTCCAACAATAATTTTGCCGACATTTTATAACTCGTCGAATACCCGAAAATGTATGAAATATCATTAATGACAGTTCAACAGGCCGCCATTTTGTCAAAATTTTTTTTTAAGTCCCAATTCTGCTACCAGTGCTCAGAATACTCATACAGATTGGGAATATATATATATTTTTTTTTTCAGATGCATACAACATCGTCCAGAGTGGGCGCCGATTTCGGCGCACCATGTTGCAACAAGGCAAAAAACTACATGAAAATATTTGAAATAATTTTTTTTTAATGTACAAGTATTCTCTAAGGATCAATAAATGCACGTGTAAATTTTCATCAAGACAACTTCAACGGTTTAAACGTTATTGCACATTAGAAATGACGTCAAAAATCTCGCTCTAGACCAGACTACGGCCTTAATGAGAAAGATTATCTTCTTGAAGCCGTAAGTTTTAAGGTAGTAGTCTGGTAACTTAAGCCGATTTGCATGTCTTTTTAGGAGGGCGTTTTTTTGTAGGAAAATCAAATTGAATCGTTTTGGATATTTAGGATGTTTTTATTTACATATTAAAGATACAAAAAAAATTTTTTATTTTTTATTTAATAGTTCATTATTATTGTGATTATTATTATTATTATTGATCGAAGTTGGTACCTCGAAAAAAAGCGCGTGAGTGGCCCCGGCGATTTTGGCTCTTGATGTTATCTGAAATAAAAAATTCTTGATAATTCTTAATCTATAGACATGTCATTCTGGTCGGAACTACTGAAGTTAAATTTCATGGATAAATAACAAAATGGAAAAGGAAGTTTTTTTCCAAAGTCCGCCATTTTGTTATTTATCCATGAAATTTAACTTCAGTAGTTCCGACCAGAATGACATGTCTATAGATTAAGAATTATCAAGAATTTTTGATTTCAGATAACATCAAGAGCCAAAATCACCGGGGCCACCTACGCGCTTTTTTTCGAGGTGTCAACTTCCATGAATAATAATAATAATAATAAATTATTAAATTTTTTCAAACAAATTTTTTTTGTATCTTTAATATGTAAATAAAAACATCTTAAATATCCAAAACGATTCATTTTTATTTTCCTACAAAAAAACGCCCTCTAAAAAAGACATGAAAATCGGCTTAAGTTACCAGACTACTACCTTAGTTTAAAAAAAATTCTCATGAAACAAAAGAGCTAGGTTTATTCGAGGGTTCTAAAACAATTTCAATTTTCGTACGAGAACGCTCATCGCGGTCTCGTGCCAATCGGTCCCTTCGAAAAATTTCATAACGAAAAATCTCATCAATTCACCCCTCGAAATAACGAAGGGTGAATAATTGCCTTGGCTACTCGCGCACCGCATCAACGAGAATTGGAATTTACGGTGTACGATGAAAATATGTTTTGCAAGGAAATCTCTTCCGCTGTCGGTTCCCTCATTAGAGCCTATTAACAATTCGTTATATCAATCTTCGAGGGTTGCACGTATACAATCGTAACACTAGTTATTGTGTCGTGTAGCTGGCAAAGATGGTTATACTACAGGTATATATTATTAGCTCGTACAATATCTCCTCTATCGTGCATATCGTGTGTGCGTGTGTGTGTGTGTGTGTGTGTAACCCTCGAGGGTATTATGTGATCGTTGGGAGGAGGGACAAGCTTGCGGGCAACGAGCCAAATTTACACAAGAGGTTGGAAAATTAAAGGATGAAAAAAAAAATCCATTCTATTATACGGTGAGGGAGAGCTTGGGAAAACCAGTTTTCCCATTGGCAACATCCGCAGCATCGTTGTTACACTCTGCGGTATTAAACAGAGACTCGGCAACCGTTAATGTTTCTCCCCCCCTTTTTTTTTTTTTCTTCTATATGTGCTCGCCTGTATTAGCCCTTGCCGAAAATCGCTTCGCTATTGTGTTTCTACGGGTATACGAGGCAATAGAAGCTACGGGGATTCAATCGCTTGGAATCATCGTTCTCTGTGTGCGCTGAAAGCGTTTAAGGGAGGAAATAGGGTTAGACGGTTCAAAAAATCAATTTTTTTTAAATGTCATAAATTGTTAGTAAAAGTATTGAAAAATATGTTCCCAAAATTTTAAATGATAATTCCGACTCGTTCTATTGTTATAAGCCATTGAGGGGGGAAATAGGGTTAGGACAGCGTTTTCTCACTGATTCTCATGAATTTTTTTATAGTATAAAAAATGAATATACTTTATTGAAACTTTGAAAATATGTTATACATATATTTAAGTATATACTGTAAAATTTTTGAAGAATTTTCTTAAAAAACACCGCAGATACTATCGACCCCATATTGCAGGTCACAATCAGACGCAGCATTTTGCTATTTTTTCAAACGCGTTTTTCTGAAAACGACATTTTTTTTAACATGCGTACACGCTAGTTTGAAAAGTTTTCAACCAATCGTTTTGCAAATTGGCAATTACTTTCTTCATAGTATTGCGCTCTATATGAACCTAAAATCGGAATATTATCATTATTTAAAATAATTTTTTTTTGCAAATAATTTTGTAAAAAATGGCAAAAAATCATGCTTTTTTGTTTTGACCCCTGTAAAAAATTCAATTTTCTATTTTTTTGATAGCATTTAGGTTCATATGGAAGAGAGACATATAATAAAAGTAAATTTCAACCGCGTTTGATTTCAGATGAAAATTGCGGCTTCCAGAATGTACGCAAAATGCTGAGTCTGATTGTGACCTGCAATATGGGGTCGCTAATATCTTCGGTGTTTTTCAATGAAATTCTTAAAAAATTTTATACTATATACTTAAATATATGTATAAAATATTCTCAAAGTTTCAATAAATAATATTCATTTTTTATACTATAAAAAATTTTATGAAAATCATTGAGAAACCGCTGTCCTAACCCTATTTCCCCCTTTAAGGGTTGAAAATCGTTTATTGGTCCTGTATAGCCTTTATATACACACGTGAATTATAATCGCGTAACAACTGCAAATGATGGAGATTTTTGTTATCTCATCGATGCATTTCGTTATAATAATAATAACAATAATAATAATCGTAAAAGTAAATGAAATGAAAATAGTGAAATTTTATTGGAGCGTAAAATTCGTGAAACAGAGAGCCAGAGAGAAAAAGAGTATATGAGAAAGAGAGAAAGAGATCAATTGTGATCGATCGGGAATCTACGATATTTTCAACATCCCGTCTGAATCGGGCTTACCGTACATTTGCGCGAATTGACCGGAAATGGTCGCAGGCTCGATAGTGGAGGCTGACGCTTTCAACCCCCTTGCAATCTATACATATACCATATCGTTCTCAAACGTTTAGTGCACTCCGGTAACCGGTCAGTATGTCCAGTCTAACTATAACGTACGGTAAAATATGCATAGGGCACTTCATGTCAAATCGAACAAACTTCAATCCTCAATAGTTTCTAATCGATGTCTAATTTTTTTTTTTATACCGTTCACATCATTGATTTATTATTTAAAAAGTTTCGTTTGTACTACGCATTTTGGAGTTATGTTTTTTTTTTTTTAGAAATTTCTCCAAGTATTACGAAATTCAATGAAAAAATGATAACAGCACGTACATTTTTTTAATTAGTGTTATGCAATATTTGATAACACTAATAAAAAAAAATGTACGTGCTGTTATCATTTTTTCATCCAATTTCCTAATACTTGGAAAAATTTCTCAAAAAAGAAAATCATAACAGCACGTACATTTTTTTTATTAGTGTTATGAAATATTTGATTACACTAATAAAAAAAAATGTACGTGCTGTTATCATTTTTTTTTAAATGTCAATATACAAAAAACGATTTGTTCCTAATCATCGTGACGAAATTTACTAACTTGAATGAAATATATCACAACATTACGGAATTGATCGGAAATCCGAAGAATCGTCGATCTGTGATCGAAATGTCCCGTATTTCTATATACAAATAGAAGACATCGTGCTATTAGATACATCCTATGGTTTGAGGGGTTGATGACTGTCGAGGATCTCGTTGGGGATTCCAGTCTCGCGCGCGTGTCCCATTTGTGACGTACATGGTGTATAGACTAAGGGGGGACGATGTCCTCTCCGAGTGATGAAGACTCTCTGGACGTGACGAGAGAGGGATGCATCGATATTCCGTGGGCATAATCTCGGCCACGAGAGAACATCCGGCCAATATAACTTATATACATATACAATCCGGTCCGAGAGGTTATATGAGAACAAGGGGGAAATTCCCGTTGGGATCAATTTCTCTCTGTATACATGGCACAAGAGGGAAGAAACGAAGTACGATAATGGTCGAGACACCCTTAAATATCACTGGCAGACTTACTGACGTTAGATATGTATGTCATGTCCGCGTTATTACGTACGGGGGACTCGAAGTGAAGCTGCAATTGACGTTTGAACTAAAACACTTTTTTCTATCCAATTTGACGTGAGAAAAAAAAAACGAGAAAATGAGAAAGAACACTTTCCTCGTTAACGTGGGGAAAAACAAAACTGTTTTTTCAGAGCTCCATTTTACTTCCGCGTAAACAGGACTTTCGTTAAAAAAACACAAAAGTGTTCACGCTATTCAAAAAAAATGTTGGAATGTTCAAGCGTGTTGAAAGTTGATCGCAAAGTCGGAAAGTTACACTTACAATTTACGTATATGTTAACAGGGTGTCCCAAAACTAGCAGGTCAGAGTTACACGGGGGTTAGATTGGCTCCGGAACTATCAAAATAAACAAATGACCTCGGTAAAAGTTTAATGGTTTTTGAGGAAAATCGTCTTTTTTTATTTCTCGGAAAATCGTTACCCACCACTTGTTATTCCGCTACCGTTGCTATGAAAGTTCAAATTGTTTTGCGTTTCGGCCAAACAGCAGTGGCTTCACTCAAACCGCTGTAACGTTGCTTCCCGATGGAGTTGAAACCCCAATCTATGCTCAATATTTTCGTAACCGTTCAACTTTTAAAATGCCGCTTCGTTTATTGAGCTACGATTTTTTTTCGATTTTTCATAAATTTTCAAAGTTGGACTAGCGATTTTTGCGAATTTCTCCATACATACCCCTTCTCATTTTTTTCGCCGATTTTCAACCTGCTCTCACGGCTACAATAATTGATATATCGGGATGATCCAAAATGCATTCTCTAAGTCTCCTCGAGACGTTTTGAAAACACCCGTCAAAACCCAAAATCGATGAAACGGGAGCCAAGTTATGACCATTTGAAATTTCGAGATTTTTAGGTTTCCGAAAAGGTGGGCCAAAAATAGCAAAAAATTTTTTTTCTTTATTTTCAATGTTTCGATACCCTATTCGATCGGAAATTCTCCGCTGATTTCAAATAACACCGAGTTTTAGTCGAAATCTCAAAATATAAATGTGAAAAACGCGATAATCGAAAAAAATTACTTTTTGGAGCCCCGCTCTGTGCAAGAAGTTGCAAGAAGTGGATGTTCAAGAGTCTTTCGACACCTTAAAATCAAGAAAGACGGCGAATCATTGATTCTAGCTTAACGAGAAGAGTGCGTATCGGCAAACACATTTGGAATAACAAGGAGACAACTGGAATGTAAACACTCAAATAGGGTTAGCTCACTCGCTTAAAACTGTTTTCTTGTAGAAATACAAAAACGCGTGAACTTTAATTTTATTTTCGCTATAAAACAGCATAATTTTCATTCCAATCGATTCGTAAGTTTTCAATGTAGGGTGCAAGAAGTAGATGTTCAAGGGTGTTTCGAGTCCTTAAAATTTATATATTTTTTTTCATTATCTGATGGCTTCTTCATTTCTTCGCATAAGAAACATTTTAACTTTTATTTCATCAAAATCGATGCACCGCTTGTACCATGGTATGTGAAACTGCAAAATCGCCCTTTGACCTGTGCAACTTTAGGGGATGGTTTTACCCTTTGAAACCGTTTTTCCGCCGATAAGAAAAAATACGTGTCGCTTAGTTTTTAATGCTCTATAACATATATGAGTTTCAACAAAATCGGAGGGGTACACCCGGGTACTTTCCTTGTGAGGTTATATTTTAGAAACAATATATTAATAAATCCAAAGTAATTCATACTAATGGTAGCAGAATAACAACTACCAGGTAACGATTTTCCGGAAAATCAAAAAAGACAATTTTTCTCAAAAATCATTAAATTATTACCGAGGTCATATTTTAGGAACAAACTATGAATAAATCCAAAGTAATTCATAGTAATTGTAGCAGAATAACAAGCCACTAGACAGCGATTTTCCAAAAAATCAAAAAACACGACTTTTCTCAAAAACCATGAGACTTTTACTGAGCTCATATTTGTTTATTCCGATAGGTCCGGAGTGAAACTAATTCCCATGTCACTCTAACGTACTAGTTTTGGGACACCCTGTATATATATCATAAAGGGCATCGTCCCATAATCCCAACTAATGTTAAGAAACTGTTCTCCCTCTCTCGATCATTGGTCGACCGCAAAATTCGTGACTGGAATAAATCAGCCGGATTTTCATGAGAGGGGTGCACTCGTGTAAGTCATAAAAGCTCGCTGGACATATAATAACGTACACATACGAAGCGCATTTTTGCCGATTAAAGAGGTCACGACGAAAGGGAATCTGGAATGGCGGTGAAACGTGACTGTGTTGTATGCAGGAAAATCGAGACCTGTTAGGGATGAAGGGGGATGATGAAAAAAAAAGAAAAAAAAAAGTAGTCTTGAACCACGAGTGTACACATCTCGGCAGATGTTTTTTTTATTTTCCATTACCGTCTTTTCACCGTTTTCCTTTTCTTTTTTTTACCCGATTCTTCCGCTTCGGCTTCCACATCTCGGGTTATATATCCGACACACACATACACAAAAATATATGTATATATTTATAAACAGTATATTATGTTTGTTTTTCCTTTGCCATGATTTTTTTTTCTCGCATTTCTTCTTTTATTTTTTAATCCTTTCGCTCAGTACGCCGTTGCGCCTTCGTCAGCACAACTGAGGGGGGGGTAGAGAAATCCCTCGTAGCTTTATACCCCGTCCGGGCGTGCCAAGCAGCCCGGTAAATATGCGGGAGGGGTTGAAGGTAAAGGGGGTTAAAATTCTCTTCCATATACTTCTTTCTATACTCCATCGGTCGTTTATCACACATATATGTATATTTCATCTTTCTTTCTCACTCTCACTCTTTCTCTTTCTATGACGCGATCCGTTCAATTTATTAAAAGGCGATTCTCCCCCGTCTATTGTTTTACCGGACCTCTATGTGTGTGTGTGTGTGTACAATGGCCCGTCTCTCGAATCCGCGAGCCACATGGCGTTTCTCTGCTGATGATGCACCCCCTTCTGTGTACATATGGAACTCTCGAAATCGAACGTGGGAAATATTGCTCTCACTGCAGTGTTTTATTTAATTTTCTTTTTTTAATCAGCCGCACTATCACTTTCCCTCGTTTTTTCCTTTCGTTATTTCGTTCTCTCTGTATCTCGATTTTCCTCCTCGCTTTTCTCGTATACCGTCGACTTTGTTTTTTTTTTATTCTCTTTCTCTCGTTTTGTACGGTCCATTCGTCGAGACTCTGGAGGCTCCCGGAGCTGCGGATTTATCCTAAAATTTATCGCTCTTGCGCGTTACTTAAAGCAAAATCTTTCGCGATAGCCAAACACGCGTGTAATACTTTCTCGGTTTATCTGTATATTTATTTATTTATATGTAGATAAATATGGTGTAAATTGTTGTTTCGTTTGTCGACAACGGGACAGGCCGTTGTTCACGTTAATTTTGTCGTCTTAAAATAGCCGGAATCGCGCCATTTTGTTTGTCAACGATCCCGATAGAACGGTTGAAAGATAAAGGGTGTTATAGCATTGGGCGATAACGAGAAATAAAGGAAATCCAAAAGAGCCGGAGAAAAGGAGAGAAGGAACCTTGTAAATTTTAAGAGCTTTTTCTACTGGCACCTCCAACCCTCGCGCGAACGCGCCCTTTAGATTTCCAAGAACCGTTTTCTCGGTGAATCGGTATTTAGAAGGCGCGGTTGGATTCAACCGCGGTTGGATTAATACCGCGGCTTAACCGCGGTATTAATTGTTTCGCGGTAAGCGCTAAGAGTGAAAATAAAAGGAATTCAAATTAAATAAGAAAAAAAATAATAATAATAATACCAAGGAGAAAGAGGGAAATTTGGCTTTACAGGGGCTCTCGTTTTATATACGTTTCTTGTGTGCACCGGCGAAAAATTCGCAAACAAACGGGAGTTTGGGCGAAGGAGAAAAAAAAACATGTACAATTTACGCTGATCCGTGAGGCGAGATTAAAGAAAAACAATTTTTCCATTTCCGTTACCAACGGTTTAGTTTTTTTGGGGCGAATTTTCATTGAAAGTAATAATCATCAATGACTCTGATGGACTTTGGTATTTTTGAATTTTTCTCTCAATCGCAAAATCACAATAATCCAAATTCTCGAGAATTTCGTAACCGAGTAATTATCGTAAAAAATGTCAGAAATATCGATAATATCTTCGTAATATTAATAATATTTTTTTGTCATTCCCTACAGTACGCTAAAGTCAGAAAAAAAAATGTCGAGGTTCCTATCGATTTGCCACGAAATTTGGCATATGTATATTTTCACAGGGTGAAAGATGATACGACTAAATTTGATATTTATATACCGGGTGTCTCAAAACTAGAACGTCATAGTGACACGGGGGTCAGATTGGCTCCGGACCTATCAGAATAAACCAATATGACCTCAGTAAAAGTCTAATAGTTTTCGTGAAAAAATCGGCTTTTTTTATTTTTGGGAAAATCGCTACCTGGTACTTGTTGTTCCGCTACCGTTGCTATGAAAGCTCAAATCGTAAACAAATCAAAGTCCGAATTCACACTAAATCTTAAAGTGGTCAGAAACACAAACGAAAACAGCGAGAGAACAAGAAACGAAAATCGCTATTCTTGTTATCTCGCTGTTTTCGTTTGTGTTTCTGGCCACTTTAGGATTTGGTCCGAATTTGCAGTTTGATTAGCTTACGATTTGAACAAGTACCTAGTACTTGTTATTCCGCTACCATTGCTATGAAAGCTCAAATTGTAAACAAATCAAAGTCCGAATTCACACCAAATCTTAAGGTGGTCAGAAACACAAACGAAAATAGCGAGAGAACAAGAAACGAAAATCGCTATTCTTGTTATCTCGCTGTTTTCGTTTGTATTTCTGACCACTTTAGGATTTGGTACGAATTTGCAGTTTGATTTGCTTACGATTTGAACAAATGCCTAGTACTTGTTATTCTGCTACCATTGCTATGAAAGTCCAAATCATAAGGACATTAAAGTCCAAATTCACAGCAAATCCTAAAGTGATCAGAAACACAAACGAAAACAGCGAGAGAACAAAAAACGAAAATCGCTATTCTTGTTATCTCGCTGTTTTCGTTTGTATTTCTGACCACTTTAGGATTTGGTACGAATTTGCAGTTTGATTTGCTTACGATTTGAACAAGTGCCTAGTACTTGTTATTCTGCTACCATTGCTATGAAAGTCCAAATCATAAGGACATTAAAGTCCAAATTCACAGCAAATCCCAAAGTGATCAGAAACACAAACGAAAACAGCGAGAGAACAAGAAACAAAAATCGCTATTCTTGTTATCACGCTGTTTTCGTTTGTGTTTCTCACCACTTTAGGATTTGGTCCGAATTTGCAGTTTGATTTGCTTACGATTTGAAGAAGTACCTAGTACTTGTTATTCCGCTACCCATTGCTACGAAAGTCCAAATCGTAAGCAAATCAAAGTCCACATTCGCATCAAATCCTAAAGTGGTCAGAAACACAAATGAAAACAGCGAGATAACGAGAATAGCGACTGTCCGAAAAATTGTCTTTTTTGATTGTTCGAAAAATCGCTATTCTTGTTATCTCCACTGTTTTCGTTTGTCTTTCTGATTACTTTAGGTTGTCAATTTGACCTTTGATTTCCTTACGATTTGGACTTTTATAACAACGCTAGCGGAATAACAAGTGCCAGGTAGCGATTTTCCGAAAAATCCTAAAAGACAATTTTTCTCGAAAACTATTAGATTTTTACTGAGATCATATTTGTTTATTCTGACAGGTTTGGAACAAATCTAACGCCCGTGTCACTCTGACGTGCTAGTTTTCGAACACCCTGTATATACAGGAGTGAAAATCGAGAGCATGGATTAACCAGCAGCAGGAGGGATCAATCTCTCTCCCGTAATGTGTAAAAAAAAAGTTTCT
The DNA here is from genome assembly GCA_958009045.1 of Oxytorus armatus. Lineage (NCBI taxonomy): Eukaryota > Metazoa > Arthropoda > Insecta > Hymenoptera > Ichneumonidae > Oxytorus > Oxytorus armatus. The sequence continues at coordinate 23,717,048 of OY253748.1, forward strand.
CGCCACTTTTCCTAAAGTTAGAATTGTCATCGATATCCATTTATAAACTCTCGTTACGAAACTTTACACATATTTACGTCTGGTCTGCGACTATATTTTCGACACAGGAAACAAAAGAAAATAATCACAAAATGTAATCATTAAGATTTAACGAAAATGTATTGTTCCTGAAAATCCACGATCGAGCCGAATAATCTAGCGAATAAAGTATTCTAACGAAGAGAAATTCGCGGATTATGTGAAGTATGAATGAGCATAATTTTTTAATTGGGAATTTCGTGACTTCTAAAAAAGTTTTTCGTACCCAAAGAAAAGGATTTACTTAACAAAAAAATTTGCCAAAGTTATAATTGAAATTATTGTTAAAAAAAAAAAACAATTACCATAGATATAAAAGTGATGATAAAACGTATCTGAGAAACTTGTGACTTTATGTTGATGGAAAAAACCGACTCGTAAGTATCTAAACAATTTTAAAGCTCCCCCAGAATCCAAATTCCCCTAATCTATCCGTCGTCATGCGTGTCTGACGAGTATAATCTGTTATCCTCGTAAACTAACCAATAATCTAGCGAATAAAGTATTCTAACGAAGAGAAATCCGCGGATTATATGAAGTATGAATGAGAATAATTTTTAAATTGTGAATTCCGTGACTTCTTAAAAAGTTTTTCGTACCCAAAGAAAAGGATCTATTTAATAAAAAAAATTTCCAAAGTTATAATTGAAATTCTTGTTTAAAAAAAAAAAAAAAACAATTACCATAGATATAAAAGTGATGATAAAACGTGTCTGAGAAACTTGTGACTTTACGTTGATGGAAAAAACCGACTCGTAAGTATCTAAACAATTTTAAAGCTCCCCCAGAATCCAAGTCCCTCTAATCTATCCGTCGTCATACGTGTCTGACGAGTATAATCTGTTATCCTGGTAAACCAACCGTAAATCATTCCCGCATCGGACGTGACATCGGTCTTTTCGTAGGACAAGTAAAAGCATCGTCGCTGCCCCTACTTCGTCCATCCCCGATCAACCCTCGTTCCTTCGAGCTTTTCGTCGGACACCCTTTATCCCCTCCCCGCTATAAAAAACGCATTCGCGTCAGATCATTCGGAATTAGAAGAGTGAACGGGGCAGTCCCTTCTCTATTCTCTCGTAATTCGCATTACCGAGGGATAATCCGACGTGCGGTTGCCGAGGGGGGTTGATTCGCGGAAATCTAACGTTTTGCGATTTAATATACGTTTCAGTCGTTCACGGTGGATGTCGTTATCGGAAGAGCGAGCAAAAACAAACGTACGTGTGTACAACGTCCGATACACATTGAATTTATCCGGTTGAGGAGCGTGCGCTTGAGGACTCGGGTGCGAAAAATCCCTCGAGTGTAAAACCGAAGAGTAGCTCGCGAGTCTACCAAAGCTATCACGAGAAACCTCGATGAAAATAATAATAGAGACAGAATCAGACACATTCAGGGGAGATAGAGTCAAACGTTCCGGAAGAGCTTTTGTCATAACTCAATCTTTCGTTAAATTCCAACGTGTCGAACTTAACGTAGCTGAAGTAAAAATCGTAAAGCAACTGAATGACTTTTGGAATTGAAAGAGTATAAAAAAATCATGGACCGAATAGAAGAGGTCGAGAGGCAGAGGAAGTTTACTCGCATTTCCTTGGAATGGTCCATACATATCGTAGGAGATGAGATCGAGATAAAGCGCGTGTAGTCGTGCAGAAACAGCAAGCTCACCCATCGGACAAACGTCACTGTTCTTTTCCTTTCTCTCTCTTTCTCTCTCTCTCTCTCTCTCTCTCTCTCTCTCTCTCTCTCTCCATTTCCACAGCATTGGGTAATAAAAACTGTCACAGGGGCTGTAATACGCGACCAAGAACGTTCGTGCACTCTGGGACAAGCTCGTTAAGATGATCCGGCTGTAGTCCAACGTGTACGCCACGGGGTTGCTGTGGGTACCCTACACACAAACATACACACTGTCCAGAGATTGGATGTAAACGTACCACTCGGTATCTCTGTTTCCTCTTCTGTATGCCTATATGTGGTCCACAGGAGTTACCTCCGTCACCCATAAGAGAGATGTGGAATGACCTGGTTTCGGTGCTACGCCCCGAAAGGACATTAACGATCCTTATTAACGTTTCCAGTCACATCCCCACATCAGGCTCAATGACTTTAATTTGTTTGTCATAAATTGTTAAATGTTAATTTGTTGAATTTTAATTTGTTAAATTTTCGTGTGTTCAGTTTTAGTTTGTTCAATTTTAATTTGTTCAATTTTAATCTGTTAAATGTTAAGTTGTTAAATTTTGACTTATTATATTACAATTTCTTGAACATTTTGAACGGTTGTTTTTCAGAATTAATCCAATTTCAGTTTGTTCAATTTTAATTTGTTCAATTTTAGTTTGTTCAATTTTAATTTGTTCAATATTAATTTGTTCAATATTAATTTGTTCAAATTTAATTTGTTTAATTCTAATTTGTTCAATTTTAATTTGTTCAATTTTAATTTATTCAATTTTAATTTGTTCAATTTTAATTCGTTCAATTTTAATCTGTTAAATGTTAATTTCTTAAATTCCAACCTGATCAATTCTAAATTGTTAAATTTTAACTTATTATATTGCAATTTCTTGAACATTTGGAACGGTTGTTTTTCAGAGTTAATCCAATTTTAGTGTGTTCAATTTTAGTTTGTTCAATTTTAATTTGTTCAATATTAATTTGTTCAATATTAATTTGTTCAAATTTAATTTGTTTAATTTTGATTTGTTCAATTTTAATTTGTTCAATTTTAGTTCGTTCAATTTTAATATGTTAAATGTTAATTTGTTAAATTTTAATTTCTTAAATGCCAACCTGATGAATTCTAATTTGTTAAATTTTGACTTATTATATTACAATTTCTTGAACATTTGGAACGGTTGTTTTTCAGAATTAATGCAATTTTAGTGTGTTCAATTTTAGTTTGTTCAATTTTAATTTGTTCAATTTTAGTTTGTTCAATTTTAATTTGTTCAATATTAATTTTTTCAATATTAATTTGTTCAAGTTTAATTTGTTTAATTTTAATTTATTCAATTTTAATTTGTTCAATTTTAATTTGTTCAATTTTAATTCGTTCAATGTTAATCTGTTAAATGTTAATATGTTAAATTTTAACTCTGAAATTCCAACCTGATGAATTTTAATTTGTTAAATTTTGCCTTATTATATTACAATTTCTTGAACATTTGGAACGGTTGTTTTTCAGAATTAATCCAATAATATATTGAAAAATTTACGATATTTCCGAAAAACTTTTATCGAACGCAACTTTAGAGTAAGATTGTATACGCTAATACATTTTTAAAGACATCATGCAAATGTCATGACCCATCTTACGGTATAAAAGAGTGCTCCAGGCATTTTTAAAAGTTTTTTTTTAAATTACTTAGCGTCAAGAGACGTTTCTGAATACGCCGGAGGGTCGTACGAGAGCGTTCCCGTAATGACATGCTTCAGTTAAATCAGGGCAGTCATCAGCGCTGTCTAAAGACGGGTAACAGAAGAATTAGGGGTGCAATTTCACAAAGTTCAGTATTACTCTAGTTTTTCAATTAAGAAATTCGTCGATTTACATTAATTAATAATTAATAAGTTACATGAATTAAAAAAGAGCTAATGGTGAGAAAAAAAAATTTATTAATTCTATACAAATTTTAAATTTAACTGACGTTCGTTAGAAATTTGTTCTCTACTATTGTTTAATTATTTAACAAGTTGTGATTGTTGAAAAAAAAAAAAAAAAAAAATTCAATCCTGTTCTTCATCATCAGAAAATTAACTGACAGTGCTCGTTAAAAATGAATTACTTCCGGATACATGAATCTTTCAACTTTTCGTCTTTAATTAGGTATTGTATATTTCAACCGTATTTTACGTCCGCGCCACGCCCTTCTCGTACAAAGTGGCAGGTTACACAGGGCGAGTATGAACGAACGCTTTCGTAATTAGTGACGGGTCAGTCGTCCCTTTTCCCGGGCTTTTTTCGCGTGATAAAATTAATTACAACAACAACGAGAACGGGAAAAAAAAATATAACCGCGTGGGTTATCTATTTGTTATACAAGTTATTGCGTAGAGTCTAACCATCACGGTAGTATTAACGTCATATAGACTGAAATACGAGACGAATGTACGCTCGTGTTCGGATCTAGTGGAGTAAAACTCGTGTATAAAGCGTGAGAGCCCTTAAAAGAAGAGAAAGGGAGAGGGTAAAAAGAGCTACGAGGGTGTAAAACTCTCTCGTTGCATCTGTACACATATCGACCGTTGATAAACAAAAGGTTGTAACCCACAAGATTTTAAACATAAAGTAAAGTAATTTTCGCCCTTCTGTTTCATCTAACTGTCCCTTTCTCTCTCTTTTCGTACGGAGATAGTATTCGGGCAGAAGAAAGAAACGATCGTAGGCACTTAAACCTACACGCCGTCGAGATAAAAAGAAAGAGGGGAGGATCTCTTCGGTTTTTTTTTTTCATCCAATATAACGTTCTCTAACAAGACGTCTCTTGCCCCGCTCGCACGTGACCTCACGGTTTTATTTCTCCACCCCTTGACGTTAAGCCCTCAACCCCTCTCGTCGAATTTCTCTCTTTCTCTTGGCGTATAGGGGCAGGGGTTGGTGGAAAGAAAGGCAGATCTCGCGAAAGAGTGGCTGGAAAGGCAGAGATAGTAAAAGAAAAAAAAGAAGAGAGACGCGTGTACTTAAGTATCAAAGTGTACGTAACATTTGTAGGAAGGGAAATTGATGCCGGTTTATTGTTCAGAGAGAGAGAGAGAGAGAAAAAGAAATCTCGATAGAGGTCGTTTTCATATATTTTCCTTCGTGCTCACTCCCACCACGAGATAACTTTTAACCCTCTTACGATATTCGCAACCCCTGCATACACAAAATCTCAGTTACCATTCATCTACATATATATCTATGTGTATACGTACTTGTATGTAGAAAAGAAAAGGGTGGAAGAGCACGCTATCGTTAATTCCCCCGGACGCGACGTTCGCCCGTTTTATTTATCGTAATTGTCATTTTAAAGCCGTTATTTATCGTTAGTATTAGCTCTCGAAACAGGAAACAAGCGAGAAAGGGGGATAGAGAAAAAGTGTGTGGGAGAGAGAGGTGAAAATTATCGAGGGAGAACGAGGAACGAGGGATTATCGACACGCGAGAAGTCAGATACCATCCTGGGTTGAAAAAAAAAATATCTATGTACGTACAATCTACCATATATGTAATGAGTATATATAGATAAATATTTCACGTTATACATAAGTTCCTATATCACGAATTATAACTTTTGTCACGCGCTCTCCGCTGTGCGGCTTTTCGCATCACCGAGGGTATTGTAGATAAAAAAATAAAACTTTTGTTACGCCAGGTACGTAATATATTACACGAGGCCTCGGTCCTCCGTGGGTTTTTACGCGCTCCGAGCTGGAGGGAATGTTAAGTTATGGGATTACATGGGATCGAGGGATACGCATGCTCGAAGAGGCCTCATCGGACGTCCCGCTGCGACTCGACTCGTCGCGTTACGTTAATAATTAATTAATGGCCAAAGCTCCGGGGATCGACAAAATGATAATACAATATATATATAACATATCGGCCATTTCATGACGGATGGAAAATCCCGTAAGACTACAGACACGATTTTTCATGAATCTTCATGAATTTTCATGAATTTTTGGGATTCGACGGTACTTCAAATAAGATTTGGTCACTGTGGTCGAAAGTGCGATGTTAACGTACGAAAATATTATTTTCTTGTATGGGCTCACATACCCCTGAAATTTTCAAAAAATCTATTTTTTTTTACAGATTTTTATTCTTTATACTTTTGAGAATTAAAAAAAAAAAACTTTTAAGAAAATTCCACTCCGTTACAAAGTTGTGGCAATAAATGTGACCGGACATCGGGTTGGAACGGCTTCCTACCAAAAACTTTAAACGCATTTTTCTCGAAACTATGTTTTTAGACAGTGTCAGCACGATAACTCAGTAAATTTTAAATATTTCTTAAGTTTTATTTTTTTTCAAACTTGATAATTATTTTCTCTATAGTCTGACGAGAGGTTTTTCAACTTTTTGGTTGGCGAATTTCTTATAAATTATTAAATACTAATTTTTTTTTTTTATTGCATAATAAAGTTTGAAATGCTGTAGTTTGAAAAAACTTTATTTTTGAAAAAAAAAAAATTAATTCCCTCCGTCGGACTATTACTACCACATTATTTTACTAGATTCTTTTTTGTTTTTGCAAATTGGATAGTTTCTGGTAAAGTTATGATGTCGACAAGGCGACGCCACGGTTTTCATCAGTAGTACATTTATACCCGTAAAAAATATTGTTAATATGTAAAAAAAAAAATTTTTTATTTTTTTTTCTTGTAGTTGAAGAGTTAATGAAAAATGTGAAATCAACAATTTAATTTTTTTTTCACCATATAACCTTTATAATAATTTTTTTAATTTACTCGGTTTTCAGCGCGCGCAGCGGTATGTGAGCCATTAAACAAAAATCGAAAAATGAATCGAACGAGAAAGTACACAAAAATGATGGATTGATTAAAAAATGGATGAGAATTGATTTGGGATGGATTTACCGGTGTATATAAATGAATATATTTACGATAACGATAAAACTGTGCGAGAAAGCCCGGGACTCGTTACTCTTTGACGAGGCTACTTCCCACTCTGCTTACGATGTAATACAGCTAAAAGAATTTCTTCTGGTCTCTTCTAGCCTTTATCAAATCTCCTCGGAGTGAGCGAGAGAGAGAGAGAGAGAGAGAGGAAATGGAAGCTTGCACTCGGACATTGACGATTTGCACAAACCCGTATATATTATGTACTCTGTGTGGGATGCCTCGTAGTATTTTCGCTGAATCTCCATTCCCGGATATCTCGAGCTCCGGGGAAAAAAACCCTTTGAGACACGTAATACAGAAATTCTCATCGATTGGTTTTTTTTTTTCTACGTCCATAATCAGAGAACTCGCGAAACGGACGAGAGAGAGAATTTTTTATTATCATTCATTCGGTTCATCATGCGATTTCGAGCTTGCTTATTCCGCGAAACTGTCAAATTAAATTATTTTTATACATTTATGCGCGTACGAGGAATTCCGACTTCAATCATTTTGCCAGTGGAAATACGTGCCAAAGGAAATGTGAATTATATAAATGTTCAGTGAGAAAAAGTATATTTTAAATAATGTGGAATTTATTTAATTGCTGTTACGCAGCGTTCAACGATTTTACTTTCTAACATTTTTTTTGTATTCTTATTGTGATTCAATTGTTCTGAATATATTATTTTTTACTCGGTTGCATTTTTTTTCTTTTTCGTACATATTCACGATTAGAAATAAATCGGGGGATTCTAGCTATAATTTTGTAAGTTCAAATATATCTTTGAATTTTAATGATTCTCAATTCGGTATGCATGAGAATCGACGTGTCTCTTGAACTATCGTGTAAGACAGAAAACATTTATTTGGGGGGTATTAACGTCGAGCCTCAGTTTTGTCTGAATTACGTGTCAATGTGTCTAGTATTTATAAACTGAATTTTCTAAAATCTTACATGTAAATATGTTATGACTATATGTTTCGAGCAATTTTTACGTTGGACTCGAAATTCTTGAATATTTTAAGAATATACTCGGTTTCGTATACGACAGAGAGACAAAAATATCGAAAACCGAGAATTTTATATATATTTATATATAAATTTTAAAATACCATTTTTTTTCTGATTCTGATCCAATTCATTTCAATATATTATTTTTTGCTCGGTTGCATTCTGTTTTTTTCGTACATATTCACGATTAGAAATAAATCGGAGGACTCTAGCTATAATTCTGTAAGTTTAAATATATCTTTGAACTTTAAGGGGGGAAATGGGGTTAGACGGTTCAAAAATCCAATTTTTTTTTATTTCATAAATTGTTAGTAAAACTATTGAAAAATATGTTCCCAAAATTTTTAATGAAAATTCCAACTCGTTCTATTGTTATAAGCCATTAAGGGGAGAAATAGGGTTAGGACAGCGTTTTCTCAATGATTTTCATGAATTTTTTTATAATATAAAAAATGAATATAATTTATTGAAACTTTGAGAATATTTTTTACATATATTTAAGTATATACTATAAAATTTGTGAAGCATTTCCTTGAAAAACACTGAAGATATTAGCGACCCCATATTGCAGGTCACAATCAGACTCAGCATTTTGCTATTTTTTCAAACGCGTTTTTCTGAAAATGACTTTTTTTGAACTTGCGTACACGCTAGCTTGAAAAGTTTTCAACCAATCGTTTTGAAAATTGGCAGTGACCTTCTTCATAGTATTGCGCTCTATATGAACCTAAAATCGGAATATCATCATTATTTAAAATAATTTTTTTTTTGCAAATAAAGTTGTAAAAAATGGCAAAAAATCATGCTTTTTTGTTTTGACCCCAGTAAAAATTTCAATTTTCTATTTTTTTTATAGCATTTAGGTTCATACAGAAGAGAGGCATATAATAAAAGTAAATTCCAACCTCGTTTGATTTCAGATGAAAATTGCGACTTCCAGAATGTACGCAAAATGCTGAGTCTGATTGTAACCTGCAATATGGGGTCGCTAATATTTTATAGTATATACTTAAATATATGTATACAAATTTTATAGTATATACTTAAATATATGTATAAAATATTCTCAAAGTTTCAATAAATTATATTCATTTTTTATACTATAAAAAAATTCATGAAAATCATTGAGAAAACGCTGTCCCAACCCTATTTCCCCCCTTAATGATTCTCAGTTCGGTATGCATGAGATTCGACGTATCTCTTGAACTATCGTATAATAAGGCAGAAAACAATTACTTAGGGGGGTAATAACGTCTTAAAAGACATATCAGTGAATAATTTAGAGCCTCAGTTTTATCTGAATTACGTGTCAATGTTTGTGGTATTTATAAACTAACTTTTCTTAAATTTTACATTTAAATATGTTATAGCAATGTCGAGCAATTTTCACGTTGGGCTCGAAATTCTTGAATATTCTAAAAATATACTCGTTTTCGTATACGACAGAGAGATAAAAATATCGAAATACTAGAATTTTATATATATTTATATATAAATTATATAAATATATATATACATGTATATCTAACCCTTTGAAATCTCATCAGCGGCAGACTACGCACCCCTACAGGCTCTGGTGAACTCTTCTGGAGCCGCGGGCGAAACGGCTGCTTTTGAATACGCGCATATGCACCCCGGGGCTGATGCAGCACGCGCGTTCATTTATATATATCGAGAAGCGTCCCACCCCCGACTAGCGAACCCGTCGATCCTACCCCCCGTCTCTTTATATACAAACATATATATATATATTATTATATATATGCATATGCGTCATGCCGGGATAGCGAATCGATTAACCAGCAATTAGTAAATCCATTGCAAAAAATCTCTCGTCTGGAAGTGGCATTGGATCTGAATAAAATATCACGAATAATTCTCGTAAAAATAATATGAAAATACAAAATTATAATGTAAACTATGTTTTAATTTTTTGCGGATCGTCTCGTTGATCACACGCAATTAGAAAAAATTAAATTACCAAAAAATAAATGCAAATAGAAAAAAAAAATGTTATCCCGTCAAATGTTCGTTGTTCAATTATTCTTAACGTCAAAATTAATAGATTAATAGACGTGGATCGATCTATGAACGAGGAGACCCTAAACGAATCTATACAAAAATAGAAAATAATTAAAAGGCAAAGTGCAAATTTTCCAGCATTTCGGAATTTACCAAGATGACATATCACTCAAATTCATTGTGGAAATAAAAACGTCATTAAGATTTATAAATAACGAATATTATGGGAATGGTTTCTCCCGGCGATGGGACATCATCGACGACATAATTTCTAATAAAAACGTTTCAAATGTGTAGAACCGGGAGATAGGTTTCCCGAGTTAATTTAATCAATATAGCAATAATAATAATTGGACGTTTAACTGAATCAATCGTAAACTCGTCTTTCGAGTATGATGAGACGAGACATTTTCGATGACGGCGAAATTGTTCGTGAAATATTGGTGGATAATAATAAAGTTAGGCGTTTGGACGAAATTGGAGAGACAGAGAATTCGTTTAACGGGTCCGAGACTTGCCGAAGTTTGCTGGTGCCAGGCCGAGTGACACTTATATACGTATAAACGTCACCATATATTTAGATACATATATGAATGTATGTAGTCGTGTATGTATATATTTCATGGAGAGGTGAAATCAGCACTCTCTGGAACTCGAAACAAGTATCAAAGCTTTCAGTAGCAGGGGGTTGTGACGCTGATGTTTTCAAGGGGCTGGGGGGTGCGAAAAGCCAGGCGCTACCACGCGGTCAACGTAATATGCTGGATGTGGTGTCGGGTGGCTGGCACATACGAAAGACTGTTCTCGTACGTTCTCTCTCTCTCTCTTTCTGCTGGACGATTATATGCAGCGTCAAGAACCACCCCCAAGCATCGTCGTAGCACCGGCGCCTCTAACGCTTATGTATTATGTATAACACCACCAACCACCCCAGTGAGCCGTGATATTTCGTTGTGAATAACGCATACGCGTATCGTTAATATTCTACCGTTCATTATTAATCGAGCGGGTGTTGTTGACTCAACAGACTCGTCAATTTACCCATGTATCACGGCTATGTATCCATTTGTCCATAAATTAAAGGGCCTTATTGAGAACTAACCCTCGCCATAGAGGCAGATTTTGGGAACTATCAAAATTACTAATAGTCCCCGAAAATTTCGGGTTAATTGAAATTGAAAATTTTCATTATTTTTGTCGTTCCAGTGAGCAAGAACAAAATTAAGGGAGGAAATAGGGTTAGACGGTTCAAAAAATCAATTTTAATTTCATAAATTGTTAGTAAAACTATTGAAAAATATGTTCGCAAAATTTTTAATGAAAATTCCGACTCGTTCTATTGTTATAAGCCATTAAGGGGGGAAATAGGGTTAGGACAGCGTTTTCTCAATGATTTTCATGAATTTTTTTATAGTATAAAAAATGAATATAATTTATTGAAACTTTGAGAATATTTTATACATATATTTAAGTATATACTATAGAATTTTTATAAATATATTTAAGTATATACTATAAAAAATTGGCGACCCCATACTGCTTGTTTTTCTTGGTACTATTTTTTCAAACGCGTTTTTCTGAAAACGACTTTTTTTTTAACTTGCGTACACGCTAGGTTGAAAAGTTTTCAACCAATCGTTTTGAAAATTGGCAGTTACTTTCTTCATAGTATTACGCTCTTTATGAACCTAAAATCGGAATATTATCATTATTTAAAATGATTTTTTTTTTGTAAATAAAGTTGTAAAAAATGGCAAAAAATCATGCTTTTTTATTTTGACCCCTGTAAAAAATTTAATTTTCTATTTTTTTGATAGCATTTAGGTTCATATAGAAGAGAGACATATGATAAAAGTAAATTCCAAGCTCGTTTGATTTCAGATGAAAATTGCGGCTTCCAGAATGTACGCAAAATGCTGAGTCTGATTGTGACCTGCAATATGGAGTCGCTAATATTTTATAGTATATACTTAAATATGTGTATAAAAATTTTATAGTATATACTTAAATATATGTATAAAATATTCTCAAAGTTTCAATAAATTATATTCATTTTTTATACTATAAAAAAATTCATGAAAACGCTGTCCTAACCCTATTTCCCCCCTTAAATTTAGAGGTTTATTGAGGGAACAGAATGTCCTATATAATGAATTTGTTAATTGATCTCGATCCTCGTTAACATCATTAATCGTCGTACCAACGAATCTATTTTTAATGCTTTTTTTTTAAATCTAGTATCTTGTTAATTTATAATTAAGTAATTACATCGGCAATGCCTCATTATTCTTAGCCTCATTTTTCCCTCGACATTTTTCTTGTACAATTTGGGATTCTTTTTCAAATTCCTGCGAAACCTCGACACGATAATTTCCGTGATATTTCGTTGGGAATAACGCATACACGTGTCGTTAATATTCCAACGTTCATTATTAATCGAGCGGGTGTTGTCGACTCAACAGACTCATCAATTTACCCATGTATCACGGCAATATATCCATTTGTCCATAAATTAAATGGCCTTATTGAGAATTAACCCTCGTCATAACGATAGATTTTGGGAACTATCAGAAATTATTATTCAACAGTCCCCGAAAATTGTAGTTTAATTGAAATTGAAAAGGTTCATTATTTAAGTCGCTGCAGTGAGCAAGAATAAAATTAAATTTAGGGGTTTATTGAGAGAAAAAAATGATGTCCTATATAATGAATTTGTTAATTGATCTCGATCCTCGTTAACATCAATTAATCATCGTAGCAGCGAATCCATTTATAATCCACATTAAAATCTAGTATCCTATTAATTTACAATCAAGTACTTAAATCGGTAATGCCTCATTATTCTTGGCCTCATTTTTCCATCGACCTTTCTCTTGCACAATTCGGGATTTTTTTCAAATTTCATCCTAAACTTGACGCGATAACTTCCACGACGTACGATATTTTGTTCTCCATTTTATGAGAACAAAAAAAACAGTGGGTATGTCGAGCGAGTTAAATGAAAATTGAGCGAACGACGTGAAATCCTTGGGGTAATTCGGCACGTTTAAAGGACAATACAAAAAGACTTGTCAAGATGTTGAGAAAGAGAGAGATTGAATGGAATGGGCAGCTGCTGTTTCTCTCGAGCGATATAGATATCTCTCGATTCTCTCTTTTTCTTACGTTCGAACGAGCAATGTATCTTTATCAATTCATGGATAGTCTCAAGTGGGGAAAAAAAAAAAGACGAGAGTGCTACTGGTTTTCGCACATCCCCGATTGAAAACTTCTCCGACTGCCGCGAGGGAGACTCCTCTCACAGAGGACTTTATACCCGGTTATACTATGTATACCATTCCTCGATATATATCTTTTTTCATGATTGCCACTTCTCCGCGTTTCTCTCGTGCGACAAAGCGTTATATTCATAAGTGCGAATCGATATGAAATTTAACGGAGTACATGCGAGTTTTTACGGTTCAAAGAACTCGAAGATATTTTTGTTCTTCATTCCTAATGGACGATTAAATAATAAATGATAATTGAAGACGATTTAGTATCAAGACCTCTGTGATATATTCAAGATTGCATCTACGTTTATATACGACATATAAACGATACATGAGACATTTTAGATCGAACTGATATGATCCGCGATACTCATCGTTCGTGACTTTTTTTTTCTTCTCTTTCCAGTGCATTGCCAGAGCGAGAGGAAATAATAATTCAGGCATATCATCAAATTTGTTCGAAACAAAAAAAAATGTTTAATCATAGTAATATTTTAAAAAATCATATATTTTTTTCATTTTCATCGATAAACTGTTTTCAAATATTTTTTCACTTGAATAATGCTTTATATTCGTGTGAAAAATGTTTCCCATTGAATTGGCCTGAAATGCACCATGTACCACTTTCACATTGATTTTTCAATTAGTCTATATCGATTGCTGACAAACAAAGTGAGGTTATCCGCATCACTTAACATTTTTCATAGTGCAAATTGCGCTTTTTCTTTTCGCTAAGGTCTCGGCTTCTACGTGCGTGTATTTTACTACAGACAAGATTAATAAAGAGCACTTTTTCTCTTTTCCCTTTTGCCTGACATTTTACTGTTCTCCAGATTGCTGCACACATGCATTCAAAAAATTATATATTTTTTTCATGTTCATCGATAAACTGTTTTCAATTATTTTTTGACTTGAATAATGCTTTATATTCGTGTGAAAAATGTTTCCCATTGAATTAGCCTGACATGCACCATGTACCACTTTCACATTGATTTTTCAATTAGTCTATATCGATTGCTGACAAACAAAGTGGCGTTTTCCGCTTCACTTATCATTTTTCATAGTGCAAATTGTGCTTTTTCTTTTTGCTAAAGTCTCGGCTCCTACGTGCGCGTATTTTACTACAGTCAAGATTAATAAAGAGCACTTTTTCTCTTTTCCCTTTTGCCTGACATTTTACTGTTCTCCAGACATACATGCATTAAAAGAATTCTATTTTTTTTAATCTTCATGGATAAACTGTTTTCAATTATTTTTTTACTTCAATAATGCTTCACATTCGTGTGAAAAATGTTTCCCATTGAGTTGGCCTGAAACGCACCTTCACATTGATTCTTCAATTAGTCTATATCGATTGCTAATAAACAAAGTGACGTTATTCGCTTCACTTAACATTTTTCATAGTGGAAATTGCGCTTTTTCCTTTTGCTAGGGTCTCGGCTTCTACGCGCGTGTATTTTACTACAGTCAAGATTAATAAAGAGCACTTTTTCTCTTTTCCTATTTGCCTGACATTTTACTGTTCTCCAGATTGCTGCACACATGTATTATCGATCGTCGATTGATCTTGGATCTCATATATATATATATATAGCATTTGTGAAAGCTCCCTCTAATGCGATCGCGTGTTTGGCGTCGGGACACATAAGCGAACGAATTGATAAATTGATGGACGCGCCGGTGGATGAACATTGTCGGTTGCCGAGTATATAGAGGAGTAGTAGGTGGGGAGGGTTAAAGAGCTTCGAAGCTATCCGAGTTGGCGACAGCACATCGGGGAAAGGGTGGAGGGAACGGTTGTGGGAAAGATAGAGAGAGAGAGAGATACAGCGCGTATATATAGTGACGAGAAGAGAGGAAAACCTAGTTACGCGTGGCAGCATCACCATCGAGTACTTTACCAGTGTCCCTCATGTCCTTCCTGCCTGGACATATAACGCGTCAACTCTGTTACTCGTGAATTGAAATCAAAATTGTTTTTCCCATCCTACAGACCATTTTTTTCTGAATCCACATCTTCTCATTCAAGTGGCAAGAAAAATTTATTCAACTGCTACTTTCGTGCGGTATTCATTGTAACACTTTTATTTCTCCATAAGTTTTTGGCATTTCTATCCTTAAATATGATTATTAGAAGAAAAAAAACTATTATTTGCACTTTTTTCAAAAATATATCCTCGCATCTGTCGACATAACTTTTCCCAATTATTATCAAAATCATTTTTTTCTTCTAAGATCGTTATCTTTTCCGTTCTATATATTTCAGCGTCGTGTTGGAAAAAGACATTCGCGTGAAATCCGTTAAGATTTGTGGCAGAGCGAGTCAAAGACGATCTCGGGCTTGGAGCCAGAAACGTGGTTCGATTCTATTTTCTACTGGTTCGAGAATAAATTTTCACGCTAATGATAGAATTTATTTCGCTCGAACGGGATTGGATTATAATTTATATAAAAGGTGAGATTATCGGATGTGAGAACAGAGACAAAGATATACGAAACATTTCATATTTCACGAACGAATTAATTGACGTTTCCTGTGGAGATTTCCTATTCCATTAATACTATTCATTACCGTCTCAAACGCGTAAACTGTTTAATTTTACCTTTACAAATGAATATCACACGAATTAGTGCCACTTTATATAATGGAAAATCGAGGATTTCATTAAAGTCCATGTCTTGTCGAATGTTCCTATTATCAAAATGTAATCATCATTTATCGCAAAAGTCTGGAAGAATAAACGATTGGCTAAGGAAAAATTAAATTGCATTTAATTCAATGAGTTTCGATTTCAATTCGAAATTATATGTAATTCACTTTAAATTGCAATTATCGATTATACATTCGTGAGAGTAGACATTTTATTCAATCGGCTTCTTCGATAATACGACTATCCCTGACGGAGAGAAAAATTTAAAGAAACATAAATCCTCGGGGAATTCGCCTCTTTCCCGTTTTTTCTTTCTCGTTCACTGTCGCCGCGCGCGCAGACCATTGCAGTGTATCAGACTGGAATTGTATTAGATAAATAATATTTGATATTTCCTTGCATCGCAGAGAAATATCGGAGTGAAATAAAAATGGATATATCTCGATGTCTAAATGTCAAAAGGACGTTTCAAGATTCTCCATAAGCACATACTTCGAGTCCTCTCGGCGTTGAGCGATCGATGTATATCCATTTATCACACGTATATATTTTTTTTTTTCGTTGGATATACTCTGGAGAGTATCATCGTCAAGAGAGGACCGAGACTTTGGTCTCTCGTGTACTCGCGTCGTCACGGTTTCTCTTTCCATCCGTTTATACACTCCGTGCTTTTTTTTTTTTTTTCATCTCTTTAGGGCACGAGCGAAGAAGGTTCGAGAGATTTATCATCTGCACTGTCTCAGTAACATCGACGACGTCAAATCCTCTCTTCCTCTCCCCTATCTTCCCCCTGTGTGTGAAAGTCGAGAGCGTCAAAGAGAGAATCGATACTCTCGATGCTCGATACCGGCATTTCGAGCATCTCGGGTTTCTAACACTTTAGCTACCATCCCCACACACACACACACACATACACAAATATAACGAGATAAACACACACAGAGGCACACACGAAAGCACGTTCTATTCCGTATCATCATCCCGTACCGTTTCCTCTTCGTCACCCATTACCGGGTACCATTTTATCCTCGCCTTACGCTCCACACTCTACGCCTTTCTGCTGTTGCTTCTTCTTTTTTTTTTAAACTCTCACCGACAATCTCGCACGGGAAATTTAATAAATATCCAATGAGAAAAGTCTCGAGAAAAGAAAGAATGTTATACATACACACGCGCACACATATACATAATGGTGGAGAACGTTTGGCATGTGGGATAATGTATCGACACTCTTTTCCCGTATGAACGAGACTTGCGAGAGAGTTGTCTTGTTTACGATGTAGCTCCGACGAGCTCTGGGGAATAGGAGCTCTAGACTTTTCTTCCTCGTCTTGGGAGTTTCGTGAAAAATTAAAGGAGAAAAAACACAAAATCTCTCGCGGGATAGAAGAACGAGTGCCGGAAATCTTGAAAGAGCGAAAGGGAAGAGAGAGAGAGGGAAAAGTAAATAGACCCTGTGGCGTCAAAGGTTAGCCACCTCGCTAATCAACACGAAGAATAACATCGTCACGGAAAAAAAAAAAAAAACCCTCCGAGACTCTCTTGGTCTCTTCCTCTCTCAGGAAACCCGAGGACACCGTTTGAATATTCACGATGCAATTGTTTGTTCGTATTTCGAAATGTATATCGCTCTTAGTCCTGGCGGAACGAAAAGTTTCCGGTTTTGCAGCGCACAGATATATAGTCGGATATGTTTTAATATGTAATTTTATCAGAGACAGAGAATCGAGAAAGAGAGATTCGTTCTATGGCGGAAATTTATTCAAGTTTGAGAATCACTGAGTGAAACGACAGTGCGCGTCCATTAGAGAATCCGCGATGTCGACGACGAGGGAGGGGGGTTGCTGAAGATTCTTTGGCAACTATACACAGACAAGAGAGCTAACGGAGAAGTAAAAGAGATAGAGAAAGTCGAGAGGGACATGTCGAGAAGGACATGTCGAGAGGGAGAAAGAGAGAGAGGAGAGTGACAACAGTTGGGGGAACAACTTGGTCGGCTGTTGTTTACTCTGACAGTCGTTCACGTGGAGAGGACTTAGAACGTGGCATGTTGCGAATGAGAGAAGTGGAGAATTCTGATGATATTCCCCGGTCATTATACGTGTACATGCTGTAAAACCGGCGAAGGAATAGACGATTCGAAGATACAACCGAGAGAAACTATCGTGCCTGGAGAGCAAAACTTCGGTTCAGGCTAGAACAGAATAACGGTGAGTCCGTTTTGTAGTACCAAAGTCACCTTTTCCCACAATGCTCTGCCCTCTTGTTAACGTATATTCTCTCTTCTCTCATTGGGCAGAGGAAAGACCCAGTTGGAAACGGTATGCCAGAGACTCGATGGAGATTGCACGCGAATGACTTCGACCTTACAACTCTATGTACATTAGGAAAGATCCGATTCTCCGCTATATGTAACGTCGTCTTCATCGGGTAGAAGCAAAGAGAGATAGGACACTATCTACCTCGATTCTCCGGGCTTAGCGTCAATGAACCCAGAATTTCTCTGGCATCGTTAGAGAAAACGAAGCCATTTAGGGGCGTAAATCGTAGCACGGCCGCTTTACGGATCGAGGTCAAAGCATTTTCCTAGCAATTCAACTGGTACGAATGTTCTATTTCGTTGTTTCGCGAATGAGATAATTATCATCATTTCGTTCACGATTGAAACTCGCCGTTTTCCGTGTCTACAATCATTTTGTCCTTTGTTCCCTAATTTTTATCGGCCCTTAATGCCCGTTTGATAATAATTAAATCGAATTAATGGCGATTTTATCGATTTTAATGATTGTCAATTAGCGGAATCGCAAGAACCTAAGCCGCAAAGTATTGCAATTTAAAAAAGAAAACAAAGACTCACCGTCCAGATAGAAATAGCTCGTGCTGTTGTACAGATTCGTGACGATTGGCTTGACATTGTCGAAGGTCATGGTTCTGAGAGCGTTGTCGCGAAGATCAAGGAAGTATACATTGGTCGCACCGGCCAAGAAATCCGGTTCGAGATTCACCAATTTGTTCTCGCTTAATCGAAGCTTTCGAAGATTTCTCATGCCATCGAGGGCCTTCTCCGATATATACTCGATCTGATTTTGATCGAGCTCGAGCTCACGTAATTCCGGCATCTCGACGAAGCTTCGATCGCCGATCATTGATATGAGATTGCCGCGTAGATCGAGCCTCGTTAGACCGCTCAGTCCGTTGAAACTATCGCTCGTTATTACGGAAATTTGATTTCCATTGAGCTCGAGCTCCTGGAGAGATGTCAGATGCTTGAAGGCCTTGTCGTGAAGGATCGTTATGTTGTTGCGATTCAAAAAGAGCTTTCGCAATGACGGCAAATTCGTGAAGACGTCCCTGGTGGCGTTAAAACGAGAAGAAACGAAGGTTAGTGACAATGGATTTGACAAAAAAAAGGAAACAAAATTCGTATAAAGTGTTTTGAGATTTTCCAATGACGTTGGGGGGGGGGGGGGGGGGGTAAGGTTAATTCGTACAAAAAAGGCATGTTTTTGTGATTTTTTTTGTGACGACGCAGTTAAAATCTCTTTATTAAAACTAATGGTACAGTAAAATATGACATTCGAAGAATATTATATAACATTTTCACGAAGAAATATTAAAAAATACGGCAATGGCAGCAATTATTCGTACGTGGCTCGGAAAAAAGTAGAATTGCGGTGTCCCTCATAACTTGGTGCTGGATCATCTGAAATGAAAAAATGAAAGTTCATTTGTTAGATAATAGTTTTCCCCAGGTAACGCTGGGAGGGTTTTTCGAAATTTCAATTTTTCAATTTTTTGGAACATTTTGAAAAATTGAAATTTCGAAAAACCCTCCCAGCGTTACCTGGGGAAAACTATTATCTAACAAATTAACTTTCATTTTTTCATTTCAGATGATCCAGCACCAAGTTATGAGGGACATCGCAATTCTACTTTTTTCCGAGACACGTCCGAATAATTGCTGCCATTGCCGTATTTTTTAATATTTCTTCGTGAAAATTTTATATAACATTCTTCGAATGTCATATTTTACTGTACCATTAGTTTTAATAAAGAGATTTTAACTGCGTCGTCACGAAAACATCACAAAAACGTGCCTTTTTTTGTACGAATTAACCTTACCCCCCCCCTTAAATGGGGAAGTCGGGTTAGACGGTTAAAAAATCGATTTTTTTTTTATTTCATAAATTGTTAGTAAAACTATTGAAAAATATGTACCCAAACTTTTAAATGAAAATTCCGACTCGGTCTATTGTTATAAGCCATTAAGGGTGGACAGCGTTTTTCTCAATCATTTTCATGAATTTTTTTATAGTATAAAAAATGAATATAATTTATTGAAACTTTGAGAATATTTTATATATATATTCAAGTATATACAATAAAATTTGTATACATATATTTAAGTATATACTATAAAATATTAGCGACCCCATATTGCTTGTTTTTCTTGGTACTATTTTTTCAAATGCGTTTTTCTGAAAACGACTTTTGTCGAACTTGCGTACACGCTGGTTTGAAAAGTTTTCAACCAATCGTTTTGAAAATTGGCAGTTACTTTCTTCATAGTATTGCGCTCTATATGAACCTAAAATCGGAATATTATCATTATTTGAAATAATTTTTTTTTTGCAAATAAAGTTGGTAAAAATGACAAAAAATCATGCTTTTTTGTTTTGACCCCTGTAAAAAATTCAATTTTCTATTTTTTTGATAGCATTTAGGTTCATATAGGAGGGAAACATATAATAAAGGTAAATTTCAACCTCGTTTGATTGCGGCTTCCAGAATGTACGCAAAATGCTGAGTCTGATTATAACCTGCAATATGGGGTCGCTAATATCTTCGGTGTTTTTCAAGGAAATTCTTCAAAAATTTTATAGTATATACTTAAATATATGTATAAAATATTCTCAAAGTTTCAATAAATTATATTCATTTTTTATACTATAAAAAAATTCATGAAAATCATTGAGAAAACGCTGTCCTAACCCTATTTTCCCACTTAAACTCAGCAATAAAGCCTTGATGTACTTTTGGACACTTTTACGAAAAAAAAACCATGTTAACTTACCTGTTGACCTCGGTAATGCGATTCTCATCGAGATTCACGATACTCAGGTCCTTCATATTCTCGAAGGCCCACTTTCTCAGCACGACAATCATGTTTCTGTTCAGGTTTATCTCGATGATCGTCGACATGTTTGAAAAAGCGTACTCCACGATCTCGTGAATCTTGGCATAATGAATCGTCACCACTTGAAGGTGCCTCAATTGTTTCAACGTTTGTGTCGGCACGTAAGTGAAACTACCGCTGTGCTTGACGGTGAACGTGAGTTTATTGATGGACATCTGTGACGAAAAGTGCGACCAGATGGGATCGTCAACTTCGAACTTGTTGAACACAACGCAATTGGCCTCGGTCGAATTTTTCGACTGATGATCTATGCAGTAGCAGAATATTGGCGTGTCGAGCTTGTCGAGATCACAGATATTCAATTCCTTCGTTATCTTCTTTTTGCTTCGTGATTTCGCCGATGCCGCGTTACTCGACGACAGCAGAACGAAGAGACAGAGCTGAATCACCAGCGACACTCTCGTGAAATTCTTCATTGTTCTATCCTCGTTAATCGGCCTAATCTGGAATCATACGAAAGCAATGAAACGTTGATTAACCTGATTTCAGATTTACGCCGGGATCTTATTTAATTTTCCATTATTTCTCGATTCTACAAGATATTTTTTTTGGAAACGAAAGCCACGATACACTTTTTATTTTCAACAAAGTATGCGTACGAGGGGCGACCCAAAAAAAAACGGGAATTGCGCTGCGGCGGGGAGGGAGAGTGGGGGAACCCAGTGCTCGACCAGGTGTCCGTTGGGGACACGTCTCCTGAGTTAGTGTGCGAAGTTCTGTCGCCGTGAGTGCATCGGTTCACCCGTGGGAATTTTTGTAGTGAAACAACTTTTTCCGTTTCGGCGAAAACTACTGTAATGCCTAGGGGGGGTAGGGTTTTAAAGGCGAAAAAACAGCATATTTTTATGATTTTTTTGCGGCGACATGAGTAATATAATTTTATTAAATAGAATTACATATTATTGTACAACTATTGAAGTATCTCAGAAAAAAATTTTCAATGAAAAATATTGATAAATAAGCCGGTGACGTTGAATCTCCAGAAGCGCCTTGAAAAAAAGTGGTTTTGCGGTGAACATTATAACTCGTTACCGGATCATCCGAAACAAAAAAATTGATATGCATTTTGAAGGTGATGTATTTCTCGAGGTAATCAGGAAGAGTTTTTTTTTTCTTTTTTCTATTTTTTGCAGCACTTGGAAGTGAAAAACGCAATTTTAGCTGAAAAAATCGCGCTTAATTTGTTATTAAAAAATTGAAAAAATTGAAAAAAAAAAAAAAAACTCCTCCTGAATATCTGTTGATTTATTCGAAGAAGTAATGTTTGAATTTTCAAAAGGATCGGTTCAGTAGATTTTGAGTTCTGATGTTCACAAACTTCAAAAATGACGTTTTCGGGAATATCGATTTAAAGTTTTTTATACGTGAACCCGTATCACGTAATCGTAATCGTTTGAAACGCTGTAACTCCGTTAGTTTTACTCCGATTGACTTAAAATTTATACACAATATTCTCGACATATTGTTCATTCAGAAAAAAATTTAAAAAAAAATGCAAAAAAAATAATTTTAAAACCCTACCCCCCCCTTAAGACTGCTTATGGAGATGCTGCCCTAAGTAAAACCAAAGTCTACGAGTGGTTTTCACGTTTTTAAAATGGAGAAATGTCAATCGAAGACCATCCCCGTTCAGGACGCCCCTCAACGTCAAGAAGTGACGAAAACGTCGACAAAATCAATGCTCTCATTCGTGAAGACCGTCGCCGAACCATTGATCAACTCTGTGAGATGTCTGGGATATCATGGAGTTCAATTCAGAGGATTTTATCCAAAGATTTGCACATGAGCAGAGTTGCAGCCAAATTTGTCCCTCGCCTTTTCACAGACGAGCAAAGGGAGCGTCGACTTCGGGCATGTTTTCAACTTCAAAATCAGCTCGAAGAGGACTCTGAACTTTTTTCCAAGGTGATTACTGGTGATGAATCGTGGTGCTATGGATACGACCCCGAAACGAAGCAGCAATCAAGCGTTTTGCCACTGTGGAGGAGGTAAAACAAAAATCGCTGGAAGTCCTAAAGAACATCCCGATAAGAGAATTTAAAAAATGTTTTGAACATTGGAAGGATCGTTTGCAGAGGTGCGTTGTGGTCAAGGGAAAATCCTTTGAAGGTGATCAAAATTTGGTGTAAAAATATTAAAAAATGAAGAAATTATGACGAAATTCCCGTTTTTTTTTTTGGATTCCCCCTTGTAAGCATCAGGTTCATGGATCGTTATTCATTGGACTTCAATACAAACTGTAGCGATACAAAACGAATGATTAACTATTGCTGGTACATCCTGCTGATGATATCGAGAGTGTAATTGATCGATTGAGCCAAGTTTCTCGGCAGAGGTCGAGTAAACTCAAACTAAGTGATCCCTTGACTTGTTTTGCTTGTAGCGAAAGCAAAGATTCGGGATCTCGCGGTTAACGAACCGCGCGACCGTGTACTGTTATATACAATGCCTGTACGTAAACAAACACCCTTATACAAGCTGATTTTCTTTGTCCCGGAATGTCGCCGGTAATGTCGAGCATCTGCACCGAGATCCTGACCAACTGGTCGAGGGCAACAAAAGCCAGGGGGTTGTTCGATCGGGCACCGAAGTGTATAACGGAGAAACTGTGGGAGAACCGAAGCGGAGTTAGTAAGGAAAAGCCGACGACACAGGGATATAGTTGCTGTCGATGTTACTGCATAGCGTTGACGAGGGAGGGGTGTTGATTCGATTTCGCGGTTTGAACACACGGCAAAGTCTTGATCACCGTCCCTGACCGAGCACTTCCTCGTCTCTCTGTCTCTCTATCTATGTGTACTCAAGAATCTCCTCATCGCGTCGATTCTCAACGACAACGACGACGAAATCGAGGATAGGATGGGTCGGATACTATTTGCTTCAGCGGTCTAGAAAAAAATCAGTCTCACGCGCGGTAGGTCGGGGTCACGAGAGAGGGTGTTTGTTGGTTACAAAAATAATATAGCGAAAGAGTATAAGCTATATAGTCATATACACCAACAAGAATCATCTCTATTCGACGGAAGGAAAAGAAAGAAGAAAAAAGTAGGTTGAGGGTGGCAAAAGCCGTTTTGCGGTTGGTGATGACGAGACGCTACGGAGGTTTTTTTTTTTCCTTGGAGACACGGAGAGCAGAGGAGCAAACGCGATGTACACATGCACGAGGGCGTGAGGGCGAAAACCCGGATAAGAGCAAAGAAGGACGAGAGCAAAGGGGGAAAGAGTGAAAGAGTATGTAGAAGGGTTGATGAAATATTATATATATTTAGAGAATAAAAAGGTTAGAATGAGGGGACAAAAAAAAAAGGGCGTTCAGGAAGAAGGTGCGAAGAGCCGAGAGATCACAGAGAAAATAATGATAATAAAAGAAGAGGGAATAAACCACCCGCGACAACACCTTGACGTTTCTTTCTTTTTTTCGCCCTCCTCTTCTTTCATCCCCTCCAATGAAAAACGAAGACGCGAGTCGCCAAGGGGGAGGAAAAAAAAAAGGAAAAGGAAGAGGAAGAGTACCGGACAACAGAGGGAGGCGAGAGAGCTTCCTGAAGAGAGACGAGACCCTTGCGAACGTTCGTTGGCACTCTCCACCTCTCTCTCTCAACCCGTTGTCCCCGAGAAGCTTTGAAAAATTATCCTCCCGAGTGGAAAGTTGCATAATCCGCCTCATCTCCGTCCTTGCTGCTACTGATGTTATCTTTTTTCTTTCCAAAAAAATATATACATACACATTAGGGTGGTTCTTAATTTGGTGATGTTGGAAATTCTTTGGTATTGTTCCTTGAAAGTAATCAACATATCCAGAAAAAAAATTGGGCACAAGCGGAACTTTGTCCAATAATTCTAACCCACCCCACCGAGCTGTCGAAATTTTATATGAAAAAATGCATGCATTCAAAATTTTGTTAAGAAAATTGTTTATTATTTCGAAACTATTTATGATAAAAAATGTTATATTGTGTTTTTATAGGAAATTTAATGCTCTACAAAAAAGGTATCTTGTAAAATTCTTGTGAATCTATTATTTATCACGTTATTAGCAAAAAACTGTCATCATTTATTCCAAAAGTTCATCATTATGGCCAAAACAGGAGTTTGACGTCGAAAAACTGCAATGTATTCTTCATATGCAATTAGAAATATGAAGACATACGTGGTGCACTCAATAACAGTATGTGAACGATATTTAAATTTTCAATTTTATCAATTTTATTATCATTCATGATACATTTTTCTTCTTTGATCGATAAGCACATTGATTTCTTTATCAGTTCCAAATCGATGGCTTTTTTCGAAAGATTTGAAATCAACTCCTCATTTTTTGATATCGATGTGAGCGAGTGGATTTCTAATGAGAATTATTTACAAGGCTTAAAAATAGTTAAAGGAATTAAAGTGGTTAACGATTTTGCAGAAAGAGGAGTGAAACTTATTACAGAGTACAATGATCGACTCACTTATGATGAGGATCAGAAACAATTCATTGTACAAATAATTGAAGAATATAAAAAAAAATATCCTGATATTAACAAAGCAACTTTGCTCCAACCGATGTAATTCATTATTGTAAGTTGATTTTTAAAGTATATGATATCATTCATTATAATTCACAATAAAATTGATAAAATTGAAAATTTGAATATTGTTTACATTTCATTGTTGAGTGCGCTACGTATTTCTTCATAATCTTATATACATACGAAAAATAAATTGCAGCTATTCGACGTCAAACTCCTGTTTTGACCATAATGATCGACTTTTGGAATAAATTATGACAGTATTTTCCTAATTACGTGATAAATATTAGATTGACGAGAATTTCACAAGATACCTTTTTTGTAGAGCATTATATTTCCTACAAAAACGTTATATAAAATTCTTTTACCATAAATAGTTTTGAAATAATAAACAATTTTCTTAACAAAATTTTGAATGTATGCATTTTCCATATAAAAATTCGACAGCTCGGTGGGGTGGGTTAGAGTTATTGGACAAAGTTCCGCTTGCGCCCAATTTTTTTTCTAGATATGTTGATTACTTTTGAGGAACAATACCAAAGAATTTCCAACATCACCAAATTAAGAACCACCCTAATACACACATATATATACTTTTGTTTAGTTGTACGATTTTTTCAATGAACTTTCCGCGCTTTTATCCGAACGCAAATCTCGACAAAGCGCATATATTCGAGTCCTTCACGAAGCTCGGGAACCAAAGTACAAATTTTCCACTCATCCTTGAATACAAATTTCGTGATTTACGAATTCTGAGGGTCAGGCACCCTAACCCCTCGTCAGAAATGGCAATTTTATGTCCATTTGAACGGAGGATTTCCGGAGGCTTTAACTTTCAACTCGGTCCATTATCGTGGAATTAAAATTTCGACACAAGCCCCTAATGTTCATCGCAGCACGAACTTATATCATTGTCCTAACAATGCACATATTTCTACTCATACATATCTGCCTGGGTTCATCACCTGTTCCTCAGTTTTCTCTATCCACCATCTTTCATTTATATATATATATATATCTTATCTCCATGTCCGTTGCCCGCGGGGGTGAGTTTTACTTGCTCTCGTTGGCTGCCAGAGAGCAACGGTAGCAGAGAGGAAGAGAGAACTAGGACCTCGTGTATTTGGGGACCATTAAAACTTTGTTATACGGCAGACACGAGTATACCCGGAGAACGGAAGGTTTTGTCTTTCTCCCGAATGCTCTCCCTTTTCCTTCCAGTGGCTCTATGACTCATTTCGTTATCTCGCTCTTTCTCGTACTGTCTTTAACGCGCGTGGCTTTTCCAGGAGATTTCTACAACGAGCAGAATGAGATGAAAACGCGAGAGATACTACGGGGAGAAAGTTGAAAAGTTTCGAGCTCACCCTTTCTCTCTCTCTCTCTCTCTCTCTCTCTCTCATTTCTCTCTCTCTGTACTTCTCGATCTTTCTGTACACCTTTTGGCAGCATGTGCCATACCTAGCTCTCGTTTTATGACCGTCAAAGAGATTTGCCAGCCACAACTCTCGCGTACCTCGCAAACCTCGATGAAAGTAACAACGTAGCATTTCTTCGACTATCCTCGCAATATTGCTACTATAATTATTCGGAACTTTTGTGAAGAAAAAAAGAAAACAAAACAAAATATTTAAAGAAGAGGGTAACTTCATGAGATTATTCCAAGTTTATTTCTGCATTTTATAATTAATATTATTTTTGCTGTTGTGTTTATATCACGATTTTAATTTTCATATCGCGGATTAAATCGAGCGGGAATTTGAGAACAACGCAAAGGCAAAATAATCAGTTGGGGTTCTTTCGTCGATGGAAAAATTATTCAAACGAATTTCGCAGAGTGAAGCCTTGAAAGGAAACCCTGAACTCGCTGATGGATGGATATATATATGTTAATGCGAGAGGTTGCTAACCGAGAAGAGCTTGATAACAGGTGAATGAACGGGACTCGCGGAGTTACCCTTCGTTACACTCTTTCTTTCTCTCTCGCTCCGCGGTTTCTCGCCCTCGGGAGTTTGTGCGTGCACCACCTTCGCCGCTGGTCTTTGCGAAGGAAAAACTTTTAAATTAAATTCTTCGAAAATATCGCGAGCTAACGGTGAATGAGGTAACCCGGTGGATTTCACGTCGTAAAAAGTACAAGAGGAGGTCGAGTGGCGTCAAATATGCGAATTTTGTTAATGTCGAAGGGAGAAGAGGAAAAAAAACGATTTATTTTCTACTTTTTCGCCCATTTTGCCAGTCCACCGCCTGACAGCATGTTCCATCGAACTTTTGTCTCGTGTCAAATTTGTTGTGCCTGGTAAATTATGAAATAAATCTACTTTAGGATGAAAATTAATATTTCATCACTATGCTCATGATGAATATATTATATGTGCATTGGAGACGTCGATTATTTAACGGGTTAGGCCACTCGTAGATGCCAAAAAAATAGGCTTTTTTATGGATTTTATTTTTTTAAAACTACAAAATAAATCGAGGTTACAAAATAGGGTGTTTATCATAGATATCAGTGACTGTATACAATAATTTTATTGAAGCGATTAATTTCAAAATGGCGGCTGTGCAGCGTTTTTGCGATGACGTCTCCGTTTTTGTTGGCCGGCAACATAACTCAGACAATTTTCAACCGATTCGCTTAAAATTTGGAATATATCTTTAAAAATACATTGTCTATGGAAGTGCGTAGGATTTTTTTTTTATATTGCATAGTTCATTTGTTATTAACAATTTTCTGACGATTTTTTGAGCAAATTTTTCACTTTTCACTTTAGAAGTGCGCCATTTGGGCAAAAATCAATCTATCGAAAAAATTCTTTGTACTTCCATAGACAATGTATTTTTAAAGATATATTCAAAATTTCAAGTGAATCGGTTGAAAATTGTCCGAGTTATGTTTCCGGCCAACAAAAACGGAGACGTCGTCGAAAAAACGCTGCACAGCCGCCATTTTGAAATTAATCGCTTCAAAAAAATTATTGTATACAGTCACTGATATGTATGATAAACAACCTATTTTATAAACTCGATTTATTCTGTAGTTTTTCTAAAAAAAATCCCCAAAAAAGCCTATTTTTTCGGCCTCTAGAGTGGCCTAATCCCTTAAGGTAGTAGTCTGGTAACTTAAGCCGATTTTCATGTCTTTTTTGGAGGGCGTTTTTTTATAGGGAAATAAAAATGAATCGTTTTGGATATTTAGGATGTTTTTATTTACATATTAAAGATACAAAAAAAATTTTTTTGAACAAATTTTATAGTTTATTATTATTATTATTGATCGAAGTTGGCACCTCGAAGTTGGCAGCCCGGGTCCGGTTTTTTATTTGGAAATAAAAAGTTTTTTTTTCCAAAGTTCGCCATTTTGTTATTTATCCATGAAATTTAATTTCAGTAGTTCCGACCAGAATGACATGTCTATAGATTAAAAATTATCAAAAATTTTTGATTTCAGATAACATCAAGTGCCAAAATCACCGGTGCCACCCACGCGCTTTTTTTCGAGGCGCCAACTTCGATCAATAATAACAATAATAATAAACTATTGAATTAAAAAAAAAATGTCTTTTTGTATCTTTACTATGTAAATAAAAACATCCTAAATATCCAAAACGATTCATTTTTATTTTCCTAAAAAAAAACGCCCTCCAAAAAAGACATAAATATCGGCTTAAGTTACCAGACTACTACGTTAATGTTTGGAATAAATTACTGTAATTATTTTCCAATACTAAGAACCATAGTAATTACTATGCAATTATTTTCTAATACTAGAATTCTAGGGTAAGGTAATCACGACGTAATGTCGATTAATCGACGAAAGTTCCCTAAAAGAAGGATTTTTAATATTTATAATTTATTTGACTAGAACGTAACGTTATATACCTAGCTTTAATATATCGATTCTTGAAACTATCGGCGCCTCATCTCTCCTTTCCACGAGGAGAGAGAAAGAGAGAGAGAGAGAAGAGAGAATGTGTCGGATCTCCGAGAAATATAGCCGTTCAACCCGAAAGCAGGGAACGACGGAGGGAAGAAGAAGAAGAAGAGGAATAAGACAGAAGGGATGATGGCGAAACCCACCAAATAACTCCTGAGTCCTGGCGGGGGATCTCTCCTTAATTAGAATCTTATCGGAATTCGCTGGATCCCAGACGCAACTTCTCTCCGCGGTTTTATACACCCATCGTCTTGCTTTCACAACCTCGAGTACCGGGTGGCCCGCGGGTAGGAAAAGCAGAAGCCAAAAAAAAAAAAAAACGTCGTTACGTTACCGCGAAACAAATCGTGTGAATATTCTCGGGATATCTGGATCTTTCAACAAACACAGCCGAGACAATCATAGTTGCGCGGAGATAAAGAAAAACTTTTTGTTTTACGCTCTGGGTCCCATCAAACAGTGAGCGTCGAGTTAGAGAGAATAAAAGTACCGAGAGCACGGACCCGAGAGAGTGTATCTGAATTTCAACATTTTCAAACATCTCTCCATGAACTTTTGTCCGGGGGCACGCGAAGTTCACTCTCTCAGCCTGTGAATGGTGAAACTCTCTTTGCGTTGTCGCCTAAACGTCGGACGCGCTGATGGGGTGAATTGTCGAAAGAGAGACGAGAAAGGAAGCGTAGAGAAAGAAGTAACAGTGGGATGGACGGGCGAGTGTTTCCCAACCGGCGTGGCAACAGCCCTGACACTTCTCATTCCTTAGTTTTTTTCCTTCCTCTCGTGCTCTTGTACCTCACACTCCACGGACTTCGTATTCCGGGCATTACGCTCAGCGTCCATGCTGTACTATCAGCCACGTACTTATATACTCGACGGTGGAGGGTTAGAGGACGAAAGAGCAGAAGTTGACGCGCCGTCGTGATTATATATATATAAATATATATATATATATGTATTTTCTACAACGTAGAAATCAGAAAAGTTTTCTGTCGCAGAGTTTCGCGTAAAGTGTGTAGAAGAGAGAACGGGTACAGTTGCATCTGAACCAACGGAGAGGCGTCATCCCCCGAGTCCTCGAACCTCCTATTGCATCTCTATCTCTCCTTTTCCCTCTGTAGATGCAACTCTACGCGAGAGTCACGAGGAGCATGAGTATACCATGAACTATATAGGATTCCCGATAACGTTTGCCTTTATCTATTAAGTTACTGGTAAAGTTCCAAGCCGAGAGTGCGGTTCACTTTTCCTCCTCTTTTCTCCAATCGAGATTTCCGACCGGCTCATCCTACACGCGCGGACCAAATCCTCTTTTTCCCTCGCACACTTTACACACACACACACACCGTGTATTGGTAATGTACATATCGACTTTGAGCCAATGAAAAAAAAAAGAAAAGGCGTAACCCATACGATTTATCAGTTAGAGGGTTGAATGGATTGAAGACCTTTTGTTTTCTAACGGAATCGATGTATGGAACGACCGGAGTAGCAAATCCTTTTTCACTTGTCCTTGCTTGTATCTCTAAGTCTGTTCGTGTACCTTCAAAAGAATTCAGTTGTGGTCTTAAGGGAGGAAATAGGGTTAGACGGTTCAAAAAATCGATTTTTTTTTATTTCATTAATTGTTAGTGAAACTATTGAAAAATATGTTCCCAAAATTTTGAATGAAAATTCCGACCTGTTCTATTGTTATAAGCCATCAAGGGGGAAAATAGGGTTAGGACAGCGTTTTCTCAATGATTTTCATGGATTTTTTTTAAGTATAAAAAATGAATATAATTTATTGAAACTTTGAGAATATTTTATACATATATCTAAGTATGTACTATAAAATTTTTGAAGAATTTCCTTGAAAAACACCGAAGATATTAGAGACCCCATATTGCGGGTCACAATCAGACTCAGCATTTTCCTATTTTTTCAAACGCGTTTTTCTGAAAACGACTCGTTTTGATCTTACGTACACGCTAGTTTGAAAAGTTTTCAACCAATCGTTTTGAAAATTGGCAGTTACTTTCTTCATACTATTGTGCTCTATATGAACCTAAAATCGGAATGTTATCATTATTTGAAATAATTGTTTTCTTGCAAATAAAGTTGTAAAAAATGGCAAAAAATCATGCTTTTTTGTTTTGACCCTTGTGAAAAATTCAATTTTCTATTTTTCTGATAGCATTTAGGTTCATATAGAAGAGAAACATATAATAAAAGTAAATTCGAACCTCGTTTGATTTCGGATGAAAATTGCAGCTTCCAGAATGTACGCAAAATGCTGAGTCTGATTGTGACCTGCAATATGGGGTCGCTAATATTTTATAGTATATACTTAAATATATGTATAAAATACCCTCAAAGTTTCAATAAATTATATTCATTTTTTAAACTATAAAAAAATTCATGAAAAACATTGAGAAAACGCTGTCCTAACCCTATTTCCCCCCCTTAAAACACGAGGGCGGATAAAAATTGTTCAAGAGCCAATGATCCGCTATTTATATATAAATATGTTTTTCAAGGAAATTCTTCAAAAATTTTATAGCATGTACTTAAATGTATGTATAAAATATTCTTAAAGTTCCAATAAATTACATTCATTTTTTATACTATAAAAAAATTCATGAAAATCATTGAGAAAACGCTGTCCTAACCCTATTTCCCCGATCAACGTGTCTCAAGACATTTTTTCCTCTACAGTCAGCTTTTCGAGATTTTATGAACACAATTTTTGATCGTTTAATGTGCGCAACCATCGGATCAGTAATCTAGGTAATTTTTTATCGAACAACACGTGTGCTTCTAAATGGCCTGACGGTTTGTCCTCATCGTTGACACTTCGGCAACACGTCGTTTATATCGGTTATGTCCGTAAAGTCGCGTGAATGAACGAGAACGATGAAGCTGAAGCGTATCGCGAATATATCCGATACTCCAACATATCCGATGCTTCTCTTCGCTCGCTCTTAATGAATGCAATTACTATCGATTCGCTCGTAAATCTCATAGTTCACCGATATAGCTCTCGGCTCGATCACGAGATTGCCGACAGAGAAGCTGCAAGAGCGCAGTGTTAACGGAAAGCTTTTGATAGTGCTATAGGATGTATATAGCTGTAGGAGAGTAACTGACTCTCTGAGATCTGTTTACTTCACAGAACGGTCTTAATTGGACCGTAGGTGGAAGATCGACAGAGAGGAACTACATATATATATATATATATATAATGTCCCTCTCTATCGATCTTCCACCTACGGTGATTGAGAGAGAGAGAGAGAGAGAGAAATAGAGAAAGATAGTGAGGCGGAGAAAGATGCTGTGCTATCGATTAGATTGAACTAATTGGAAAGCATGCAGTAGTCACATACAACTGCAACTGTTGTAACATCAATGTACGTGATACATCCGTTACATAGAACCCACGTACATATTCTGCCTTTCCGATGTACTACATCGTATTTTACCGGTGAGTTTAACGAGTTACATAGCTATAACGCTACGTCGTCTTGTTTCGACGGAACCACAAAAGCCATGTGCAGTTTCTCATCTAGTACGGCTGTTAACCAGTCCCTAAATACACACGTATATATCTCTCTGATTCCTTATGGTTTATTTGTTCGCCAATGGATCACGGAACCGGTGTAAAATTTTGTTCAAACATTTTTCCATCGCTCTTTCTCATTAACGCTTCTCCTTTTAATATCACTATTCACTCGTTCGTATATTAATCGAGTTACGCCTTACCCAGAATAAGAAATATATACATAACGATATAGAAGAGACGGCGGAGAACTTGTTGCGGTTATGGATACTAGACGCTTTTCCGCTTGAGTTGTCGGGCGACGAGCCAATAGCTCGACAAACATTTCGAGGAGAGAACGTTTCACCGGAGCTGGTACATTAATATTCCCGGTAAAAGTGGTGCGATCATTGACTGTTTTAGAAGTGAGCGATGATGCTTTATATGCGTCAAGACCGTTTCATAGCACAATGAATGCAGTCAAGAATTTTTCCTGGAAAGACATTTTTTTTTATTAACGTAAAAATGTATCTGCATATTGCGGTAACTTTTTACTTTATTTTCATATTTTTTATTTGTAAAAATAATGATTTTTCAAAATGCTATAGCCGATCTCCGGGAGCTCCTCTAAAAAAAGGAGTCTTGCGGTGACCACGATATCTCTAGATAGGATCATTTAAAATGAAAAAAAAGAACAAAAAAGATTTCGTTAATATAAGATATTATCTAGTGTTTTATCGAAGGAATAAGCAAAGTATTAATTTTTAAGAAAATGGCGGCTTCTCGAAAAAAAAATTTTAATTTTCGATAAAAATGTTTGCCCTAAATTGTTTATAAAATGGAAAATATTTATCGGCGAGATAAAACCTTCGATTAATCAATAAAAAATATATTTATAAAGCGTGTGTGAAAATTTGAGACTAATCGGTTTAGCCGTTTCCGAGGAATCTTGCTCGCCTTCAAACTTTCAAAATCTACTTTCAAATGCTCCGACACGTCTTCACAAATGTGCGTGTAATTTTGCGAATATTTGTCGGATTGACATGAAATTTTTTGTGTACATACTTAAATATATGTACATTACAAAAATTAAATAAAACATTTTTTTTTTCTATAAATCCTGACTGCGTATAATCCCTTAAGAAAGATGCAACAACGTTGTAATGAAAATTGATTTTTCATACTTTTATAAAATAATAACGATATTATTAATCGAATGTTCTCCCAATTATGAAATACACGAAATTCATATCGAATATTAACAAAAATTTCATTATTAAAATCGAGCGACTTGCAAAATAACCATCCGTTCTGAGATCAGTGTTAAGGGCGGAAATAGGGTTAGACGATCCAGAAAATCGATTTTTTTTTATTTCATAAATTGTTAGTAAAACTATTGAAAAATATGTTGCCAAAATTTTAAATGAAAATTCCGACTCGTTCTATTGTTATAAGCCATTAAGTGGGGAAATAGGGTTAGGGACAGCGTTTTCTCAATGATTTTCATGAATTTTTCTATAGTATAAAAAATTAATATAATTTATTGAAACTTTGAGAATAGTTTATACATATATTTAAGTATATACTATAAAATTTTTATACATATATTTGAGTGTACTATAAAATATTAGCGACCCCATATTGCTTGTTTTTCTTGATACTATTTTATCAAACGCGTTTTTCTGAAAACGACTTTTTTTTAATAGGGTTAGGGACAGCGTTTTCTCAATGATTTTCATGAATTTTTTTATAGTATAAAAAATAAATATAATTTATTGAAACTTTGAGAATATTTTATACATATATTTAAGTATATACTATAAAATTTTTATACATATATTTGAGTGTAAGATAAAATATTAGCGACCCCATATTGCTTGTTTTTCTTGATACTATTTTATCAAACGCGTTTTTCTGAAAACGACTTTTTTTTAACTTGCGTACACGCTAGTTTGAAAAGTTTTTAACCAATCGTTTTGAAAATTGGCAGTTACTTTCTTCATAGTATTGCCCTCTATATGAACCTAAAATCGGAATATTATCATTATTTAAAATAATTTTTTTTTTGCAAATAAAGTTGTAAAAAATGGCAAAAATATCATGCTTTTTTGTTTTGACCCCTGTAAAAATTCAATTTTATATTTTTTTGATAGCATTTAGGTTCATATAGAAGAGAGACATGTAATAAAAGTAAATTTCAACCGCGTTTCATTTCAGATGAAAATTGCGGCTTCCAGAATGTACGCAAAATGCTGAGTCTGATTGTGACCTGCAATATGGGGTCGCTAATATCTTCGGTGTTTTTCAAGGAAATTCTTCAAAAATTTTATAGTATGTACTCAAATATATGTATAAAATATTCTCAAACTTTCAATAAATTATATTCATTTTTTATACTATAAAAAAATTCATGAAAATCATTGAGAAAACGCTGTCCTAACGCTATTTCCCCCCTTAAAACACGAGGGCGGATAAAAATTGCTCAAGAGCCAATGATCCGCTATTTATATATAAATATCACTATCACTATCGTATCGATGCTGTCTCACTCTCGCTCTTAATTATTCTTTCTCATTTGGATAAATAGAGAGGATTATGTCACGCGCGTTGGCGTTTTCTCGACGAGGATCGAGAGAAATAAAGAAGGGAGACCCGTGAAGCCCAAGCATTAACCTCCCTCGCTATCCCCTCCTCCCCGAGGAGACAGTCTCTCGAATGCGAGAATATGATGGTGTAACAGACTGAAAATAGACGTGACTCCCCGACTTAACGGCATTCGCGGCTCTATCGGGGATAATGAAAACTATTCCAGTGGCGCGTGTATTTTATCACTTCACCGTGACAACATGCATGTATCGTAATACGGCATGGCGTTGCGTAAACGAGGTCAATCCTCGTCCATTGATTTTCGACTCTGGGAAAATTGGTCGGGACGTTTTGTGTAACAAGAGACGCGAGAGCCAAAGAGTCGTAAAAGTTGATGAACCGGGTTGCTCAATCGCGAATACGCGAGAAGATGTCAATTGTTGTCGGGCGTATAAGGACGAAAAAGTGTGTTTAAACGTCGTCAGTGTCAATTGAGGCCGAGTTTTATGTACATAGGCTACGATCAGTGCGTTGACCTTGATGAAAACGAACACGTGAGAGTCCCACTGGTTTATTAATTGTAAGATTATTAATTGATAAAAACAAAATATTTCTCAGCAACAGAAAGCACTTTTTTAACTCTTTAACGTGGGCCGTTACATTTTCTTTGCAATCGTTAGGATTAAAAATGTTGAAAGACCAAGCAGTCTTTGGAAAACTATAATAAAGCTTCATCGTTTGGTCTTCCGGTTCGTGTTTCTCGGATTTTCGCAATGTCAGGGGAGGGCTTAACCGCAAGAGCTCAACCGACGTACAGCACGAAGACTCGTCAGAGACCCAGAGGTCTTACTTTGACGCGGACCATCCGCCATTTACTTCTCCTTGGCCGCCATCTTCTCCACTACTCCGTACTTCACGTATTCCTATTTATATACAGTGCCGTTGCGCATTCAGAAGTAAGTTCTTTGGACCGAGCAATTCTGCCGTCTTGTTCGAACGTGTATCTTCGTTATTTGGATGTATCCGCGCAAACGAGAGAAACGCGCGTTGAACCGAATGATTTCGAAACTTAGCCAAGTCCCAAGTTTCAACCTATGTACCTTTATAAGACCGCAAAACTGAGAAAGCTTCGTGAATATATATATTCACATAGAAACCATGTATGTATATATCTGAGGTTGAGGATTGATGTTAGAGAGATTCCGCGATAAACTTTGCCACAGGTCTTTGCTCCGCGTAGGCGAGATCACTGGTTTCTATCTTATAACGAGAGTGACTATGCTCGATCGTTTTTCAACGAATCGTCTGCGATAGACCTCCCCGCTGCGGTACTTCGAATCAACCAGTGATTATCTACTTTCCCCGTTTCTATAACATCCATCGATCCTGCACTTCCCCCTCTAATTGTTAATGGGTAAAAGCCAAAAGAGTTCTACGACCACATTTCCTTTTCCTCTTTCATCCTCGAGAAGAACTAATATATAAGAATGGCGACTATTGTAGCTTTTCTTGGACACAATTCCAAGATCTGTGTACACATATATATATTTGGCTCCGCAAAGAGTACAGAGAAAGAAAGGGGGAGAAAAAAAAGGATAAAAGAATGAAAGACAGATAGAGACAGAACAAATGAACAAGTTGAACTACGGCGATTTTACTCTTCGACCGAAGGACTTTCGTTGGAGAGATGAGAGTACGAGACTAGGTGTGTATAACTCTTACGACAACGCGCCATATACCCATTTCTTTTTCGTACGATCGTAAATAACGAGAAACAAAGAGAGATAGAGAGATTGAAAAGAAGGACTGAAAGACTGAAGAGTCTTCGAGTTACACGAATTGGTTGACGTTAAACACGAGTTTCAGGGTCCTCCGGTGCCCCCAAGTATCTCGATAGAATTGTGTGGGCGCACCTTGAAACATCGAACGCCTCCGCAACAACGACATTTCTTCTTCTATTTCTTTTAATTTTCATTCTTCTAAGAGGTATCACTTGTTTCGTATAGATGGCATTACACACACTCTTGGTTTTCACATCGTACTTAAGGCAGTCGTCCGGTCTAGAGCGAGATTTTTGACGTCATTTCTAATGTGCAATAACGTTTAAACCGTTGAAGTTTTCTTGATGAAAATTTACACGTGCATTTATTGATCCTTAGAGAATACTTGTACATTAAAAAAAAAAATTATTTTAAATATTTTCATGTAGTTTTTGTCGGAACTACCGAGAAATTTTTTCACCCCTAACTTTTAATTTTACAACCCCTTCTTTGCTAAAATAAAAGGACTTTAGCAAAGAAGGGGTTGTAAAATAAAAAGTTAGGGGTGAAAAAATTTCTCGGTACTTCCGACGAGAACTATAAGTGTGTAGAGTAGCCTGTTAAAATTTGAAAGCAATCGGTTCGGTAGAAAAAAAGTTAGGACCCGGGCTGCCAACTTCGAGGTGCCAACTTCGATCAATAATAATAATAATAATAAACTATTAAATTTTTTCAAAATTATTTATTTTTGTATCTTTAATATGTAAATACAAAACATCCTAAATATCCAAAACGATTCATTTTTATTTTTCTACAAAAAAACGCCCTCCAAAAAAGACATGAATTACCAGACTACTACCTTAAGCTTTTATCAGCTTATTTTAGTTTTTTCTAAATCGTACTTTGCAACCTATCGACACAAAGTTCTTATTAGTTAAACCAATGTCGAAGACCATTGAAAACAAAAGATAATAAATCACTAAAAATTCAATTGATCAATTGCTCGATTTTGCGACGTCGATTCGAGGTGATAATCCGCACTTTCACGAGACAGTATAAGGTGGTAACTTGAGAAATCTCGAATTCTCTCTTGCCCTCAGGTCCAATAGTCGAGAGAGCGTTTTAAAGGGAATGAAATAAAAATACGAAGTTTGATCGTCACGCCAGGAATGCGTTCGTTCGAAGGCAATTTCGATGCATCGACACCCTATTTCCTCACTCTCTTCGTCCCGTCCCTTTTTATATCTCCTTCCTTTTTTTTCCTCCCTCTCTCTCTCTGTCCTCTTTTCGTTTTTCCTCTGCTCGTAGCCCCGACCGACTACGAAAGTATACGGTTCCCTCTACACCCCAGCTCTTGGATTCTCTCTTCTTCCGGATTCCTCTTCTCCTTAGGATGGTATTCGTGGGTTCACCTGCACCACCTAACACTAAAAGTGCTCCGTGACTTCCGGTTAAGAAGGACTTTGACCTCCGTGCGAGAGGAAGAGAGAAAGTAGGCGAGGAAAGAAGGAGAAAAAACGACGAGAGATCGAGGGTGGACGGATTAAAAAAGCAATCGAGTACCTAGTTGCACGTTATGACCCTTCCAGAAGCTTCTTTTATGTCTCACTACTACAACTATATGTCTATGTACGTTATGACAAAATATATATATAGTTACAGGAACGAAAGACATTTTGCCACGAGAATTTCAACAACGTACACACGACGACGGAGACTTTATAAACATATATATATTTGTTTTCAAGTGTATATGTGACCACGCGCCATTTCAAAACTTGACGGAAAGTTTCCTCTTCCTTCGTCATACTCCCCATTCCATCTTTTTTCATGCAACCTACATTCGTTGGATTACGTGTGGCTCGTATCAAAAGTTATTATCGTGTCGCGCATGGTACAAAATAACACCACTTATATATCCGTCAAAAGAGTATTTACCGAGGTACCATTTTGCCCTTGTTGATGTTTGTCACGGCATCCAATATGGAGACAGCAGAAACAGCGGATTCTTGAGAATTCTCTGTTTCTTTTGTGTGTGCTTTTTTTTTTATATTAAAAAAATCTCGTTTGCTGTGGCAGACATACACATCGGTAATATGTTGGCAAAAAGGGATTCCCCGGTTGTGCTTTCTCTCTCTCTTTGTGACGTGAACCACGCGTACTTTCCGTGAGAGCGCATGTGAAACGAGAAAGGGCTGTTTTAGTATACACACGCGACGAGCTCTCATCTTGCACGCTCGAGGGTATAGAGAGAATATTCCTCAGAGCGTCATGACGCCGCGTTGTCGAGAGCCTTCCGCCGACTACCCCAAAAATATCCATATGTACGTATGGAACATTCCATCTGAGAAGGAGCCATGGCAACCGAAAGGTATGAATAAATTAAATTGAGTAGTGTCATGATGAAATTGATTGTAAAGCTCGGAGAAGAATTGCCATATCGTAGAGTTCGTCTTTCAATTGGAAAAAAATTAATAAAAATCACTTGAAACAATTGAAAGACCGTTTAACGATCAAAGTTTATTAAAAGCTCATATTTACAGTATTTTTTCACGAATACTGTCGTTAAAAACATACCGTTCTTCCAATCATGAAATAATTCATTGGGTAGCAAAGAAAAATTCATGAACCTTTTTTGATCCCGTCACATTTGGGTTCTCCCAACCACGCGACGATTTTTACAAAAAAAACTAAATGTTATGACGTTTTTTTTTACATATTTAGAAGTCGATAATAAATTTGATAACTTAGCGTGGTAAATTCGACAAAATACGCGTACGTCTCCTCAATTTCTCTTCGCCAACATAATTTTAAGTAAACACTAGAAATCCCTGTTGAATTATCGATAACTATTCAACGTGAAGTGCCCTATATGTGTGTGTCTATATATCCACTGTGTGTTTGCTTCCGGGCGCGTTTGTTCCCTCGTCAAAGAGCAATTTCGCATGCCTTTACCGAGTCCTCTGTCTCTCTCTCTCACACCATCCCCCACGATTCTTTTTTTTTCTTCTCTCTGTCGATGCATGCTTCAACCTCGAGCCTTTCTTATTCCAGCATACTTCTTCTCATCTACTTCCGCATGCACGTATCTCGTAACACTTTACGAGAGGGCACATACATATATATATATATATATATGTATAAGGGATATATATTCCTCAAGCCGGATTTTTCTTCTCGGTTGGTTGGCCGTTGCTTCTGCCTCGATTCGCGTCTCTTTAACCCCCGGCGTCAAAGATTGGTATTGGGTCGTGAACAAGCGAGAACCGTCGTTGTATCACTATGATATATATTTCGCGTTAAAGTACGAAAGGTGGATATACAGAGATAGTGATAACGGAAGCTGAAAGAATGATCGTGATCTCTTTTCGATTGTAGCAAATCGGAAACACGTTCGTATCTCAGCCTCTTAGTCAAAGAGAAGAAGAGACGCGGAGAATAGAACTTGTGGACCATCCTTGTAGTTGGAGAGAGAAAGAGAGAGAAAGAGAGAGAGAGAGAGAGAGAGAGAGAGAGAGAGAGAGAGAGAGAGAGAGAGAGAGAGAGAGAGAGAGAGAGAGAGAGAGCAGAATCACACAGTTCTAATTGAATTGTCGCAATCTCGTGGGACGTTATGTGTCCTCTACTCCTGCTCCACCCCTATCAGCTTTCTCGTCCGTATACTCGATTACCTGCTCGTCGGTGTTATATATCGTCGTCGATCATTCCCGATTGTGCAACGCTTCGTACACGACGTTACTCATCGGGTACAGTAGCCTTGTCACTCGCGTTCTCTCTTGTACCTCAAATTTATATACGTATGTATCGAGCGCTAGGAAACAAAAGGGCTTGGCCCAAACTGTCTGCCACGTAAACATATGTGAATTACGTCCTTTGATTTGACAACCAGTCCGATGAGCACAGACATGTCCGAACGTACGTCGATCTCTCTCTCTCTCTCCCTCGGTTAACTGCAATATCAGACGTGAAGCTTTTGCTATAATTACATCGGGTTCGCGTCAACGTTAAACCGTCCACTGACACTCGTATCGAAACTCAGCTTCGAAGTTGCGCAAACCACGAAACGCACTGTAACCAAATAACAATCGCAACGAAACGTCAATGCACGAGACGTTAAATATCTTTTCGACAGAATCAACGAAGCGTTTTGATAGTGAATAAAATGATACTACTTAAAATAACAAAATTCTTTAGTAACAGCTTTAATAATAATCCGTCACCTCTCATTATTTTCCCATTTATTTATTGGACTTTCGCAAAATCACTTTTCAAACGTGGTCGAACTATTATTTTAAAACTGGATGACTTTTCATGAATTCTAAAACGGGGGGAAATTGATCTCTGAATCGATGATGAAATTTCTAACAAACAAATGACAATGGGGAAATTTGACTTTGTGAATGCATCCATTACTGCATTAACCCTGATCGAACCGCACCGGTTGATCGACGTTGCAAAGCCTTCTGTCTCGGCTATATTATGTTTGTCGTGGCAACGCGGACCTATCGACATAGAACATCAAATGCGACACACGTATCTCATCTCCCGTAGAATTGCTTTGGGATAACTAGAGAGAGAGAGAGAGCTTGGCGACTATCGGCTCGTGAAAATGATTGATCAGCGTTCTATGTATGAACGCTTCTCTAATGATTGACTACAACGTTCGTAGATCTTATGATGTGGGCTCTAAGCCGATTTCATTGCATCAATCAGTTGCCAACGGCGGGGAGGAAATAGGCTTAGACAGTTCAAAAAGTCGATTTTTTTTATTTCATAAATTGTTAGTAAAACTATTGAAAAATATGTTCCCAAAATTTTAAATGAAAATTCCGACTCGTTCTATTGTTATAAGCCATTAAAGTGAGTAGCTCTCCTTCAGTAGCTCTCCACACTATTTTTTCAAACGCGTTTTTCTGAAAACGACTTTTTTTGAACTTGCGTACACGCTAGTTTGAAAAATTTTCAACCAATCGTTGTGAAAATTGGCAGTTACTTTCTTCATAGTATTGCGCTCTATATGAACCTAAAATCGGAATATTATCATTATTTAAAGTAATTTTTTTTTTGCAAATAAAGTTGTCAAAACTGGCAAAAAATCATGCTTTTTTGTTTTGACCCCTGTAAAAAATTCAATTTTCTATTTTTTTCATAGCATTTAGGTTCATATAGAAGAGAGACATATAATAAAAGTAAATTCCAACTTCGTTTGATTTCAGATCAAAATTGCGGCTTCCAGAATGTACGCAAAATGCTGAGTCTGATTGTGACCTGCAATACGGGGTCGCTAATATCTTCGGTGTTTTTGAAGGAAATTCTTCAAAAATTTTATAGTATATACTTAAATATATGTATGAAATATTCTCAAAGTTTCAATAAATTATATTTATTTTTTATACTATAAAAAAATTTATGAAAATCATTGAGAAAACGCTGTCCTAACCCTATTTCCCCCTTAAGCAGCGTCAATTCTTGTGTCACGACACTGGAAAACACTATCTTGCC
This sequence comes from Oxytorus armatus, assembly GCA_958009045.1. Taxonomy (NCBI): domain Eukaryota; kingdom Metazoa; phylum Arthropoda; class Insecta; order Hymenoptera; family Ichneumonidae; genus Oxytorus; species Oxytorus armatus. The sequence continues at coordinate 23,759,708 of OY253748.1, forward strand.
AAATTTTCCGTAGTCACTCCTCTTGTAATAATCAGATGGGGTCCCAAAAGTGCAAGTAAAAATACTGGAGTAAAATATCGCTCCCGACTTTTTCACTCGTGTCGAAACAATCCCTAGTTAAAAGTGACTAGAGCAGTTAATTGTTTCGAAAGATGTACGAGTTCCTACGATAAATGAACAAGCAACATTTGTTATATTAATATTTATACAGTAATGTGGTTATTGTACAAATACGAAGTTTCCAATTTCCAGTTAGTAGCGGAAGTAGATAGTACGCCCGATAGTACCGAGCAACCCCTCATGGGTTTCCGCGCGGCTGGTTATTGGTATATACACATCAGGAGAGGTAGACGCGTGTGGACCGGTGGTTGATCCTCCATCGTCTCGTTGCGTTGGTCCGTACAGGTCCCTCTGGACCTAACGCAGCATCGCTTCGCGTGTTTAACGATATTGCTCAAGATTATACGCCTGATGTGGAGCGAGTATATGCACACATAACCGCGGTTAATATTGGGTTTTCGATACACGTATATATACCGTATGATATTCTAAGCCGAGTACATATAACGTGTCGGACAGAGAATGAGTATATGCACGCGATTATAACGCTGTATGTATGTGTACATATCTATACACCGATAAAGGTCTTGGCATCGACGAAGCTCGAGGAGTAAATCCACCGACCAACAACCCCTAAATGCTTATCAGAACTGCCAGATCCATTAAGTTACTCGAAGATGTAATCGTTATACTGTTCGGCGTTAATAAACGTACATATTCAACAGGGTGGCCCATTTTATAAAAATCTTCAAATTTTCGTGTTCACATATTTTCAAATAATGGTTGACTATAAAAAAAGACGTTACGATTTTTTTCAAATTTTTAAACTCAAATATGAGTCTACGCCAATGATTTTAATTCTTTATGAACTTTAGCCCACGATGAGGGTAATGAATTTTTAAATTAAAATTTGGTGATATAATTATTGAGATTATTTATGTTTTTCTTCTGAAAGTTGTTTATAAAACGTCAATGAACATAATGAAGTTTTGTTGATATTTTTTTTTTCCATTTGTCATTGAAATAAAAATATCCGATTTTGGTGAAAATCAAGCGTTTTTGGAGGCTTCTACGGACCGCTTAAAATGGACGGATCTTATTCAAAATACCTTGAGTGATTATTTAACTATCGAACTATCATTACACAAAAAAATAAATATCTGGCTTTATTAGATTATTAAAAAAAAGGTGATGAAAAATTCTTGTATTTTTTAGAAGAATCAGGTGTTGGGATTATCAGGTGCATTTACAAGTATCATAAACAGTGAAAGTGAGAGGATCAACTGGCTGGGTAGCCCTTTTCTGAAAAAAATATTCCTCTCGGGTAGGGTTCTCAGGTATCGGTGAAGAGAGGTAACGAGACGCACGATTCCACTATATGATTTTGAATCTTAATCATTAATTATAATAACTAATTCAAGTAAAAAAATTGAGAACAATATCTCACCGAACTGTGCCATAAATATTTAATTTTTTCATCATTTCAAACTCTGATTTTTTCAATAAAAATAGCTTCCAGTTCTATAGATGATAAAAATGCATTATTAACTAAATTTTTGTATAAAATTTGACATCTCTGATGGCTAATGGCTTTTCATTAACATTTTAGATGAGTTAATATTGGAAATTTATATATTAAATTTTTTCGAGTCATAAAAACAATAGAATTTAAAAAAATACATCTCCGAAAAGCTAAACTCTTGTTGATGAAAAAATAAAATTTTCACAGATTTTATCAAATTACTTTGACATAGTTGAACGTACTTTTCGATGTCGTACCTCAAATAGAAAGGTAGGAACATTAGTGCAGGTATAATTATTATCATAGTGAGTGTACGGATATTGCAGTTGCTAGCAACAATCAGCAAAAGTAGTGGGGCTACTTCGCACAAGCGCTTGGTATTCCGGTGTAAACACAAATTGGTATTCCTAAGAAATCCTACGGAAGTAAGATACTTTGACGTAAATGACTATTTTTCACTGATAAGTGATATTTCATAAGATATTTCGCTAAAATTATAGAAAGCAAAATTTTGCTAGTTTGTACAATTGGATAGGAACATTTTACTATTAAACACCGATTAATATTACTTACAAAGGAAAATTCATTCAAACATTAGTCAGCACTCAGTAGGCGCGGTAAATGGTCATCCCGTCATCAAGTAGAAAACCGAGTATGCACGAATAGTCTAAGATCCGAATTAGGGTCGACCTTCACCCATCGCGTAAATGGATGAAAAGATTTTTTATCAAATTTATGGTAGTATGTTAGAAAACATATCGCGAGTGGGTTGCCTAACAAATTCCCGGGATAAGTATGATTAATTAACAATTCAAATCCGAGTTTTTATTCACCCACGAGTTTAACGAATAAATTTAATACCGAACCGAAAGTATGAAGCCTATAGAATAAGCAAACGTTGGGTTGCCTATTTTTTTCCTGGCGTAACTACTGGGTTGTCAGGTATAAACAGGTAAGTCGAAACTAACTGTCTTCAACCATTTGTTTACTAAATAAATCTCATATCAAAATAAGCGCTGTTTCATTGCAAACACGATGATATAGGGTAAAAAATCTGGATTGAACGACGGTCGTCGAGTTTTGAAAAGTGAAATTTTGATGCAAATGGAATGTGCGACAAAGAGGTCTGAGCAAAGTATCCCGTACGATAGAAGAGGACGAAAGAAAGCATGCGCACTCTCTTATATCCGGTGGTATGTTCGCATCCAAAATTTCACTTTTCAAAACTCGACAACCGTCATTCAACCCATATTTTTTGCGGACAACCCTATATCATCGTGTTTGCAATGAAACAGCGCTTATTTTGATATAAGATTTATTTAGTAAACGAATGGTTGAAGACAGTTAGTTTCGACTTACCTGTTTATACCTGACAACCCAGTAGTTAGGCCAGGAAAAAAATGGACAACCCAACGTTTACATATTCTATAGGCTTCATACTTTCGGTTGGTATTGAATTTATTCGTTAAACTTATGACCGCAATGTTGAACTAAAACTCATAATTGAATTGTTAATTAATCAAAGTTATCCCAGGATTTTGTGGGCAACCAACTCTGCGATATATTGTTCTAACATACTAAATTTGATATAAAAAACTTTCATCCAATTACGCGATGGGTGAAGGTCGATTTTAATACGGATCCTCTACTAGAAGAGCTTCGTTCCTTTATTATCCTAACCGATAGCCGAAGCACAGAGATCACACGGACATAACTTGTCCTTGTGATCGGTACCACCACTACTTTTGCTGCTTGCTGCTAGCATTTGGAATATTCGTACATGGGCAGGTATTACTCGTGACTACAGAAATGTTCAATGTGTCCATGCGATATTTTTCTACCTGAAAGGGACTGCGATATAACCATTTGACTTCTGACCAATGTTTACTGCTTAAAATTGCCAGTAGGTGAAATATTTCACTTAAACTTTGGATGATTAGCGCAGACTCATATTTGAGTTTAGAAATCTGAAAAAAAAAATCCTAACGTCTTTTTTTATAATCAACTATTATTTGAAAATATGTGAACACGAAAATTTGAAATTTTTTTATAAAATCGGCCACCCTAATATTCACCTTAACAATATTTTATTCGAGCTCCCGTTAAAGTGCGAACGAATCTCCGAGAGATCGCGTTCTCTCGTGTGAATGAGAGACAAACTTATTGTTAGTCGGGATCAATGAGACAAAAATGTGTCAACGGAAAGTGTGCCAAATGTCCATTCATTCTGACAGTAATCTTTCTTGGGTCAAGTTATTAATATCATTTACACGTATTAATATTAATAGCACGATGGTGCGATATGCGAAGTCATTATCCATGTGACATCGTGGAACGACTCATGACTCGAGGTTACATTCGAGATCTCTGTACTATATCTTTGTACAATAATTCATAGCTACGATGAAAAGTCAGCTCGATATGCGCATTAAATAATCGTGTATTAAATAGAATTCGTATATTTCGCGAATTCCGTATGTACCAAATTCATGATGTGCTTAATGCGAGTGAGAGAATTGTCGAAAATACAGGGCCATATATATATGTATATTATGGAAATAGAGTAGTCGGTTATGCGGTTTGATACCCTCTTCAGTTTATCTCCTTTCCAACTGCCAATCCCCACGAGAGTTCCAAATATTCACAGAGACCGTTCACCTCGCTCTCTTTCTCTCTCTCACTATCAAATATCCGTACTGGACGGGTAATATGGATATGTGGAGAAGAGGCCAACAGGATTGATGGATATCAACGTAGAATCGTGGCACATACAGTGTTGTGTTTCCCTAATGCCATTTCTGCCAACCGAACAGCAAATAGTATTCCGTTTCTCTCTGGCTCTGCTAATATGTTTATATTTATGAATAAACATAGATATATACAATATAAAGTGACTAACAAACAAAAGGACACTGATCGACATCGCCTTAAGCGTTGAATCCCGTTGGTTCACGCTCTTTTGTTAGCGAGCAATCGATGTTAACCCTCCAACCCTTCCTTCTGCACTATACATCCGTACACTCGGACGCATGTTTAACGATATTGCTACGGATTACCGAACGTTCGGACCATCACCATTCTCACGATGTACGAATACGTATTTATACGTATACGAGACGGGGGAAGGTTTAGGGGGTTGGTACTATAACGGAGGCAACGAAGCCACGGAATAGCCGATCAACCGAGAGCGCTACGATAGTTCCTGTATTGGGTGTTATATTGGACAACCGGAAGGGTACATGGAGGATTGTATAACGATTCGTCTACATATCGTTATTGTCACGATTGGTGGCGGATACTCCGGATAGATTCTGTGCGAACGCGGTAACGATTCATATACGTGTATCGTTATTACATCTATAGTTACGCGTTCCATTTTGTATATACAATAGATGAATTTCGTAACTATTCGTCAAATATCGGATAGTCAATGGTAACGAGGGGCCACACCGTTGTCAAAGCGAGTCCGGTAAGCTACCACAATAATGGCCGACGGGATGAGGAAGATGCATTGATGTATAGAACAGAGAAACGTGAGATTATCCGTGAATGGGAAATTCGATATAGAATAATACTGCTGGTGGATCGATATTGTCATTATCATTTTGTTATCAGTATTGTCAACTTAATTCATGACTATTATCAATCAAATAAACATACGTTACTCTCGGCTTCGTTCTATCTATGCGTCCACAAATTCCATAGATGAATTCGCGTCACATGCAATCGGCGAACGGTCAGAGTTCCTTTCCTCGAATATATCGAGTTCGCGCTGAATTTCCGATTTCCGATATTCGCGCTTCCGGTATCCGCCTCCCCGCTCCCCGGGACAAACCAACTATGGCCGTTCCCGTCAACGTTCAATCCCGTTGAAGATATCCGAGAAACACGAGAGTGGTAGCAACTGCGCAGCGAGTGTGTTTACGTGTTGTTGGTCAATTCAATTTTGTCCTAGGTTTCTATATGTATCTCGGTTTAATTAGACTGTCGGGATCGAGACGTCAATGCGGTCATCATACGACGAGATACCACTCATGATATAACTGTGTACGAACGGAGAATCCGGACATTCTGTCGATTATCCCTTTTCCTACTCTTAGCCGAACAACTTTTTTTGTTCACCGCTTTAGTCGACAGTAGCCGCTGATTTCGTTCGATCATTAAGTATTCGTTCCAGTCTAGCATATTCGATACTGTTATAACGGAATGAACAATGTTTCGGAATGGATTTTAGTTAATTTTACGAAGGCATTGCCTGGTGGAAGTGTGGAAGACGTTCGTTTCATTTGGACATTGCAACTTTTCAATAAATTGTCGCTAAATAACTTTTTTTTGTTATTGGACGTCATCCGTTAACTCTTCATCTTCATTGAGTGTTTGAGGAGTTATACGCAGTCAGAAGATCGAAAGAAAAACGATTTTTCAAGAATTTTTCCTGGAATGACATTTTAATTTATTAACGTAAAAACTTATACACATATTGTGGTAACTTTTACCTTTATTTTCATATTTTTTATTTGTAAAAATAATAATTCTTAAAGCTGCTATATAGCCGATCTCCGGGAACTACTCTAAAAAAAGGCGTCTCGCGGTGAGCACGATATTTCTGAATTGGATCATCCAAAATAAATAAAAACAAAAAAGATTTCGTTAATATAAGGTATTACCTAGTATTTAATCGAAGGGATAAGCAAAATATTAATTTTTAACAAAATGGCGGCTTCGCAAAAAGAAAATTTCGATTTACGATAAAAAATGTTGCCTTTAATTGTTTATAAAATGGAAAATATTTATCGACGAGTAAAAATCTTCGATTAATCGCTAAAAAATATATTTATAAAGCTTGTGTAAAAATTTAAGACTTGTCGGTCTACCTGCTTCCAAGGAATCTTGCTCACCGACTTTAGAAACACAGTTTTGAGAAACAATGCATTCAAACTTACGACGCTACTTTCAAACGCTCCGAGACTTCTTTAGAAATATGCGCGTAACTTCGTGAATATTTGTCGAGTTGACATAAAATTTTCTGTGTATATACTCAAGGGGGGAAATAGGGTTAGACGGTTCAAAAAATCGATTTTTTTTTAATTTCATAAATTGTTAGTAAAACTATTGAAAAAAATGTTCCCAAAATTTTAAATGAAAATTCCGACTCGTTCTATTGTTATAAGCCATTAAAGTGAGAAACTCTCCTTCAGTAGCTCTCCTCACTATTTTTTCAAACGCGTTTTTCTGAAAACGACTTTTTTTAAACTTGCGTACACGCTAGTTTGAAAAGTTTTCAACCGATCGTTTTGAAAATTGGCAGTTACTTTCTTCATAGTATTGCGCTCTATATGAACCTAAAATCGGAATATTATCATTATTTAAAATAATTTTTTTTTGCAAATAAAGTTGTAAAAAATGGCAAAAAATCATGCTTTTTTGTTTTGACCCCTGTAAAAAATTCAATTGTCTATTTTTTTGATAGCATTTAGGTTCATATAGAAGAGATACATATAATAAAAGTAAATTCCAACCTCGTTTGATTTCAGATGAAAATTGTGGCTTCCAGAATGTACGCAAAATGCTGAGTCTGATTGTGACCTGCAATATGTGGTCGCTAATATTTTCGGTGTTTTTTAAGGAAATTCTTCAAAAATTTTATAGTATATACTTAAATATATGTATAAAATATTCTTAAAGTTTCAATAAATTATATTCATTTTTTATACTATAAAAAAATTCATGAAAATCATTGAGAAAACGCTGTCCTAACCCTATTTCACCCCTTAAATATATGTATATTATGAAAATGAAATAAAATATTTTTTTTTTTCAATCTTGACTGCGTATAACCCCTTCAAATAAATCAAACGTTCTCGTCGTTAATTGATGGAAAATTATCGGCACGCCCTCTTATTTCTATTTCCTGTGTTTTCCCCCATTAATAGATGAAAATAAGCCATTGGTGCTACGGCAAAAGCTGATGTAACGGGAAGAGATGACAGGAGGGAGACGCGCAAAGTGAACGAAAACGTGGCCAAGAACCAAATGAGGGTTATAGACATATATAAGAGTAGCTATAGGACAATCGTGTTCGCGCGCGCGCACCAAATGTCCTCGATATTATGCTGAGACACGATCCGGCATAGATCGACGTGGCAAAGCGTATGCAAATCCTAGTGGCAAACTGCTAGCCATTTGCATGAGCTTATAGATAAGGAGCCGTTAGAAGTACGCCACACACCGTTGGTGCGCCTTAGTAGTCGTCGTCGTCGTTTTCCTCATCTTCCCGTTGGAATTCGTTTCGCACGCAGATAGATCGTCAAAGATGTTTGAATCTTCTCTCTCTGGCTCTGCGTCACCGAAGATACGAAAAGAGAGCGAGCGAAAAGACGATGAAAATCGATTTTTCCCTCCAGTACTTTTCTGCATTAGTAATAGTAAATAATGTATCTCTTGCTCTGGGAATCAGCTATCTCTTGTCTCTCCCGCGTATAACGCGTGATAAAAGTTGGCTCTCGCAGGATCCAGTTCCATTTTTCTCACGAGAAAATCATTCGTTTCTTGTTTCATCCCACCAGCCAACCATTGAAAGAGTCAAACTCGCACGAAGCGAGTTTTATATGAACGCCCACGAAGATAAGTATGCATACCATATATGACTACTTTACTGACGATTTATAACTCGCAAACTTTTTCTTTTTTATCGAGTCTCTCGGTACTCTTCTCGCTTATTCGTATCTCTCACTTGTCGGCGATAAGGCGAAGTCGCAGCCGCTTCCATGCGGTATTTACGTGCCAAAGACGCTCAGCGTATAAAGTATTTGACAACAGGGCAAGAACGATTTTTATCACGATTCTTTTAGATCTTAAATGAGAGAGGCACCGACCAATCGATTCCTTAACGACAATTAAGAGTGTTTCATTGGTAGGATTTACCTTCTAGACATTTTTCAAACTAGTTTTACTCTGTAAAATCGCTTGCCTCTTGAAAGGTTCTATAAACAATTTAATGAAGTCTTTGCTGTCGATTGACTCGGCCTCGGACAAGTTGCAGGATTAATCTTCTGTTCCGGGGAGTTAATCGTTAAAAATGACTGAGAAATACCGAGAATTCTCCGGTATTCTTGGGGCTGTATTCATAGAACGAAAGTTATATATTACACGTAGAAGCATATATCCGTGAAGCTTATTACAGAGGGAGGCTAAAGTACCCGCCGAGAGGAGAAACGTGTATGTGGGTGACGTAACGAATAGTCGCGTGAACCCACTCAATTCTCGGTCGTCAACTCGTCCCCAGTAACTACATCGTCTTCAATTGTCTCTGGGACGCACAGAAATACGAGTGCCCGTAAGAGCCAGTGGAGTGAGCGAGCACAGTGTACATAAATATACGCAAAGTTTGTTATATTAGTTTTCTGAAGAGAAACAAAGACAAATGTTTTCACATATATATTTGTCGCATCTCGCGAGTATTCACGGTCGTTTTTTTTTTTTCATGTCGTGACAGAGACAACGTTATATCCCTAACTCTTGTCTATTCGCGTAACGGAACTTTTACCGCGATAAATAAATGGGCGAGAAAGACAACGGAGCGGCGACAAATAAAAAAAAACACGGACTCTTCGGAGCAGAACGTTTCTTCATCATTTTCATTTTTTTATGCAAAGTTAGCCATTACGTTAGGTCCGCGAGACACTTGGCTTATGGACGCGACTCAACGAGGGCTCATGGATGAAAATATATAAACGCAATAGAGCGGGGAATTTTTAAATTGCCGGAGAGGCCAAGTGTTTGAGCCAGGGGCGTTTGTGCAAGAGGAGAAAAACGGACGAGGCAGCTTGCGACGCGCTCTCGTCGTAATTGAAATATGACAAATGAGCTTCGACGTGGCGAGAGAGGCGCGCTGATTAATTGCAGCGATAATATTATTGTTATTTCAAGCGAGGGAGAGAAAGAGAGAGAGAGAGAGAGAGAGAAAGAGAGAGCCAAAGGATGGAATATATCTGGCACATTATCCGCGGTAAGACTCTCTCCAGTTTGTTTCACATAATTCACCCTCTTGCCGCTGCACGGGTTTTGACGCGCAGTGGGCACAGCCTTTATCCTCGTCAAAAGGGTCCTAATACGAGCTATTCGAAAAATCGAGCATATAGAACGAAGGGGCCGTTTGTTGTAACCGAAGTTGAAAGGTATGATCTGCTAGCAGCTTTTGCCAGATTTACTTTGTACCAATAAGTGCCCATTCGGTAATAAAGACTTAAACTCCAAAAAGAATTCCTCTTATTTCACTCCCTCATCCCTTCCTCCTTTCGACACTGAAAGACAATTAATAACGCTAGAATAAAAAGTCCAGTCGTTAACGAGCCATTCATACAAGAGATTTGGCTCGACGGATCTAAACTTTGGATAATTTTCGTGAACTTGGTTACGGGAGATGTTGGATCGGATGAACTAGCATAAGATCCGTGCCACAGTGGATTAATTTTTTCATTAACAGTCTCTCAAAAGTTCTTCGACTCGTTTCGACTATACGCAGCGTCGAAAGAGACTTCACACTTTGCAGACCGTTGTATAATGATTCATGAACAGGATTGACTCATCATTCTCGTGAAATGAACCGACAAGTGAAATCTAATCATCGTCACTGAGTACAAGAGCGTAACTGTTATTACCACGGACTGTATTCTCTCTCGTTATTATTGTTTTGATGGAATTAAACTGTTGAAATTGGGTTGCAGTGTTAAGTGTCGTATTGAAGAGACACTATAGGGACTCTTGGCCAACGCCGAGCTCGCGAGTGCACGAGAACAACCGAGAAGCGAACGAACGACGTCTCGGCACAGCTCATCGTCTTTTGCATAGAGGATATATATACACAAGTAAAACTAGTACAACTAGTATACTATATAGATACATATTCCGTCTCTCGTAGTTTCTCACGATGGCTCGTTACTCCCGATGAGTTCGTCAGTCGTCGTTGATTACAGTTGTTCCGCGCGAGCATTCTCTCACTTCTCCTGCCCTTTTCCACGGCAACTCTCTCGATCCAGTCCGAGAAGGGGGAAAAGACACGCGAAATTATGCACAATCGTCGTCCAAATGTGCAACAAAAGCATTTATGCTCATAATGACGTCCTGTTTATTCTCAAGTGCGTCGAACCATTGTCTTGTATTTAGCGTCATTGTAGAAAAGCTTAAGACAATTATTCTTCGAGAAAAATACAATTGTGCACAACGATATAACGAGAAGTTATTCAGCAATAATGAAACTATTGAAAATTTTCAATATCAGAACAAAGTTCGCGAGTCGTTCCTTAAGGGCGGGGTAAGGGTTTTCACTTTCGAAGAATCGAATTTTTTTTTGTCTTATCTTATTGTTTAACATTTCAAGAATATGTCCTTAAAATTTTAAACCGATCTAAGCAATATCCTTGAAGTCATTGTCTTATTAATCTCCTGGCCTTTAACGCTATACCTCTAACAGCTGCGGGAGGTCGGGCTAGCAGTGCAGCTGTCGAACAGGTATAAAGTTTATTCATTGCTATTGTGTATATAGTATATAGTGTATACCATACACTACAATATTTTATGGAGCTGGAATACTGTATGGAGCTGGAATCGATGATTCTGTGTAAGTTGGAAAAAAAAAATTTTTCCTTCACTTTTTTACTTCATAAACTTTAGACGCGTTTTTCTTAAAACTACTTGTTCAAAGTCCGTGTTCACTGCCATTTAAAAACTACTTGACCGATTCATTTCAAACTTTGTACACATTTTCTACATATAGAATACCTCCCCCCAACGTTTAGTTAAATTTTTTTTTTTTACATTAAGGGTGTTTCCCACCCACAAAATGGCGGAATTTTTCGTGGAAAATAACAGTTCACACTTTGGATGGCCGCCAAAAATTTTTAAATGAAAAAAAAATTATCAGAGAACGTTGGGGGGAAGATTTGATTATAATTTGTCTAAATTTTCATGGTTTTTCATTTTCAGATAATTTCCGGCCGAGTTATAGTGAACACCGCAAATTGTTTTTTTTTCCAAGACGTTCGGGGGGAAGCTCTGTTACGAGCTTATGCTTCAATATTTCTGCATGAAAAAATTACACAACATTGTCAAAAGTATGCTCAATAATGTACAAAAGGTTCGAATAAAATTGCTCAATCCATATTTGAGAAAAAAAATCACAAAAAAAGTGTTTTTTTTACGCTGAAACCCTTACCCCTCTCTTAATAAACATACCGTTCGGATCGTCGCACAATAACGTTCGCAACTAAAACCATTCATAACTGATTGCCAATCGGTTTGGAATGCAGTCTTTGTCAAAGAATTTACTGCAGCTTTGATGGATTGAAATTTCCATTAGAATTAGAGAAAGGTCGAACGGTTATGTGGGTCACGGAAGACGCGGATTGTTTCGAAACTGCAAAGGAGACTCGGGGAGTTTGGGTTAGCGGAAAGTGGAATAGAGTATAAACTGTATATGGAAAGCTGGACTGTGAAGAGAACGAGTGTACGCGATTGGTGTGTGAGTTCGTCAGAATGTTTTGATTATTTTTTCTCGCGCCTCATTCCACGTAGTCGTCGTCGTCGTCGTCGGCTCTTGTTGATCTCCCTCTTCGTCTTCCATTCCCGAGAACTCTTGAACTCTATATACATATATTTATGCGTCATTGCCTCATGTTATGTTGTGTGTTTATGAGAGGAGCAGGGGTCGCGACCTCGCGGAATCAGCCATTTTTTCTCATCCTCGTGTCTCTCTGGATGCTTCATATTCTAGGCCCCTCAACCGTGGTGTCCTCTGGCATTTTACCCGAGTCTGATGATGAGAGACTCACTAAACACATCAGCCTCTCCACAGCAACGCTTTCTCGCATCTTTCTTCCTTTGTTTCGCACACTATGAAATAAGAGTTACGCGAACAGAGACGACGGTAACGCGGTTTTCATTCTCGGCAACCTCTCATTCCTCGTTCTCGTCGTCGTCGTCGTCTCTGGTCACGTTTTCCGAGCGAAGCACACAGCACAGAGAAACAACCGGACCGAGACGAGGAGAACGAAGAAACGTAGACCCCAAAAGGACCCTCTCCCCTTTCTCCCAAGCTATATACGTTAGCCACAAATAGCGGTACCATCCACCGCCTGCCGTATTCAATTTCGCGCATTTAATTCCACGAGAGCGTTATATACACGAGGAGCGCGAGCTCCGGCACCGGTGTCGCTGTTGTCGTCGTGGTGGTCGCCGCGTTGTCGCGAAACGAGCTCGCTTGGCTCTCGCTCTCCTCTTGCTCTCGTTGCCGAGGAAGGAAGCTTACGATAATGTATGGTTACTCGAGGCGAGGAGCTAAAGGCCAACCAAACCAGCCCCTCGCCCTCAGAACGAACAAAACGGGGACAACAAGAAAGAGAGAGAGAAAAAGGAGTAGACAGAGAAAGAGGGATAGAGAGAGAGAGAGAGCTTGGTAAGAAAGTAACGAGAGAGCTTGCCTTCCAGCTCGTTTTGGGAATTAACGCGCGCAAGAAATCCCCCTCTGGATTCTTCGAGAACCATAGAGACCATAGAGAGGGGCAGAGCATAATTCGCTCTGAAGAAATTCACGGATACCCGAAAGTCTCCAGTCTCGAGGGTGAACGGTTCGAGGAAATATTGAACGGTAAATTGAATACTTTTAAGGACTTACGAGAATTAAAAATTGTTCGGGTCTCATTTCAGAAACTGATGCTAATGAAGATGAGTCTGGATTAAAAAATGTCTACTTTATAGAGAAATAGAAACTTTTAATTTACAAAAAAAATGAAGAATTGTAATCCGCAACGCATTCTTTGGCGCCGTAGTTTCAGCAGATGCTATTTCTTACTCTCTCCTTTTAATATCCTTTCTATCTCATCGATATCTCGTCTTATCAATATCTTTAATCCATCATTCGTGTCTGATCATCTTTTTTTTTTTATCAACTTGGGATTGGGATTAAACGACATCCGCGGAGCTATATAGCGATTGGTGAAAGAAGTACAGAGAGAGAGAGACTAATATAGATAAAATGAGGGGTGAGAGAGAGAGGTAGAGCGTCAGAGAGGATCAGAGTGTCATCGCGGAATTTCGGATCGGCAGGAGAACGAACGGGACTAATTAAGGATTGACTCTGCCCAGTCTCTCTTTCGTCGGATATGAGAGACCGTTCGATGCCATTGGGAGGATGCTGCGAGCGTCTGAACGTCGACGCGACGTTTCGGTACTCGGGGGGGGGGGGGGGCGGGGGGGTTGAAAAGAAGGGATGAGGCACGTCGTTCGGTCTGGTGAAAATAGCTCCGCGTCTACGAACGCGAGGCGCGCGCAAGACTTTATATACAGGGCGAAAAAAAAAAAGGAGAGGAAGGGATCGCTGGAGCGACCACCGAAGACCAAGATGGAAAAGCGAGGTAAGGATACTAAGCATATATACAGTTATATACATTTATCTAATATAAAAGATGCTGTGCGCAGACCAAGATTTCCTCTTTCTCCTTTCATTCGCGGAGCTTTTCTCTTTGCCCATTCACTTCTCCTCTCATCCATCGTCCTTGAACCTCCATCCCCTTTACCCTTTTATCCATCCTACCGCCAATCTCGGGTATACCTGCTTATTATAATGCCACTACGAGGCTTTTCGAGTACAGACAAAAAGCATTCGGAAAATCGCGAACCAAGGATGAAACACCGCATAAAACACGATTATTATTTCGAAGTCATAAGGACAGAAGAGACGAAGAAGAAGAAACAAAAAGTACGAGAGAAACGCCACAGCGAGCACGTTTGTTTATGTTTGTAAAATCATCGGAGTGCGAAGAGCAAGATTTGTTAACGGCACCGTTCACAATCTCGCGCGGACATTCGAAATGGAAAAAGTCTCTATTTCACTTTAATACAAATTACACGATACCCCGAAACGTAATAACCGTATCTTACGGTGAAACTACAGTTACAAATTGTTACGAAGAATTTCAATGGCCCTCGAACTAACGAGTAGGCGAGCGGCACTCACGTAAAGTTGAATCGCTCGAAATGGAAACATTTTTTTAAAACCATATTCCACGAGAATAAAGACAATGACGACGGATGACGGATTTTTTTCACTTTTTACAATTTCACTGGAAAATGTTAAACCCGCCGGCGGTCAGATTTTCGCGTGCTGAAACTTAACAAGAGTAATAAGCGGTAAATTCTGCGTGGGACATACATAACATCTATGCAGAGTCCGAGAGAAATGCCCGAGAGTTTACATAAACCGAGTATGAGGAGCAAAGAGAAAGAGAGAGGGGAGAGAGAGAGAGATAGTTCATCGCGGTTCTAATTATGTTTGCCCGTAGCACACATTTGAAACGCACATTGCGAGATGGCCTCTCTGTTCCTCTAAATAAATATATATGTACCATGTATACAAATAGTATACCGAATGGGGGAGAAAGAGAAAGAGAGAGTATACCAGAGTGTACAGTTGAAAAGATGCTGGATTCATCCCCCTCGCGAGAGCGCGTTTGTGAGTTTAAATGTATGCGGGTGTGCGTCAATAGCCTGTGCGAGAGGACCAGTTGGTATGCACGAGGTTTTTTTATTTTTTTTTTTATTCTTCTTCATCTTCACATGCTGCGAATTCATTCAGCCACTCTCTTTCAATTTATCCTGCCTGTTCCGAAAAAAAAAAAAAAAGAAAAATGAAACCATCCCCACCCCGCGGTAGAAATATTCCTGGCAATATACATTCGAGTTGGTTCGAGCTGAGGGGGGTCAAGTACGTGGTTGACCAGCATCCATACTGTGAGCCTCACGAGTGGGACACCCATTTTGAAATGTAGGAGAAAAATAAAAGCGGGGATCGATCAATTTCAACGAGGCCATTCGGGTTTTTCGAGTTTGGAGATTGAGATACAGTTGGAGGGCTGGAGAATGATTGACAGGGCTTTTATTTAACTGATCTATGAGTCCCGTATATAAAAAAGACACGGTTATTTATTTTATTTTTAGGCATAAATTAAGGGAAATAATAGTTTTTGTTCAATATTTTGAAAAAAATTACTTCACCCTTTTTTTCTTCGTCGAGGAGACAATAATCAAATATCAGCGGCAAGATAAATTGACGAGGGTAATATTCAAGATGAAGAATAGATGATTTAAATTTCGTAATTCCATTGTACGACGAAATTATTCGACGATTCGAATGTTTTAATTAAAAAGTCCAAACCCCTGAACAGAGAGAAAATCTTGTGCAATGCTTCTGATGTCTTATTGTCATATTCGTGTCTACATTACTCAGAAGCTTTCATTATATTCTCTTGTTCGCTCACTCGCTGATGTCTCGACGAGAAATCAGCCCAAGACCTCTTCAATTATAATCCCCGATGGCATATGCATGCATTTATCACGTATTATACATATATACAAGTAAAATCGCGACCAAGCACGCGTGTCCTGGGTAAAAGCGTGTATTCGTGGCGCCATGAGTTCTCTCAGCCACAGGAGAAGAGATATTCGTCCGAGACGAGAGAACACAGGCGACAAGAGAGAGGATTTAATTAAAACGAGGAAGGGATGGGAATTTGTGTACGCTCTACGGAGTAATAATGGTCACAAGGACGATTACGCTTCAGCTCTGTCGCCCGATTCTCATTGCCCACAATGGTGTATTTAAAAAATTGCTAATGTTTACCGAGTCGAAATGAATCGTAAAATAAGCTCGACAAATTTGTATACTTCCATCAGATATATCGAATCTACAACTATATCCTCGGATTTAACGATCAAAAGACATCGCTCAGTGAATTAAATTACTAGAATTCCTTGAAAAACGATTAAATTTGATCTTGTTAGACTAATCGACGTGTAATTAACGGTAAAATTTTCGTTCCGAGATGCGTATGGCGGAGAGAGTAATCGCGTTACAAGTTTCAAGTATCGAACTACCCCGAAAGGGTTTGCCGTTCTCCAGCCATAGCTTCACCAACTTTAGTCTTTCCTCTCGGTCGCACTTTACCAGAAGTAGCAGACTTATATATCGCTGGGTGAAACATGTAGAGCCGCCATTCGATGGAACAGCGTTTCGATATACAAAGGACTGAGGGCTACACCTCGCGCGCCAGAGAGAGGGAGAGTTTCCCTACTGGTGCTGTTGCCGCGTTTAGTACAAAGCCTTCCTCTAGTCCTAAACTGTAAGCTTTGCCACAGCCGACTTTCTCTTGGAGGTCTCTCTCTCTCGCTCTCTCCCTCTCGGTATTTCTTGCTGTAGCAGGAAGAGAACTGAAACTTCAGACACACGTTCTATATACGAGAGGCTGTGGCTTGGAAGTCCACTGGGAGGCCTCAGGGTACCCGAGACTATATACCGGAATTATGCGTTTTTATTTAAAACCATTTATCCCCCGCCCCCCAACGCCACCGCCTAAAGTAGCTCAAAAGCTCCGTAGTGTAATAAATTAATAATCTCAAAGGAGTTTGCCATTTTGAATTTTGTTGAAATTGAATATTCTTATCTTCAGTATAGTTGAGTTGTGTTTTAAAAAGATTTTTATCTCTACAGCAGCATTATTTATTATAATACAGTAAGAATAATGTAATTCCTACTCTGTAGATGTGACAAATAAATTATTCTAAAGCTCTTTTGTCAAAGTATACACTTTTTTAAACTTCGCGGAATTTTCATATTTTTTTATCCATTCTATTCAAACTTTGTATATTACAATATTGCGTTAAAGATAATAAACGCAAAGTCTAGAAAGACTTTTGTGTCTGTAAACGAGAAAATATATATTATAATGATGAGGATACTCTTGTCGGTTCGTCCTCCCTTTGTGACCGTAATGGCCTAGCTTCCATATACATTTTCTAAACCTTTTACCTAAATATACACGCATATCGCACGGTCACACGGGTTTTCACGTGTATATGAATATATTGTAGCAAAAAGCTGTTCTCACAACCTCGTTCTTGGACTCGTGTTATTGAATTTCCACTCTCTCTCTCTCTCTTTCTCTCTCCCAGTACTCTGTTATCAAAAGCAGCCCCTCTAAAGTCTACTTGGCTCTCATTTTAAGTAGATTAGGTTGGGTCATACGCGTACCATGCGTTACACAGTTTACAAGCCCGGCGAACGAACATGGAGCTGTAGTCTCGATTTTCTCCCTGTATTTAGATATATAACTGTGTTATAGAAAGTTTCGTGACAGAACGAGAATGGGGTTGCAAGGCATAAAGTACAATAGCTATATACAACATATATATATATATATATATATACAATCTATTTTTTAAATATCTATTATCTATATTTCAAATATAGACAATAGACAAGAAGATAATAGACAATCGATAACGGATAACGGATAGCAGATAGTAGGTAGTAGATAGTAGATAGTAGGTAGTAGATAGTAGGTAGTAGATAGTAGATAGTAGATAGTAGATAGTAGATAGTAGATAGTAGATAGTAGATAGTAGATAGTAGATAGTAGATAGTAGATAGTAGATAGTAGATAGTAGATAGTAGATAGTAGATAGTAGATAGTAGATAGTAGATAGTAGATAGTAGATAGTAGATAGTAGATAGTAGATAGTAGATAGTAGATAGTAGATAGTAGATGATAGATGACAGATGACAGATGACAGATGACAGATGACAGATGACAGATGACAGATAATAGATAATAGATAATAGATAATAGATAATAGATAATAGATAATAGATAATAGATAATAGATAATAGATAATAGATAATAGATAATAGATAATAGATAATAGATAATAGATAATAGATGATAGATGATAGATGATAGATGATAGATGATAGATGATAGATGATAGATGATAGATGATAGATGATAGATGATAGATGATAGATGATAGATGATAGATGATAGATGATAGATGATAGATGATAGATGATAGATGATAGATGATAGATGATAGATGATAGATGATAGATGATAGATGATAGATGATAGATGATAGATGATAGATGATAGATGATAGATGATAGATGATAGATGATAGATGATAGATGATAGATGATAGATGATAGATGATAGATGATAGATGATAGATGATAGATGATAGATGATAGATGATAGATGATAGATGATAGATGATAGATGATAGATGATAGATGATAGATGATAGATGATAGATGATAGATGATAGATGATAGATGATAGATGATAGATGATAGATGATAGATGATAGATGATAGATGATAGATGATAGATGATAGATGATAGATGATAGATGATAGATGATAGATGATAGATGATAGATGATAGATGATAGATGATAGATGATAGATGATAGATGATAGATGATAGATGATAGATGATAGATGATAGATGATAGATGATAGATGATAGATGATAGATGATAGATGATAGATGATAGATGATAGATGATAGATGATAGATGATAGATGATAGATGATAGATGATAGATGATAGATGATAGATGATAGATGATAGATGATAGATGATAGATGATAGATGATAGATGATAGATGATAGATGATAGATAATAGATAATAGATAATAGATAATATATAATATATAATATATAATATATAATATATAATATATAATAGATAATAGATAATAGATAATAGATAATAGATAATAGATAATAGATAATATATAATATATAATATATAATAGATAATATATAATAGATAATAGATAATAAATAATAGATAATAGATAATAGATAATAGATAATAGATAATAGATAATAGATAATAGATAATAGATAATAGATAATAGATAATAGATAATAGATAATAGATAATAGATAATAGATAATAGATAATAGATAATAGATAATAGATAATAGATAATAGATAATAGATAATAGATAATAGATAATAGATAATAGATAATAGATAATAGATAATAGATAATAGATAATAGATAATAGATAATAGATAATAGATAATAGATAATAGATAATAGATAATAGATAATAGATAATAGATAATAGATAATAGATAATAGATAATAGATAATAGATAATAGATAATAGATAATAGATAATAGATAATAGATAATAGATAATAGATAATAGATAATAGATAATAGATAATAGATAATAGATAATAGATAATAGATAATAGATAATAGATAATAGATAATAGATAATAGATAATAGATAATAGATAATAGATAATAGATAATAGATAATAGATAATAGATAATAGATAATAGATAATAGATAATAGATAATAGATAATAGATAATAGATAATAGATAATAGATAATAGATAATAGATAATAGATAATAGATAATAGATAATAGATAATAGATAATAGATAATAGATAATAGATAATAGATAATAGATAATAGATAATAGATAATAGATAATAGATAATAGATAATAGATAATAGATAATAGATAATAGATAATAGATAATAGATAATAGATAATAGATAATAGATAATAGATAATAGATAATAGATAATAGATAATAGATAATAGATAATAGATAATAGATAATAGATAATAGATAATAGATAATAGATAATAGATAATAGATAATAGATAATAGATAATAGATAATAGATAATAGATAATAGATAATAGATAATTACCAACTTTCGATGGTACAGAAGCCGTTTGATATTCTTTACATTTATTCGAACGTACGCAATGAGGTTTTTCACTTGTTTATATATTTATATAATATAATATAGAGAGATTCGAATACTATCAAACAAAATGTCGTCACCCATAGAATTTAATGAGCAAAGTGAAGTTACGCCTTTTTCCTCATCGCCAACAGTCGATATTAAGGGTTGTTATAGAAAGGCTGCGTTTTTTTTATTAGATTTTCGTTTTCTCATCGAGATCCTCTTACCTCATGACGAAAAATACCAGCTGTCGCAAAAGGAGCGAGCTATAATAAATATATTTTTCACAGCTCGCTCCTTTCAGCGATAGCTAGCTTTTTTTTTATCGTGACCCACGAGTATCTCAATGAGCCGGGAAATAAAAAAAAAAGTCCGCATTTTTAAACGCTCTCTAGTCGCAAGCTGAGAGTTGAGACAAAATTGAATCGCTTCCTTTTCGTTGGGGAACGAGGTTAGCTAGGAAGATTGCGAACTTTGATAATTTGCCAGTGGTATATAGCACTAGACGTATGGTGCACCAAAAAAAAAGGGGAGCAAACAAGGATAAATGCATGGGGAAACAAAAAAATTTAATTTAGAGCGAAAGAGTGAACGGTAGGTAAAAAAAATTGGATAATACGAGAGTTTGGCGAGGTGGTAAAAAAAAAGGGAGGAAAAGAATTATACTAATCCAGGTGCGTTGCCGTATCGTTATCGCGTGGGCAAACTATGTGCTCTATAAATCCCCGGGGGTCTCGTGACACATCCGCGGGATTTATTCTCACATATATATATATATATATATATATATATATATATATATATATATCGCGTACTCTACCAACAACGAATTGTTCGCGCAGCCCTACTATATAGTTCACTATACTATTCGCCAGCTCGCACCTCTTCACTTCTCCTCTGCTCTATATATCCCATCTCTGAATGTTACATAGACACGTCGGTGGCTGCAACACACGCGAGCCAACACTGGTGCGAAACAGCCCTCCATCGCAACCCCATCTCTCCACACCTAACGGCGAAAGAGCTTAAGTCCGATGTTTAAAGTTGTGCTTCCGGGACTTTGAAATATCGCGAAAGAGAGCGGAGAAGTGAGATTCACATCTCTCTTCTAGTGGATGCTCTATATATAAATATATATATAAAGAGAGAGACAGAGAGAGCTAGAAGAGCTTTTTTCACTGGTGCATCGGTGAAGTATTGCCTCGGTACTTTTGATACCCGCAGTACCGGGGAGGTTCGCCGCGGGGCTTCGGTATGGTCTCCGGAGCTTTTACAAACCTACATGCTCTCTGTATCATCCCGCATTATGTTAAATGCTCGAAACGTACAAATTCAAACTGAAAAAGCCAATATCAGACCGAAAGACACCCTTCAGCTTCTATCTCTTTTTTTCCTTCGATTTACTCACGGACGGGGATGATTTTTAATTTAACATAAAAAGCAATCCGAGCCCTAGTGAAATTAATGGAAATTTTCCAATTCACGTTACGAACCTAAATAAATTAATCTAAAGTAATTGAATGTGGTACCGCATTGCAAAACTTGTACTTAACGTAAAAAAAAAACTATTATCAGCAAGTAATTGGAAATTTCTTCGTTCAATTGTAAAAAAAAAAATTCAATTTAACGTTATCGCGAATTATCAAATTAATCGATAACATTTTGTAAAAAGGATTTTTCTTATTCGTCGTCGGTTTATCACTCATTCCGACGGCTACTTAAACGTCCCGCTAGCCTTAACGTCACTGGCAAATGCTCGTTACCAACCCGTTTCTCATTTGCAAGCTTTTTCTCATTCGTCTCTCTCTCTTCATTTATCTTCGTATTTGTCACGACGCAAGGTGAAGTGAATTAAAGTCGTGAAGTCAGTGTCATTTGGTAGAAAAACAAAAATGCTCATAGCTCGTCCAACGAGCCACACGAGTTTCTTAATTTATTACGCGAAAGCACAGCCGACAGGGTTATTCACATCGGAGGACGATAAAAGTAGAGAAATAGAGAAGATCAGAAATTACAAACAGAAATTACGTCGAAGGAAAAAACGGGGGTTTGAAGGGAATAGAGCGAGAGAAGTATATCGTTCGTTTTATCCGTCGAGGCGTACGAAAATAAAATGAAATTGAAACTCCGAGCAGCGAGCGTGTAGTTGTAACTGAAGTTCTCGTTCTGGTTAGATCACTGGAGCGAAATAAACGCGAGACCAAGCACTTTTTATATATAAAACAACGTGCGCGTACACACACACACGCGCGCAAAGTTCGAGATAGAGCGAGAGGGTCGTTGTCTGCTGTTTCCCGTCGGATTAAAAGTGAACGTAAAAAACGTAAAAAAAAAACGAAACAAAAATGTTCAACAATCCTCTTGAACGGGATATGTAGTGCGGAAATTCTCGGTGAAAACGATCGAAGCGGAATCGGATGAAGGTTTGAAGAGGGATACGGTAACTATTTTATACCCGGATATTTTCAGAGTCAATGTATTCAATTACACGAATCGCTATCGCTTTTTCCATTCGCCGATCCGCGACATCAACCCAAAAATCGTCCGGTTAAAAAGCTCAGACGGGTATATATAATGCACGTAACAACGAACACAGTGATACAACGTTGTCGCCGATTCCGACAGTCGCGAATTTGAAATATTACGCGTGATCCCACCCGATGCCTCGGATGCCAATGGGGAATATTCGCCGAACTCCCGATTTTCCCAGCACTCTCTTCTTTCGTATACAAATTCACGCACATAAACTCATGCCGCGCACACATGCAACTTGACAATCGGAGTTTTCGAATGCATTGTAGAATAAACCAGCAGGTAATGCGGAAATTGGTGGCGTACGTAGCGCTCCGGTGGGTGGATACAAATGAATCTGTTTCGCATATCCTCCTCTCAATTCCCTCCTCTGACTCTCTGTATGTATGGCCTCTCTCTTTTCGTCTTTTTTTTTTACGTTTCATTTTTTTTTATCCATGAAGTATGGAATTGGATCGTACGGAATTTTGTATTGTACATTAGCGGCGTTGCGCGTCGGGAAATGGAAGCGCAGGTTCAATAAACCAATGAATAATTGGATTAAGTGTCAACTTTGCCAATATGAATTGTATTATTGTTTGAAATGTTCAAGAGTGTACTTTTTAAAGCGATTCAAACGAGAACTGAATGTTTTAATGAAGAAATAAAGGAAAATATTTCGTATTAATTAACAAAGAAATTAAATGTTACACAGCTCGGAATCTCTTGTATTCCTATTTGTTAGAAAATAAATAACATAACAGAGATTCAATTGTTATTAAAAATACGTTGCGAATGAATTTCGCGATGAATAAAACATCAACGAAAGAGAAAAAGAAACAAATGTAATTCGACTCTCGAAGTGGCAAAACTTTTGCAAATTTTTATTGTCAATTTCACGTTTGCGTGTGAATTTTTTATTTTTCTTCTTTCATTAAATTCCACAGGATGAATTCTTGCGGTCGTACAAACAGCGAGGGCGCCGTTTCTCAACGGTAATGTTCACCACAGGGGGAGGGAGGATTTTTTGTAACCTTTCTAGGTACGCTATATGCATAATATCCAGGACAGTTTCTCAGTCGGAGGACAGGATGCGAGGTGTATACGTCGAAACTAAAGTACACATCAGTCCTATTGCATGCTCGTATTCAGAGAGGAAGAGGGAAAGAGAGAGAGAGACATTATGTATGTACGAGACGTGCACAGCAGTTACAACCTCACGACCGTGGACTCGGTGCACTCTGGTGGCTCTTGTGCACCCTTATGCCGCGCCCTCTCGTGAGCTTCTCTCTACGAGGGAATGAGTCACGAATTTATGCGAACGGCGGACTCGCTACTGGTACTCACCACTCAAGAATACATGGACATATATGGTATATACTATGTATACTATATAATATATATATCCATATATATAGGATGATTCACAAAAGGTGGTTGCTGTATCTTTTTTTTTAATCTCCTCATAGTCAATATTTAAAATTCGACATATTCTTTTAATGGAATAATAATGTGGATTCAATCCATTTTTCATTAGTTTGATAATGGGTATTGAAATTCGATCCATATTTCATTAGTTTGATAATGGGTATTGAAATTCGATGCATTGCCCATTATTTTGATAATGAATAATGGAATTCAATTAATTATCCATTATTTTGGTAATGAATAATGTACTTCAATTCATTATCCATTATTTCGATAATGAGTAATGGAATTCGATTCATTATCCATTTTTTTATAATAAATAATGGAATTCAATTTAGTATCCATTATTTTGATAGTGAGCAATGTAATTCAATTCATTATCCATTATTTTGATAGTGAGTAATGTACTTCAATTCATTATCCATTATTTCGATAATGAGTAATGGAATTCAATTCATTATCCATTTTTTTTAATAATAAATAATGGAATTCAATTTAGTATCCATTATTTTGATAGTGAGCAATGGAATTCAATTCATTATCCATTATTTTGATAGTGAGTAATGGAATTCAATTCATTATCCATTTTTGTGATAATGAATATTGGATTTCAATTCCCTATCCATTATTTTGAAAATGTGTAATGGAATTCTATTCATTATCCATTTTTTTAATAATGAATAATGGAATTCAATTCATAATCCATTTTTTTGATAATAAATAATGGAATTCAATTTATTATCCATGTTTTTGATAATGAATAATGGAATTCAATTCATTATCCATTTTTTTGATAATGAATAATGGAATTCAATTCATTATCCATTTTTTTATAATAAATAATGGAATTCAATTTAGTATCTATTATTTTGATAGTGAGCAATGGAATTCAGTTCATTATCCATTATTTTTATAATGAATAATGGAATTCAATTCCCTATCCATTATTTTGATAATGTGTAATGGAATTCAATTCATTATCCATTTTTTTGATAATGAATGATGGAATTCAATTCATAATCCATTTTTTTATAATAAATAATGGAATTCAATTCATTATCCATTTTTTGATAATGAATAATGGAATTCAATTCGTTATTCATTTTTTTTTGATGATGAATAATGGAATTCAATTCATTATCCATTTTTTTGATAATGAATAATGAAATTCAATTTATTATCCATTATTTTGATAGTGAGTAATGGGATTCAATTTATTATCCATTAATTCGATAATGAGTAATGGAATTAAATTCATTATCCATTTTATTTGATAATGACTAATGGAATTCAATTCATAATTCATTTTTCTCATAATGAATAATGGATTTCAATGTCCCCAATGCCATTTCCATTACCCATTATTATGATAATGGCAAAACCCCAAAATCACTTATCGTCAAGAGTATACCGCCCAATCCTGAATCACCCTGTGCACTATAACAGTAACTACACGTGTAACAGCTAGAGTTCCTCGCGTCTTTTTGCACCAGTCCTGCGAGCGAAACGAAATGCGAGTACCACCATTGAGCGAAAGTAAGTGAGAGGGAGGAAAGGGTGAAGGTCTCGAATTTATGTGCTCCTACTGGGGTCTACGTGAAGATCCACACGTTGCAAGGGACCACAGCATATATAGAGTTCACGCGTCATGCACAACGTATAGATGTATATAGACACCTAGCGAACAAAAGGTCATAAAAACAAACGATTTAACATATAAAGTGACGCGAGTTAAGCCCTTTTTGTGATGCTGGAATAACGTTATAGATATATAAAATTGTGCACGAACATAGTCGAGAGTCAGGTAATGCTTTTTGGCACGGTAGCTCTGGGGATAGCTGAAGCGAGAGTCGCGCGAACGGATTAGCCCTCGAGCAGAGAGGACCATCACCGCCACCAGCTTTTCCCTCTCTCTCACTTTCGCATCCCCCTCGGACCGTATTTACAATTGTAATCCACCGTCCGGGCCCGCATTTCAATAAATTCGAGTGAAAAGTTGCCCTCTCTCGCGTACAACGGCCCTAACACGCTTTTGCTGGCGATCACCCGCGTCGGACCACCTTGTTTGCTTGTTCACTCCATTCTTCATATATATACACGAAATATATACACATATCTATAAACTAGCGGCGATTTTTCTATTTTTCATTTCTCCAGCGGACATTTTGTATACCCGTAGAATAACGACCCTCCATTAACGAATGATAAATTGTTTAATGATAACGCGCGAAAAGAAAAATGTTCCCGAGCGGGGATGCATTAAAATAAAAAGAATAAATAATCGAAAAAAAAAACATTTGACATTTTTCGGAATATATTTTCGACGCTATGGTAAATATCGCGCTGTGCACAGTGTGTGACAAATAATGAAAATAATAAAATGAAAAATGAAACTCGGTCGAGGGTACTTGCTCTCTTTCGTGCGATGCTCCTTCCGCAAGTTTCGCAAACACTTATCACAATGAAAAAAAAAAAAAAAACGTTATGAAAAAGAAGAACAATCATTTTGTTTCTTTTCTTTTTTCGAGTACCTCCCCTCTATTTCAAGCTGAAATGAAGCGCGTCATTAGGACGAGCATGGGTGCACTTCGCGGTCTTTTCGTTGGTCATATAACTGTACCATAAAAAAAAATGTGCTATATAAGAATCGTAGCTGAGAAAGCACAGGAGAAAAGCTTTTCCCTCCTCTCGGGTCGCACTTTAATACCTCGGCCATCGGTGCTTTTCCTATCTCTCTCTCTGCCCTTTCTTTCGTTCTCCTTAGCTTCGGCTCTCATTGCCAAGAGATATTTGAGCTTTCTCGCACGGAGGCTGACATCGTAGAACGGACGAGAAGAACTAAAGAGGAATCAGGAAGTGGAAAACGTCTATTGGGCATCTCTGCATATACCCTGTACATATGTATATACAAAGGGTTTAGGTAGAACGCCGAATTTATGCAAACATCCGTGCGAGGCTTACGTCGTCAGAGTTCCGGGGGTAGTACCATCGCGGAAGCATATGGAATGCCCGGTCGTTGGCTTTCTCTCTCTCTCGTGTCTACTCATGGATTCTCTGGTCCATGCCCATGAGAGGCAGTTTCTGTACCTAGCTGTTACCACTACGGAAACGTTATCATACTGTTGGACACACGTACAGACATCGTACACGAACGAGAAGATTAAACCCGTATTACCTAGATTCTCATGGACGTTGCAAACTTGCGTGCTCCTTAGAACCGAGACTTACGGGTTATTACATATTAGGGTGGTTCTTAATTTGGTGATCTTGGAAATTCTTTGGTATTGTTCCTTGAAAGTGATCAACATATCCAGAAAAAAAATTGACCGCAAGCGGAACTTTGTCCAATAACTCTAACCCACCCCACCGAGCTGTCGAATTTTTATATGAAACAATGCATGCGTTCAAAATATTGTTAATAAAATTGTTTATTATTTCAAAACTATTCGTGATAAAAAAATGTTATATTGTGTTTTTATAGGAAATTTAATGCTCTACAAAAAAGGTATCTTGTAAAATTCTTGTGAATCTAATATTTATCACGTTATTAGCAAAAAACTGTCATCATTTATTCCAAAAGTTCATCATTATGGCCAAAACAGGAGTTTGACGTCGAAAAACTGCAATGTATTCTTCATATGCAATTAGAAATATGAAGAGATACGTAGTGCACTCAATAACAGTATGTGAACGATATTTAAATTGTCAATTTTATCAATTTTATTATCATTCATGATAAATTTTTCTTCTTTGATCGATAAGGACATTGATTTCTTTATCAGTTCCAAATCGATGGCTTTTTTCGAAAGATTTGAAATCAACTCATCATTTTTTGATATCGATGTGAGCGAGTGGATTTCTAATAAAAATTATTTACAAGGCTTAAAAATAGTTAAAGGAACTAAAGTGGTTAACGATGTTGTAGAAAGAGGAGTGAAACTTATTACAGAGTACAATGATCGTCTCACTTATGATGAAGATCAGAAACAATTCATTGTACAAATAATTGAAGAATATTTAAAAAAATATCCTGATATTAACAAAGCAACTGTGCTCCAACCGATGTAATTCATTATTGTAAGCTGATTTTTAAAATATATGACATCATCCATTATAATTCACAATAAAATTGATAAAATTGAAAATTTGAATATTGTTTACATTTCATTGTTGAGTGCGCTACGTATTTCTTCATAATCTTATATACATACAAAAAATAAATTGCAGCTATTCGACGTCAAACTCCTGTTTTGACCATAACGATCGACTTTCGGAATAAATGATGACAGTTTTTTGCTAATTACGTGATAAATATTAGATTCACGAGAATTTCACAAGACACCTTTTTTGTAGAGCATTATATTTCCTACAAAAACGTTATATAAAATTCTTTTATCATAAATAGTTTTGAAATAATAAACAATTTTCTTAACAAAATTTTGAATGCATGCATTTTTTCATATAAAAATTCGACAGCTCGGTGGGGTGGGTTAGAATTATTGGACAAAGTTTCGCTTGCGCCCAATTTTTCTTCTAGGTATGTTGATTACTTTTGAGGAACAATACCAAAGAATTTCCAACATCACCAAATTAAAAACCACCCTATTACATATAGGTAATTTCGTGCGACCAACGTCCGAACCATTTTCCCTTCTGTGGCTTTATCATCCTCGCAATAAGTTGGAATTTTCACCCTACTTTCTTAGCCACCAAACGGCTTTGAATACATTTTTCGTTTTTAACTTCTTGTCTTGGGCCGATGACTTTTCTGTCGGATGACAATGATCTTTGATTTCAAGTAGAAAAATCATGTCCAGTAGAAAAAGTAGTAATGCCAAGTAGAAAAATAATATGTAAATGTCCGAGTCATAAGAATTTTTAAGTAAAATGGTTCACACGTAAGGGTAGCAGGTCGAGAAACAACGACGGGACATACTTTAATGTGGGAGACACGAGGGGGAGGTTTGAAAATGTTAAGATCGTAGACTTGCATATAGATTCAGGACGGTGGACGTTAAGGGGTTTGCCAAATTAAACAAGAGTCCACTGCGGGCCGCTATAATTTAGCCGGTAATTCGCGCTCGCCTCTCCGCTTGCTCGCTTCTCTTCGTGCAAGAATCGGTTCTCTTCGCGGGGCAGGAGGAGGAGGAGATTTCCGGTGGTAGCTTCGCATCCCTTTCGCCTTCTAAAAGCACTATCATCCCTTCTCTCTCTCTCTCTCTCTTTCTCTTCCGCATTCTGTGCTTTACCCTCGGTTCTGAGACCGTCTGGGCCGTTTCAACCGCTGCGCGGATGTCCGTGATGTTCCTTCGTGTGATGCTCGGTTGGCATGCCCCGCGCCACCTATAGCGGGGTTTGGTTCGCGCGGTGCAAAGCCCCTAATTGCCAAACGGGGTGGAGCGACGGCCCAATTAGCTGACCAGGTGATTAGAGAGCTCGGACTGTTGGCGAGAAAGATGAAGGGGATGAGGAAGTGGAGATATAGAGATAGAAAGAGAGCCTGAGGGAACTTCGCTGACCCATACAGCAAAGTTGAACGATTATTGATTAATAATGCATAATTTCAATCACACGGTCAGTCGACTGAAATGATTAACAATGTATTTAACTCATAAATTCAATAATCTTGATACTCTATGCATTATTACGTTGCGATCGTATTGATTCGACCTAGATTCAACCACTAATACGTTTATAATGTCCTCTTTTATAATTAAAGGATGAAAATTTTTTATTAAAAACCATTCAAAGGGGTGGAAAAAATGATTCAACGATTTTTAATGAAATTAAATAAAAATAATCTTTCACATTTGATTCAATTAATGATGAAATAATGTAAATATCAATATATTGCAAAATAATTTTATTTCGTTACTTGTAATGTTCAATTGCGTAGGGGATCGGTTTGTAGAGGGTATATAAAGAACAGAATGAGAGTGTACCGCTCTTCGGTTGTATATCTGGCTGTGGTCGTTACTGAAAGCTGAAATTTAGCGTCGAATCGTTGATTTTATCGCTACAATCCTCTCTCTCTCTCTCTCTCTACCGCTCGCGTTCCAATTACACCCAATCACTTCCGGTCGCTCCCCACTATGCGAAAAACCTCTGCACTTCTGTTTTGCCCGCGCATCGTCGACTCTACGGTTAATTTCGGCCTCCTTTTTTCTTCTTCTTCTTCTTCGTTTTTCCATCCTTCACCGCACTCGTTTCACCTGACAGCATAATCGATAATAAAATTAGCTCCTAATTGCGGCACGAAAATTAGAGCACCGAGTCTCGGTGATACGAGACGGGAGAGTGGGGATCGATAATTCCGATAAGAACGTAATAACGGATGGTAGCTGCAGTTTTTTTTTTGTTTGCTCGTACATTTTTCGATGCATTACATTCATTATTACATTAACGATAGTTATTAAAAATTCAATTATTCAAAGGGTATGGTTATCGGGTTTTGCACCTTTGTCGAAGAACGATTTAAGGGGGGAAATAGGGTTAGACGGTTCGAAAAATCGATTTTTTTTTATTTCATAAATTGTTAGTAAAACTATTGAAAAATATGTTACCAAAATTTTTTATGAAAATTCCGACTCGTTCTATCGTTATAAGCCATTAAGGGAGCAAATAGGGTTAGGACAGCGTTTTCTTAAAGATTTTTCATGAATTTTTTTATAGTATAAAAAATGAATATAATTTATTGAAACTTTGAGAATATTTTATACATATATTTAAGTATATACTATAAAATTTTTGAAGAATTTCCTTGAAAAACACCGAAGATATTAGCGACCCCATATTGCAGGTCACAATCAAACTCAGCATTTTGCTATTTTTTCAAACGCGTTTTTCTGAAAACTACTTTTTTTGAACTTGCGTACACGCTAGTTTGAAAAGTTTTCAACAAATCGTTTTGTAAATTGGCAGTTACATTCTTCATAGTATTGCGCTCTATATGAACCTAAAATCGAAATATTATCATTATTTAAAATAATTTTTTTTTAGCAAATAAATTTGTAAAAAATGGCAAAAAATCATGCTTTTTTGTTTTGACCCCTGTAAAAAATTCAATTTTCTATTTTTTTGATAGCACTTAGGTTCATATAGAAGAGAGACATATAATAAAAGTAAATTCCAACCTCGTTTGATTTCGGACGAAAATTGCGGCTTCCAGAATGTACGCAAAATGCTGAGTCTGATTATGACCTGCAATATGGGGTGGCTAATATCTTCGGTATTTTTCAAGGAAATTCTTCAAAAATTTTATAGTACATACTTGAATATATGTATAAAATATTCTCAAAGTTTCAATAAATTATATTCCTTTTTTATGCTATAAAAAAATTCATGAAAATCATTGAGAAAACGCTGTCCTAACCCGACTTCGCCCCTTAAAAAAAAAAAAACACACGCGGTTTCACGACGAAATGGAATTCGCTCTTATATCGATATATTTACATATATTGTACGACCGAATTATCTACTACTAACATATTATTATAGCTCGTGGACTCTTGAATTTTCATAAAACGAACGAGACAAAACTTTTGTCGATTTTTCGTCGTTTCGACGCTGAGTTTTTTTTTCCTCATCGATAAAAATCCGTTATCGCGGACTTGCCGGAACGAGAGATTGAAAATGTGGTAGAAGACGAGAAAAAAATTGTAAAAACAATTTTTCGTTTGTTTTTCATTCAATGAATCAAGCGGCATTTTGAAACTTGAGCGTCTATCGAATGGAATGATGGAGTGCGGCTTATAGAATAAAATGATATCTGTAAAAATTGAAATATCGACTTTTATTTTGTTCTTTCTGTACCTTTGTTGTCGTTTGATTTTCCACGATCACGGTGAGAGAAATGGTATTATCGCCGTAATCCCGTTGGACCGAACGCGGCGACATTGCGGTTTTGAGTTTGAACAAAAATTCAACCGAGAAACCACGAGTTTTTGCTATTTTACGAAAGCTTATTTGAACAAAGAGAGAAAGAGAAAAAGAAAATAGCACGAGAGGTAATGGAGCGAGTGAAATATACACGCCAGCGAGAAGCACAGTTAACCCCCGTTGCTGTGCAATATTAGAGTGGGTTAACCGAGAAGCAAAAGTCGACCTCTCGCTTATTGCGCCGTTGCACGCTTTATTCTCTTAAAAACGTATGTTTTTTGGAAATACGTTTGTTATTTATTTTCAACGTAAACAATGAGTTATAGGGCGAGGATTGTTAAACAGGGGTTTTTTGTAGCCGAGAGAGCTTTTGGTCGGTGGCCCGTATGATTCTATGCTTTGGTGAAAAATATAAACAGTGAAATTTTACGGAAAGAGGCGTTTGTAGTCCGTCGACTGTAAGTGGGAAGGAAAAGCGCGAATGAGTGAGCGAGAGAAAGTGATGAAAGTCGAGGGGCGGACGATAAAGAAGTTAATTCGCGTAAAATTTGGCTCTCGCCCGCTAACGTGTTTCGTGAGATAAACATTAATTAATATTCCATTGGGTTAGCGGGAAAGCGAGAGACCGGCTTGTTTGTATGAATTATTTCGTAGATTAGCCCGAAAAGAGAGAGAGAGAGAGAGATAGAGAGGGGTTGAGGGTGGGATCTGCCGCTCACCGGTTGCAAGGGATTTGAACTCTTGCCGTGTACAGAAAGGTATATATTTGAACATATACATATATATTATATATATATAACGTATATAGACCAAACTCGAACTACATACACACCCCACCCACCCCCCGACTGTTTGCATCGTTGTATTTTACACCGCAAACGAATGAAACGAATGAGAGAACGACGAGAGCCCAGAAGTCAGCAAACGGAAGAGCGAAACGACGAAAAACGTTCGTGCGTGATTACAAAAAGAGCAAAAGTTAGTCCACTATGTCTTTCACATTCTCGGTCTTTCTCTCACCGGCAGAGGGTTGCAATGAATGTCTCCGGAATGCTGATTGCGCGCCGGGGTGGTTTCCTCTAGACGTCACACCGTTGGCCACCCATGAGACCGGAAGATCGTCCACCCAAAAACTCTTCTTTTTCATCTTTCTTTCTTCGTCTTGTTATTTTTTTATTTTTTTTCCTACCCCTCGGTACAATATCGCAGGAGCTCTTCGTTTCTCTACTCGTGGTTTCCGGAAATAGGGAAGGATACAAAATTACGTGCAAGAATTTCGCCATCCTTCTTCTTCCGCACTTACGAAAGAGCGAGAGAGAGAGAGAGCGAGCCTCTTCTTCATTTTTCTCGAAGCTCTTCGTGTTTCTTTCGGCCTTGTCGTTTTTTCTTTTTAACCTCAATCCGCCAAGCTCGTTCGCAGGAAGCTACGCGAAATTATGTAAAAGAGTTTCGTGGTCCTGGCCCGTTAACGGGAGCTACTCATACACGTCGAACCCGGGAATTCTCCGGGCAGAAAGCGCGCGCGTGAGAGAGAGAAGGAAAAGGCTTCGAAGCATCTCTCAGACACACGCCAGAAAGTTTCGAAAGTGCCCAGACACCGTGAAAACTTTGCCACCAAAGCTCGCGAGGATCCTTCGACGAGTAGCCCAACAAAAGAACGAGATGCTTTCAGTTAAATTTTGCAAGAGAATTGACGAGATGCGCTCAGCTTGATACGTTGAATTATCGATGAGATTTCACGTTGAATTATCGATGGAAATGAAAATTTCAGAGACGCCGAAGAACAAGTGAGTCTTAAGGGGGGGAAATAGGGTTAGACGGTTCAAAAAAATCGATTTTTTTTTATTTCATAAATTGTTGGTAAAACTATTGAAAAATATGTTCCCAAAATTTGTAATGAAAATTCCGACTCGTTCTATTGTTATAAGCCGTTGAGGGGGGAATAGGGTTAGGACAGCGTTTTCTCAATGATTTTTCATGAATTTTTTTATAGTATAAAAAATGAATATAATTTATTGAAACTTTGAGAATATTTTATACATATATTTAAGTATATACTATAAAATTTTTGAAGAATTTCCTTGAAAAACACCGAAGATATTAGCGACCCCATATTGCAGGTCACAATCAGACTCAGCATTTTGCTATTTTTTCAAACGCGTTTTTCTGAAAACGACTTTTTTTTAACTTGCGTACACGCTAGTTTGAAAACTTTTCAACGAATCGTTTTGAAAATTGGTAGTTACTTTCTTCATAGTATTGCGCTCTATATGAACCTAAAATCGGAATATTATCATTGTTTAAAATAATTTTTTTTTGCAAATAAAGTTGTAAAAAACGGCAAAAAATCATGCTTTTTTGTTTTGACCCCTGTAAAAAATTCAATTTTCTATTTTTTTGATAGCATTTAGGTTCATATAGAAGAGAGACATATAATAAAAGTAAATTCCAACCTCGTTTGATTTCAGATGAAAATTGCGGCTTCCAGAATGTACGCAAAATGCTGAGTCTGATTGTGACCTGCAATATGGAGTCGCTAATATTTTATAGTATGTACTTAAGTATATGTATAAAAATTTTATAGTATATACTTAAATAAATGTATAAAATATTCTCAAAGTTTCAATAACACCGAAGATATTAGCGACCCCATATTGCAGTTCACAATCAGACTCAGCATTTTGCTATTTTTTCAAACGCATTTTTCTGAAAACGACTTTTTTTGAACTTGCGTACACGCTAGTTTGAAAAGTTTTCAACGAATCGTTTTGAAAATTAGCAGTTACTTTCTTCATAGTATTGCGCTCTATATGAGCCTAAAATCGGAATATTATCATTGTTTAAAATAATTTTTTTTTCGCAAATAATGTTGTAAAAAATGGCAAAAAATCATGCTTTTTTGTGTTGACCCCTGTAAAAAATTCAATTTTCTATTCTTTTGATAGCATTTAGGTTCATATAGAAGAGAGACATATAATAAAAGTAAATTCCAACCTCGTTTGATTTTTGATGAAAATTGCGGCTTCCACAATGTACACAAAATGCTGAGTCTGATTGTGACCTACAATGTGGGGTCGCTAATGTCTTCGGTGTTTTTCAAGGAAATTCTTCAAAAATTTCATAGTATATACTTAAATATATGTATAAAATATTCTCAAAGTTTCAATAAATTATATTCATTTTTTATACTATAAAAAAATTCATGAAAATCATTGAGAAAACGTTGTCCTAACCCTATTTCCTCCCTCAAGACCAAAAAGAAAAACGATAAATATAGTTCCCGTTGAATTGTTTAGTTGGATGTAGTTTCTTGATTGTCCAGAAAAATTTCATGAAGAATAACGGGATTATCTAAATGGGGATCCCAATAGTCTTTGAAAAAATCATTGCGACGAACAAGCGAACAAAGATAAAAATAAACAGGAAGACGATGTGTGCTGAACTATTAAAAATTGCAGTTTTTTTTTTTTGTTAAATCTATTTTAAACCAACGGTCAGCGTGCTTGATGGATCTAAATTTGAACTCCGGAGGAAAACTAAGTGTACAACGAGCATGGGATCAATTTTTTATCGACAGAAAGTTGTTTAATAGTCCCAGAATATATCTCGAAGGAAAAATTTAATCGCTTATAAATGCCATGGTATTTACGTATTGTTATTCGTCTCGCGAACAAATGGGGCGGAAGAAGGAGGAGGATTAAAGGAGAATTAAAAATGATTGTTTTACTCCCAACAAGCACACAGGTGGAAAAATAATATATATATATATATATATATATATATATATATATATATATATGCGAGAGAGCTTTTTCGTCCGTGTATAATGTTCCGTTCTCGTGCTCGCGTTATTAGATCCGAAGCGTACGGCGGGTGAAAAGGAAGAAAAAAAAAGGTAACGGAGGGAAGCAAATAAAAGGGGCAACATTTTTAAAAAAGAAAAATAAGAAAAACGCACGTTCGCGTGCGCGACGCGAATACCTTATTAGCCGGAGTGACCGATAGAAATGCCGATGATGCGAGATGTCGGTCGCGAAAAGGTTCGAGTGAAATTTTTCTCTACCTTTTCTTTCTTTCATTTATTTATTTATTTTTAAACAGTGACGCAACGTTTGCTCCGATAGGAATAATAAATAAAAAGCTAGCGATATGTTTTTTTTTTTGGTCGTTCTCTCCACCCTTCGGAGAAAATCACGTCGGAGCCCGTTCAATTCAACTTTCCTGATATATATATATTTAATTATCGATCTAGACCACCCCTAAATTTTTTTACTCCATTTCGTCATCCCCTTATCCCTTTTATTCACCTCCCCCCCGCTCTGTATTCGCTTATTCCCCCGGCGATCGCCTAACCCACCTGAAGGGGAAAACTTAACGTGGCGTGTCACGAGCGAATCGAGATGATATCTTAACGAGTGATCGAGAGTATAGCGAGTGGTGGAAAAAAAGCAGCGTAAAAAATTATACGGGTTGGAGAGCAAAGAACAGTGGGTTGAGGCGAGAAAGAGAAAGAGTTTTGGCCGCAAAAAATTGTCATATCCTCGGCGTCATGCACGTCATAGTACGACGCGTGCTATTGCGTGTAGACATTTTTAATTGTATAGCACGGAATAAATTGCAAATGTTCGCACCGTACATATCTCCACTCATCGGATTAAAAAGCCTTACTGTATAATGCCATTTCGTTCATTAACGAGGTCGGAGAGCGCTTCGTCACTGGTTAAAACGAGCGCTAAATTTTTAACGTCGTTTCTATACAAAGTGTCGTACAGAAATTGGCATTATGGAAAATCGTTAATGACAAATGGATTTTTTAAAATATCAATTGGTTCGTGGACAATTTTCTAAAGAGGTTAAATATTTGATCAGTTTTTTAAAATGTTCTATTAAAGATTGATTCGTATTTTTTTCACGAAACGCTGACAAATGTTGATGGAGAATATTATGACATATCTGGATGATGCAAGGGCGTCGAGATTCTTTCCAAGACGATTATTCTTTGAAAAAACTGTTTGTATATTTAACTTTTCGAAAATTGGCAGAATAAAATTAATATTTTTGCTGATTCATTGTTGTCGATGTTATTTTCTTGATTCATAACATAGTCTTTGATACAAATCACAATTGACCGTAGTCCATTTATTCCTGAGACTTTGTATAAACGACGTTAAAAATCTAACACTCATTTAGACTAGTGCGAAACGGCTCAATCTCCTTAAAGGGGGAAATAGGGTTAGACGGTTCAAAAAATCGATTTTGTTTTTAATTCATAAATTGTTAGTAAAACTATTGAAAAATATATTCCCAAAATTTTAAATGAAAATTCCGACTCGTTCTATTGTTATAAGCCATTAAGGGGGGAAATAGGGTTAGGACAGCGTTTTCTCAATGATTTTCATGAATTTTTTTATAGTATAAAAAATGAATATATAATTTATTGAAACTTTGAGAATATTTTATACATATATTTAAGTATATACTATGAAATTTTTTAAGAATTTCCTTGAAAAACACCGAAGATATTAGCGACCCCATATTGCAAGTCACAATCAGTCTCAGCGTTTTGCTATTTTTACAAACGCGTTTTGCTGAAAACGACTTTATTTGAACTCGCGTACACGCTAGTTTGAAAAGTTTTCAACCAATCGTTTTGAAAATTGGCAGTTACTTTTTTCATAGTATTGCGCTCTATATGAACCTAAAATCGAAATATTATCATTATTTAAAATATTTTTTTTTTGCAAATAAAGTCGTAAAAAATGGCAAAAAATCATGTTTTTTTGTTTTGACCCCTGTAAAAAAATCAATTTTCTATTTTTTTTATAGCATTTAGGTTCATATAGAAGAGAGACATATAATAAAAGTAAATTCCAACTGCGTTTGATTTCAGATGAAAATTTCAGCTTCCAGAATGTACGCAAAATGCTGAGTCTGATTGTGACCTGCAATATGGGGTCGCCAATATCTTCGGTGTTTTTCAAGGAAATTCTTCAAAAATTTTATCGTATATACTTAAATATATGTATAAAATATTCTCAAAGTTTCAATAAATTATATTCATTTTTTATACTATAAAAAAATTCATGAAAATCATTGAGAAAACGCTGTCCTAACCCTATTTCCCCCCTTGAAGGAGTTATACGCAGTCAGGAAACCGAAAAAAGCGATTTTTCAGAAATTTTTCCTGGAAAGACATTGTAATTTATTAACGGAAAAATTTATATACGTATTGCGGTAACTTTTAACTTTATTTTCATATTTTTTATTTGTAAAAATAATGATTTTTAAGGCTGCTATAGTCGATCTCCGGGAGCTTCTCGAAAAAGAGGCGTTTTGCGGTGAGCACGATATCTCTCGATTGGATAATCCAAAATGAAAAAACAAAAAAGATTTCGTTAATATAAGGTATTATCCAGTATTTAATCGAAGGAATAAGCAAAATATTGATTTTTAACAAAACGGCGGCTTCTCAAAAGAAAAATTTCGATTTTCTATAAAAATGTTCGCCTTAAATTGTTTATAAAATGGAAAATATTTGTCGGCGAGAAAAAAATTTTCGATTAATCATGAAAAAATATATTTATAAAGCTTGCGTAAAAATTTGAGACTGATCGGCTTAGCCGTTTAAGAAAAACGCGTTCGAACTTTTAAAATCTACTTTCAAACGGTCCGACACGTCTTTACAAATATGCGAGTAACTTCGAGAATATTTGTCGCATTCACACGAAATTTTTTGTCTATATACTTCAATATATGTACATTGCGAAAATGAAATGAAAAAAAAAAACATTTTTTATTTTAAATCCTGACTGTGCATAACCCTTTAATGTTACGTAAAAGCTGTTTTCGTCATTCCTTCACTTAGCGCAAATATGCAACCGGTCGAGGAACAATATCTGACGAGATGATATCCGTACGAAAGTTTAGCGAACATTTGGCATACTCGCATAATGATTAAATCGTCCGTGGACAGAGTTTGCGAAAGTTTTCGTACGTAATATCTCGCGGGAAAACACGTTAATCTCGAAATATCTCGCAAAGTGGAAAACGCCGCGGTCAACGTTGGGCTTTTGCGCAACGGTAGGTTTGTCGAGAAAGCTGCACTTGAATTCTACGCTCTCTGTAATGCAACGAGCATTATATATATATATATACATAAATATATATAAATATTGGACAAGTACTCTGGCCACGTTATATCGCGGCTTACACACTCGGTTAGACAACAGGCGCTGAAATGAAAGCCGGTCGTGATAATGTCCCGTGCTATATATTGTTTACGTAATGGTGTATATGGGAATTTGTGGGATTTAATTGGGAAACGGCTTAAATACATAAAAATTGTGAGCTCTCTTAAAAACAAGGTTTAGGAATCTATCTTTTCCTTCTCTCTTTTGCGCCCTTAATTTTTTTTTCCAATCTCTTTTAAAGCGCAAATAATACGATATATTTTCAAATTTAGATTCCTAAATTTTCGATCCGATGATATAGTTTCCAAACGCGAAAAAAGATTGAACGATTACGAGAATGGGCAACAAGATTGGAGTTGCAATTTCATCGGGATGTTGTACGACAGCGTTTTTAGTGGATCAATTAATTTCTCGACGAAAAATACGAAAATGCGTTTGAATTTTTGTTAAATTTCTTCTGAGACACTTTACCGATGTATGTATCTTTATCCGCTGATCACTAATTCGCTCGATATTTTCTCAAAAAAATTGTACTTCCATTAGAAACCAACAAAAACGTGTTTTATTTTCATTCAAATTATTCATTCAATTTTAATCTAATATACTCTGCTCGCCTTAGCGAGCAATATACAAAATTGTGGAGGGAATTAGAAAAAAAATATTGAGGATTGGAGATTGGTCGATTTAAGATGGAATGCAAGATATATATATATATATGTCCTATAGTTCGACGAAATGTCTCACGTCCGTTTTCAACATCGGACGACGCGGTTTGTAATTTCCCAGAGTGGGGATAAACTCGGACGAAAGTTTCGGAAATCCTAGTGAGAGATAGCTTCTCGGCTCGCGCAGTTTTCTCGTAGAAAATTCGTTGCGGACACTCGAGAGAATGCACGCGAAAGCTTTCGTTCGCTTTCACCACCGAAAATTGTATATACCATCCGTGTCTCGTGTTAACGAAAATTCCATGGGTAAATTTCTCGGCCGTAACTCGCTCGGCAAACTTTGCGGCTGGCTCTCGTCGCGTTCGTCAATTTGTAAAATTCTTCGGGTGTACAAATCTCCAAGTAAAAATGAGAAGATGTATATATAGCCAACCACTCGAGTATATAAAGTTTCGAAAAACTTTGCCCGGAGGCTGCGAATCAAAATGGTTACGGCATTATATACGCGAAAAAATTTCAATATTTTTCATTTTTTTTTTTATTTTTGATTCCATTAGCCTGAACGGTTAGGAATATTTTAAGCTTTACAGAATTGAAAAATTCCAAAGATTGTTGAATAAGGTAAGATTGCATTTATAATAGATACCGCGCGGCGCGCCCGACCGTCAATTTCAAAGCCGTTTTTCCACGATTCACTTTTTTGAACCTTGCGAAAGTTCTAACTCTCGAACGAGGGTTCGGATCGCTCTAAAATTTTTACAACATATTCTTAGTATCACCGCCTATCGTGTGAACCACAGAAACAAAAATTTCAATAACAAAAAAAAATATAAAAAATAAAATACCGACAGAAAATTGAGTAAAAAAATTTTAAGTTACGAATTTTTATTATAATAATTTTTTTTTTAATAATATTGTTGGTTCACACTGAAGATACATTCATTATGCAATTATAAATATGTGCATTTTTTTTTTCAGACACCCACATCGACGTCGAGAACTTTCACCATCAACGCGCGCGCAAAAAAAAATACATTGCTTTATTACGTTATATCTCCGCCATTTGTTAATATTTCTGATTTTTTTTTACATATACTTAACCATGTGCATAAATGATCTGTAAAAAAATGTCGTCAATATATGCGTCATTTTTTTTTAACCGCCTCTAGAAAAGTACCTTTGAAAATCGGCGAAATCGCGTATATAAGGCCTTAAGAGAGGAAATAGGGTTAGATAGTTCAAAATATCAATTTTTTTTTTATTTCAGAAATTGTTAGTAAAACTATTGAAAAATATGTTCCCAAAATTTTAGAGGAAAATTCCGACTCGTTCTATTGTTATAAGCCATTAAGGGGCGAAATAGGGTTAGGACAGCGTTTTCTCAATGATTTTCATGAATTTTTTTATAGTATAAAAAATGAATATAATTTATTGAAACTTTGAGAATATTTTAAACATATATTTAAATATATACTATAAAATTTTTATATATATATATTTAAGTATATACTATAAAATATTAGCGACCCCATATTGCTTGTTTTTCTTGGTACTATTTTTTCAAACGCGTTTATCTGAAAACGACTTTATTTGAAGTTGCGTACACGCTAGTTCGAAAAGTTTTCAACCAATCGTTTTGAAAATTGGCAGTTACTTTCTTCATAGTATTGCGCTCTATATGAACCTAAAATCGGAATATTATCATTATTTAAAATAATTTTTTTTTGCAAATAAAGTTGTAAAAAATGGCAAAAAATCATGCTTTTTTGTTTTGACCCCTGTAAAAAATTCAATTTTCTATTTTTTTGATAGCATTTAGGTTCATATAGAAGATAGACATATAATAAA
The DNA here is from genome assembly GCA_958009045.1 of Oxytorus armatus. Taxonomy (NCBI): domain Eukaryota; kingdom Metazoa; phylum Arthropoda; class Insecta; order Hymenoptera; family Ichneumonidae; genus Oxytorus; species Oxytorus armatus. The sequence goes on from OY253748.1 coordinate 23,801,433, forward strand.
AGTAAATTCCAACCTCGTTTGATTTCAGATGAAAATTGCGGTTTCCAGAATGTACGCAAAATGCTGAGTCTGATTGTGACCTGCAATATGGGGTCGCTAATATTTTATAACATATACTTAAATATATGTATAAAATTTTCTCAAAGTTTCAACAAATTATATTCATTTTTTATACTATAAAAAAATTCATGAAAATCATTGAGAAAACGCTGTCCCGACCCTATTTCCCCCCTTAAGGTGAGATAAGAAGGTTCGGTGGAGAAAAAAAAAAGTTGGAATTGATATTTTTTGTTTTACCAAGGACGTTAAACAAGTGAATACGTTTGATTGAACAAGTGATTGCGTTTGAAAAGGGGTTGATTGAGAGAGGAACGACAAAAGGGCCATTTAGTTGGCAAATGATGGTCGAAGCAAACTCAAAACGATCGAGATACTCCGGGGTATTTTGTTGCAGGCCTTTGGGACTTAAATTTACACAGTTTGTCCATCCGCACGGTAGGACATCTCGATCAAATAACGAACGTTGCAGGTGGAAAGGAAGAGCAGAGAGAGAGAGAGAGAGAGAGAGAGGAAGCTCACTGGACGCTCGAATTAAATGATCAAAGCGAATGATGCATGTGTCCGAACCTCCCTCTTCAAACAATATTCACAACCACCTTTTTTCAACATCGTTCTCACACCGGCGTTCCTGTTTTTATTATTTACTTCATTTTTTTTAAATTCACATCCCTTCGACCGCGTGGGTGTTCAGGCATTCAATTTGACTATACAAAAATCACAAATTCCTCTCGCGCTCTTTTTGTTTCGTTGATTCACTGTGCACAGTCGTGTCACCAGTGACAATAGCAACAACAAAACAAGTGGAACAATTTTTTTTTTTCACCGGAAAATCACGGAATTGTGGACGAAAAAAAAGTGGTCCATAGAGATACGAGAGCTTTTTCGGAGCGAGCTTTCGATTTTTCGATAAAATAAACAATAATAATCGAGTAACAATTCAATTTCATTAGTCGTTTAAATAATTTTCCTCGAGTTAAGTAATTTAATAGTTCTGAACGAAAGAACGAGTGTGTCAAGGTGTCAAAGAGAGAGGAGAGAGAGAGTTGACAATTCTCGTTACGACCGAAAACGAATTAATTATTCAATGAAGAAGGAAAAAAAAACACGAAGCTAACACATATATTAGGTGACGTCTCGCGAAGCTGGCTTACCCCCGTGTTTTACAACGTCGTTAAAAAATCATTTCAATCTTGGCCACGCGAACAAAACTCTGCGGAATAAGGAGAATGAGTGGGAGGAGCAACAAGCTCGGGGATGAAAACCTGTTAAAGATTCGCCCGGGCGGGTTCCCGTTCCATTTCCCTAGTGCACCTACCGGCCACATTGGAGTGGGGAAATAAGAGGAAAAAGGGGTGGAGGGGAAGAAGGAAAAATGATTAATGTAATGGCCCTAATGGTCGGTGCAGTACATAAATTAGCAACTACATGGAAAGAGAGAGAGAGAGAGGGAGATAGTGTTGAGTGAGAAGGAGGTTGTAGGGGATGTTCGGGTGGCGTTGCTGCTGGTGAATGGATAATATACTTTTATATATATATATATATATATATATCCGATACGTTCTACTCCGTGCTGTGCGGTATAGAGAAAAAAAAAACTTGGCTGTAAGAAAACCGTCGTCGAGTCGTTATTTTAATAAAGAGACTAGCCAAGAAGATCTATGTACCCTGTGGGGAAAGAACAGAGAGTTTGCGGGGCAAAAGAAGGAAGAAAAAACGTTGCTAGAATTTCGTGCACCCTTTGTGTAGATCTCCGAGCGGACCAAAGAATAGACTGGATAAAAATGCTGTAACATCCAGCAACGTAAAGCCTGTGTGTTGCTCCAGCTATGCCTAATAGGTGTTTATGTTTTTCCCCTTTGTTCTGATCCTAAATCTCATCCCACTGAGCGCTCAACAGCGGCTCACAAAAAGAGGAGGGGAGAAAGAACGAGCGAGGGAGAGAGAGAGAGAGAATAAAAAGATTAGAAAAGACGCGAAGGTAAAAAAGAGGAAGCCTAGAGAAGAAGCTCAACGAGTCCACTAAATGCCGCGGTTAATAAAGTCCGTAGAGAATATAAAGAGAAAAAAGAAGAGAACCGCAGAGCGAGTCAAGCGATGTTAAGAGGAATCCAAAGAGCGGAATGGTAAAGAAAAATTGAAAGCCCGATAGACGCGAAGATGTACTTGACGTACGCGGTAGCTCTCCATGTAACGAACATAAGCTCGAGTCAGCGACATCACCGGCGAGCTTCGTCGTCACTCAGGGCCCTCTCTCGCTCTCTATTAACGCTCCAACGATAATGGCATTAATTAAGTAGCTAATTAACATTCGGGCGTTCCCGGGCGACGTTAGCTCTTCCGGTTTTCGTCGCGGCGCTTTCAGATATCGTTTTACATGGTAGGGACGGAACGGGGAACTCGGTGAGAGAAGGTAGAGTATAAGAGAAAATGTAGGGACAACGTTGACGCGCAATCCAACCCTACATAACACATCGGGGTGACTCTAGAACATTCGAGAGGGCCGGGCATCCAGAGCTTTCACGCTGCCTCGCCGTTCGTATCTAAATATACATCGGCGAGCGTGGATTTATACGCATCTATATACACATATTTATAAGCGTGGGTTAAGGGGGGAAATAGGGTTAGACGGTTGAAAAAATCGATTTTTTTTTTACTTCATAAATTGTTAGTAAAACTATTGAAAAATATGTTCCCAAAATTTTTAATGACAATTCCGACTCGTTCTATTGTTATAAGCCATTAACGCGGTAGTCTGGTCTAGAAATTTGAAAAAATCGATTTTTTTTTTTTTTTTTTCCATTTTCTTATTCCTTAGACCTTTCTTCATACGCTCCTGAAAACCGTTTATTGATATTTCAAAAATTAGCCGAGAAATAAAAATTCTAAGCAAGCCGCGCGCTCAGGTAGCGCGGAGCGCGCGCGACGGTGTCGAAACTTTGAACGCGTTTATCTCAGAACTATGTTTTCCAAATCGGCGCCCACGATATCTCGATAACTAATGGACCGATCGAGCTCAAATTTTGCACGTACCTTAGGTAGCCTTTTTCTGAGGACTGGTAGCAGAATTGAGTCGAACAATAATTTTGCCGATATTTTATAACTCGTCGAATACCCGAAAATGTATGAAATATCATTAATGAAAGTTCAACAGGCCGCCATTTTGTCAAAATTTTTTTTTAAGTACCAATTCTGCTACCAGTGCTCAGAATACTCATACAGATTGAGAATATATATATATTTTTTTTTTTTCAGATGCATACAACATCGTCCAGAGTGGGCGCCGATTTCGACGCACCATGTTGCAACAAGGCAAAAAACTACATGAAAATATTTGAAATAATTTTTTTTTTTAATGTACAAGTATTCTCTAAGGATTAATAAATGCACGTGTAAATTTTCATCAAGACAACTTCAACGGTTAAAACGTTATGCACATTAGAAATGACGTCAAAAATCTCGCTCTAGACCAGACTACCGCCTTGAGGGGGGAAATAGGATTAGAACGGCGTTTTCTCAATGATTTTCATGAATTTTTTTATAGTATAAAAAATGAATATAATTTATTGAAACTTTGAGAATATTTTATACATATATTTCAGTCTGTAATATAAAATTTTTGAAGAATTTCCTTGAAAAACACCGCAGATATTAGCGACCCCATATTGCAGGTCACAATGAGACTCGGCATTTTGTTATTTTTTCAAACGCGCTTTTTTGAAAATGACTTTTTTTTAACTTGCGTACACGCTAGTTTGAAAAGTTTTCAACCAATCCTCTTAAAAATTGGCAGTTACTTTTTTCATAGTATCGCGCTCTATATGAACCTAAAATCGGAATATTATCATTATTTAAATTAATTTTTTTTTGCAAATAAAGTTGTAAAAAATGGCAAAAAATCATATCTTTTGTTTTGACCCCTGTAAAAAATTCAATTTTCTATTTTCTTGATAGCATTTAGGTTCATATAGAAGCGAGACATATAATAAATATAAATTCCAACCTCGTTTGATTTCAGATGAAAATTGCGGCTTCCAGAATGTACGCAAAATGCTGAGTCTGATTGTGACCTGCAATATGGGGTCGCTAATATCTTCGGTGTTTTTCAAGGAAATTCTTCAAAAATTTTATAGTATATACTTAAATATATGTATAAAATATTCTCAAAGTTTCAATAAATTATATTCATTTTTTATACTATAAAAAAATTCATGAAAATCATTGAGAAAACGCTGTCCTAACCCTATTTTCCCCCTTAATACTTAGACCTTCCTTCATCAATCTAACAAGCTCACCGCGAGACTTCTCGGGTCTAACATATCTGAGCTCAACCGGTTGGACGTGCGGACACGATGGCGTGTCGCGATATGCTTATTAGTCGTTATCCGGCTGTTGGTTACCGCTGACTTGGACTTTAGATCGTTCGTATATAGTCGGAGTCCCCGAACGAAACTCCCCTCGGGGGACAAGGAAAACCCGAGGACGTTTTCAACCCCATCGCATCAGACTCTAGACAGTCCCGACTGACTTTTACATATGTATACAGGGTGTCCCCAAAACTAACACGTCAGAATCACACGGGGGTTAGATTGGCGCCGGATCTATCAGAATATACAAATATGATCTCGGTAAAAGTCTCATGGTTTTCGAGAATAATCGTCCTTTTTGATTTCTCGAATAATCGCTACCTGGCAGCTGTTAATCCGCTATCATTGCTTCGAAAACTCAAATCGTAAGCACATCAAAGTTCAAATTCCCACGAAATCCTAAAGTCGTCAGAAACACAAACGAAAACAGCGAGATAACGAGAATAGAGATTTTCAGCAAAATCGTTTTCTTCTTTAATTCTTCGGACAATCGTTGTTCTCGTTTGTGTTTCTGCTACTTTAAGGTTTTGGTGTAAATTTGAACTTTGATTTGCTTACAATTTGGACTTTCATAGCAATGGTAGAAGAATAACATGGTACTTGGTAGCGATTTTCCGAAAAATCAAAAAACACGATTTTTCGGACAATCGCTATTCTTCTTATTTTGCTATTTTCGTTTGTGTTTCTGCCACTTTAAAGTTTTGATGTAAATTTGAACTTTGATTTGCTTACGATTTGGACTTTCATAGCAATGGTAAGAGAATAACAAGGTACTGTGTAGCGATTTTCCGTAAAATCAGAAAAAGCGAGGGGGATCAGAATTTTGCGCGAAAACCATTAGACTTTTACTGAGGTCATATTTGTTTTTTTTTTTTTTTTTCTGATAAGTCCGGATCCAATCTAACCACCGTGTCACTCTGACGTGTTAATTTTGCGACACCCAGTATATAGCATTTTGGATATACGTACATGGCACGTGCTCGTATTGCGTATTCCGCGGGTGATCGTTGAAGCTGTCGGCTCCTGGTATGTATATCGTACACTGTTTAAGCTCGTACACGTCAGAGGGTCTTGTGTCTACGCGAGCTAAACCCTTACCCGCTGCGGACATCAGACACTGGTACCGCGTGGCAAAACTAACCACAGGCAATTTACCTTCTCTGGTATAGTTATGGATATGCACACGATATACGTGGATGATTGCAGAGTTAGCCAACGAGAGTGACAACTCTCAGGCTCTCGAACCTTCGAGAAATTCTCAATTGATATCAACACTCGCGATATCGCGTGGCAAGTACTTTCACGTTATAAACAAGGTCAAACGATGTCAATTATTCATGTCTACAATAAAAATCAAACTTTTGCGTTTCACGCTTTTACGTACCGGACTAAGGGATTCAATAAGAGGTTAGTTTTTTTACCAATGAAAAATGAATTCTATCGGTTAGCGGTAGTATGAATTGTCTCGAGAAAATCTGGTTTCAACCTCTGTCAAATTTGTCCATTCTCCAACTTTCGTAAATTTATCTCCACAGACCAATTTCCAGTTGAATTATGGTTGGACGATGTGACATGAAATCCACACCATATAGGAATAATATCATGTTCGCTACTCGTTACTTCAACGCCAATAGCGCGAAACACTCGTATATAGTTCGCCGATCCGCCGAGCGTGTCTCGTTACCATTCTCGACGGGGGAGACACGCGGCTCATAAGTACACCGTATAATGTTATACCTTACGGCTGTGGTACGGTATTCGTCATTTCCATTGCACGAGAACGTTTGTACGAATATATATTTTGCACGAAAGGCCCGGCAATTATCGGAGAAACCCTTTTATAACTTCGATGTGAATATGCATGCAACGACAAGAGACTTTAATATACGCACGAACTTGTCGATGTTTCGATTTCTATCTCAGTCAGGGATAAACCCGTTCATTTGTTAAACCGAATGTCGATCGTTTTTTATGTGAAACGTCTTTACGCGCGTTGGGAGTAAATCGGTCGATAGGGAACGTCGATGGCACGTCGTGGTGACGCTCCCCTCCACTCAACTCTGCGCACGGGTTGATTGCGCATGCAGAGAGGGGCGATTCTGAACCAGTTGCAATAGCGTAGCGTCTGGCGCTAGCGAGCAACAGCCAATTGCAAGCAAGATTCCAGCGGAAAGACGCGACTCTCGTAGGTTATCGCTCGCTAACGACACCGACAGTTGTAGCTAGATCACAGATGTCTATACCATACTTAGTATAGTATAGACATTTGTGCGGTAGACAAGTTCATTTCCCATTGATACCTGAATGGTGATTCTGTACCAGGCGCAGTGTCATAGCGTCTGATGCAAAACCGAAATAGCCTATGAGAGTCGCGTCTTTCCGCTGGAATCTTCCTCGCAATTGGCTGTCGCTCGCTAACGACACCGATAGTTGTCGGTAGACAAGTACAGAATCCCAGCCCCGGATGTGCTATCCATAAGTCTCAAGGGGGAACTTACAGCGAAATTGTTTATGAATATGAGAAAACTCATTCTATACAATTATTATATGTAGCCCTATCGCGAGTAACAAGTATCGAAGGCTTATACATATACGAGGGGGGAACCCAAAAAAACGGGAATTGCGCTGCGGCGGGGAGGGAGAGTGGGGGAAGCCATTGCTCGACCAGGTGTCCGTTGGGGACACGTCTCCTGAATTAGTGTGCGAAGTTCTGTCGCCGTGAGTGCATCGGTTCGCCCGTGGGAATTTTTGTAGTGAAACAACTTTTTCCATTTCGGCGAAAATGTGATGGCCGATTGTCGAGAGCAACGCGCGGCTGTGAAATTTTGGTTTCCTGTTGGGGAAATCGGCCGCGGAAACTATCGTAATGCTTCAGACTGCTTATGGAGATGCTGCCCTAAGTAAAACCAGAGTCTACGAGTAGTTTTCACGTTTTAAAAATGGAGAAATGTCAATTGAAGACCAACCCCGTTCGGGACGCACCTCAACGTCAAGAAGTGACGAAAACGTCGACAAAATCAATGCTCTCATTCGCGAAGACCGTCGCCGAACCATTGATCAACTCTGTGAGATGTCTGGGATATCATGGAGTTCAATTCAGAGGATTTTATCCAAAGATTGGCACATGAGCAGAGTTGCAGCCAAATTTGTCCCTCGCCTTCTAACAGACGAGCAAAGGGAGCGTCGACTTCAGGCATTTTTTGAACTTCAAAATCAGCTCGAAGAGGAACCTGAACTTTTTTCCAAAGTGATTATTGGTGATGATTCGTGGTGCTATGGATACGACCCCGAAACAAAGCAGCAGTCAAGCCAGTGGAAGACACCTCGCTCTCCTTGTCCGAAAAAAGCTCGTCAAGTGAAGTCAAACATCAAGACAATGCTCATTTGTTTCTTCGACTGCAGAGGTGTTGTGCACGCGGAGTTCGTTCCCCCGGGTCAAACTGTAAACCAGAAGTTCTACTTGGAGGTTTTGAAAAGATTGAGGGAGTGTATCCGGAAGAAAAGGGCAGATCTTTGGCGCACAAGTGACTGGTTCCTCCATCATGATAACACGCCGGCCCACGCCGCGCTCTCCGTAAAGCAGTTTTTGACCAAAAACTGCATGACACCAATTGTCCACCCCCCCCCCCCCCCCCCCCTAATCACCGGATCTAGCCCCCTGTGATTTTTTTTTGTTCCCCAGACTCAAAAGGGACATCAGAAGAAAGCGTTATGCCACTGTGGAGGAGGTAAAACAAAAATCGCTGGAAGGCCTAAAGAACATCCCGATAAGTGAATTTAAAAAATGTTTTGAACATTGGAAGGATCGTTTGCAGAGGTGCGTTGTGGTCAAAGGAGAATACTTTGAAGGTGATCAAAATTTGGTGTAAAAAAATTAAAAAATAAAGAAATTATGACGAAATTCCCGTTTTTTTTGGGTCCCCCCTCATATACACGTAATATTGATCTAAAATTCTACCACGGTAGACGAATTGATCCATCAGTTGTGTCGTTGCAAGAAGAATTTAAAAGATTATCGCTTAATAAACTCGAGGCACTCCAAGGATTAGTATCAAATTTCATAACATCAAGAAAGGGATTATCGTTATTCACGTTGAGTCGTCAAAGTCTCAGAAAGCCCCAGATGTACAGGATTCGATCGTTAACAATAGTAATTTCTTATTATTGAGTGAAGCATGACTTGGTAATGAAGAAAACGTCGACATCCCCAACGTTGATTGTATTGTTCACTTCAAACGCAATAATGTTAGAGCTGGTGGTGCAGCTATTTATCAGAATACAGATTCATTTGATGTTATTAAATCTCGCATAATCGTTAGGTTGAAAAATGTAAGGGGACTTGGTTTTGGTCAAGACGATATTCGCGATTTATGTGCGGCACAAATTGTTACGGAGGATGGAGGGTCATGGTCGTTGTATAGATTTCCCCAAAGCAAAAAAATTCATAATATCATACGATATTTACACGAAGAACTACTGAAATATAGTCCAGCTGGTTCAATGCTATTAGGAGCAAATTTACATCAACTTCCATTAATTTTAGTAGGGGATTTTAATGTTAATTTTGCCAAAGCTGAATCATTGCCACTCATAAATTTACTCCAAAATGAATTTCATTTGATCACGAACAACCACGCAAATGAGCCTACTACAAGGTATGACACGACTGTAGATGCAGTGTCCTATAGATATCTTGAAAAACAAAAGACATCTAAAACATTCGTTTCGTACTTCAGCTATCATCGACCAATTGTTAATTTCATCGCATCAAACGCAGCAACGACAGCTACTATAACCGAAGTAACAGATGAAGTAACCAAATAAAAATTATAGAAGAAAATCAAAAGCTACTTTTCTAGTTATTTTTTTGAAATTCTCCACGCCCCATATCCCACACGGTATTCTCAAGATGTTGGATGTTTCACATCTACCAGTCGTCCCATGACGACTCACTTTTTTTTTTGTAATTCTTACTGTCCCCCGACGGTAATTCCGTTATTTCTAAATGGCCCATCAACCGTTCCGCGTCTCTGATGACATAGAATCCTAATACACCAGGTCCAACGAGATTTTTCTCATCGGCAGGGCAAAGATTTATTTTTTTCTTCCTTTATTCCCGTCCACTTTAGTTTCCATGCCAGAAATTTGACGGTAAACATTCGTAGCTGCATTTGCACGTTCTCGGTAACGCCTGCGATTCAGCTGGCTAGAGCCGCTGCTCCAGGAGGGACATCCGCGACCTAGACGATCCAGCTAGAAAGGTCTCTCTCCGCGTCCACCGCATCCTCTTGCTCATTCGCCAGCTACCGCGACCCAACGAGGTTCTATGGCCTCTCTGCGTGGTCCTGGGTAACGTTGAATATTCACGAGGCGATCTCCAACGGACAATAAAGCCTTGTCCGCAGAGCCTCTGCAACGTTCCATGCTCTTGTACATCCGGGGAAAAGCACCGAGAGAGAGAGAATTTTACCGGTGGCGATGTTCATGCTGGTCGCTGCTTCCACTGCCAGTGGGTATATGTTCTATGACTGTGCGGTGATAGTGGTCTGCGACCCTGCGAGAAATGGAAGAGCGGCCAGTTCGAAGTAAACGCCTAACGCATATGACTCGGCCAAGAGCAATACAAAATGGAATTACGATATAGCAGGTGAATTGTGATGAAGTGCGGAACTACGAGGCAGAGAAAGGGGAGAAAGTGTCTTTACCGCAGACGTGAACGATTCTCGGTTAGGTTTTCGGTCACATATAAAAAGCGGTACATCGTGATCCGTCGACGTATGTTTGAGGTGAGTTCATCGGTTGAATGAACAGTCTGCAATGAACGAATAAAAGCTTTTTTTTTCGGGCAGATGAGCATTGCTCATGATCGATTGATCAACTTCAATTATTACCTTATGTTCTTGACGTTATCACCAAAGTACTCTGATCTTTTTCATTTGTTTTATCAATTTCGTAAAGCCAAAATCTTCGGAATGATTCTCGCGGAAACTCATGCTTTGGACATTGGACTCAATCGTTCGTTTCACTAGCGAATAGGCGAGTTCAACAGCAAATTAAACGGAGTTAGTATGCAGTGCGAGCTCTCGATGAGCCGCACCGAAGCTCACTCGCAGGTCATATCCTTCAGTTTCGCTCGCAGAGTCCTAGCAGGATTTGCATGGGATCCAAAGCTAAATACGTTTCTCCGCTAACTTCAAAGCTTCCATCTGGTCCCAAAGCTCGTTCACTACAACCTTCCCCTAACTCTTCTATCCGTCTGTACGTTCTCCATTATATATCTATCGTGTATATGATATAATGGTCGAACAGTAGAGTTATATATACATATAGATATATGTTACCTACCTGGAAATATAACCGGTGGCAGGAGATGTGTAACGCGCAAAAGGGACAAGGCGAAAGTCCGATGGCTCGCAGAAATGCTACTCCTCTATGTGGGCACACCCGGGTGATGATGCTCTCCTCTTAGGATCAACAGAAGGGAGCTGCGGTTGTTTCCTGAATGGCGTGTCCGTTTCGCTCGTCCCAAAATTCGCGCAATTAACCCACAAGCCAGACACACCTCGCGCCAACACGACTCCTCGCCGCACCAAGTTTCTCTCGGCTCTCCCTTAATTCGCGAACGTTGCTTGATAACGGGCCAACGTCTATGAGTATGAACACTCGCACGAGACCACCACGCTCCGCGAAGACCTGTGAATCCTGGAAAGTTAAGATTGCCGTAAGTTTTGGTGGCAGTTCATGGTATTCGTGAAGTCGCACGAGTCGTACCGTTATTAATAATAACAATTATTCTAATATACAATCTCTTATGTGTTGAATTGACCTTCATGGACATTTTATTGGTTGATAATGCTCCTATTTAATCATCCATTTGTCACTACATTTGTTCACTTTAACAGGGGAAATAGGGTTAGGACAGCATTTTCTCAATGATTTTCATGAATTTTTTTATAGTATAAAAAATTAATATAATTTATTGAAACTTTGAGAATATTTTATACATATATTTAAGTATATACTACAAAATTTGTATACATATATTTAAGTATATACTATAAAATATTAGCAACCCCATATTGCAGGTCACAATCAGACTCAGCATTTTGCGTACATTCTGGAAACCGCAATTTTCATCTGAAATCAAACGAGGTTGGAATTTACTTTTATTATATGTCTCTCTTCTATATGAACCTAAATGTTATCAAAAAAATAGAAAATTGAATTTTTTACAGGGGTCAAAACAAAAAAGCATGATTTTTTGCCAATTTTTACAACTTTATTTGCAAAAAAAAATCATTTTAAATAATGATAATATTCCGATTTTAGGTTCATATAGAGCGCAATACTATGAAGAAAGTAACTGCCAATTTTCAAAACGATTGGTTGAAATTTTTCAAACTAGCGTGTACGCAAGTTAAAAAAAAAGTCGTTTTCAGAAAAACGCGTTTGAAAAAATAGTACCAAGAAAAACAAGCAATATGGGGTCGCTAATATTTTATAGCATATACTTAAATATATGTATAAAATATTCTCAAAGTTTCAATAAATTATATTCATTTTTTATACTATAAAAAAATTCATGAAAATCATTGAGAAAACGCTGTCCTAACCCTATTTCCCCCCTTAATGGCTTATGACAATAGAACGAGTCGGAATTTTCATTTTTTATTTTGGGAACATATTTTTCAATAGTTTGTTCACTTTAACGGGGGAAATAGGGTTAGGACAGTGTTTTCTCAATGATTTTCATGAATTTTTTTATAGTATAAAAAATGAATATAATTTATTGAAACTTTGAGAATATTTTATACATATATTTAAGTATATACTATATAATTTTTGAAGAATTTCCTTGAAAAACACCGAAAATATTAGCGACCCCATATTGCAGGTCACAATTAGACTCAGCATTTTGCGTATACTCTGAAAGCCGCAATTTTCATCTAAAATCAAACGAGGTTGGAATTTACTTTTATCATATGTCTCTCTTCTATATGAACCTAAATGTTATCAAAAAAATAGAAAATTGAATTTTTTACAGGGTTCAAAACAAAAAAGCATGATTTTTTGCCAATTTTTACAACTTCATTTGCAAAAAAAATCATTTTAAATAATGATAATATTCCGATTTTAGGTTCATATAGAGCGCAATACTGTAAAGAAAGTAACTGCCAATTTTCAAAACGATTGGTTGAAAACTTTTCAAACTAGGGTGTACGCAAGTTAAAAAAAAGTCGTTTTCAGAAAAACGCGTTTGAAAAAATAGTTCCAAGAAAAACAAGCAATATGGGGTCGCTAATATTTTATAGTATATACTTAAATATATATATAAAAATTTTATAGTATATACTTAAATATATCCATAAAAATTTTATAGTATATAATTAAATATATGTATAAAATATTCTCAAAGTTTCAATAAATTATATTCATTTTTTATACTATAAAAAAATTCATGAAAATTATTGAGAAAACGTTGTCCTAACCCTATTTCCCACCTTAATGGCTTATAACAATAGAACGAGTCGGAATTTTCATTTAAAATTTTGGGAACATATTTTTCAATAGTTTTACTAACAATTTATGAAATTAAAAAAAAATCGATTTTTTGAACCGTCTAACCGCAGTTGCCCTCTTAACGCAGATTTCTTTTTTTTTTCCCCCATCGACCGTCTTTCTTTTTATACTCGAGACGGGGTCTATGGGGTATGGAAAAAAAGAAAAAGATCGCTTTGATCCTACGGGACGGGGCGTTTTATCAAGTGAAAGAAAATCATTTGACGACTGAACGACGCCGGTAATTGGTACGAATTGGTTATATACATATATACAAAGGGCATTGGGTGCTTCTATTTCTCTCGTATATAAGCGAGCGGACAACTAGACTACGAGGCCGTCTCCTGGTCTTTCGAAGCTCGCGAAACTTGCACACCACTTTAACGATACGGCTTCTCGCCCCGCCAACCCCTCCAAGTCCGAGGGAAAAAGTTTCCGCTCTTGCGAATAGAAATTTGTGTGTGGGTGTGTGCGCGGGGGTTGGAGAAAAGCGCGCGACCTACCGGCGTCACGGGTATTAGAGGAAGGGCGCCGTGTGTGTCACATACGCTCTGAAACTTGTGTCTACACGAGTGAGAGAGAGAGACAGATATCGCGAGACTCGAAGTCTCCACAGAGCGACGCGATTGTGAGGAAGGAGTAAACGGTCTCGTCGTGTGTGCTCTTTTCCCGCAAAACGTACACTATATAAATATAGAACGCAAGTTATTCAGGAAAAGAACATATATACGTGCTGTATCCAATATATGCATGTAACAGAGAGGGAGAGAGAGAGAGAGAAAGAGCGAAAGACAGAATATACAGTACACGACGAGTGAGTCACGGGCCAAGTCGCCGTGGAATATTAACGACTACCCTCTACACCCACCCACGAACAAAACACTCGAAACATAGCGCCGGTATAATAGCAACTTATTTGTGTTGTTTTTTTTTTCGTTGGTCTTTGCTTTGGGACGTGGAAACTGGTTCGCGAATCTCGAGGCCAATAGAGTTTAGGCTCGCCAAACGAGTAAGCCACAATCCGTTGAGGCTTACTCGCGGCGATTATTTTTAGAAATACGAGGTCTGTTAAAAAAGTATCGCGAATTTTGAATTTACGCGGGCGACGTATATTCGATTTTCGATTTTTTTGTGGCGTTACGTTGGTACTCATGTCCCTCACTTATGCTGAAAAAGTCGGCTATTTTGAATGTTTAGTTAATTGTTGACAGGGTAAATATGGAGCAAAGGGGACCCACTTCCGATTGACTTGCCTTTAATATATGTTGTGTAGGGACCCTTCCTGAATAACTTTTTCCTCTGACACAATTGGCGGTTGTTATTTATTAAAAAGTTATTAACAAATAAAGTTAATAATTCATATAGCTATTTTCCTTATACCAGCCAGTCCTAATCATCTTGTCCTTCACATTTGTTGTTACGAATACACCCCTGAGTGGCATACAAAAAGTTTTATCCGTCGCTCATTGTTTGTTAAAAAGTTATTAACAAAAAAAGTTTCATAAATCAAACTCGAACTACTTGTTCTAGTGCATGGTGAACAGCACACTCATGAGAGGGGGGGCTGCGCCCCCCTGCAAACCTCCACTCACCAGCCCAAAGACAAACCAAAAACAACCCAAAAACAACGCAAACAAACATATAAACAAACAATTATTTGTTTTATTCCAAACCAAACCCAACAAACAAATCCAACAAACAAACAAACCCAAAACCCAAACGAACAAACCCAGCAAACAAATCCAAAACAAACCCAAACCAAAAACCCAAACCCAATAAACAAACAAATCCAAAACAAACCCGAACCAAAAAACCCTGGGTTATTTAGGTTGTTTGGGTTTTTTGTATTTCATTTGTTTGTTTATTGGGTTTGGGTTTCTGGTTTGCGTTATTGGTTTGGGTTTATTTTGGATTTGTTGGGTTCGTTGGGTTTGTTCGTTTAGGTTGTTAGGTTAGGTTGTTTAATTGGGTTGTTTGTTTGGATTATTTCGGTTGTTTTTTGTTTGTTTAGGTTATTTGGCTTTTTTGTTTGTTATGGATTTGTTTGTTGGGTTTGTTCGTTTGGGTTTTGGGTTTGTTTGTTTGTTTGTTGGGTTTGTCTGTTTGTTTCTTTAGGTTACTGGGGTTGTTTTGGGTTGTCTTTGGTTTGTCTATGGGCTGGTATGCGATGGGGGCAGGGGGGCCGCAGCCCCTCCGGTCATACGTGTACTGGCCACCATGCAAGTATTTCATATTCCATTTATGAATTTTCTTTTGTTAATAACTTTTTAACAAACAATGAGGACGGATAAAACTTTTGGTATGTTACTCAGGGGGGTATTCTTAACAACACATGTGAAGGACAAAATTATTGGGACTGGCTGCTACAAGGAAAATAGCTATATGAATTATTAACTTTATTTGTTAATAACTTTTTAATAAACAACGACCTCCAATTGTGTCGGAGGAAAAATTTGTTCAGAAAGGGTCCTTAGACAACATATATTAAAGGCAAGTCAATCGGAAGTGGGTCCCCTTTGCTCCATATTTACCGTTGACACCTGTTTTAATTAGACGTGTTTTGGCTTGTCTTCGATTTTTGCCTATTCCAAAGAAAGCAGCTTCCATTGTGATAATTGAGCTTTGGTTTCCACGTCATAACCATAAACCCATGATTCGTCACCAGCTATGACCCTCTGGAGCAAATTTCTGTCGTCGCGGACCGAGTCCAACAGCTACTCAGCAATGTTAACGCGACACTGTTTTTCTTCGAAATTAAGCAATTTTGGCACGAATTTCGCGGCGACCCGTCTCATGCCCAAATCATTGGTAAACATCGAACAGCACGAGCCAATCGATATGTTTAGTTCCTCGGCAACTTCCCTAACGGTGATTCGACGATTGGCCAATATTATTTTCTTCGCTTGATCAATGTTTTCGTCTGTTGTTGATGTGCTCGGGCGTCCGGAACGCATTTCGTTGTTCGCATCTTCTCCGCCCTCTGAGAAAATTTTGTACCACCGATAAACGTTGCTTTGGTCCAAGGTAGTTTCACCATACGCCACAGTCAACATTCGGAATGCGTCCGCGCACTTAATTTTGTTTTTCACACAAAATTTCCTACAGATTCTTTGATCCATTTTTTGGAATAGGCAAAAATCGACGACAAGCCAAAACACGTCCAACCAAAACTGCTGTCAACGATTAACAAAACATTCTAAATGGCCGATTTTTTCAGCATAAGTGAGGGACACGAGTACCAACCTAACGCCACAAAAAAATCGAAAATCGAATATACTTAGCGCGTGGAAATTCAAAATTCGCGATACTTTTTGAACAGACCTCGTAATCGAGGTACAGGAAGCTTTGGCTTTTGGGATAATAAACGTGAAAAAAGGGACTTTCATAGCGTACCTAATTAACCGTCAGGACTGAACTCAATAATGAAAGTATAATCAGTTACAAAATGGTCGTGGCTACTCGAGACGAAGTTCTTTACATTGTTATTCTTTTTGTTTCGTAAGCGAAGTATAGTTTTTACTTCACGGAGTGAATAACACTTCATCGAAGTCTTTTGTGCGCCAGCCCTCCCAACCACTGTCGCGCACTATTACCAGCTTCCGAACAAACGGTACATTTTCATTTCACAAAAGAGTATCACCGCGGTTATTCCCGTATCTGTTTTTCCATCAAGTCACTCGATCGTCCGTTCGGTCCCGTTTTCCCCGAGCGTGTCCTCAAACGATTTATTTCCATCCGAGAGGATCGATCGAAGCTAGCGGGGGGGAGCGAATTGTCGTTTAGGAATAACGCACACAGAGGGATGGGATAGACGATGACAAGCTGAATCCGATATTCTCTATCGTGTGTCTGTGCCTGTGTGTTCTGTACACGCTTTATTACTGCTTCGCCGATAGCTGAATGGATCTAAGAAGAGATTCAGGAAGTACGCATCCACGATCGAGAAACGAGGCACACGTGCTAGTTCAATCGGGGATCTTTGAAGGATACGGAAGAGAGAGAGAGAGAGAAAGAGAGAGAGAAGAGAAGAGAGAGAAAGCTGCGAAAGATGATGAAGGAAAACGCGCGCGCACGATGCGTTTACCAGCAGAAAATGCTTCTCCGTCCAGACTTCCCAGGCTCTTTGGTACAAGATCAAAGGACTCTCCCTCACTCTCACTCTCTCTCTCTCTCTCTCTTCAATTCTACCAGAATACAGAGTGCAGGAACAGCCCATACTGTGCTCGATTGGGTTCATATAATTTGCTTTTCGGTCCGTCGGATTTCAATAGTATCGGAACATCTAGGCCTCTATCTCTATCTCCGCTTTTCTCGCATCTCACCGAACTATGTACACGGTACAAGCCTTGCAAATTCTCCCTATTCAACACTCTCATTCCCTGTATCAGTTCAACCTCCTCCTCATTCTCCTCCTCTATTTAGCTTCCATCGACAGAGTCGCGCTCGCGTTTCACGTAAAGAGGACCGCGCTAATGCTCGTTCTCACGGGAGTACATAGCGACGAAATTAGTTTCCCATACGGAATTCGATTTCGCTCGCAAAGCTCCACGAAGGCGAACGAGAGACGAAGCGAAAAAAAAATCCCCATCTCTAGCTGGTAAAATTTACGAAAGTCAAACCGCACCCAGTGGTTTCACGATCGTTGGGTTCGCTGATGATTGCGATAGGAGAATCCGGGATCGACACATACCGGTTGGGTACAATTTCTCTCGCGCAGTCTCTCGTTAGCTTCGCGGTGAACGTGCGCCGTTGATTTTGGGTACATAGGGAAATTAGATCGTTCGGGGCTCGGGGGCAAAGTTGAAAATTCAGGATTATGACCTCCAATTCGACCCTAACGTAACATCGATGTTTAAAGTTAAGATGGCCGCAAGGGAAGAAGCATTAATGCTAGCATTTGCGTCTCGCCTCGCCAGAGGTCATCCGGAGTCAGCGAGCCGGTCACTGATTCCAATGTAACTAAATAATTCATGTTCTCGAGCACACACGCGTACACTCGATCGCCGAAGGGTCGTTTTACGTTGCCCCCGCTCCCCGCAACCCGGCAATTCGCCGAGACGAATTAAATCTAAAGCTTCTTGTTCGCTGGCCCGGACGCTGACGCGATAACCTAATATTTATACAATTATAAAGCCTCTGCGTCAGATCTCTCGCTTTTCGTACTCGTTCTCTAACGAATATTACCGTTACTTCATATATATGTATAGAGATATTTTGGTATATTTGTCTGGTTGTATATACGTATATAAAAGATCCCCCTGGTTGTTTCCAGGGGATGTTGCGAGACCCCTGGAGATTTCGTTAGGCCAATCGGAGCGTGAAACCGGCGGTTTCACCCTCACCCATTGCCAAAATGGCCACGATGTTTTTCCAAAATGGCGTCTCGTAGATCAAGCGTCTGTTCCTTCGTTCGCGTCACTCGGAAACATTTGGAATGGCTCTCTCATCGAAATAAAGCTCAAAAGAGTCGCGAAAGTCGTTCATCATTTCAGAATCATTCGAGACGACTGTCCGGTGTGATCACAAAGAATTACGTTTAAAATCATGAATATCCATTGTGAAAGAACAATTGCTGAAAATTATTCACAATTTCGTCCATTACGAGGGGGGACCCAAAAAAAAACGGGAACTTCATCATAATTTCTTTAATTTTTAATATTTTTACACCAAACTTTGATCACCTTCAAAGTATTCTCCTTTGACCACAACGCATCTCCGCAAACGATCCTTCCAATGTTCAAAACATTTTTTAAATTCACTTTATCGGGATGTTCTTTAGGCCTTCCAGCGATTTTTGTTTTACCTCCTCCACAGTGGCAAAACGCTTGATTGCTGCTTTGTTTCGGGGTCGTATCCATAGCACCACGATTCATCACCAGTAATCACCTTGGAAAAAAAGTTCAGGCTCCTCGTCGAGCTGATTTTGAAGTTGAAAACATGCCCGAAGTCGACGCTCCCTTTGCTCGTCTGTGAGAAGGCGAGGGACAAATTTTGCTGCAACTCTGCTCATGTGCAAATCTTTGGATAAAATCCTCTGAATTGAACTCCATGATATCCCAGACATCTCACAGAGTTGATCAATGGTTCGACGACGGTCTTCACGAATGAGAGCATTGATTTTGTCGACGTTTTCGTCACTTCTTGACGTTGAGGGGCGTCCCGAACGGGGTTGGTCTTCAATTGACATTTCTCCATTTTTAAAACGTGAAAACCACTCGTAGACTCTGGTTTTACTTAGGGCAGCATCTCCATAAGCAGTCTTAAGCATTACAGTATCAGTAATCACCTTGGAAAAAAGTTCAGGCTCCTCGTCGAGCTTATTTTGAAGTTGAAAACATGCCTGAAGTCGACGCTCCCTTTGCTCGTCTGTGAGAAGGCGAGGGACAAATTTGGCTGCAACTCTGCTCATGTGCAAATCTTTGGATAAAATCCTCTGAATTGAACTCCATGATAACCCAGACATCTCACAGAGTTGATCAATGGTTCGGCGACGGTCTTCACGAATGAGAGCATTGATTTTGTCGACGTTTTCGTCACTTCTTGACGTTGAGGGGCGTCCCGAACGGAGTTGGTCTTCAATTGACATTTCTCCATTTTTAAAACGTGAAAACCACTCGTAGACTCTGGTTTTACTTAGGGCAGCATCTCCATAAGCAATCTTAAGCATTACAGTATCAGTAATCACCTTGAAAAAAAGTTCAGGCTCCTCGTCGAGCTGATTTTGAAGTTGAAAACATGCCTGAAGTCGCCGCTCCCTTTGCTCGTCTGTGAGAAGGCGAGGGACAAATTTGGCTGCAACTCTGCTCATGTGCAAATCTTTGGATAAAATCCTCTGAATTGAACTCCATGATAACCCAGACATCTCACAGAGTTGATCAATGGTTCGGCGACGGTCTTCACGAATGAGAGCATTGATTTTGTCGACGTTTTCGTCACTTCTTGACGTTGAGGGGCGTCCCGAACGGGGTTGGTCTTCAATTGACATTTCTCCATTTTTAAAACGTGAAAACCACTCGTAGACTCTGGTTTTACTTAGGGCAGCATCTCCATAAGCAGTCTTAAGCATTACGGTAGTTTCCGCGGCCGATTTACCCAACAGGAAACAAAATTTCACAGCCGCGCGTTGCTCTCGACGATCGGCCATCACGTTTTCGCCGAAATGGAAAAAGTTGTTTCACTACGAAAATTCCCACGGGCGAACCGATGCACTCACGGCGACAGAACTTCGCACACTAACTCAGGAGACGTGTCCCCAACGGACACCTGGTCGAGCAACGGGTTCCCCCACTCTCCCTCCCCGCAATTCCCGTTTTTTTGGGTCCCCCCTCGTATATCGAACGCTGTCGAACAAATGACTACCGACTGGAGCTAACAGAGACATATCATTTTTAGAATAACTTTTTATTCCATCAAAACGATTCTTGGATGTACATCCAAGCCTTCCGACTTCTACGATGAACAGGAACCTAACCTAGAAAGTGCATCAAGCATCCTCATACGTGCTCTTCACGCTGGTCAAGTTGTATTATAATATGTATACCAGTGCAGTGTCTCATTTCTCATGATGCCCGCAGTCCGGGTGCCTCTTATTAATGCATTCCGGAGCGTGTATATGCGGTAAAGTGCGCTTGGGTCCACGTTGCCAGTGAATTCTCACCAAGAGAGAGAGAGAGAGAGAGAGAGAGAGAGAGAGTGGGTGAAGGAACGGAGTATAGTACGCTGGTACACCGCGAGAGGGTATCCCGCATAATCCGCATTCGAGTCTCAGTGTATACTTCCGGTCTAAAAGCGAAACTAGGAGGGGAAGTTGGCTCTCTAGCTTTTCGACTATGTGTATACACATCGTATGTACGTACATAAATATACATAGATATATAAAATATCTTTATATACACATGTATAGTATCGCCGTATAGATAGCATGCACGCAGTCATGAAAGTGCATGGAAGGTCGAGAGATCCAGGGGAGTTGCACCCTTGCATAGCGGTGGCTCACCCGAGAGGCCTCTACCGTTCTCTCGCTGCCATACCCCAACCGGAAAGTTATCTCAATCAATATAATTGCGGCATGAGAAACAATTCTAAGCTCGCTTGGTGGTGCGCCAATTAAATTTCCACGTTCCGATCTCCTCTCTCTCTCTCTCACTCACTCTCACTCTCTCTCTCTCTCTCTCTTTCTCCTCTCCTCCCAAAATGCGGTTTTCCAAGTACCGCGTAGTGCAATTAATAGTGTACTCGGCTTCTTCCAATTCTCACTCCTTTCGCCAATTAATGCGGAATAAGAATTCTCATAAGTTGGAAAATTATTCGCCCTGAAAGTGGAATTAAAGTTTTGCCGTATAAATCACATTTTACTTGGCATTTATTTCATTGCATTCGTCCCGAGAGAGCGAACAATAGAACAATAAATCAGACAGCGAAAAGGAGCGTCAATGAAACAGAATAATATTTTTTTATTTTCATTTATCTTATATTTGAATTCAATAAAATTTCATTTGAATTTCATTTATTTAGGTGTCAATCGAACAAATATTCTTTACATCCAGTTTAACGTTAGATAAGATACATTTTACTGAGTGAAAATAAATTTTCTTCGATTTTTGTTCGAACGATTTCCCAAGTGCCTGCAAATTATTTTTAAAAAACGTTCACCCGTCACTTCCCTCGGATCAATCTATAAATGCGCACAATGTGCAAGCCTAAACATATATGAGACATTTCATCCCGAATCGACTTTCGATTCTCACATTTTTTTGAATAACCATTCGTTTTTTTTACTCGTCACCTAAGAGAGCAGAGTGTCCACAATTTTCTTCTTCGATTTTGTCATCCTGGGTGGATGAAAAAATCAAAGAAAACAAATCAAATCCAATTTCGGAGCAATAATTTTTTCAATTTTTTTCCATTAAGCTAGTAGTCTGGCAACTTAAGCCGATTTTCATGTCTTTTTTTGAGGGCGTTTTTTTGTAGGAAAATAAAAATGAATCGTTTTGGATATTTAGGATGTTTCTATTTACATATTAAACATACAAAAAAAAATTTGTTTGAAACAATTTAATAGTTTATTATTATTATTATTATTGATCGAAGTTGGCACCTCGAAAAAAAAGCGCATGGGTGGCCCCGGTGATTTTGGCTCTTGATATTATCTGAAATAAAAAATTCTTGATAATTCTTAATCTATAGATATGTCATTCTGGTCGGAACTACTGAAGTTAAATTTCATGGATAAATAACAAAATGGAAAAGGACGTTTTTTTCCAAAGTCCGCCATTTTGATATTTATCCATGAAATTTAACATCAGTAGTTCCGACCAGAATGACATGTCTATAGATTAAGAATTATCAAGAATTTTTTATTTCAGATAATATCAAGAGCCAAAATCACCGGGGCCACCCATGCGCTTTTTTTTCGAGGTGCCAACTTCGATCAATAATAATAATAATAATAAACTATTAAATTGTTTCAAACAAATTTTCAAACAAACTACTGAAGTTAAATTTCATGGATAAATAACAAAATGGAAAAGGACGTTTTTTTCCAAAGTCCGCTATTTTGATATTTATCCATGAAATTTAACATCAGTAGTTCCGACCAGAATGACATGTCTATAGATTAAGAATTATCAAGAATTTTTTATTTCAGATAACATCAAGAGCCAAAATCACCGGGGCCACCCACGCGCTTTTTTTTCGAGGTGCCAACTTCGATCAGTAATAATAATAATAATAAACTTCTAAATTTTTTCAAACTAATTTTTTTTTGTATCTTTAATATGTAAATAAAAACATCCTAAATATCCAAAACGATTCATTTTTATTTTCCTACAAAAAAACGCCCTCCAAAAAAGACATGAAAATCGGCTTAAGTTACCAGATTACTACCTTAAATTATATTTAATCATTGACACAATGGAATAGCGATATTGGAAAAAGTATTTAGGTTAAATTAATTGTCTCGTAGCATACTTTCTCGTGAATAAATTTGAAAAAAATCGTACAATTCTTTACATCGTCGAATAAATCGTTAATTCTAATCCGAGAGCGATAGAATTGGGATCGACAGCCACATGTGTATGTTTATCTAATGCACGTGTCCTCTCGTACTATATTCTCGCAGATCTTGGCAATGAGAATAAACGTTGCGCTATGGAGCATAAATTTCCCGTGAAGGGGTGAACGAGCATCAAACTGACCGAGGCCGAGTGTTTGGGAAACGTTAAACAATACCACACAGAAAGCGAACGTGAGAGAGAGAGAGAGAGAGAGAGAGAAAAAGAGAAGTACCGCGGGGAATTCACTCATGACCAAATGGTCCTTTCGCGAAATCTCGACAGGTGGACGCGATCACGAGACCTAGCTCTTCTCGCGAAAGCGTATATCCGGAGAAATTCATTGTCGGTTTCACGGATCCATTAATACCGATAAATGCACCAAAGGCTTCGAATTCTCCGTTTTGGCGCTTCATCTATTCCCAGAACGTAAGTTAAACATCCGTTATTCCCATTATACATTAGACACGCACCATCGATAATCAATAAATAAATGATTTTACACACACAAAAAGTGTAATACATTTTACGTGATTTAAGGGGCAAATAGGGTTAGACGGTTCAAAAAATCGATTTTTTTTTAATTTCATAAATTGTTAGAAAAACTATTGAACAATATGTTCCCAAAATTTGAAATGAAAATTCCGACTCGTTGTATTGTTATAAGCCATTAAAGTGAGTAGCTCTCCTTCAGGTCCCGAGCGCGCCACGTGTTTCAAACGCGTTTTTCTGAAAACGACTTTTTTGAGCTTGCGTACACGCTAGTTTGACAAGTTTTCAACCAATCGTTTTGAAAATTGGCAGTTACTTTCTATATAGTATTGCGCTCTATATGAACCTAAAATCGGAATATTATCATTGTTTAAAATAATTTTTTTTTTGCAAATAAAGTTGTAAAAAATGACAAAAAATCATGCTTTTTTGTTTTGACCCCTGTAAAAAATTCAATTTTCTATTTTTTTGATAACATTTAGGTTCATATAGAAGAGAGACATATAATAAAAGTAAATTCCAACCTCGTTTGTTTTCAGATGAAAATTGCGGCTTCCAGAATATACTCAAAATGCTGAGTCTGATTGTGACCTGCAATATGGAGTCGCTAATATTTTCGGTGTTTTTCAAGGAAATTCTTCAAAAATTTTATAGTATATACTTAAATATATGTGTAAAATATTCTTAAAGTTTCAATAAATTATATTCATTTTTTATACTATAAAAAAATTCATGAAAATCATTGAGAAAACGCTGTCCTAACCCTATTTCCCCCCTTAAGGGCCTAACATTCCCCTGAAAATTTCAAAAAATCCATTTTTTCTTTACAAATTTTTTTTTTTTATACTTTTAAGAATTATAAAAAAAAAAACTTTTAAGAAAATTCGATTCCGTTACAAAGTTATTCTCGTTTTTCTCGAAACTACGTTTTTAGACAGTGTCAGCACGATAACTCAGTCAATTTCTAATATTTAAAAAAATTTTTTTGTTTTAATCTTGATAATTATTTTCTCTATAGTCTGACGAGAGTTTTTTTTTTTTTCGTTGGACAATTTTTTATAAATTATTGAACACTCATTTTTTTTTTTGAAATTGCATACTGAAGTTTGAAATACTGTAATTTCTTTATTTTTCCATCAGACTATTACTACAACATTATTTTACCAGTTTCTGTTTTATTTTTGCAGATTGGATGATTTTTCGTGAAATTATGATGTCGACAAGGAGGAGGCACCACGGTTTTCATGAGTAGTCCATTTATACCCGTAAAAAAAATGTTAATCAACATTTTTATTTTATTTTTTCACCACATAACCTTTATAATAACCTTCCAAATTTACTCGGTTTTCAGTGCGCGCAGCGCTATGTGAAGCCTTTAATGAAATTACGTTGGTACACGTTTGTACCGTTCGAATCAACGTTCCATTGAATGGAATAATTAAAAATATATTTGCGATCGAACGTACTCGAGTTAATTGCAATTCGTACACGTCAATAGAAATTAGCGTACCGAAATTAATTTTTGCTTAAATTAATTCAATCATCTCATTGCGCCCATACCGGAAATTGTATTGAGTCCGAAACGTTGTTGTCAATGTTAATTGGGCAATCGACAATGATCAACGAAGTTGAGCAATTTTAGCAGCGATCACTACTTCGACGAATGCACTGACTGGCGCGAGAGGCCGTTTCATTGAATTTCTGATGTAGTAAATACAATTGAAACTCAGTCGGTAACAAAGCCGTCTGTATCGACACAGGTTTTCCGCAGTTTCTCTGTGACCGTGGCAAATGCGATACAGCGTTGTTAAGACGTTTGCGAGCGCAATGGAAGTTAGATTGACTTCGCTAAGTGCGGGTAGGCAGTGATAGGAGTGGGAAAAATGGAAAAAAATGGAATTGGAAAGGGTCATACGTAAAAATTAAAAATGGATATGCGAGGTCTGTTAAAAAAGTATCGCGAATTTTGAATTTCCGCGGGCTACGTATATTCGATTTTCGATTTTTTTGTGGCGTTAGGTTGGTACTCGCGTCCCTCACTTATGCTGAAAAAATCGGCCATTTTGAATGTTTAGTTAATTGTTGACAGCTGTTTTGGTTGGCGTGTTTTGGCTTGTCATCGATTTTTGCCTATTCCAAAAAAGCAGCTTTGGTTTCCACGTCATAACCATAAACCCATGATTCGTCACAAGTTATGACACCAGTTAGGACCGAGTCCAACAGCTTCTTAGCAATGTTAACGCGACACTGTTTTTCTTCGAAATTGAGCAATTTTGGCACGAATTTCGCGGCGACCCGTCTCATGGCCAAATCATTGGTAAAAATCGAATAGCACGAGCCAATCGACATGTTTAGTTCCTCAGCAACTTCTCTAACGGTGATTCGACGATTGGCCAATATTATTTTCTTCACTTCATCAATGTTTTCGCGTCCGTTGTTGATGTGCTCGGGCGTCCGGAACGCATTTCGTTGTTCGCATCTTCTCGGCCCTCTGAGAACATTTTGTACCACCGATAAACGTTGCTTTGGTCCAAGTTAGCTTCACCATATGCCACAGTCAACATTCGGAATGCGTCCGCGCACTTAATTTTGTTTTTCATACAGATTCTTTGATCCATTTTTTGGAATAGGCAAAAATCAAAGACAAGCCTGTGCTAGAAAACTTAATTTATGATTGTACAGGTGATGACGCGGTACGAAAAGCCACGAGAGCCACCGAAAATCGCCATATTTTCCCCTCGACGATTTTCGTGGATTCTCGGTCTCACGTTGAGTAGTATCTTGGACACCACAAGAGAGTTATCATCGATCCGCCGTAGCGATCGCAAGCTCAGGCAAGACACGATTGCCAGTCATATATTTATATACGTATTTTCATCCAACGCTGAATAACTGACATCGATCATATTATCGTCGGTTCAGCGTTGCTCTTTTCGAGCCTTAAAAGGATAAAGCGTCAACCGCCAGAGAAAAAACCCAGATCTGGTTCAACATCATCGGTTCTACGGATTGACATCGATTTCCATAGAAAAAAGCTAAGTCCGAACATTTGTTTAATTGTACGCGTTCATGCGGGATTGCGATCGTCAAGCTGCGGTGGATATATTTCTTTAAATACACAGTTTATATCAAATTTAATTTCTGAAATGAGAATGGCAAACACGTCTCCCTGTACATAATGTTTGACCAATTTTATATCATTCTACCAGATATCATTGTAATTATAATAACTATCTTGTGCATTGTTCATACCCGGGAACACTTTGTGGGTGAATATATAATAATTCCAACTGCGATATCGACGATAATAACGACGCTCTTTGTCATATATACACAACAATATATTGTATTCGAAATATCAATTTTTATTAAATCGCGATCTGATAATCCTCGAGTATAATTTCATATAATTTTTGTTTAACGAATTATTTCATTCCCTAATGACCATAAAATAATATACAACCTTTCAAATTGATACAATAAATAAGTAACGAATTTTAAATAAAAATAAAACATAAAAGATTCATTACAAGCCAAAACACGTCTAACCAAAACAGCTGTCAACGATTAACTGAACATTCAAAATGGCCGATTTTTTCAGCATAAGTGAGGGACACGAGTACCAACGTAACGCCACAAAAGAATCGAAAATCGAATATACGTAGCCCGCGGAAATTCAAAATTCGCGATACTTTTTCAACGGACCTCGTACGTCGAAAGAAAAAATGTAAACTAAGCAGTAGCACACATATCAAAATGTTCTCGTATCGTTTGAAAGGCTATATCGCATTTAATATAACATATGATTAATGAAAGTGTTGAAATCGTTACGAGGCACGTTTTCAACATTACTTGGGAGAATCGTCGAACCGCGAGTACCCCGATAATTCTCGTTATTTCATATTCCTTTTTTTCCAGCTCGTATTTTATCGTCCTAGTCTTTCGTGTGTTTTTTCTTTATATATTTTTCCTTTAATATTCTCCGATCGAAGATTTATCGCTCGTAATAACGGTGGATTAGACGCGGCGGTCGAGATATTACGGTAACGTTATCCGTCCGTCGATGATTGCCCGTTGAGACATTTGTGATTCAATCGAGAGAAATTATGGGAAAAGAATTCTCGACCTCTCGATTCGCGCACCGCCGCGTTAAGACACCGACTTGCAATATCCGTATAACGCGGAGAAAAAGAAAAACGACGAGAGTCGTCTTTGAGACAGAGAGCCCGTTTACCAATGAAAAATCGACGCCAAGCTGCTATTTTCTACTCCCGGGAATAAAGTTGACTCATGTTTTATTGATGAAGCGAGGAGACGAGGAGAGGAGCGGTAAAGAAAAATGTAGAAAAAATAAAATAGGTACGAGGAAGACTAATTACGGAGGACGAAGAATGTTCAATTAATTACGACAAGACGGTCGATTCATTAATTATAGAACAATCGATTCGAACAAAGTTTGTTTTAGTCTGATAAAAATTTCCACTCGCAAGAAAGAATGCTTATCCAAACATATAATTTATTTGAATGAAAGTAAGAAACAAATGGAAATTAATTGTTACTCGTTAATTTTGTCCGATGTAAAATGTATTTAAACTTTGACGTTTTGTTTTTTTTCTCATAAAAATCGTCGTGTTCTCGTATCATCGATTTTCCATTTAAAACTACGATCCATTATATCATTCTAATATAAAGCCGGCGAATTCCGGCTCTTCTAATCCGCAAGAATTTATATTAGACTACTATTCTCGTCGTCGTCATTGAGAAACGACTCGGCATGAGGTTTCGATCGTTTTTTTTTTTCTTTCCGCTGATGCATCGAAGAAAATTTGCCGTCGACGGTGGGGTTTCCTGATTTAAAAAACAATATCGTCGAGCCTCGTACGGGAATCGTAAAACCGTAAAATGATTGAGGGAACGAAAAATGGCACACGCGAGTACTTTTACTTTCTGACAATCTGCAATCAAAATATTAATTTAAAAAAAGCATCATAGCCAATTTCTCCGTTAATATGAAATATGAAAAAATATGAAAAAATATGGAAATATGAAAAAAAATTAAAATAAAATAATATAGTCGAGGCAATAAGTGCCGGACGAGAGCGGTAATTTTCTATCCGACGAACTGCTCAATTTGCTTTCTATCGCAATCAAAAAAAACACGCACGCACACAAAAAAAATCCAATTTCTGTCTCTCGGTAAAATCATGAAATTTATCACGAAATTTTCGTACAATCCGTATGGGATACCGTTATACAGAATGTATAGTAGAGAGGATCGTTAAACGAAGCGATAATCAAGCTAACGAGAGTAAAACACATTACGTCCATATCATTCAGTTTCATACGAGGACTAGAGGGGTGCGGGGGCGGAGGGGGCATGAGTTTCGAACTGTACATATTACTCTCGTCAAGCTTGACAGTACAGCTCTCTCATCGTGTCTGTCCGCGCACGATGAGCGAATCAATCGTGCCAAATTAACCATAATTTAACATATTAATTTCGCCGCACTCGGATTTCAACGTTCGGGCACCGGCAATAAAGGCAAAATAACGGTTATAACATGAGAATAATAATTGTTTGCGATTCGTCAAAGATCGACAAGAAACCTATATTTCACGTTTTAATGACGAGTATGGCCTATACGTATAAAACGGAAACGTCGAAATTTTCTCGACGTTTGTCTGTTATTCTGAAACGTGTATATTAATCCCGCGCCATTTTTGGGCAACTTTCTTTTTTTTCCAAACAGATTGTATACTCTCAAAAAGCGAAAAATAAAAAGTTTGTCAAAATGTTAGCCCTTGAGGGGGGAAATAGGATTAGGACAGAGTTTTCTCAATGATTTTCATGAATTTTTTTATAGTATAAAAAATGAATATAATTTATTGAAACTTTGAGAATATTTTATACATATATTTAAGTATATACTATAAAATTTTTGAATAGTTTTCTTGAAAACCACCGGGGATATTAGCGACCCCATATTGCAGGTCACAATCAGACTCAGCATCTTGCGTACATTCTGGAAGCCGCAATTTTCATCCGAAATCAAACGAGGTTGAAATTCGCTTTTATTATATGTCTCTCTTCTATATGAACCGAAATGCTATCAAAAAAATAGAAAATTGAATTTTTTACAGGAGTCAAAACGAAAAAGCATGATTTTTTGCCATTTTTTACAACTTTATTTGCAAAAAAAAAATTATTTTAAATAATGATAATATTCCGATTTTAGGTTCATATAGAGCGCAATACTATGAAGAAAGTAACTACCAATTTTCAAAAGGATTGGTTGAAAACTTTTCAAACTAGCGTGTACGCAAGTTCGAAAAAAGTCGTTTTCAGAAAAACGCGTTTGAAAAAATAGTACCAAGAAAAACAAGCAATATGGGATCGCTAATATTTTATAGTATATACTTAAATATATGTATAAAATATTCTCAAAGTTTCAATAAATTATATTAATTTTTTATACTATAAAAAAATTCATGAAAATCATTGAGAAAACGCTGTCCTAACCCTATTTCCCCCCTTAATATTAATATTCAAAGGTCATCACGATTTCCCATCTAAATAACATGGAAAATTTTTCTTTATATCTGCGAGATTGATGAACAACCCCCAAGTATTAATATTAAGGGGCTAAAATGTCGGACTTCTTTTTTTCCCTCTTTGAAAGTATACAAACTCTTAGGAAAGACAAAAAACCAAGAAAGTTGCCCAAAAAGGGCAAAGTTTAGTGTATATAGAGCTCAGAATATTTCACGAATTTTTCCGATACTACGGACTAGATGAAATGTTGTTTTTTTTAACTTCAAGTCACACAAGTCTAGCGTAATAAAAATAAATCTTGTATTATTCAAATAAATACGTTATTAATTACGGATAAACTGTTGTTTTTTGCAACAAGTCGAAACCGTCGCAACGAAAAATAACGTGATTGATAATATTAACCGCAGAGGAATGTGAATTCGATCGCGAAATTTATTATGTAAATTCGTTACCGTCACGATTTCGTGGTGTCTCGACATATCGTAATAGACCACTCGTTAGAGACTAATTTCAGGGCAATTGCTCTCAGCGATACGTCAGAATTAAATCTCTATTCGTGCTTTCAGGTGCAATTACATATCCACACGTTATACACATATATATATATGTTGACGCATTACCGTTGTAATTAGGTTGCGGAGCGGACGAGAATTGCGACCATCTCACATCACGACAGTGCAGAGTCCTATCGGAGGCGGTTCGTAGGTATACAACTCTCCTGCATGTTTCACGCTTCGAATCAATGTTTTTGCATAATTCAAAGACGATTCCTGCGCGTCTGTACTCAACGCTGTATAAGTATATGTACATAGTTATATAAACCTGGCTGGCTTTCGTATTTTCATACGTGTACACACATGAATGTACCGGGTATCCAGGACAAAAGGGCATAAACAACATTACTCCACACCGTTGAATTATCCGAGTTACGCCGTTTCGGTATTCTAGCCTCCAACGTTCCCAGATGTATCTATACAGAAAATGCATCGTAGGAAGCAACGGCCAACCGTATAACTCGTGGTCATAGAACGTAGTGGTTCCACGTGTGTTCTCATCTCTCAGTACAGAATCGTATCCGCCCGTGGCGCCACAAGTCTCAGCGTCTTAAACATTCATGAGGTTCTCCCTCTCGCGGCCACAATTTACTTTTTCTCTTCTAACTCTTGCGGCAAAGTACCGTACCATTCGGTCGGTTCGCGCGGAGGGAAACTTTCGAAGTCGCGCCATCGTGTCCATTAAAATAGACAATTTGAATGTAATATGAGACGAAAAATTGTAAAATAATTCGAAAAAAAAACAAAACCATCGTTCTATATGAAACGTTAGAAAAAAATCCTTTTCGTTTCGACTCGAACGACAGTTTATTCGCAACAATTTTTCTCAATCGCGATAAAGTACAAGAAATGCCATTGCAATGAATAAATTAAACGGATTGTGTGAATTAAATATCGATTATATCTCCGAGAAAATAATTCAATGCTTGTGTGTAGTCGAACGAAACATAATTATACAATATTAACAATTCGATATTGATGTTTGCCGGCATTAATCGACGATTTTTCTATCAACGATAATTAATCGTCCGATAATTGTCACTTGTTCGATGCATTATTATTCGATATCAATAGACGCGGCTGTAGATTGAACGGTGTGCCCATTATTTATCGTGGTAATTCCGGGGCTATAATCAATCGAGGCCATCCTCAGTATCAAAGCGTATCAATTCCATTATAAATTGGAAAGGGGGTTGCTAATGTACAGTGTCATTAAACCTGATCGGTCGCAAAATCAATGTCTTTATAAATCGATCAAGAGACAGAGAGAGAGAGAGAGAGGCGGATACGTCATGGCAACGAAACGTGATGCTCATCTATATCCAATTCCAATCGGGTGGCAACTTAATTAAGCGTAATTGGCGATCGAGCGAATGCCTCGTTTTGATCCTGAGGGGTGATTTATTTCAATGGGCAAAAATCGATTACACTTTTGTGATTTTTTTTTTCAAATGTGGTGCTGGCGTCGTCTACGGGAATTAACTGCCGGTATATATAGCGACCAAAAAGCTCTTTGGGATGTTATTTTCCTGCTGATACTGCGTTCCATCCTTACACAAGTTTATATATATGTACAGAGATATCCATGTATAGGAGTTTGTCGAAAATATCGAGATACGTGCGATTTTTATATATAAACTGACTTAAGAAACGAAAGGGCTTGACTGGAACGATTCAACGAGCAAATTCACGTGAGTTATGGACCTTTTGCTCGCTAGCTATGTACAATTTAAAGACATATCGAGTGTATGCTCCTCGTTATATTTGATCCGAAAGTCGCTAGTCATGGAATTTCTGTCTTTTCTCTCTGCTGATACCGCGACAGCGTGTCTTCTTTACTCGATACCTTATTTATTGTGGGATAACGATACCTACATGTTACGAGAATAGCCACGTCGTGCTTCTTCGCCCAGAGGACAAAACACAATTTGTCTCCACGTCGTGTTATACTTTGTCATTATTATTTTCATCACGTCAATCTGAACTTTCTGTCACATTGCGACTTTACGACAAAGTCCTTTTGTTAATACGTACCCCAATTTCACAATCGTCTATCCTTCAAACATTCTACAAATTTTCTCTCTCCCTCTCTCTCTCTCAGAGAAAGAGACGACTCTTTCTCTCATTACTGTATTATCGTATACCCAGAAACGAAATTCATTCGTTTTGTTTTCCCCGTTGGCAATTAGCCAAATTGGCAAAAGTTCGTTCAACGTCGCAAGCGACACAAATGCCTCGGCGAAAGTTGCCGGAGAACGAGAGGAGAGTGAGTGATTTTGCCAGTAATCGCGAAAAGCTTCGTCGCGAATAAAACCCTACGCGGCCGGGGGGGGGGAAAGGTGTAGAAGAAGCGAGAGGAAAAATCTCTCTCTTTTTTTTTATCTCCGATGTGTCTTAATTAATCGATTCGGCTGACGGAACGGAGTCGCGACAGGGGGAGACAGATGAGACGATGAAATAAATTGAACGGAGTTTCTTTTTTTCCACGAAGAAAATGCCGCTCGGTGACTTTACGCCTCGTGAATGAAGATACGCACATCGAATTGTCAATTGTTATATATTTAAAACGTCAATTGAATTTAGATTTAATCAATTCGTCAATTGATAATGGTATTGATCGATTCTAAATTCGTAAAATCTCGTGAGACATTCGGATTGTATTTTTTCCACTCTGATGAAAACAATCTGCTACAGATATTTCATCGATAGAATCAAAAATAGCCGTGCAAAATTTTCAAAAAAACATCCCCTCACACTTGTAATAACCCCGTCACGCGGTCACGAGTAGTTAAGGCCTTATATACGCGAAAAATTACAAACATTTTAATTTTTTTTTTAATTTTTGATTCTATTAGCCTGAACGGTTAGAAATATTTTTAGCTTTACAAAATTGAAAAATTCCAAAAATTGCTATTGAACAAGGTAAGATTGCATTTATAATAGATACCGCGCGGCGCGCCCGACCGCCAACTTCAAAGCCGTTTTTCCACGATTCACTTTTTCGAACCTTGCGAAAGTTCTAACTCTTGAACGCAGATTCGGATCGCTTTGAAATTTTTACAACATATTCTCAGTATCATCACCTATCGTGTGAACCACAGAAACAAAAATTTCATTGACACGAAAAAAATATAAAAAATTAAATAC
The DNA here is from genome assembly GCA_958009045.1 of Oxytorus armatus. NCBI lineage: Eukaryota > Metazoa > Arthropoda > Insecta > Hymenoptera > Ichneumonidae > Oxytorus > Oxytorus armatus. Next base: position 23,835,214 of record OY253748.1, read on the forward strand.
CGACAGAAAATTGAGTAAAAAAATTTTAAGTTTCGAATTTTTATTATAATAATTTTTTTTTAATAATATTGTTAGTTCACACTGAAGATACATTCATTATGCAATTATAAATATGTCCATTTTTTTTTCAGACACCCACATCGATGCCGAGAACTTTCACTATCAACGCGCGCGCAAAAAATGCATTGCTTTATTATGTTATATCTCCGCCATTTGTTAATATTTCTGATTTTTTCTTTTTTTTACATAAGTAAAAAAAAGAAAAAATCACCATTACCCATTACCCTTAACCATTTGCATAAGTGATCTGTAAAAAAAATGTTGTCAATATATGGGTCATTTTTTTTTGACCGGGTCTAGAAAAGTACCTTCGAAAATCGGTGAAATCGCGTATATAAAGCCTCAAGGGGGGAATAGGGTTAGACGGTTCAAAAAATCGATTTTTTTTTTATTTCATAAATTGTTAGTAAAACTATTGAAAAATATGTTCCCAAAATTTTTAATGAAAATTCCGTCTCGTTCTATTGTTATAAGCCATTGAGAAGGGAAATAGGGTTAGGACAGCAATGATTTTCATTAATTTTTTTATACTATAAAAAATGAATATAATTTATTGAAACTTTGAGAATATTTTATACATATATTTAAGTATATACAATAAAATTTTTATACATATATTTAAGTATATACTATAAAATATTAGCGACCCCATATTGCTTGTTTTTCTTGGTACCATTTTTTCAAACGCGTTTTTCTGAAATCGACTTTCTTTTAACTTGCGTACACGCTAGTTTGAAAAGTTTTCAACCAATCGTTTTGAAAATTGGCAGTTACTTTCTTCATAGTATTGCGCTCTATATGAACCTAAAATTGGAATATTATCATTATTTAAAATAATTTTTTTTCATTGCAAATAATGTTGTAAAAAATGGCAAAAAATCATGCTTTTTTGTTTTGACCCCTGTAAAAAATTCAATTTTCTATTTTTTTGATAGCATTTCGGTTCATATAGAAGAGAGACATATAATAAAAGTAAATTCCAACCTCGTTTGATTTCAGATGAAAATTGCGGCTTCCAGAATGTCTGATTGTGACCTGCAATATGGGGTCGCTAATATTTTATAGTATATACTTAAATATATGTATAAAAATTGTATAGTATATACTTAAATGTATGTATAAAATATTCACAAAGTTTCAATAAATTACATTCATTGTTTATACTATAAAAAAATTCATGAAAATCATTGAGAAAACGCTGTCCTAACCCTATTTCCCACCTTAATAATAATTGTAGGTTTTGACAAACGAAAATCTTTAATAAAATATATAGAACGATGGATTAGGAAATCTCGGGATTTGTACGAGAATCGTGAGGCATTAATTAATAAATTTTCGGTGCGCCGGACAGTGGGGAAATTTTACGGTGTCGGTGAAAACGTCGAGATTTCGGAAATTGGATCGGCACGTAGTAAGCTGGGTAGGAACGCGATTTTATATAGAATAAATTCGCTGGACGAGCGCCCGCGCCCTCACTTCCTCCTGCCCACCCCCCATATCTTTTCACCTCTATCCACGTAAAGCACACGATAAAATATCGTCCGCGCCGTGTTCTCGCTTTCGGCTACGTGACTCGATTAACCAAGAATTAAATCTTGACGAGAGAATTTTCTCGCGAATTCACAAGACCCTCACTCTCGCACTCTCTCTCTCGCTCCCTCGAGATATATAAATTCCCCGTTAACCGCGAAATCTTTCCACGGCGTTTTTCTTCGGGCGTTTCAATCTTAAAACGAAAAGCAACAACACAAAAAAAAATTTCTGTATGTAGAAACACCGACCGAGAATGAATGAAAAAAAAAAAGTAATTTCTCACTGAAAGTTCTCTCAAAATTGCTCGACAATAAAAAAAGAAGGGAACGAAAAAATAATAATAATTTCTCACTGAAAGTTCTCTCAAAATTGCTCGACAATAAAAAAAGAAGGGAACGAAAAAAACGAAACGTTCGTAGATGAGGACACATTGGCGGACGGACGATATTTTCTTTTTCTATCACTACATCGATTATTGATGAATTTTAAAGAAAGAAAAAAACAGCATAAAAATAAATCACCGATGGACGTGCAAGTTTGGACGAGTTTGGACGTGCGCGGATTGCTAAGAGAAATGAAAAAAATAATAATGATAACAACAATAACATCGTACCGAGAGTGAAAGAGGTAGCCGATATAAAGCGAAAACAAAAATAAAAGTCGTACGGAAAAAAATATATGACGATAAGAATAATAACGATAATAATTTGCCGGCGATCTATCGCGGTCCGGCAAAAAATAAAATAAAATAAAACGAGAAGAAAATGTCCGACTCGCTCCGATGGACAGGAATGATACGTATAACCTCGACAATAACGATGGACTCGTGAAACGCGAAATTGCAGTTGATGAGTTGCAGTAGTAGATATATACGTGCGCGTTTACATTGGTCATTCCGTGCCGTATCAACCAGCCGTAATTCCATTATTTTTATACAAATCAATAAAAGAACGAATTTTCACGCGAAGCTTGAATGAAAATTCAAATGTTACTTCTGCGACACGGGAAAGTATGAATTTTTCAAATTTTCAACAATCAATTTATTTCATGTACGAGGTCTGTTCAAAAAGTATCGCGAATTTTGAATTTCCGCGGGCTACGTATATTCGATTTTCGATTTTTTTGTGGCGTTAGGTTGGTACTCGTGTCCCTCGCTTATGCTGAAAAAATGGGCGATTTTGAATGTTTAGTTAATTGTTAACAGCTGTTTTGGTTAGATGTGTTTTGGCTTGTCTTCGATTTTTGCCTATTTCAAAAAAGCAGCTTCCACTGCGATGATTGAGCTTTGGTTTCCACGTCATAACCATAAACCCATGATTCGTCACCAGTTATGACCCTCTGGAGCAAATTTGGGTCGTCGCGGACCGAGTCCAACGGCTCCTTAGCAATGTTTACGCGACACTGTTTTTGTTCGAAATTGCGCAATTTTGGCACGAATTTCGCGGCGACCCGTCTCATGCCCAAATCCTCTCTTAAAAAGTTCATGACGATACATCGAAGATTATCGAAATTTCGATAGTTTAGTCGTTCAGATTGAAGCCTTTCTATTCGCGCTGTGATTGGTTGGTGATCGGACGATTTTTGTCGCCAAGTTCTGTTTTGTCACCGCAATATCGATAGTAGAACGTATATGTTTTGACGTTTGTGTTATTTTTTAGTATAATCATAACTATTATTAATATTTATATACAATTATGATATTATCGTTGATATTATATTCACATCTTAATAATAAGTAAATAAGTAAAATGAGTGGTGTTCACCGCTGTACGAATATATCGGTACAGCAGTGAAAACCAGTATGGGTGAAGGGTTGTAAAACCATCAATAGGTATAATATACTCCCAGGTATAAAATGGAAAAGCTGAAAGAAATATTTGAAAGTTTCGCGCAACCGATGAGACGGAAGTATTGAATCCAGTTTATGCACATACCATGGTGATGCTTATTAACCATCTATAATATGTATTATAATGAAATAGTCTTATTCGCATGTCTCGTGACGCCTCACTCCTTTTTTTCTTTTCATCCACTTACATCTTATGATGAATAAGTGTTCGGAGTCTCTCTTGACCATTGAGAAGAATTAATATTCTTTTTCGAACACTAAAAGATAAAGAATAGTTCTGACGACAAATCCTATTTCGAATAATATTTTTGATGATCCACGATGTATACGATCCCTATTTGTTAATTTATACAGAAGAAATTGTAAAAAATTCTAAATAACACGATAACTTGATACGATGAATGTTACGAAATCTCCGTTTTTTTTCAGTATATTCTCCGCATTCAGCGTATTTTACGTCCGTATGTTATACGTATTTTGGACGACCATTTATACTTGGCTCATCAAATCTTTGCCAGAAATAAAGAACATGGCAAAAATCATTGATACAAAAGAGGGGCAGGAAAACCAGGAGGCAGCGTTGGTTAAAGGGATGAATATGAGGCATTAACACGATAGAAACAATAAATTCACAATAAACAAACAACTTTTGACCAATGAGAATAAGAAATAATTACAAGACTTCTTCGTTAAGTCGAGAGTCAAATATCGAGTTGGTTCGGGGTCATTTTTCCATTTAACTTGGATCCTCATTAGGTACCAGTCGGTTTTTTTTAGCTATAATAAGGATACGTCGGGGTCAGTCGAATGGAAAATTGATCCAACAGCGACTGTCTGCTCGACACCCAATCTCGAATAACTCAATGAACAAGCGGCGTACAGTGCCGAAAAGTATAAGAGCGCTGCAGCGCCACCAGTAAACTGCTCGCGCGCGGCAGCGCGTGTGCCCATTCCCTAGTCATTAGTAAAAATTGAATAGCACGAGCCAATCGGTATGTTTAGTTCCTCGGCAACTTCTCTAACGGTGATTCGACGATTGGCCAATATTATTTTCTTCATTTCATCAATGTTTTCGTCTGTTGTTGATGTGCTCGGGCGTCCGGAATGCATTTCGTTGTTCGCATCTTCTCGGCCCTCTGAGAACATTTTCTACCACCGATAAACGTTGCTTTGGTCCAAGGTAGCTTCACCATATGCCACAGTCAACATTCGGAATGCGTCCGCGCACTTGAGGTAGTAGTCTGGTAACTTAAGCCGATTTTCATGTCTTTATTGGAGAGCGTTTTTTTGTAGAAAAATAAAAATGAATCGTTTTGGATATTTAGAATGTTTTTATTTACCTATCAAAGATACAAAAAAAAAATTTTTTGAAAAAATTTAATAGTTTATTATTATTATTATTATTGATCGAAGTTGGCACCTCGAAAAAAAAGCGCGTGGGTGGCCCCGGTGATTTTGGCTCTTGATGTTATCTGAAATCAAAAATTCTTGATAATTCTTAATCTATAGACATGTCATTCTGGTCGGAACTACTGAAGTTAAATTTCATGGATAAATAACAAAATGGCGGACTTTGGAGAAAAAAAGTCCTTTTATTTCAGCAAAGGAGGGGTTGTAAAATAAAAAGAAATTTAACTTCAGTAGTTCCGACCAGAATGACATGTCTATACGTTAAGAATTATCAAGAATTTTTTATTTCAGATAACATCAAGAGCCAAAATCACCGGGACCACCCACGCGCTTTTTTTCGAGGTGCCAACTTCGATTAATAATATTAATAATTATAAACTATTACATTTTTTCAAACTAATTTTTTTTTGTATCTTTAATATGTAAATAAAAACATCCTAAATATCCAAAACGATTCATTTTTATTTTCCTACAAAAAAACGGCCTCCAAAAAAGACATGAAAATCGGCTTAAGTTACCAGACTAATACCTTAATTTTGTTTTTCACACAAAATTTGATACAGATTCTTTGATCCATTTTTTGGAATAGGCAAAAATCGAAGACAAGCCAATACACGTCTAACCAAAACAGCTGTCAACGATTAACTAAACATTCAAAATGGCCAATTTTTTCAGCATAAGTGAGGGACGTGAGTACCAACTTAACGCCACGAAAAAATCGAAAATCGAATATACGGAGCCCGCGAAATTCAAAATTCGCGATACTTTTTTAACACACCTCGTATTTAGGAAGACAATTTCAAATGTCTGTCGTTGAGTTGCAAGGGTTTGATTAGACACGGAGTGGGCTTTATATAAAGGATAGAATCGGATAGCAATATATATAGTAACGGCGTTGATACGGCATCGCGCGTGGTCGTTCGAATAATGAATCCCGTCCGAACGCAAATGAACCGAAAAAGGAGCGGGGAACGAGTGAGGGTGGGAGGGATAGAAAATGGGAATAAAACGAGAATGCAGAAACAGAAGAGAGGAAATGCTATACTATCGCGTATAGCTTTCCTCTCTTTACTCTCTTTCCTCGCTTTTTTCTCTTTTCTCTCTCTCTCTCTCTCTCTCTTTTCTCCCTCTCTCGTTCTCTCTCTGTCTCTCTCTCTTTTTCGTTGCGATGCGAGAACGAAGAGATGAATTGTTCGCGAAAATGTTTTCTCGAATTTCAGCCTGTGGACCGGAATCGCGGTCATCAGCGAAGCTCTATCATTGTCGACGGATCGAATACATTGTACCTACCCCCTCTGTCAATCGTACCTACGACGCTAACACACGCTTCACCGATTCATTCGACACACCGACCGACCCCCTCACCAAAACCCACCCTCTTTCGACTAACAATCACGTTTGCGACAATCGTTCGAATCCCACGCTCTTTCCTATATCCATGAAACAAAAAAACATTATCTACGATTTATCTATACGTTTACCAAAAGTTCTTACCATTCTAACGAATAGAGAAACTTTTCATATGCAGACTTTGTAAGCTGAAGAAGTTCACTCGAAGTTCACGAAAGTCATGCTAATGTCGAGATTAGTAGGAGATTGATTTTTTAATGAATTGATGAATATTCAATAGGACTATACTCGGAAATTCAGAGAATTGATAATAGCAGCAGCGACACCTCAAAAAATATGAGACATTGTCGATTTTTGCGTTTTTCACATTGATTTTTTGAATTTTCGACTAAAACTCGGTGTTATTCGTAATCAGCGGAACATTTCCGATCGAATAGGGTATCGAAACATTGGGAAAAATAAAATAAAATTTTTTTGTAATTTTTGCCTACTTTTTCAGAAACCTAAAAATGTCGAAATTTCAAATGGAGATAACTTGGCTCCCGTTTGATCGATTTTGAATTTTGAGGGGAGTTTTGTAAACGTCTCGAGTAGACTTAGAGAATGCATTTTGGATCATCTCGATATCTCAATTATTGTAGCCGTGAGAGCGGGTTGAAAATCGGCGAAAAAAATGAGAAGGGGTATGTATGGAAAAATTCGCAAAAATCGATGGTCCAACTTCAAAAATCTATGAAAAATCGAAAAAAAATCGTAGCTCAATGAACGAAGCGGCATTTTACAGGTTGAACGGTTACGAAAAGAATGAGCACAGAGTGGGGTTCCAACTCCATCGGGAAGCAACGTTACAGCGATTTTAGTGAAGCCACTTCTGTTTGGCCGAAATGCAAACAAATTTTGAATTTTTAAATTTTCTCTCAGTACGCTATATCGATGTATTTTGACTCGCTGATTACGAATTCAGTAGCCATTCCTTTGAGAAACTCAAAATTCCGTTGAAAATCGTAAAAAAATGTTTCCCTAGAAAAACAACAATTCACTTAATTTGAATTAACTTTCATTTCAATGAACTGAATTATTTGGATTTTTTGAATTTCATTAAAATATAATTTTTATACGCGCTCCATTACATTGGAATTAATCGAATTTTCTCGGTGTCACTGATACAAATACAAAAATACGATTTTTATGGTATTCAATTTTACATACAGCCCTTGCGGACAGACAAACTTCTGGCCAATTTACCCACTCTCGTTTATATACAATTCAGAGAGTGAAATAGTAAGAGATAGAGATAGAGAGAGGCAATGCTAGGGGATTAAAACGAGAATGCTCGAATCCCAATCAATCAAACCACAGAACCCTCTTGATAAACTTTTCAACAATTCACAACTCCATTTCGATGATAACTCGAACGAGCAATTATACACTATTGCAAAATTTTGCAAATCTTCCCGTCGACGATACGTGCAATATAACAAAATGCATAAAACGCGCGATAAAACGTGATACCACTATATATCTCGAATTATCAGATTCATGTGAGAATTGTAAATAAAAAAAACGTATATACGAGGGGGGACCCAAAAAAAACGGGAATTGCGCTGCGGCGGAGAGGAAGAGTGGGGGAACCCATTGCCCGACCAGGTGTCCGTTGGGGACACGTCTCCTGAGTTAGTGTGCGAAGTTCTGTCGCGGTGAGTGCATCGGTTCGCCCGTGGGAATTTTTGTAGTGAAACAACTTTTTCCATTTCGGCGAAAACGTGATGGTCGATTGTCAAGAGCAACGCGCGGCTGTGAAATTTTATTTCCTGTTGGGGAAATCGGCCGCGGAAACTACCGTAATGCTTAAGACTGCTTATGGAGATGCTGCCCTAAGTAAAATCAGAGTCTGCGAGTGGTTTTCACGTTTTTAAAATGGAGAAATGTCAATTGAAGACCAACCCCGTTCAGGACGCCCCTCAACGTCAAGAAGTGACGAAAACGTCGACAAAATCAATGCTCTCACTCGTGAAGACCGTCGCCGAACCATTGATCAACTCTGTGAGATGTCTGGGATATCATGGAGTTCAATTCAGAGGATTTTATCCAAAGATTTGCAAATGAGCAGAGTTGCAGCCAAATTTGTCCCTCGCCTTCTCACAGACGAGCAAAGGGAGCGTCGACTTCAGGCATGTTTTCAACTTCAAAATCAGCTCGAAGAGGAGCCTGAACTTTTTTCCAAGGTGATTACTGATACTGTAATGCTTAAGACTGCTTATGGAGATGTTGCCCTAAGTAAAACCAGAGTCTACGAGTGGTTTTCACGTTTTAAAAATGGAGAAATGTCAATTGAAGACCAACCCCGTTCGGGACGCCCCTCAACGTCAAGAAGTGACGCTGCTGATGAATCGTGGTGCTATGGATACGACCCCGAAACAAAGCAGCAATCAAGCGTTTTGCCACTGTGGAGAAGGTAAAACAAAAATCGCTGGAAGGCCTAAAGAACATCCCGATAAGTGAATTTAAAAAATGTTTTGAACATTGGAAGGATCATTTGCAGAGGTGCGTTGTGGTCAAGGGAGAATACTTTGAAGGTGATCAAAATTTGGTGTAAAAAATATTAATAAATAAAGAAATTATGACGAAATTCCCGTTTTTTTTGGGTCCCCCCTCGTATCGTTAGCACTGCTATGATACATTTGTTATTCCATTTCGAATATCAATCATATTTACCCATATCTCTCGTATTTACACGTTTCCGTTTTTTTTTCCCCTTCGAATCAACTCATACACGCGTATGGAGGTAAATAATTCGTCGGATATTAATTAATCTTACCGATCATACAAGAGATATTTGACGGGTATTATTATCTCTCGTGAAAAAAAAAATCCCTGCTTTAATTAATATCGATCTTTTTACAAATGCCACATATGGAGGCATGGGTGGAATTTACAGATAGATTCACCTGTGCGTACCGTTAATAATTCGTCGAGATTTTAATTAATCTGATCAATTACGTTAAAACAAGCTTAATTATTGAAAAGAGAATGAAAAAAAAAGCCCACGCACTCTCGTGTTCAATTAATTAATTCATTCGGCTATCAATAAAATTTTCAATGAATACGTAAAAGTGCTCTCGGATGCTTCCACGGTGGGATCGGAATTTTTAACAAACGATAGTTTCATTGACAGAAAGCTGGAATGTTGTGAAAATTGATGAAATGTTCGTTTGTCTCCTCTCTCGCCCCATACCAAACATTCTTTCCCAATCTCTTTCGCGTTTTTTTTTTTACCTTCCATCGGGATTTTCATAGGACAATAACGCGAGAGGCCAATGGCTCTTTCGGGGTAACGTGAAATTCCGCGAGGCGCTAAGTACAAATCCACGGGGGCATAAATCGGTGGAGAGAGCGAATCCAGTGGCGAGAGTGAGAGCCGCATATTTCGAAAGCTCTCTCGTCGCTTATATATAGATATATATATGGACAAACGTTGCGGAAATACCTCGTACAACACATACACACATAGACGTATACACAGAGGCAGGACGAGAGAATCAGAGCTCTCGCGAGGTGCGTGCAAACCGTGAGAATTAATTAACGCGCGGTCCGGGAATAATGCATGAGTTTTGGAAGCGAGCTGAGCGCCATCTCTCGACGACCATCAGAGAGAGGGAGAGCGAGAAAGAGAGAGATGGATAACAGAGTTGCCAACGTGGCTTTTTCCCCCGGAGCAAATCCGCTTCCTCTCTCGTTCTGCCGCGCTCTCTGGCCACTGGAGGGCGCGTTTTTCAGCTGGATGAGTTGACCAGTTTGGCTAGTTTCCGAGCGCGCGAAACAGAGGTAGAGAAATGGAGTATTTTCGAGCGCGCACACACGTTACAGAGCGATTGGTGCAACGTTGCGATCAGATTTTCACCGAGAATGTTTTTCATCCCGGCTAATCCGCGGATCGCGGTATTTTCGGTCAAACTCCGCGCTCTGTCTCGTTGTTTTTTTCAACCCTTTCACCTCCTGCTTCTTTGCTTTCATCCCCTTTGCCCTCCGCGGTTTGTCTCGCTTTTTTTTCTAACCCTTCCAACCCTCGCTTCTTTGCTTTCATCCCCCCTTTACCTTGGGCTCGCCGGGATTTCACCGTAGAATTTAATCGGTCAACGAATGAATTCGAGTTTTGCTTGTGGATTTTTTTTTCTCTTTTTTTTTTTAACGTCACTGAATATAACTGAAAATTCGATATTTTTCTTCACTGTCTCGCGTTATTTATTTCATTTAAAAATCGTACGCCATTTTAAATATCGCAGATATCGCTCTGCCCCTCCGATGATCCATAACGGAAGGGAACGCTCCTCGATTTCTTTGTTTATTCTCTTTTTTTCCTATTGAACAATACGTTCTGGAGATATTGCGATCAGCAGGACAATAAATTGAACGTCGCATCTTGAGAGGAATAAAAAAAAATAAGTTATTAAATCATTTGTATATAAGTAATACAAAGTGTATGTGGGTGGAAAAACGTTTCGTCGTTTTATTCACAGTTCATGAATTCCGAGCGTGCTCGACAGACGTATTATTCGAGTTTTCATGGCGTTGTATATAATATATCAAACTTTTTCTCCTTCTTCCGTCAACTTTTCTGCCCGCCGGTGGCTTCTCTTTGCTCCTTATTTATTTCTACGTCTTTATTTCTTTCGCATTGTTGATTTTTTTTCATCCCTTTCATCCTGTTCTTTTTTTTTCTCTCTTTTTCATTGTATAGTTTATATCATTTTTTACGACGAGTTTGTCGTTCTCGTTGGTCGTTTTATTTTCCTTCACTTTTTCATCCCCGCGGCCGCTCTTATACTTCTGTCCGATTCGTCGTGGTGGAAAAATGTACCGCGGCCAGAACTCGATCTCTCGCAGCGATTTTGATTCCGCGTAAATCCCGCGAGTGTGAGAGAAAAATATAGTCGACGATTTTATCATCAGAGTTCGGCGCTGAGTACACTGACTTTTGCCCATTGTATACAATATCCGGAAACGGGAGGGGACGGGAACGTGAGTGGGAGAGAATCCGAGGAAAAAGGAGCTTTTCTTCAAAGCCCTCTATTCGGCATTCTCAACGAAGCACATCGACCTCTCGTGCATTCGATCGCAGGACATTTTACGACCTTACAGTTTATCAAGAATCTTACGGAGAATACGATGTATATATAGGCATATGAGAATAAAAGTGTAAGAGGAAGGGACCTAATTAGCAAGTGTGTCGCTGCTTAATCGGGTATGCAAGTCAACCCGAGAATACGAAATTGTTTTACTAACCTTTTACACGTCACACTTCAATCGGGATCCCTTAAATATCACACTAGTAACAGCGGTGTATATTAGGGCGATTTTTTTTTTCGACTATTTTTTTTTGCAGTCATATTATAGAAAAAAAAAATATTTGAAAAAAAAAATCACCCTAGTGTATATTCCCGTCGCAAAGTCATGAACTTTAAAAAGCTCGAACAACAATTTAAAAAATTGTAATCTTTGACTTTTGTCTTGTAAACCCATCGATCCAAAAGATCTTCGCCACAACAATATCCACGTGAACAATTCAACGATTGTTTTTAAGCAATTAACAATTTGTTATAAATTTTTTTTTCAAATTCAAAAGCTCTCTATGTTAATCTTACTACTATAATAGAGCTGGAGAGTTTGTATGTTTGTTCGAACGCGCTAATCTCAGGAAATACTATTCCGATTTAAAAAATTCTTTATTGCGTTAGATAGCCCGTTTATTCAGGAAGGCTCTCGATCATATAACTTTATACTATGACCCTAATTTTTATATTTTACTACTGCTAGAATAAAGCTGGAGAATTTGTATGTTTGTTCGAACGCGCTAATCTCAGGAAATACTATTCCGATTTGAAAAATTCTTTTTGCATTAGATAGTCCGTTTATTCAAGAAGGCTCTAGACCAAATAACTTCACCTTTAAAAGCGGCGATGGAGTCGGTTTATTTTTTAGTAATTGGTCCCTCTATTTTTCCACATAATTTCCAGATGATATTTATAAGAGATCCACTTGTATGCATACACTTATGCATACAAGTATGCGTACTTATAATGCATATAAAACAGATATATCATCGAAATTTAATGCGTTTGAAAGCGTGGGGCACAGCTAGTCACAAATATAATCGGAGGAATTTCCACATTTTCGTTAATCGATGACATCAAGAAACGAATTATTGCCGAAAGATAACGTCGATTCATGGACGTTAGAAAAACAGGGTCGTTCAGCGAAAGAACATTTTTATTCATCAACCAGCGTTACCAGATTTCTCGCTAAAAGAGAAAAGCCTTTTCAGAGCTGGCATTATAGGACACCTTTCTCCGGTAGCGGAAAGTTCTCGACGAAAGAAAGCTATCGAGTTCAAGATGGGTGTTAGCGAGTGCGAAAAAGAGAGAGAGAGAGAAAGAGTGAGAAATTGGAGAGAAGCCGGAAAAGCCAAGGGTCTCTCAATTACCCAAGGAGCCGCGTCTAGTTGAGATTCGCGCGAGACTTTCCAATTAGAGTCACTCCTGACTGCTGAATAGAGACAGAGACAGGACCAGAGAATCCTGAGAGGACATGCACTTTCAGCGCTCTATCTTTTTCAAACTGAAAAAGCTTTCGCGTGTCAATCGCTTGAATTCAAGATGAAGATATTACCGAAGACACGGCACGTGTCACTCGAATACTTTATGGACTCGACGCCCATAAAGTTGACCTTCTCATCCCCCTGGTCCGTTCCCTCCCCCCCCCCCCCTCTTCCCCAGCTATAACGTCAATTTTCACGATTGTTAAAATAATCGCGAGAGAAATAAAGCGTCGATCGATCGGAATAACAGCTCTGACGGTTGTACGTTCCTCTTGGTTCTTCGGGCTTTATACACTTCCGGTTTCTTCGTCTTTTTCTTAACCTCCACTCTTCTTATTGCCTCACCACTTGTATACACGTGAATAAAGAGTTTGACGCAGACACGTACGACCAAAGAGAGCTCAATATCGAACACAAACACATAGACTGGCCACCGGGGTGAAATCCACTATTCTATTCCGCAACCAAACCCCAAGATTTTTCCTATAGTACCCCGCATCAGAAACGACGGCCGCGCGCTGTTAGATCGACCCCGGGGTCGGAGATTGAACGTTACAAGTCGAATGAATTGTGGCAACACGCGAGAAAGAGAGGGCAAGAAGAGAAGAGGCGGGAAGGAGCGAGGAGGTGTAGGAGGCGAGGGCGGAAGGCGGCGGTGTGCCGGTACTTCGACCTTTAGATATTGGCTACAAGATACTTTTACCCCTCTATAAAGAACATAAAAGAAGTTATATACGTGTAACATATATCTGATATGTACACATACCGATCGTAACACCAAGATACATACACTCGACTCGCGCTACCCTGACTACGTAATTTTTTTCTCTTTGCGGTGTTTTTTATTTTTTTTCATTTCATGTCCCGCGCAAAGAATTCTCTGGATATTAGCCAACTTTGTGTTTCTCAAGCGTGTGAGAAAATTTCGTTAAAAAATACGAAAAACAGAACAAACGACAAAACGACAAATCCCTAAAATCACGATTGACCGGGAAAGGGGAAAGGATTTTTGTTTTTTTCTTCCAAATACGAATTTTCTCGCAGCGTAGAGATTTTCTTTAGTGTTTCATAAACAATTCAGTAACAAATTTAATAAAGTGTCGTAAGAGCGAGAAACATTACGGGGGGATTGTAAAATTTACGAGGTCTGTTCGTAAGTATGGCGAATTTTGAATTTCCGCGGGCAACGTATGTCCGATTTTCGATTTTTTCGTGGCGTTAGGTTGGTACTCGTGTCCCTCACTTATGCCGAAAAAATCGGTCATATTGAATGTTTAGTTAATCGTTGACAGCTGTTTTGGTTAGACGTGTTTTGGCTTGTCTCCGATTTTTGCCTATTCCAAAAAATGGATCAAAGAATCCGTATTAAATTTTGTGTGAAAAACAAAATTAAGTGCGCGGACGCATTCCGAATGTTGACTGTGGCATATGGTGAAGCTACCTTGGACCAAAGCAACGTTTATCGGTGGTACAAAATGTTCTCAGAGGGCCGAGAAGATGCGAACAACGAAATGCGTTCCGGACGCCCGAGCACATCAACAACAGACGAAAACATTGATGAAGTGAAGAAAATAATAATGGCCAATCGTCGAATTACCGTTAGAGAAGTTGCCGAGGAACTAAACATATCGATTGGCTCGTGCTATTCGATTTTTACCAATGATTTGGGCATCAGACGGTTCGCCGCGAAATTCGTGCCAAAATTGCTCAATTTCGAACAAAAACAGTGTCGCGTTAACATTGCTAAGGAGCTGTTGGACTCGGTCCGCGACGACTCAAATTTTGCTCCAGAGGGTCATAACTGGTGACGAATCATGGGTTTATGGTTATGACGGGGAAACCAAAGCTCAATCATTGCAATGGAAGCTGCTTTTTTGGAATAGGCAAAAATCGAAGACAAGCCAAAACACGTCTAACCAAAACAGCTGTCAACAATTAATTAAACGTTCAAAATGGCCGATTTTTTTAGCATAAGTGAGGGACACGAGTACCAACATAACGCCACAAAAAAATCGAAAATCGAATATACGTAGCCCGGGGAAATTCAAAATTCGTGATACTTTTTTAACAGACCACGTAAGTGATTTTTCGTAATTTCTTCTGAGACTCAATGTTCGCAACGAAAATCTTTGTTTCGTTCAGCAATTTTCATTTTACTCCCAGTGACTAATGGTTGAATTTTGAAAATGTTCCCTTTTTTTTCCCCCGCCGAGTATCCAACCCCTGTAGAAGAAGGATGATTCAAATCCCTGTATCTTCTTGCCCGGTTCCCTATATCAACGTTACTGGCACGTACGACGAATTCGTTATGACCCTACGAGAGGGCGATTTGCCGGCAGTCAACACGACAAAGACATTAGTCCAAGGCGAGGGGGGATAAAAAGTTCTCGCCCTCGGCAAAATCTCGGATATGTCCATTAGGGGTAAAAAAAAGAAGAAGAACAGTTCCATGATAATGCATACATGTGTAATGGACATATATATATACACACATATATATATTTATAAGGGTAGAAGATTCTCGGGGCAGGATCACGAAAATTCGTACTCTCCTCTAAGTGGTCTCAAAGCATGTCGCGTTTGGGGACAAATTGATTTTCTTGTAGCCGAAGGATTGCACCCCTAAGGGTTTCATCGTGTCGTATATAGGCAGACGATCGTCGAAAAGCTCTCTATGCGAGTTGCGATCGCGGATGCATTCGTTCACTCAATTCCTCGTTTTTTTTTCTTCTCCTCCTTTCATTCCCGTTCCCTGTATACTCCGGAGCTGTGTGTCTCCGGTCTGGTAAAAATTGTTCGCTCGAATTTTCGGTGAGGGATGCATGGGAAAGAAGAAAAAGTTTCTACCCTTATTTCTCCGCTAGAAAGCTTTTCCCTATAGCATCGGAATTTTTGTGTATGTTTTTTTTTTTTTTTTTTTTTTTTTTTCATCGGATGGTATACTGTACCAGTGTATAATAATTTCTTTTCGTTATTAAAATTATTATGATTATTTTATTTGGAAATAACGACAATTTTCGTTATTTCTTTTATAATTTATTTTTCTGTTTGTTGTTTGTTTGAAATTAGTAATATTCGATTGTCAATTTTATTCGTTGTTTTATTATTAATTTTGGAGACTCGAGATCGTTTAAAATTCGTTATAATTTGAAGGTGCCGCAAGATACAAACGTAATAAATTCACACATTCACACACACACATATATTGATAATAGAAAATTCTTTCGCTTATCTTTTCTTTGTTTTCTTTTTTCGTTTCGAGGGCGTTGCGTCACTTGATCCGTCGAACAATTCCCTTTTTTATTTTGTTCTTTAACAGGCTCTCTCTAAAACACTAATTATCGGAAATACTGGTGATCATAATTTATCTCTCATTATTATTCTTGATATAATCGTAAATTTGCGGATCTTACCTCTACCAGAGAATAATTCGCTTGATGTGCAGTAGACACGTAACATAACACTTCTTTGCACGCGTTATTCCCGACAAGTATATCACAGGTAAAAATCCTGATACATGGGTGGATATTAGGGTGGTTCTTAATTTGGTGATGTTGGAAATTCTTTGGTATTGTTCCTCAAAAATAATCAACATATCTAGACAAAAACTTGGGCGCAAGCGGAACTTTGTCCAATAATTCTAACCCACCCCACCGAGCTGTCGAATTTTTATATGAAAAAATGCATGCATTCGAAATTTTGTTAAGAAAATTGTTTATTATTTCAAAACTATTTATGATAAAAGAATTTTATGTAACGTTTTTGTAGGAAATATAATGCTCTACAAAAAAGGTATCTTGTGAAATTCTCGTGAATCTAATATTTATCACGTAATTAGCAAAAAAACTGTCATCATTTATTCCAAAAGTCGATCATTATGGTCAAAACAGGAGTTTGACGTCGAATAGCTGCAATTTATTTTTCGTATGTATATAAGATTATGAAGAAATACGTAGCGCACTCAACAATGAAATGTAAACAATATTCAAATTTTCAATTTTATCAATTTTATTATGAATTATAATGAATGATGTCATATATTTTAAAAATCAACTTACAATAATGAATTCCATCAGTTGGAGCAAAGTTGCTTTGTTAATATCAGGATATTTTTTTTAATATTCTTCTATTATTTGTACAATGATTTTTTTCTGATCTTCATCATAAGTGAGACGATCATTGTACTCTGTAATAAGTTTCACTCCTCTTTCTGCAACATCGTTAACCACTTTAATTCCTTTAACTATTGTTGAGCCTTGTAAATAATTTTCATTAGAAATCCACTCGCTCACATCGATATCAAAAAATGAGGAGTTGATTTCAAATCTTTCGAAAAAAGCCATCGATTTGGAACTGATAAAGAAATCAATGTCCTTATTGATCAAAGAAGAAAAATGTATCATGAATGATAATAAAATTGATAAAATTGAAAATTTAAATATCGTTCACATACTTTTATTGAGTGCACTACGTATCTCTTCATATTTCTAATTGCATATGAAAAATACATTGCAGTTTTTCGACGTCAAACTCCTGTTTTGGCCATAATGATGGACTTTTGGAATAAATGATGACAGTTTTTTGCTAATAACGTGATAAATATTAGATTCACAAGAATTTTACAAGATACCTTTTTTGTAGAGCATTAAATTTCTTATAAAAACACAATATAACATTTTTTTATCACGAATAGTTTTGAAATAATAAACAATTTTATTAACAAAATTTTGAATGCATGCATTTTTTCATATAAAAATTCAACAGCTTGGTGGGGTGGGTTAGAATTATTGGACAAAGTTCCGCTTGCGCCCAAATTTTTTTCTGGATATGTTGATTACTTTCAAAACAACACCAAAGAATTTCCAACATCACCAAATTAAAAACCACCCTAGTGGATATAGAGACATCGACATTTGTCTCGTACAATATAATCTAGGCACAATAGATATAAAACCGCCACAGTTCGCGGTCGCTGGGAGAGTGCGAGACGCAGCTCGTGAATCTATTCGCCAGTATTCCGATTATAATGATAATCAACGATATTCGACATTATTTTCTTTGGGCCGTTATCCGGGGGAAACGTGACTATAGCGGCCTCTCTAACTATAGTCTATCCTCTCTGTTCGCTATAGTGCTATTCTTACAAGTGAAAGATGCAAAAGTTTTTGTTGCATTAAAACGTATTGTCACGTACCAGCTCGTACAAAACGGCTTTTAAGCGCGCACGTGGAGTCTTAAAAAAATGATATTCCGCGACAATATCCGCGTTGCAACGACGCGGACATTCGTTGCATTTCCTCCATATAGGCGCGTATCTAACTGTAAAAGTTGAACGATATTTTCGTTATCGCTGCTAGAGAAGCGCGAGGGCTCGATTTATCGACTATCGTATTTTTCTGTATTTCGTTATACGAGAAGAGATTTTACGAGTTTCGCCAACGGTGCACAGTCCCCCAGCCCTCTCTTCCTCGCGCCGCTGTACTGCTCGGCAAAAAGGGGGTTTGAGGTGTACCTAGTGAAACGAGCTTGGGCCGGTGCATTTACGTATAAAATAACACGCACGGATAGAGTCCGGTCTTTACATGCACGTACGTAAATATATATATACATACGCAAATGTGGAAAAATAAAATGACGTAATAGTCGTTGTTTTGGCCGTTGAATCGTGAGAATTACGCCCTTTTGTTTACTAGCAGTTAATATATACATGTATAGCTCTCTGGCTCACTGCAACTGATCGCGATATATATATATATATATATATACGGAAATGGGTAAAAATATAAGTTGGATGGGCTCTGAACGATGGTAAAGCACTCGGGAATTGCCACGGCGATAGTTATAGGTTTTTCTCTGTATTTTCCGCTCTCCATGGATAAAGTAGCCATATAGGAAACTGCCCGCGAGGATATCAAGTAAAGTGCTCTATTTCTAACCGTCACTTCCGGAAAAATTCTAAAACGCTTTTGCACGCCAATTCAAGGCTTTAAATCGTTTATGCTTTTCATCAATGAAACGTATTTAGCCTTTTGTTCAATATATCAAGATATAGGTCATAAACGAAATGTCATTTGAATCCGTAGGGGAAAAAAGCTACAAGGTGATGACAAAATGCTTCTCGAACGTTTTAGTTGAGAAAAGTAGTTTTCATTGGTTTAATTTAAAGATTAAATATCCCGGGCAAGTATAAAAACCGAGGCTGAGCGTTTTAAAGAGTCCTTCAGAATGAGGGGTGGCCCTCGTTATCGTAAATCTTCTACTGTTTCCGATTTTCACGAGTCCTTCGCAAATAAATAATGGTGAATTATTAAAATTATTGGAAATTTATTGATAACACATTGGGAATTAGGTGATTCAACGATAACTCATCTCAGGGTAAAATGGTATTCGAGAAATGCGGGGTTCAAGAGTTAGGAATTAAGGGAGAAACCCTTTGAGTTCGATTTTCTATCGACGGTTGAACTATAATCGAGACGTCGGTCCTAGTTGAGTATTCATTGATGAGGAAATAATCGAGAGAGACAAAGGCAAAGTGCGATAAAGAGAGAGAGAGAGAGATGGGAGGAATATATAGATAAAGGGATGAAGGGATCAAGATGGAGAGAGGAAAGAATATCGAGAATGGAGTTGAATCGGTTTTTCATCGAGTATATCAATGGGTTTCCGCTTTGAATATCGAAGAGGTTGATTCTCTCTCGTTCTCCTGAATCCTCCAAGAACTATAGTAAGAAGAATTTCAAGAAAGTACGAAAAGTGGTCAGTTTCGATTGCTCGTCCAAACACTCCACTATTTTATCTCTCTCTCTCTCTCTCTCTCTCTCTTTCTGATTCTGTTCAGAGAGGGTACAGAGTCGCCTCTCTATCATTGCATTCGAGAAGAAGACTCTCAGGAGGATCCCTCGAAAGGAAAAGAGAGAGAGTGAGGGCGAGAGGCGCCGCCGCAGCCCTTTCCAACATTTCAAATTCCACTCTCTCACGTTTTCTGATCTTCTCTTTCTTCTACCGTGGAGAGTTTTCTCATCTAGTGCTATTTGAGAAAGACGGTATGCGCGCCTCGTGCAAACTCCATACCCGAACGAGCTTCTCCTATGTATTACCAACCCCCATCGCAACGCGAGAGGCCACACGGGGCACACGAGAGTGTTTACCCCGAGGGCAAAGTAAGAAGAAAAAGAAAAAAAGTCAAGAGACAACCGAGCCGGCGAGCACTTTCGACCCGTTGGAAAATTGAACGACGCACGGAGAAAATTCTCTAATGTACCGCGGTCCAGGAGATAGCGCCGCGAGTCAAGCAAAAAAAAAACAAACATCGTTCATTAAATTAAATTTAGATATGTAATTTAATTTTCTTTTTCAATTAAAAAATTCGTATATCGCGCGTACAGGATTGTTCGGACAGGACAATACGCGCCGTTCGTAGTACAGCGACTCGTGCAAATTTGTTTTTCTCTCAATTGACGATCGAATATTACAGTGATAAATAAATCGGATTATTGTTTTGGCTTACGTTTTGTTTTCGTCATTGTAGAGAATGAGAATAAATAAAATCGCGGTTGCTGCGAGGGGGCTAAAATTTTTTTTTCTTTTTCTTTTTTACATGGATAATTTTGTTGCGAGGGGTTGATCGCCATGTACGAGCCCGAGGAGCCATTCTTTTTTTTTCATTTTTTTTCTCTTAACGCGATCGATTTTTATTGAGTTACAAAAAGAGAGAGAAAAAAAAATTAGCAACGGACTGATGTACGAGAGAAAGAGAGAGAGAGAGAGAGTGGGAAAAGTGAAAGAGAGAGGGAAAAGTGAAAGAGTCCGGGAGAGCGCGTTATAGTCATAGAAATTGAATTTCCTCGGACGCCAGATGCCGTCAGATCCTTCCTGATTGCGTCCGGGGATCGAAGCTTCTCTCCCGACTCCGGACTCTTGCCGCGGGACCGCGATGGCTCTCTCTCTCTCTCTCTCTCTCTCTCTCTCTATATATATATATATATAGCATTACTCGTAATAATGCAGAAGCGTGGCGAGAGTGATAAAAAAAGAGGGGCGGGGGGGCAATACGGAGCGTGAGGGAGGAGTGAGTACGAGAGAAAGAGAAAAAAACGGTGCCTAATCGGTAAAACGAAATTAGTCGAGTTGCGAGGTGGAGAATAAGAGGAAAAAAAAAACGAAACAATTTTCCTGCCCCTGCTGAGAGAAGAGGCATTTATTCAAATTGCATGGATTTCCGGATGTGTGGAAAATTATCACTTTTTAAACATTGTAATGAATCTTTTATACTTTTATTTTTATTTAAAATTCGTTACGTATTTATTGTATCAATTTGAAAGATTGTATATTATTTTATGGTCATTTGGGAATGAAATAATTCGTTAAACAAAAATGATATGAAATTATACTCGAGGATCTTCAGATCGCGATTTAATAAAAATTGATATTTCAATTTAAACACACGAAAGACTCGGAAGATAAAATACGAGCTGGAAAAAAGGAATATGAAATAACGAGAATTATCGGGGTACTCGCGGTTCGCCGATCTCCCACGTAATGTTGAAAACGTGCCTCGTAACGATTTCAACACTTTCATTAATCATATGTTATATTAAATGCGATATAGCCTTTCAAACTATACGAGAACATATTGATATGTGTGCTACTGCTTAATTTACATTTTTTCTTTCGACGTACGAGGTCTGTTCAAAAAGTATCGCGAATTTTGAATTTCCGCGGGCTACGTATAATCGATTTTCGATTTTTTTTTGTGGCGTTACGTTGGTACTCGTGTCCCTCACTTATGCTGAAAAAATCAGCCATTTTGAATGTTTAGTTAATCGTTGACAGCTGTTTTGGTTAGATGTGTTTTGGCTTGTAATGAATCTTATATGTTTTATTTTTATTTAAAATTCGTTACTTATTTAATGTATCAATTTGAAAGGTTGTATATTATTTTATGGTCATTAGGGAATGAAATAATTCGTTAAACAAAAATGATATGAAATTATACTCGAGGATCTTCAGATCGCGATTTAATAAAAATTGATATTTCGAATACAATATATAGTTGTGTATATACTGTGTGACTCTCGTGGCTTTTCGTACCTCGTCATCACCTGTACAATCATAAATTAAGTTTTTCAGCACAACATTGCCGTCACGTCAAACGAAACATTTCTTTCTATTCGTGCCGAAGATTGACGTTTTTTTTTGTCCACGAAACCAAAAAAGATTTGTCATGTTAAAGGAAAAGAGGATTTCACAAGGACTAAAAAGCTAAAATAGGATTCTTTTTTTTAAAGAATTTTGCTTTACTACTTTCCGTCCGGTTGATCGTTGTTACCCGTCTGAAAAATAGGATGATCTCCTCGAAGGATTTTATCGTCAGCAAAAGAGAGGGATGGGGGTGGGTCTGAGCATTGTGGAAACAAAGCGTCCGAGAGATTGTCTCACTTTTCGATGTAAGAGACGAGAGAAAACATGGTCACTCTCTCTCTCTCTCTCTCTCTTTCTCTCTCAATCACTCGTAAAACGATAGTGACATTCATCCCCCGGATCCTTGCGAGGGAGTAACAAGAGATACTGCAGAATGAAAAACGCTTGTACGCCCGCGTGTGTGCGAGCTTAGGGAGAACAAAAGCTTCGCCGTTTTCATCCACTTAGGATTCCGGAAGGTTGGGTGGAAAAAAAAAGACGAGAAACAAAATGAAAGGAAAAAAACAAAACTTTTAAATCGCCAACAGGATTGCAACAAACAAAAAAGAGGAGAAATTAAATGCAAAACAATTCGCGTTGTCTGTGGAACTTTTTCAATATCCAACTTTGATGTTTATTAATTTATTTTTTCAACCCCACTTGGTTAACGATAATGATGAATAAGTAAATTTTTGTTGGAAATTGTTAAAGACTTCAAAAGTTTCACGCTCTTTCATCGTTAAACATTTTAATCCTTATACGCTACGAATATTAAAATGGCAATGACTAAGAGGTCAATTTACAATGGGTCAAAAAAGTATTCATACACCTTGTTTTTTTGCGATAACTTTATAGACATAAGCGATACTGCAAAGAAAGCCAATTTTATTTAATAGTACATCAGGTGCGGAGATAAACTGCAAATTGAGAATTTTTTCACAGGAATAATAGAAGAATTGTGCCAAAAAAACGAAAATTTTTGACAAAAACAAAAAAAAACAAGGTGTATTAATACTTTTTTGACCCACTGTAAATTTACCTCTTAGTCATTGCCATTTTAATATTCGTAGCATATTAGGATTAATTAATCCTTATATGCTACGAATATTAAAATGGCAATGACTAAGAGGTCAATTTACAGTGGGTCAAAAAAGTATTCATACACCTTGTTTTTTTTGCGATAACTTTATAGACATAAGCGATACGCAAAGAAAGCCAATTTTATTTAATAGTATATCAGGTGCAGAGATAAACTGCAAATGGAGAATTTTTTCCCAGGAATAGAAGAATTGTGCCAAAAAAACGAAAATTTTCGGGCAAAAAAGTTTTGATACACTTACCATTATAGTGAAAACTTACATCATCATAGTTGTTAATTATAACTAATATTTGGTGTGCATCCCTTTTGCTTCAATTATCGCCTCGAGTCTCTTAGGCATGGATTCTGCTAGCTTTTGCGTTGTTTCTTTTGCTATTTTCGTCCATTCTTCTAAAAGCACTCTTTGGAGATCGGATTTGTTTGTTATTTTTTTTTTTTCCAATTTCTACATCCACCAAGTGCAATAAATTTTCAATAGGATTGATGTCCGGAGATTGTATTGGTGTAATCAATTGTTTGCGGACATTATAGAGTAACCATTCCCTCGTTTTCATGGCAGTATGTTTCGGGTCGTTATCTTGTTGGAAGTAGAAATTTCCATCCAGGCCCATTTTATCTACACTCGCTTTCAAATTGCTGCGCAACACGTCGATATACTTCCGGGCATTCATAGTACCATTTATAAAAGCCAGATTACCAACGCCATAATATCCCATACAGTCCCAAACCATGACGCTTCCTCCGCCGTGCTTTACAGTCGGTATTAAATTTTTCTGCCGGAGCTCGGTATTTGGTTTCCGCCAGACGAATTTTTTTCCATCGGACCCGAAGATGTTAAACTTCGATTCATCCGAGAATACGACACGTTTCCAAAATTCTATAGATTTTTTTACGTAAGTTCTTGCGAAACCTAAACGTTTTTATCGATTTATATTATTAATTAATGGTTTTTTGCGGGCAGTTCCGCCGTATATTTGGGCAGAATGCAAAACGTTTCGAATAGTCTGGGGACACACGCTCTTCCCCGATGTTGACGCGACATCATTCGCTAAACTGCGAGGACTTGTGAACGGTTTTTTTGTAGCCTCTGTAACAATACTCCGATGCTTTCGTACCGTTAGCATTCTCGGTCGACCGGTTCGTGGCTTATTTTCTGTGCTCTTTGTTCTTTCGTATTTTTTTATTATATATTGCACTGTTGCGAAACTTAGATTTAGTTCTTTACTAACTTTTCGATAACTCTTTCACCGCGTTTCCGAAGAAAAATCACTCTATCTCGCATGGATATTGATATTCCGCTTTTATTTACCATCGTGTCTGTTCAGAGCTTGAAGATCTACTACCGCATGGAATAGGTCAAAACCACTGTGTAAACGAAGACGTGTTTACATTGAACGCAGAGGTCAGACCGTCCGTGTGAGTGAATATCGAGGTTTAGCAGCTCAATCGTAAGTGTACGAATACTTGTTTGGCCCGAAAATTTTCGTTTTTTTTTGCATAATTTTTCTATTATTCCTGGGAAAAAATTCTCCATTTGCAGTTTATCTCTGTACCTGATGTACTATTAAATAAAATTGGCTTTCTCTACGTATCGCTTATGTCTATAAAGTTATCGCAAAAAAAACAAGGTGTATGAATACTTTTTTGACCCACTGTATTTACACGCGCAGTACTCGTTTCTCGCTCGTGTCAGTTACGGATGGTATGAAATTGCAAATTTATCGAAATGCCAGTGACAGAGACAGAAAGAGATAGATTTTTTTCTTCTATAAAGTTTTTTTTCACAGGAGGGGGTTGTTTCATATTGGACGATAGGGTAGAAATATCGGTCGATTAAAGGGAAAATCGGAAAAGTGGCTCAGCTGTGTGACCTCCGTATAGTCTGGGTTCCGAACGGTCATCTCGTCGATAATATAATATTTGTTATGAAAAAAGAAGAAAAAAACGTCCCCCCCGAGCTCTGCAATATAATAAATCGAGAATCCACTTCGGTCGAAGTTGCATTTTGCGGGGAATCGAATGGCGTTTCATATATATTTGTATATATGTTTGTATAAATATATATGCTATATGTGATATCGTTGGCCTCTCGCCTGTTATATATATAAAATGTATACACTTGAAAGTTGCACACGGGAAGGGAGGAATTTCGTTCAGATAAATAACTTTCTTGCTCGTTGGTTCCCACGTAAGTGCCGGTGCTGCGTTGGATGGAGAAAAAATATTTATCATACTTAACGCTCATTTTTTTCTCGCCTCTGTATCAGATGTTTTTAAATTTGATTTAAACAAATTTTATTTCGAGGATACAAAAATAAAATAAAAAATCAAATGATAATCCAACGTCCAATTGTTTATAATTCAATTGTGATTCATTTTCAAATTCTTTTAAACTAGTTTAATTGACATTTTTTTTTGTTTTTATCCTTGATGATCAGTTGTTTCCTCATGGTGTATTGTTTATACCGAATGAAATATCAAAGGCCGCTGCCAAATCGTTCGTTTCTCATAAGTCCGTTACACCAATTTCATTTCCAATTCTGATTTCGCACGGCATCATTTCTCCCGGTCGAAACAATGACATTTGGTGGCGTCAAGCGAGCACCCATTCCCACAACTGTCGATCATGCGGTGCATACTCTAACAGAAGTGCAGGGGAGACCAAAGAGAGAGTGAGCGAGAGAGAGAGAGACAAATGGGAGCCAGGGGAAACCAGAATAACCAGAGATCCGGGAAAATCAGTGAAGAGGGTGGATTTGTGGAGATTGGGGAACCGTGACACTCTCTCACTCTGCTGCTCCTGATCCGCACACCCATCCACTGACTTTTCTAATCTCTATTTCCGTTAGTTATGCCTCCCTCGTAACTCGTACGCGAAGCAGGATGACTCAGTATTACGTCATTCCGTTGCACATAGATATACATGAAAAATTGCATCGAACACCGAGAGAATGAGAGACAGAAAAAAAAAGCATTAAAGTTTGTTTGAATGAAACTGAAGCTATTCGAGAAAACGATAAAACTTTAACAATTATCGTTATTAGTTCGTTCATTATATTTCCTAATAAATCCTTCACCCGTCACATTAGCAAAATTGTGTCACCAAGAGCCAAAATAAAATACCATTCGACAAAAGCGTTTTATCGATCCGTAGGTCAACTTTTACATCCCCCAATCGAAACAAACTAATTATATTTTAGGCTATATAAAAATTGCCCAGATTATATTTCCCATGTAACACAACAGGAAAGAAGTATTTTTTTAACGGAATGCCATTGTGAGCGAAAAAAAAAAGTAAGTGTACAAAGTGTACAAAGAATTGTAGCAGGGTTTGAAAAAAACTGCTCTGGAGGAAAAAAAAATAAAAATCATCCCCAATATGTCGATAATTTTTCGTGTTCTTTGAGCAATATGTTGAAAGCCATAACAAGGCAGCTGATCGCAGCTGCGTTCACGCCAATGGACCATCGACATCGTAAACATCGGTCGGACACGCGTCGTAACGCAGCTTGACTGATGATCGACTCACTCGGGTTTGGATCAATGAGAAAAGACCAAAAATATGTGTGCATACACGAGAGAGAAAAATGAATGTGCAGACGATCAGAAACGATAAATTGACGAAAGAGAGAGAGAGATTTTATTAGCAGGGTGGAAGAGCTTGTTCTCGTGTTTCCGGTACGATTATCACCACGATTCGTGATCGCGTCGTCTTTATTGTTGGAATCATCATGATCGTCTTTGTGTTGGTGAATGCGAGAGGCCGCTTCTCAGCCATTTATCCTCGACGACGAATAATAGGGTAGTTTAAACTCACACATATATACGTCAAGAAGTTTGACAAACAAAATGGCGTAACTCGGCTCAATTTCACGTGTTAAATCGCGCGGATTATTCCCTTCTGTTAATTAACAGTCGATATATTGTATATCCCTTTAGAATAGACACATTGACTGGTCTGGCGACTGCGAGAGAGTGAGAGCTTTACGGTCGAACGGTTGGTTAAGTCGACCAAGTGAAGCCGAAAACATTTCCTTTCGTTTCATCACGGTCTATCCTCACTCTATATTCTAGATCTGCCGTTTATAGAATACCGAATGAACCACCAGTAACCCTCATTGTGTTCTAAAAGTAACTCGTACGTAGCCAGCGGCCATCTTGAATTTTAAACAATGCCATACTGCGTTCGTGAAGCACCCTACACTCCACGTATTCGTAAAAGTAAGAGTCCCCGAACATACGCCAACTTGGATCAATAGAACGTTATCGCGTTCCAAAACTACCCTTTATAACTGATAAGCGCCATCTTGGATCTATACAAACCTCGCTTTTTTTTTATCGTGCTCGCATTTGAAACCGTTTGCGAAAAAGAGATGAAAGAAGAGAAAGAAAACGGTTTCTTCGGTATATCACTTCTCGTGCCCTTTCGGTGGTATATGCGTGATACAAAAGTAGGGGTGAGTGACGAAGAGCTCGAGGATCTTTGGGCGTCATGACGCGCTGATGTCTCGCGTTGCCGCCTCGAGAAAGGGAAACGGCCAAAGGGAATATACACAGATATATATATAAAAGGGAGTTGTGGAGAACGCTCGTGCCCGGTTGAATCGATAAATCTTCCCTGTTCAACCCCTTTCCTCTCTTTCCTTACTGTCTCTCACTCTCTTTCTCTCTCTCTCTCTTTCTCTCTTTCTCTCTAGATCCTCGGATTTCTCCTGCGGGCCATCACTTCAGGCCCAAAGGTCCTTTCACCACCGCGTTGGATCCTCCGGGCTTGCGCTCGTCTACTATACGCTTTACTGCATGTGCAACCCTCTTTATATACACACGCACACATAGTCACACATATACATAATATATAGTACAAAGTATATCACAGTGCCATAGCTCTGATCCTGATACGATCGTGAGGGGTGCAAACATCATCGTGAATCCAGCGAGCACCACTGCGCTGTGTCTGCTTTACATCCCCAAGCAAAAGCCATCGAGTAAAGCGCGGTACATAATGTATGTAGAGTGTATCTTTAGCTCGGACCAAGAACGAGAACTTTTGAGGGGTTGATTCCGTACATATCCCACTCGTTGTATCGTCGTTTATCGCTGATAGATATATCTATCAAATGTTAGTGAACAAAAGGACATTATCCCTAAACGATTTAACGTGTCAAGCGAATGTTCTTTACGCCCTTTTGTTCGCTAGCAGATCCCCACGTAGAAATTGCCAGTATAATTCTACTGGCCAAGCTTTGGACCAATATTGGCGGCCAAACTTTGGCCGCCAGTAATGGCCCCGTACTGGCTGACTATCTGGCCATACTATGGGCCATACTGCGGGCCATACTACGGGCCGTACTACGGGCCATACTACGGGCCAGTATAAAATACAGTCTTATGCCAGTACCGGTTAAATTCTACTGGCCAAGCTTTGTGCCAGTATTGGCGGCCAAACTTTGGCAGCCGGTATTGTTTCAGTACTAGCTGACAATCTGGCCAAGCTTTGGGTCAGTATAAAATATCGTCTTGTGCCAGTACTGGTTGTCAATCTGGCCGCACTACGGGCCGGTATAATAACCAGATCTGGGCCGAAATAGGCTATAAAATACGGCCAAGCTCTGGCTTCGATACAGGCTTAGTAATGGGCTATAGAAAATGTCAATACTGAGAGTATTTCACTTTAACAGTTGCGTTCTCTAATGTAATTGTAGATTAGGTTATTCTGATAAAAAGTCCATTATTTTGCAAACAACCAAATTGTTGAATTATAATTTGCACCGAACATGAAATTGCACGATTAATACAATATTTTTTAGTGTAATGTTCGCTTCATATAGCCTATATTTTATAAACACTGTTCTATAAACATTTAAGTACGTATTTTAGACCTGTTATGTACTTACTCTCTTATTAATAAAAACTATTCCGAGTATTTAGTATATATCAAGTGCATTTAATTATCAAACATTTATGCATGAACGACCCAGACAACACAGACATTCAAAGGACCTCCTAAAAACATCCGAAAAACATCCTTACGTCCAAAGTACATCCTTTGGACGTACGTGTGCTGCTTGGGAAACATCTGGTAACGTGGTAAAAAGAAATATACATTACTCTCAGATGAGAAATAGAATTTGAATAGACATTGGATCGGCGTCCACTAGACGCCAAAAGTGTCTAAAAGACGTCGATTCGTTATCTATTTAATTTGCCATTTATCGCTGAGATGTAATTTGCAACGTCGGCAAAATCTTCTGCCAAGATCCGGCCCAATGAAATAACCAGTATTGGTAGGACCGTGGGTGCCAGTAGTAAACCAGAAGTTTGCCAGATCTGGGCCAAAGTCAGAGCCAAAGTCCGGGCCAAAGTCCGGGCCAAAGTTCGGACCAATTAAATAATCGGTACTGGCCCGACCGTTGGTGCCAGTATAACGGCCGGCTATTACACTCCTGTACCGAATCTGTACTGGCCCAATACTGGCAGTCAGTACCGGCACTACGGCAACCAGTATTGGCCCAACGCTCGGCCGTTACAATTTTTCTACGTGGGTCGATCCATACGTGTGATTTATGAAAGTCTTCCACTTCGCTGCCGCTCAGTATGACGCGATTCGGTTTTGTCACGTTGAAGGGGGAAATAGGGTTAGACGGTTCAAAAAATCTTTGTTTTTTATTTCATAAATTGTTAGTAAAACTATTGAAAAATATGTTCCCAAAATTTTAAATGAAAATTCCGACTCGTTCTATTGTTATAAGCCATTAAAGTGAGTAGCTCCCCTTCAGGCTCCGAGCGCGCCACGTGTTTCAAACGCGTTTTTCTGAAAACGACTTTTTTTGAACTTGCGTACACGCTAGTTTGAAAAGT
Organism: Oxytorus armatus; assembly: GCA_958009045.1. Lineage (NCBI taxonomy): Eukaryota > Metazoa > Arthropoda > Insecta > Hymenoptera > Ichneumonidae > Oxytorus > Oxytorus armatus. The sequence continues at coordinate 23,865,148 of OY253748.1, forward strand.
TTTTAACCAATCGTTTTGAAAATTGGCAGTTACTTTCTTCATAGTATTGCGCTCTATATGAACCTAAAATCGGAATATTATCATTATGTAAAATAATTTTTTTTTGCAAATAAAGTTGTAAAAAATGGCATTTAGGTTCATATAGACGAGAGACATATAATAAAAGTAAATTCCAAATCTCGTTTGATTTCAGATGAAAATTGCGGCTTCCAGAATGTACGCAAAATGCTGAGTCGGATTGTGACCTGCAATATGGGGTCGCTAATATTTTCGGTCTTTTTCAAGGAAATTCTTTAAAAATTTTATAGTATATACTTAAATATATGTATAAAATATTCTCAAAGTTTCAATAAATTATATTCATTTTTTATACTATAAAAAAATTCATGAAAATCATTGAGAAAACGCTGTCATAACCCTATTTCCCTCCTTCAACGCGCGACTGAATTGTTGTAACTCGCGACGAAACGTAAATTCAATAGGAACGGACCGGTGTGACCGTACATAAAAATCATTATTATTACTGTTATTGTATATTTGTTTGTGACGATTCCATAATTCTCAAATTTCATTATTTCCATCGGTCATTCGTATCGTATACGTTTCAAAAATGGATATTCCGATCAAACGAAAAATAATAACAATAATAATAAGGGTAAAAAAAAATGTTAAACATTCGAGCGTGCAAATAAATTGTTTTTTTTAAATCGTTAGTTAAATCACGAATGATTTTCCAGTGATTCCTTTGCATTCTAATGTTTGTCGTCTGACAAAAATCATTATACATATTTTCGGTATAGTAAAAATGTATTTTTCTTTAATAGTTACTTATATTTCGTTGTCAGATTCATGTAAAATAATGATTTTTTCTTTCGTTTCTTTTCGAAAACTGCAACGACGCCCATTTCGAGATGATATAAACATCGACGAGACATTGAGTAACGACTATCGTCGAGGATTCGCGTGGGATCCTCGAGGTAAATCGGCGAGATTCACCTCTCCGGGTCCCGATAAGTGTGTGCCTCGTGAATTCAAATCAGCCCTCTTGCCGGAATACTTTGAACGCTCCGCGCGACTGATCGATTGTAACAGCTGGCAAACTCTTCGATTCAATGCACATATTATTGAGAGGAGAGGAGGGGGCTCGCTGGAAGGAGGAAAGAAGGAAGAAGGAAAAAAAACGAATATACAGATAGAAGGAAATTGAAGGGAAAAGGCAAAAATATGTAAAAATGAAATACCGTGTATCGAGGGCCGCCAAGAGAGAGAGAGAGAGGAGGAGGAGGAGGAAAAATGTTATTTTCGAATTGCAATATCGTGTGTGCAACATACGCGAGTTTTTGAAGAAAGAAAACTACTTCCTGCGAGAGAGTGGGGAAGAACATCCGTTCGCTAACAAACGAAAGGACGTAAAAAAAAAGATTTTAAATAGTAAATCTCGTGAGTTACGCCCTTTTCATTTATCATCAGATATATATGTATATATATATGTTTGTATAAACGTATAGGCAAATTCGTGAACGAAATGCCCGTGAGAGCCTCGAGGAAAGAGAGAGAGAGAGAGAGAGATATTATAAAATGGACGAAAAGATACTTTTCCAACTCGGCGCGCCATCGAACTTGCGCGAATTCGTTTTCCCGGTCGAAGAGTCAGCGCGAGAGGTCTGGATGCTGGGCAAAGGAAGAAAGATTCGCAAGTGAGATAGAAAGAGAGGGGATGGAAAAAAAAAACGAAGTGGATATACACGCGTGGTAGTTTCGAGGGGTAGGTGAAGCTCCCGGTGGGTAGCGGGAATCACGAATGAAAAAGTTGCTTTCAATAAACCGTGTACGTATTCACGTATGAAAATATCTTTTTCCTACCGCACACTCCGCGCATCGAGGATACGCGAGTGTATATATGTGAAAAAGTTGCTCTTTCGATTTCTCCGAGGAAAACCGACGCGCCTCGCTGACCGGGCAAAACTTCAGGAATCATTGATTTGAATGGAAATTATTTGGATTCCTGGTACCGGAAAATACTGAACGATTTTCCATATAAATATCAATTTTACAATTGATTCAATTAGAGATAAAACTACAATTGTTAAAAAAACAGACAAAAATTCATATAATCCGTGACAAAGGTACAAGCATTTCTTTGCAAAAAAAAAAATGAATTTACATTATAAAAGCACCAGTTTAACCCCATAAACTGGTGCTTTTGTTCAAATTCAAAGTAATTCATAGCAATGGTAGCAGGAATAACAAGTACAAGGTAGCGATTTTTTTGAAAAATCAAAAAAGACGCTTTTTCGCAGAAAACCACTAGATTTGCTGCTACCATTGCTATGAACTACTTTGAGTTTATAAAAATTAAATAAATCAATAGATATTATTTTCTTTATTTCCTTATACTCCGACAAAGGAATTATTGTTATCTTTAAAGTATATACTATAAAATATTAGCGACCCCATATTGCTTGTTTTTCTTGGTACTATTTTTTCAAACGCGTTTTTTTGAAAACGACTTTTTTTTAACTTGCGTACACGCTAGTTTGAAAAGTTTTCAACCAATCGTTTTGAAAATTGACAGTTACTTTCTTCATAGTATTGCGCTTTATACGAACTTAAAATCGGAATATTATCATTATTTAAAATAATTTTTTTTTTGCAAATAAAGATGTAAAAATGGCAAAAAATCATGCTTTTTTGTTTTGACCCCTGTAAAAAATTCAATTCAAAATTTTTTTGATAGCACTTAGGTTCATATAGAAGAGAGACATGTAATAAAAGTAAATTCCAACCTCGTTTGATTTCAGATGAAAATTGCGGCTTCCAGAATGTACGCAAAATGCTCAGTCTGATTGTGACCTGCGATATGGGGTCGCTAATATCCCCGGTGTTATTCAAGAAAATTCTTCAAAATTTTTATAGTATATACTTAAATATATGTATAAAATATTCTCAAAGTTTCAATAAATTATATTCATTTTTTATAATATAAAAAAATTCATGAAAATCATTGAGAAAACGCTGTCCTAACTCTATTTCCCCCCTTAAATAAATCGAAAATAGAAGGAAATTTTTTTCGTTCCTGTTCCCATAAAGGATGCATCGTCATTTTTTTTTCTGTCTCAAGGATCGTACGACGAAGATGTAAGTTTCGAACAATCGGAGAAATCTTATTTTCAAGACTTTTCTTTGTAAATATTATAAGCAACACGTGGAAGCTTTTTAATATGCAATATTTTTTCATGGCAACGATTAAGTGTTTTGTGGTAAATTGTAGTTTTTTTTCGTGATTATCTTTCAATTACCATTTACCAGGTAATTGGCTGGATCGTATATAAAGTTTCGGGATCTTAAAGTTGTGTATGTATGACGATCGTAGGCAATGTCTTTTTGACGATCTCGCGCGACTAATGAGCGGAAAACGCGAAAGTTACAAAACGTTGTATATAAGTGTGTTTAATGGTTTTTGCTTGTATATATATGTATATATGTTGAACGTTACGGTCTCAAAGTATTAAAACGAAGTACAGCGGGAGAAATCCGGATGTCTATCTCACAGGACATTTAACCGCGGGTAAAATCCCTCGCCAAAGGACGATGTATGTGATTTTGTACGAGGACACGGGGCGCGTCTTCGTTATAACGATCATCCCTCCGGGCGTTTTACTTACAAGCACATAAAACGTACATCCGTATATGTATTTATTTGTGTGCACGTGACGTACAAGAATCCCTGTAACGACCAAATGAAGGGAGGAATTATATCGTAGAACCGGACGAGGCTATCGAGAATTTTCTCTCCCTCGTTATATCCCTGTGACGCGGACCAAATTTTGCCACGATCGTTTTCAAAACTACCCTCTCTACTGTTTCCCTCCTTCCTTTTTTTTTTTGCTGCCACCACCCTGCGTTCGTTCGAAAGTTCATTCGTCATGTCGCGTCAGACACGCATCGCAGCACACCCGAGAAATCACTCTGTGTACCAGTGACGTCACGCTCGTTGCCAAGATAAAGGGATTTTTTTGGCCTTCTTTAAACAAGGATGAGAATGAAAAAAAATGGACAACTACATTTGTCATTACTATCCAATTATCTTTGATTTATTGTTGGTGGAAATTGTTTTCTCGGAATAAGAATTGCTTTACGATGAAATAACGAATTGTTTGCTTAAAGGGGCGTTCTCGTGAGGGATGTAACCCCCACTTAACACTAAACTTACCAAGCGAGGCTCAAATGAACCCTCACAAAATTCACTTTAAATTCGTACATTCATTGTTATTTCTTTCGCTCATCTGACTTTCTGTTAATTTGTTAGCCACGCATCGCAGCACACCCAAGAAATCAATCTGTGTACCAGTGGACGTCACGCTCGTTGCCAAGATAAGCGGATTTTTTTTAGTCTTCTTCAAACAAGGATGAGAATGAAAAAAAATGGACTACATTTGTCATTGCTATCCAATTAGCTTTGATTTATTGTTGGTGGAAATTGTTTTCTGAGAATAAGAATTGCTTTACGATGAAATAACGAATTGTTAGCTTGAGGTAGTAGTCAGGTAACTTAAGCCGATTTCCATGTTTTTTTTGGAGGGCGTTTTTTGTAGGAAAATAAAAATGAATCGTTTTGGATATTCAGGATGTTTTTATTTACATATTAAAGATTAAAAAAAAAATTTGAAAAAATTTAATAGTTTATTATTATTATTATTATTATTGATCGAAGTTGGTACCTCGAAGTTGGCAGCCCGGGTCCTAACTTTTTTTCTACCGAGCCGATTGTTTTCAAATTTTAACAGGCTACTCTACACACTTATAGTTCTCGTCGGAACTACCGAGAAATTTTTTCACTCCTAACTTTTTATTTTACAACCCCTTCTTTGCTAAAATAAAAGGACTTTAGTCGTAAAATAAAAAGTTAGGGGCGAAAAGATTTCTCGGTAGTTCCGACGAGAACTATAAGTGTTTAGAGTAGCCTGTTAAAATTTGAAAGCAATCGGTTCGGTAGAAAAAAAGTTAGGACCCGGGCTGCCAACTTCGCGGTGCCAACTTCAATCAATAATAATAATAATAATAAACTATTAAATTTTTTCAAACAAATTTTTTTTTGTATCTTTAATATGTAAATAAAAACATCCTAAATATTGAAAACGATTCATTTTTATTTTCCTACAAAAAAACGCCCTTCAAAAAAGACATGAAAATCGGCTCAAGTTACCAGACTACTACCTTAAAGGGGTGTTCTCTTAAAGGATGCAAACCACTTAAGACTAAACTTACCAAGCGGGGCTAAAATGAACCCTCTCAAAATTTACTTTAAATTCATACATTCATTGGTATTTCTTTCGCTCATCTGACTCTCTGTGAATTTGTTTAATTGATTCATTAGAAATCAGAAGTTATATTACGAATAATTTCTTTTAATGAATCAAGAATTTTTCTCTAAAAATCATCGTTTAATTCATAAGGGGTCAAATGATCCCTTACGTACCGGTAAGTTTAGTGTCAATAGATTATTTTGTCGTTAACGAAACGGACAACCAATTAATCGTTATTACAAATTGTCGTCCGAAAGAAAAAAAATGATTTCTTCAATAATTATTCGATATAAAATAATTTTTTTAATGATTCATTACACGAGTACTATTGATACCCGTCCGAGAATAATGATTTTGCACACTTAGTGTCAGAATCACTTCAATAATTCTCCCCCGTATCATAAACCTTTAGAACTTTAGATTTTTCGAGACTGACGCGCAGTCGGGGATCCTGTTATGAGGATCCTGTTGTAAAAAAAATCTCGGACATGTCTTACACGACATTTAACGGCGGGGGATGACATATACAAGGGAACGTGACAACGGTGCGACCCAACGAAGAGGGCCATCACCGGTGTTCGACCGTAAGTCGTTTATAACGAGACCCTCGAGTAACGTCGTTTCTCCCGCCGGTCATTTTCTATCGTGGCTTCTCGTTGAATTTTCTGTCTCACCCATTGATCACCCTTCACCCCGGTTCATTTTCTCGGAGCAGAAAAAAAAAAAACTATCCTCCCTATGTATCTGTCCCGCATCATACGCTCTCGGCTATAAAAGACTGGAAATGACGTAATAAGGAAGACAGAGAGGAAATGCCAGAGATTTTCTGTGTCGTAATTTTATGTGTTGGGACAGGGGAAGGGTGAGAAAGACCGGGAGCTAATTCTCACATGAAATCTTTGCCCTCTATTATTTTTCCTCTCGCTCTCTCTCGTCTCTTTTTTTTTTATGATCTAATTAAATTCGTAAAGACGAAACGAAGAATGAGACGGCGTTAATCAAAGGCCCTCATATATCCGAGAGGAGTCTCGCATTCAGTGTCAAATAAAAGATTCTTCGCTGCTTGTCACGTCCTCCCGCATGATAACCAATTATCTCAATTCGTATCTCACTTAAAGTATAATAAAAAAATATATACATATAAAAGACGGGAAGAGGGACAAACAAAAAATCGTACGAACTTTCACATGAAATTTTTGAATTTCTCGACATCTCGGTCTCTTTCACAATGTCATTGGAACTTTTTTGTCACGTACTCGAAGTAAAAAGATTCTTTTTAACTGTTGATCGGATAAAAAATGGAAAAACGACACTTTGAAACTGGCAAACATCGATTTGTCTCGATTAAGGGAAGAAATAGGGTTAGACGGTTCAAAAAATCGATTTATTTTTTATTTCATGAATTGTTAGTGAAACTATTGAAAAATGTGTTCCCAAAATTTTAAATGAAAATTCCGACTCGTTCTACTGTTATAAGCCATTAAGGGGGGAAATTGGGTTAGGACAGCGTTTTCTCAATGATTTTCCATGAATTTTTTTATAGCATAAAAAATTAATATAATTTATTGAAACTTTGAGAATATTTTATACATATATTTAAGTATATACTATAAAATTTTTGAAGAATTTCCTTGAAAAACACCGAAGATATTAGCGACCCCATCTTGCAGGTCACAATCAGACTCAGCATTTTGCTATTTTTTCAAACGCGTTTTTCTGAAAACGATTTTTTTTCAACTTGCATACACGCTAGTTTGAAAAGTTTACAACCAATCATTTTGAAAATTGGCAGTTACTTTCTTCATAGTATTGCGCTCTTTATGAACCTAAAATCGGAATATTATAATTATTTAAAATAATCTTTTTTTGCAGGTAAAGTTGTACAAAATGGCAAAAAATCATGCTTTTTTGTTTTGACCCCTGTAAAAAATTCAATTTGCTATTTTTTTTATAGCATTTAGGTCTATATAGAAGAGAGACATATAATAAAAGTAAATTCCAACCTCGTTTGATTTCGGATGAAAATTGCGGCTTCCAGAATGTACGCAAAATGCTGAGTCTGATTGTGACCTGCAATATGGGGTCGCTAATATCCCCAGTGTTTTTCAAGAAAATTCTTCAAAAATTTTATAGTATATACTTAAATATATGTATAAAATATTCTCAAAGTTTCAATAAATTATGTTCATTTTTTATACTATAAAAAAATTCATGAAAATCATTGAGAAAACGTCCTAACTCCTATTTCCTCCCTTAAACGCGCTACCTATCTTTCTCACGCATATATGTATACCACATCGGATAAGGGATGAAATAAAAACAGAACGACGAGCCGAGAGAAACCCTGGGAGAGAGGAAAAATATTCGTCACTGTGTACGTTTAGCGATGAGACGACTAATAAAATTGAAATTTGTCGAACGCCGCGCCCCTTGAACAAAAAGGGTTGAGAGCCGGCGAGTCATGACGCTCCAGGAGGCGTCGGAAAGCATAATGCCAGAAGGAGAGAGAGAGAGAGAGAGAGTCAGTGAGCTTTCGAGACTTTCGCAAGAGTGAGAGAAACAGAAATAGAGAGAGAGAAAGAGAACATTGTTCGAAATAAAGTCGCGTGTCGCACGCGCACATGGGGTGTCATTCTTCTCTCTTCTCGTAAAAAAAAAAAAAAAAAGCTATACTTCATCGACGAGAGCTCGTCGGTTTTCCGCGTCTCTAACCTCTCGCTCGCTTTACTCCTTATACTCATCTATCGTATGCAAGTTTAATCTTCTGGAAGTAACGCAAATGCACTGCCGGTACCTATATACCCTTATCTATATATATATAGTTAAAACGATGTTCCACACTGAATAATGCATTTGTATGTCCGCGAATGTACAACCATCCTCCATCAGCCTCTCGCGTCTGACAGAGAGTCACCGACCATTTCTCCTTTCGTATCTTTTGCCCGCGCACAAAGATTCGTCTTTTGTGTACGCGGAGAGAGATACCTTCCCCCCTCCCCCCGCCGCCCTCCGTTTATACGACGTGCGATGAGAGTGTAACGCTCCGCTTCACAGCATCCGCGCGATGCAGCAACGTAAAATCAAAGTTATTCGATGGTTGTTGTCGATTTGAGGCACCGCTAAAGTTTCCTCATTCGCCGGTGAAAAACGAGTGATGAATTTGAGAAAAAAAAATGTTTTTTTTCTTCACACTTTTAACGATCAAACGACGGTAGAAGGGCGTATATGTACTTCCGTAAACTAATACAGATTTATAAATCTGTGATAATTCACAGAATTTCATTATTCCGCACATACATTTGTGAATGCGATGATCAGTCGCAGAAAAATTTTAATTACTCCCAGGGAGACAAAAAATCGTTTTTTTTTAATTTCATAAATTGTTAGTGAAACTATTTATGAAAAATATGTTCCTAAAATAAAAAATGAAAATTCCGACTCGTTCTATCGTTATAAGCCATTAAAGTGAGTAGCTCTCTGAAAAAATAGTTGGTACTATTTTTTCAAACGCGTTTTTCTGAAAACGACGTTTTTTTTTAACTTGCGTGCACGCTAGTTTGAAAAGTTTTCAACCAATCGTTTTGAAAATTGGCAATTACTTTCTTTATAGTATCGCGCTCTATATGAACCTAAAATCGGAATATTATCATTATTTAAAATAATTTTTTTTTTTTAAATAAAGTTGTAAAAAATGGCAAAAAATCATGCTTTTTTGTTTTGACCCCTGTAAAAAAATTCAATTTACTATTTTTTTTGATAGCATTTAGGTTCATATAAAAGAGAGACATATAATAAAAGTAAATTCCAACCTCGTTTGATTTGGGATGAAAATTGCGGCTTCCAGAATGTACACAAAATGCTGAATCTGATTGTGACCTGCAATATGGGGTCGCTAATATCTTCGGTGTTTTTCAAGAAAATTCTTCAAAAATTTTATAGCATATACTTAAATATATGAATAAAATATTCTCAAAGTTTCAATAAATTATATTCTTTTTTTATACTATATAAAAATTCATGAAAATCATTGAGAAAACGCTGTCCTAACCCTATTTCCCCCCTCAAGGAATTTGTTAATTCAACATAAGAATTAATGAAAGGATTGCACGCGTGTGAAGGAAGACTAAAGTGCGCGGGATAATTCCAGGAGGGTTGTTAAAATTATTTCGAATCACCAGAGAATAATTAATCGCGGAATATCGTATTACAGAACACTCACCCCGATTATTCGGTCGCTCTAGCATATTTCGAATTAACGAAAATAAATCGCCTCCGAACTAAATTCCATAAATTTGCTTTAACTTCATTTTATATTTTTCACAATTTAATATCTTTATTTGCGTTTCGCTCGAGCTGTAAATATTGATCGATTTTTCTCCTTTACAGAGTCGATGCTACTACGAAATTTTAACATCCCCCGCCACTGCACTGGAGTTATATCGGGACAGTGCTCACTTCGGCAATTAATTAAATAGCTAATTAAAAGCGTAAATGTATATGTGTCACTGTCGCGAAATTACAGATGCAATCGATATGTTTTATTACCGACAAAATACATAATAGATCGTGCGATATATGCGTTAAATTTGTAACGCACAATGTCAGTTATATACTCTGCAAATTTACGCGAGACATTCCACGCAAAGTGGTGAAGATTTTTGTACGGGAAGAGTTTTAGAAAATTGATTAATTCGTTGGCTATCGTTTTTTTTTTTTTTTCAATTCTAATTATTGACCTCCTAAATAATAAAACATGTACGCGATAAACAAAAAAGATTCTCTCATTCTGTGACGAGAAAATAGGCTCCCAAGTTGGGAGGACTGTAAAAAAAAATATTTACCACTGCCTTGGCGAATGTAAAATTTCGGAAAATGTGTAATTTTTAAAACATTTCAAAGTGCAAGTGTCTGCTCATTAACGTGAATATTCTTTCATGGGAGCACAATATTTCTGGTAATAATACTTTTTCTTTTTCGTAACAAGGTGCAAGTGATTCGAACAGTGGTTTTCTTTGAAACATCCTAATATTATTGAACTCACATAGTAATATGAGCTGAGCGAACATGTAACATGTTATATAAACGAAATTATATGTACTGGTGATATTGTATGAACATGTACATATATGTATGTGGAATACAAAATCCAGGGAGCCCTTTGTTCCCAATATGAGAGTTGAATTATTGAGTATCCGATAAACATTGTTGGCAATGTTTGAAAGCCGGATATAAAGTGGTACGAAGCTTGGGGAAAGAGCTTCCAACCTCTCACGGAGTTGGGGCGGTTAAGCTGGAGTGTCCCACCCTCGCATCCCTTACTCTCCAATGTTACGGAAAATATACCGCTATAAGCGAGGTACTAACATATATACCATTCTACCCTCTCTCTCTCTCTCTCTCTCTCTCTCCCTCTCCCTATACATATATATATATAATATATAATATAATATATATACATATATAGTACTGTATCCAATAATTTCAGGGTAAAAGGAGTCCGCTGTAAGCACTTACGCGACTATTTATCGGTTCAACTCAACCTCGCCGATCCTCTCATTCGTCGAGAGGATGTAATGAGGGATTGAGAGTTAAAATACATTCGTACATTCGCTCCGTTAATAGATAGAATTTTATGTCTCCGTTGCACAATTGTTTTCATATCAAGTTTTTCAACCCCTCGCGGCAATTCCAACTCGTTTAACAATTAAAACTACCGTCGGAAGTGTCTGAACCAGGATTTTTGTGGGCGAATTGGGGAGGAAAATTATTGAGGAAATTTTATAAATATCTCGCATCGTCTAGATCAGTGGGGAAAAGCTGTTACGGACGAATGATATTATCCGTCTGGTCTCCCTCTTTTTTTCGTTGTATTTATCGAATATTCAATTGCTCGATAGGTATCGACGGAGCAAGGGGTAAGAGGAGGATGAGTAGAGACGGATTTGGAGATCGACTGGGTACATAACGATGATAAATAAATTGATATTTATATTAATACAATATCGATGAAAATGAAATGAAAATTGCGAGTGAGAGATAAATTTCATTCACGTACTTGGAATATATATTGTGGTATTATACCAAGTGCATTAAACATAGGTAGACTCTATATTGTTCATATATATATATGTTTATTTATATAGCCAGATAGAAGGAAAATCGATCGCAACGTAATCCAATATTTATTCCGGACATGCAGCAGTCCGGTTGCAACGTACATTTCACCCCTTCGCCCGGTTGTTATTACGTTTCCATGCGAAAAAGATGATACGTTTGTAACATCCTCGAGACATTTCGATGCAAAGAGGCTCCCACGTTCGATTCAAGAATATTTCATTCGATAAACACCCAGTATCTATATAAATGGGAAAAAGAAAAATCGATAAAAATTCAGGACATGGTGAAATTGTAAATTTCTTCATTGAGCTCGACCGTTCGAAATTTTTTTTTTTTTTTCTTTTTCGTCTGAAATAGCTTGATCACAATGTGATCATGGGAGAATGAGAAATTTGAGATTTTTGTGAATTGAGAAAACTCGAGAGGAGTAAAGAGAGTGACAGGGGTGAATGTATCGCCTAAAAGAGTATATAACACGAGACGAATGTGTAAAAGAGTTCATGAAGAAATTTGAGAAATTTTCAAGAATCTCATGAGAACAGAGAGTGAGAGAGGAGCTAAATCCCAAAGAGGAAGGGATTTGATCGATTTCACAGTAGAAAAGGTTTATAATATTCGGAATCTCCACCTCATCGTGCATCTTGAACGCGGAAAAGCGAGAAAGATAAAGAGAGAGAGAGAGAGAGAGGGTGAACGGAAAAAAGTGAAGAAGAGAGATTGAGACTCGAATCGGATTCAGCTTACTTTAATGCTTGAGCTTTCGAAGTTTTGGATTTCCCCTTCGATTTACAGTATTATCGGGATATACATATATATTATACGTATATAGTGGAAGTTTTATATAACGACCTCCAGGTTATTGTAGCTCAGGTTCCTATTTTTGGACAATGCGAAAAAAAAAACCATAAAATTCGGAAAATGGGCCACTTCCGTTGATATTCCATTCCAGAAAGAATCCGGATTTATTAGCCTACGATATTTAGTATTGAAAATTATTATACAAGAATTGATAGAAAAATTTGTTACAATAAAAGCTGTGAGAATTCTAAAAAAAAAACATTTTTATTTCAAATATCCAAAGACTTTTGGGGCCACCGTTTTACCTTGACAAATTGCAAATTAATGTGTTCATGCGTGAGCACCGAATTTAACGGGTGTTTAAAAAGTTTTAACGATGAAGACACGTACACGATGACAATGGATACCTCGCGCAATATTTTTCAGCTGAGAGGGAGCGAGAGATTTCCTGAAAACCAACATATAGCTATCGATAACCGTGCGGATTAAGCTCCGATTAAGCTTTAGTCCAGGTATTTTATTGCCGGCCGTATATCTATATATAATTTTAAAAAACCGGTGGTATACACGATACGGTACTTTCGAGTGTAACACGCGGACGGCTGATGAACGAAACTACAGGGAGATCGTGTCAGGGGCGAGCGAGAAATTTACCGTTGAAACGGTAAAATTTAATCGCTCACCCCGTTTCAAGGTGTCGTTATTTATCCCATACTGCACTACATACATATAAATTCACCGACCATATATACAGAGCGATCCAAAACACTGGCACGTCAGAGTGATACAGTGGGTTAGATTGGCTCCGGACCTATCAAAATAAACAAATATTACCTCAGTGAAAGTCTAATGGTTTTTGAGAAATATCGTCTCTTTTCATTTTTCGAAAAATCGCAACCGAGCACTTGTTATTATGCTATCATTGCTTTGAATTACTTTGGGTTTATGGATATTTTGTTCCTAAGATATGTGCCGTTTGTGTATTAGGATTGGAGGTAGACAATTTCAAGACATATCGTAAAAATTAAATAAATCAATAAATATTATTATTTTTTGTTTCTTTATACTCCGACAAAGATATTATATTTTTCTTCTCAGAAAAACTTTGTCCGCTTTAGTGCGTTTTGTTCAAACCCAAAGTAATTCATAGCAATGGTAGCAGGAATAACAAGTAGTAGGTAGCGATTTTTCGAAAAATCAAAAAAGACGTTTTTTTTCGCGAAAACCATTAGATTTGCTGCTACCATTGCTATGAACTACTTTGAGTTTATAAAAATTATATAAATCAATAAATATTATTTTTTTTATTTCCTTATACTCCGACAAAGGTATTATTATTTTCTTTCTTAAGGGGGAAAATAGGGTTAGACGGTTCAAAAAATCGATTTTTTTTATTTCATAAATTGTAAGTAAAACTATTGAAAAATATGTTCCCAAAATTTCAAATGAAAATTCCGACTCGTTCTATTGTTATAAGCCATTAAGGAGGGAAAGAGGGTTAGGACAGCGTTTTCTCAATGATTTTCATGAATTTTTTTATAATATAAAAAATGAATAAAATTTATTGAAACTTGGAGAATATTTTATACATATATTCAAGTATGTACTATAAAATTTTTGAAGAATTTCCTTGAAAAACACCGAAGATATTAGCGATCCCGTATTGCAGGTCACAATCAGACTCAGCATTTTGCTATTTTTTCAAACGCGTTTTTCTGAAAACGACTTTTTTTTAACTTGCGTACACGCTAGTTTGAAAAGTTTTCAACCAATCGTTTTGAAAATTGGCAGTTACTTTCTTCACAGTATTGCGCTCTATATGAACCTAAAATCGGAATATTATCATTATTTAAAATAATTTTTTTTTGCATATAAAGTTGTAAAAAATGGCAAAAAATCATGCTTTTTTGTTTTGACCCTTGTAAAAAATTCAATTTTCTATTTTTTTGATAGCATTTAGGTTCATATAGAAGAGAGACATATAATAAAAGTAAATTCCAACCTCGTTTGATTTCAGATGAAAATTGCGGCTTCCAGAATGTACGCAAAATGCTGAGTCTGATTGTGACCTGCAATATGGGGTCGCTAATATCTTCGGTGTTTTGCAAGGAAATTCTTCAAAAATTTTATAGTATATACTTAAATATATGTATAAAATATTCTCAAAGTTTCAATAAATTATATTAATTTTTTATACTATAAAAAAATTCATGAAAATCATTGAGAAAACGCTGTCCTAACCCTATTTCCCTCCTTAAAACCAGTTTGCTTGCCGCCTTAGGTACCCACTTCGTCCGCTTTAGTGCCTTTCGTTCAAACCCAAAGTAATTCATAGCAACGGTAGCAGGGACAACAAGTACTAGGTAGCAATTTTTCGAAAAATCAAAAAAGACGTTCTTTTCACAAAAACCATAAGACTTTTAGTGAGGTCATATTTGTTTATTCTGATAGGTCCGAAGTCAATTTAACCGGCGTGTCACTCTGACGTGCATGTTTTGGGACACCCTGTATATACACATGCGCGTTAACTAGTGAAAAAGGACGGGGGGGGGGGGGGCGGAGTGACGGACGAATGGAGGTTTGCTGTTCGGCAATTTACCATATAATGAAAGATTCACGAATAAATCCCGCCAATCATGATCAACGAAAAATCTCTATTGCCGCATTGATCTACCGGAAGAGCAGAGCAAACGTAAATGACAAATACCTAGAGAACGGACTAGCAAAAAAAAATACAAAAATCTTCGATCCTCAGTTTACAGGGCAATGTATTCAGTGTATGAATAGATCATGGAGCGATGCGCCTCGAGTTCCGATTAATTAGCGTGACTGAATGAAAATTAAAGTCCGGAAATGTACATGCATCTCGACTTCGTGGGGGCGGCGGCGCGCGGTAATTCTCAAGTTTTTTCGTCTTTTTTATCGATGGTTAATGAGACGAGAAGTGAAATAAAACGTGAACGAGTACCGCGGGAGTAAAAAAGAAGGGGGGTAAAAAAAAATAAAAGAGTCGGCGAGCACGCTCCTTTGCCACAGACACGAGTGTCTCGACCCTCATGTACCTACACCCCCACATTATATTCCCTAAGTACATTATGTACGGTAGTATAGAAAAACGAATCAAACATTCATTGGTCCGAAATGGCCTCCGTATGTGCGAAGCATGGAAAACAGAGAATATGAGAAAGAGGGAGGTTTCAACCCCCTTCCCGTGCGCGACAAAAGAGCTCACCGAGTACTCGAATGAACCATTGCCACTCGTACTTTATATCGTATATGCTCACTGATTGTGATTCCCATGAGTGAACATCATCCGCGCAAAAGAAATGAATGTCTACGTTTCGCGTCGTTTGTTGAATTAACGAGGGAAGCGCGGGGATTGAGAGTGAAATTTCGAAAAATCGTGGTACTTTGAAAGTTTGTAAATAAAAACAACAAAGTTGGTACATCGTGACCGAATGAATTGAGCGCCCTTTTGGAGGTGGAACGATTCAGAAGATACAAAGATTGGTATTAATCCTCGGGGGGTAGCTAAATTATCGTCATATTAGTAAATCACTTTTTGTCCAAAATGTTAAAGTTTTTTATTAAAAAAAAAATATATTTGACTGTCCTATGACAATGTATTTTTTTGAACCGGAAAGCCAAATGGATCAGGAATTTTCTTAAGGGGGGAAATAGGGTTCGACGGTTCAAAAAATCGATTTTTTTTTTATTTCATAAATTGTTAGTAAAACTATTAAAAAATATGTTCCCAAAATTTTAAATGAAAATTCCGACTCGTTCCATTGCTATAAGCCATTAAGGGGGGAAATAGGATTAGGACAGCGTTTTCTCGATGATTTTCATGAATTTTTTTATAGTATAAAAAATGAATATAATTTATTGAAACTTTGAGAATATTTTATACATATATTTAAGTATATACTATAAAATTTTTGAATAATTTCCGTGAAAAACACCGAAGATATTAGCGACCCCATATTGCAGGTCACAATCGGACTCAGCGTTTTGCTATTTTTTCAAACGCGTTTTTCTGAAAACGACTTTTTTTGAACTTGCGTACACGCTAGTTTGAAAAATTTTCAACCAATCGTTTTGAAAATTGGCAGTTACTTTCTTCATAGTATCGCGCTTTATATGAACCTAAAATCGGAATATTATCATTATTTAAAAAATTTTTTTTTTTGCAAATAAAGTTGTAAAAAATGGCAAAAAATCATGCTCTTTTGTTTTGACCCCTGTAAAAAAATCGATTTTCTATTTTTTTGATAGCATTCAGGTTCATATAGAAGAGAGACATATAATAAAAGTAAATTCCAACCTCGTTTGAATTCAGATGAAAATTGCGGCTTCCAGAATGTACGCAAAATGCTGAGTCTGATTGTGACCTGCAATATGGGGTCGCTAATATCTTCGGTGTTTTTCAAGGAAATTCTTCAAAAATTTTATAGTATATACTTAAATATATGTATAAAATATTCTCAAAGTTTCAATAAATTATATTCATTTTTTATACTATAAAAAAATTCATGAAAATCATTAAGAAAACACGTCCTAAAATATTGTCTGGTTGATCGGGGAATTGGAACACTGTGTATTCAATAAATGGTCACGTTGACAAATAAAATTGTACTTTCATACGTATAAGATATGTCCGACTGGTGATAAGTTTGTTCACGAGCCATTGTTGCGTCAACACAGATGTCAAAATGAGCATGAACTCGGGGCGTTCACGAGGCTCTAAAAAAAAAAGTGTAACAATTTCTCTCGATGGACACGGTCTATTAAACTCGTGGGCACTTCTCCTTTCGCACATATGTACGATAAAGGTACCCGAGGGGGGTTCTTGCATCGTCTCCTCGTTGGTTTTTGTCGTCCACTTGGCTGCTTCATTCTCCCCCTTTTTACCTCGTGAACCGTGTTCCCTCTCTCGCGGTGAAACGACCAAATCGAATTTGAATCTCGAGTACTCTCGTGCGGCCCGTTCACGAAAATTCGTTTTATATATACGTCCCTCCTTTCCCTGTCTTCGGTTCCACTTCATCCCTTCCTCGGAGCCTTGGCATCAGCTCGAGAGCTTCGAGAGACACTTTAGCATAATTTTCAACCCTCGAAAAACCCACCCTTAATATGCTGAATAAATTCGTGAGTACATTCTCTCATTACTACGACAATTCTTCAATTAATTCAATACACTCTCTCGCTCGATTTTTTTCTTTTTTTCTCTCTCGAGTCCCAAGATCCGTTCTGATCCGCGGCTTTCGAGGTAAAGTCTTCTTTGAGAGCAGCCAGAGAGAGAGAGAGAGAGAAAGAGAGAGAGAGAGAGAGATGGGATTGAAGAGGAGTCTATGTATAGAAAGGCTTCGGAACAAGCCGAGGCTTTTTCTTTATTGGGATTGAGAGAAAAACGATGAGATCGAAATAAAAAATAAATAGACTATATGTATATATGCTGTTAGATCTCTACACAGAGCGTCCTAGCACTATCTAATTCTCTTTTCCTGCTACCAACACGTCCAATGTGCTTGCTGTATACTTGTACAAACTAGGAGGAATAAAAAAGAGAGGAATAGAAGAGAGGAAAAATCGAGGTAAGCCTTCGAGGTCTTTGAGGCTTCCCTCTTTTTCCTTTGCTATCGAGTGCCTCGCGTTACACTCCCGCCTCTCTCACTCTCTCTCTCTCTCACCTTTTCTTTCCTCTAGCTCTTTTACCCCTTTCGCCGGGAAAGTTCTCTTTCTCTTTTAACGAAACCCTGATCTCAAAACGTATATAAATATAAACGAGTCCGGATATAAACGGGATTAAATAAGCGACAGAGAACAACCCTGGCACGTGTGCGAGCAAGCACGCGACGATCGCGGTCAACGCACGACCCCCGGTGATTTTTCCAAGCAGATTTTTCTTCTTTTTTTTTTACATTCCCATCTATCCCAGGAAATCGTTTGTTTTTCTCGTTTCACAATTTTTCATCTCCACGATAAACACGCGGTTAACGAGACTTTTTCACGGTACAAAGGGGTCGGTCGAGTCTATCGAGTATCAAGGTTTCGGAAAATCTTTTGAACAACCTTTTTCGCGAGTAAATTAATGCCAATTACGGACGGAATGGCTCTCGACCGAAGAACGTTATATATGCTTGACGTAAAGAGAATTTTTAATGAAAATCCGTACAACGATGACCTAGTTCGTGGCGATTAACCAGAAGGGTTATATAATTGTGATTTTTTTTTCTCGGCGTAAAATTCCTGGAAAGAAATTCCGTTTTTTTGTTTGGAGCAGGAGTGACTCTTAGAATTGCTTCATACACTGGAATCACGTTGTTAATTTAATTGGCCCAATTAAGAGATTATTTTTGTCGATTTCTCAATCGATATACGAATAAATTAATTTTAAACATTTCAAATACCCCAAACACTACATAAATTTATTTTAAACATTTCAAATTCGCTATAAAATATAACGGAATGACGTGTAGCGAGATTAAAAAAATATCGGTTCGAGGACGAGTTTATGTGAGTGACGGAATAATATTTTTTTATTTTTATTTAATGACCAATGAAGTAAAAGTGACGTTTACAAGTCCCCGGTGCACGGGTGATGGACGTTTAACGAAAATCACCTGTCGCCCATGCGGGACAATATTGTACGTTTTACGGTCGTTGGGACAGCATGGAAGCGACATAAAAGGGTTATACGGAGACAGGAGAAATGCAAATTTTCGCGAGGTAACGGATTAAACCTCGATCCCCTTGGACCCTTGGAAACTCGTCTCGGACTGTGCCCAGGGGGAATGAAACCCAGAGCTTTATAATCACCTGTCACCTAATTGTACACGAGAGAGAGAGAGAGGGGAAGGAGCACGATGAATGAACAGTGAGAAAGGGAAAAGAAGGAACGACAGAAGGATGAACGATTGATTTACCGTACTCTCTTTCTCTCTTTAGACCTTTTTCCAATTTTCTACTTTTATACATTTATCTCTCTATCTCTATTGCTCTATTCTTCGTTTTCCAAGTGCTAGCAGCACTTTTCCTAAAAGCGAGAGAAAATCTGTTAACTAAGAAAACTCATGTACCTGTCCCACAGAGGCCGTTTATCCTTGATCCTTTCATCCCCTCCCATCTCTTCTTCTTCTTCTTCTTCTTCTTCCTTTCCTCATTCTTAGCGCTCGTTTTCCTTTACCATTCGCAAAATACGAGAGACACTGTCGTTCTTTTAAAATGAAAATCCGGGTACGCAGGTGTGGGGGTTTTTTTCCTTCTTCAGGTAAAGGAAACGAATTTTCTTGTCAACGGAAAGAGCACCCGGAGAGGAAGAAACCTCGAATATACATGAGGAACGAAAAGGAATTATTCCTCGGCACACAAATCTCCTCCCCCGCCCCAAGGAAGATGAGAAGAAACGCGATGAGATGCTGTGGGTCTTAAGTTGAGAAAATCGCAAGATCTACGGAGTGAGAGAGAGAGAGCATTGATTGTTCGTCTCGTGTGTACCGTGAAAATAACCGAAAGACCGAACGAAATGAAATTCGAGAAATGTTACTAGGGTGTTTTGTTCGGCTGGAAAAACTCTACAAAGAAACTTTGAGCTACTTGTTAATCATGTATTTTGTTTATTTACCAACAAATTCACAAACCTACTCTCTTTATGAGCAAAAAATTATTCATAGGTTATTCTGTTTTCCTAATTACGAAAACGCGAAAGAAAACATTTAACCAAATGAGAACCATTCATAGAAAGTTAAAAATAAATTACAATTGAAAGAAAAATTCGAGAATTATTCCGATAGAATCAAAGGTACTTCTGACTCATTTATTGTAGTTTAAAAAAAGGCTTCTCGAATAAAAATAAAATGAATATTCGTTAATAAAGATAAATTTTAAACACGATAAAAACTATAAATACAAATGAGATAAAGTTTCGTTGAAAATTTTGCAATTTGTAATTTAACCGAGTAAAACTTGGTCAAGTTAATTGAACGACAATTAATTTTTTTATTAAATTAAACTTTGAGTTACTTGCAAATCACGTATTTTGTTTATTTACCAACAAATTCACAAACCTACTCTCTTTATGAGCAAAGAATTATTCCTAGGTTATTCTGTTTTCCTAAATACGAAAACGCGATATATAAAATTTTACCAATTACGAACCTTTCATAGAAACGTAAAAATAATTTACAATTGAAAGAAAAATTCGAGAATTATTCCAATGGAAATAAAGGTACTTCTGACTTATTTATTGTAGTATAAATAAAGGCTTCTCGAATAAAAGTAAAATGAATAATCAGTAATAAAGATAAATTTTAAACACGATAAAAACTATAAATACAAATGAGTAAAAGTTTCTTTGAAAATTTTGCAATTCGTAATTTAACTAAGTAAAACTTGATCAGTTAATTGAACGACATATCGTGAATTGATATTTTTTAATGTGACAATGTCTCTTTAATTTTTTTATTAAATTAAACTTTGAGCTACTTGCTAATCACGTATTTTGTTTATTTACCAACAAATTCACAAACCTACTCTCTTTATGAGCAAAAAATTATTCATAGGTTATTCATAGGTCTGTTTTCCTAATTACGAAAACGCGAAAGAAAAAATTTTACCAATTACGAACCATTCATAGAAAGTCAAAAACAAATTACAATTGAAAGAAAAATTCGAGAATTATTCCAATGGAAATAAAGGTACTTCTGACTTATTTATTGTAGTATAAATAAAGGCTTCTCGAATAAAAGTAAAATGAATAATCAGTAATAAAGATAAATTTTAAACACGATAAAAACTATAAATACAAATGAGTAAAAGTTTCTTTGAAAATTTTGCAATTCGTAATTTAACTAAGTAAAACTTGATCAGTTAATTGAACGACATATCGTGAATTGATATTTTTTAATGTGACAATTTCTCTTTCATTTTTTTATTAAATTAAACTTTGAGCTACTTGCTAATCACGTATTTTGTTTATTTACCAACAAATTCACAAACCTACTCTCTTTATGAGCGAAAAATTATTCATAGGTTATTCATAGGTCTGTGTTCCTAATTACGAAAACGCGAAAGAAAAAATTTTACCAATTACGAACCATTCATAGAAAGTCAAAAACAAATTACAATTGAAAGAAAAATTCGAGAATTATTCCAATGGAAATAAAGGTACTTCTGACTTATTTATTGTAGTATAAATAAAGGCTTCTCGAATAAAAGTAAAATGAATAATCAGTAATAAAGATAAATTTTAAATATGATAAAAACTATAAATACAAATGAGATAAAGTTTCTTTGAAAATTTTGCAATTTGTAATTTAACCAGATAAAACTTGGTCAAGTTAATTGAACGACATATCGTGAATTGATATTTTTTAATGTGACAATTTCTCTTTAATTATTTTATTAAATTAAACTTTGAGCTACTTGCTAATCACGTATTTTGTTTATTTACCAAAAAATTCACAAACCTACTCTCTTTATGAGTAAAAAATTATTCCTAGGTTATTCTGTTTTCCTAAATACGAAAACGCGGAAGAAAAAATTTTACCAATTACGAATCTTTCATAGAAACGTAAAAATAATTTACAATTGAAAGAAAAATTCGAGAATTATTCCAATGGAAATAAAGGTACTTCTGACTTATTTATTGTAGTTTAAATAAACACTTCTCGAATAAAAATAAAATGAATAATCATCAATAAAGATAAATTTTAAACACGATAAAAAACTATAAATACAAATGAGATAAAGTTTCTTTGAAAATTATGCAATTTGTGATTTAACCAAGTAAAACTTGGTCAAGTTAATTGAACGACATATCGTGAATTGATATTTTTTAATGTGACAATTTCTCTCTGTACGATATTTAGCCGCTGCGTATATCTTAGATTATCGAGTGTAAAATTTAAATAAAAAAGCACAAAAAGACAAGTTCTTTGTGCGATCGGCTCTCTTTGTACTACCATCTTCCGGGATTCTCGCTTTTCTTTTTCATTTTCTCTCTCGCAATGGCTGCTCGGCGAGATCTATTTTCTCGTTTCCTCCTCTCGTTTTTCCGAACTTTCATCTTCCCTCTTTCTCTCCCGTTCACCACTCTTTCCTTTCACAACGTTCCTTCCTTCATGCTTCCCTTAAACCAAGAACTCGACGTTTTACACGGATTCCTGGCTCGTTAGACCGCGGCTCTATATACCTTTCCCTCCGACGGAAAATATATACCGAGAATCGGCGGAGAGAGATTTTTACGACGGAGAGATTCAGGGAGGAGAGTGGCGCGAGAACGAGCTTCGTGACAGATGTCCCGACAATTTTTCTCCTAACCCCCAAAGAATTCGTTTGTAAATCGACTTTTCTGTACGTCTCGCGGAATCATTCTTTACAAACACGAATTATTGAGGAACGCAGCGGTTTCTTTTTTATCACACTCAATTTTTGTTATATTCAATTTTTACTTTAAGTTCTATCAAAGTGAATTTAGGAGTTATAAAGTTTACAGGCAGAAGTGAATTTCGATGAGAATTTTCGGTAATTCCACGGAAATTTCGATAATCGATAAATCGGTAGAACATTTTTCAAGATTAAGTAAAAACGTTTCGAGGCGAAACATTCGCCAGGTGTGCATATGCAGCGAAGAGTATATTTTCCTACGAGAGACAGAGAGAGCGTAAAATGGGGGGAAGATGATTTTTCCATCCCCATCCCCTCGGTTTCAATGCCGCAGCTTCACCTTTTTTTTCTCTCTCTTTCTCCCTTACCTCCTTGTTCGTTCTCTCCTTTATTTATCGTCCTTTTTTTCTTTTTTTTGTTACGAACTAATCCGCGTTGCAGATCGAATTGACGTTCGTAGTTATAAACGAAGTGACCCCCCCCCCCCGGGTGTACCGGGTCGAGATCCATTGATGAAACTCGATTTGGAATTTAGATAGACAAGAGAAAAAGAAAGAGGGCTTTTTGGCTTCGGCTCGATTCTCGCGATAATCGATCGCACCGGCGGGGCAGGAGGGTGTCCGACCGGATGAAATTCGATACGGTTGAATAGTCTCATCTCCACTACATACACCGAGATATATATAGTATATATGATTTTAATTGTATGCTCTAGATAGATAAGCAGATGGGGAATTTGTGAGTGGAGATGGACAGCTCAAGATTACTCTGTCCCCCCAACACAACGATATTATAACGATCGAAGAGTGTGTGCGCAGATAAAAATCTCTCTCTCTCACCCTCTGCCCACCGCCCAACTCCTCTTACGATGAGATTGCTCTACGCGAAGAAAATCATTTATTTATTTATTTATTTATTTATTTATTTATTTATTTATTAATTTATTTATTTATTTATTTATTTATTTACTTATTTATTTATTTATTTATTTATTTATTTATTTATTTTTTTATTTTTATTTCAGTAAAGAAAAATCGACTTTTCATTCCTTGAAATGACAAGAACATTAATCAGAAATAATTCGTCGCTACGTTCGTTAAGCTGGTAACTTAAGCCGATTTTCATGTCTTTTTTGGAGGGCGTTTTTTTGTAGGAAAATAAAAATGAATCGTTTTGGATATTAGGATGTTTTTATTTACATATTAAAGATACAAAAAAAAATTAGTTTGAAAAAATTTAATAGTTTATTATTATTATTATTATTGAACGAAGTTGGCACCTCGAAATTGGCTCTTGAAAAATTAAGTTAAATTTTATAGATAAATAACAAAATGGCGGACTTTGGAAAAAAAGTTTTTTTTTCCAAAGTCCGTCATTTTGTTATTTATCCATGAAATTTAACTTCAGTAGTTCCGACCAGAATGGCATGTCTATAGATTAAGAATTATCAAGACTTTCGATTTCAGATAACATCAAGAGCCAAAATCACCGGGGCCACCCACGCGCTTTTTTTCGAGGTGCCAACTTCGATCAATAATAATAACAATAATAAACTATTAAAATTTAAAAAAAAAATTTTTTTTGTATCTTTAATATGTAAATAAAAACATCCTAAATATCCAAAACGATTCATTTTTATTTTCCTACAAAAAAACGCCCTCCAAAAAAGACATGAAAATCGGCTTAAGTTACCAGACTACTACCTTAAGTAAATGATTTTACTCGGCGTGTTAATGAAATGTATTTAATGATTAAAATGTCAAGATTTATTAATCAAAAGGAATGGAGGATAAAAGAGAGGAGAGAAAAGTTACGGCAACAATTGCCGATTGTCACGAGAAAAAAAAAAGCTAAAGAACAATAAATGAATAACGATTTGCCCGTACACGTCAGGCCTTGATAACTGGCGGAACAAATTTTTTTTTTTTTCTGTTTTTTCTTTCGCTATGCTGTTTTGTGTAATTGCTTTTTCCAATGTTGAGACGAGGGCTGAGAACAAACAATTGCTTCTGTTATATCGATGTTTTAAATATATATCTCATTTACTGTTGACAGTGCCAGAAAGTAAAAGAGAGAAAGAGAGAGGGAATTTAGGAGAAATAGGAAAAATTCGAACGAAAGTTTTTCGATCCGAACGGTTAAACTCGTCGCGTAATCTGCACGATTGCTTTATCAGTACTCTTAATCACGTTCCACAATAAAAAAAGACGAAAAAAACAAAGTGATGATTCTGGGAAATGGCATTTAATTTATCGAACATTTCGAAACAATGATTAAGAATTACTAATTAACGACAAGTAACGACAGTTAACGACGTACTTGAATCAGAAAGATTAGCATCTACGATTGATGAGAAAGCAGAGATTTTATTTTTTACTTTGAAAACTATTTATTCTGTTAATTTTGCAATTGTGATTTTACAAAATTTATCTGATTCGGAATGGGGGCATTTTTCACCCCACAGCGAAATGCATGGTTTTTCTTACGATTCCGTAAGTAAGAGAAAAATGTTCACGTTATCACTATGAGCGAGATTTCCGTTGTCATACTTTGTGCAGAAAGATTAAGAAAATTACGAAACGTTTTTACGACCCGCAAAAGATTTTTCCATCACGACTATGTTAGATTTTGTATTTTGTATTTTTTTTTCTAACAGTTGAAAGATTTTTCTCAGGTAGAAGCTCCGTCTGTTTGCAGTTTTGACCAGGGGATGGTGGAATGGAAATGTAAGGGCTGCTAAGCATGACAAAAAAAAAGAGAAGCTGAATAGATGTTATACCTGTGGTGCCTAAAGACCTCCCATCGTCAGGTATAACATAGTATATGTATGAGGATTACACGCATCCCTTGCTTCATCCCCAAATCACGCACGAGAAAGTTCAAATGAATCGGCAAAAGAGAGATTAGATTGCTCTGATCTTCGTTTTTTTTTTATTTATGGATCGTCCCAAATTTTAAGCGGTGAAAGAATCGTTCAATTTTCAAAGAAAAAGAAAACAAGTATTCGAAAGTCTTTTTCCCTTTTTGTTTAATATTTCAAATTTCGTGTTTAAAGTTATTTGAATAAAATGATTGCATTAATAACAATAAAATTGTGTGCATCATAAAAGCAAAACTGGAATTCTATGATTCCTTAAGGGGGGAAATAGGGTTAGACGGTTAAAAAAATTGATTTTTTTTTAATTTCATAAATTATTAGTAAAACTATTAAAAAATATGATCTCAAAATTTTTAATGAAAATTCCGACTCGTTCTATTGTTATAAGACATTAAAGTGAGTAGCTCTCCTTCAGGCCCCGAGCGCGCTATTTTTTCAAACGCGTTTTTCTGAAAACGACTTTTTCTGAACATGCGTACACGCTAGTTTGAAAAGTTTTCAACCAATCGTTTTGAAAATTGGCAGTTACTTTCTTCATAGTATTGCGTTCTATATAAACCTAAAATCGGAATATTGTCATTATTTAAAATAATTTTTTTTTTGCAAATAAAGATGTAAAAAATGGCAAAAAATCATGCTTTTTTGTTTTGACCCCTGTAAAAAATTCAATTTTCTATTTTTTTAATAGCACTTAGGTTCATATAGAAGAGAGACATATAATAAAAGTAAATTCCAACCTCGTTTGATTTTAGATGAAAATTGCGGCTTCCAGAATGTACGCAAAATGCTGAGTCTGATTTCGACCTGCAATATGGGGTCGCTAAGATCTTCGGTGTTTTTCAAGGAAATTCTTCAAAAATTTTATAGTATATACTTAAAAATATGTATAAAATATTCTCAAAGTTTCAATAAATTATATTCATTTTTTATACTATAAAAAAATTCATGAAAATCATTGAGAAAACGCTGTTCTATTCCTATTTCCCCCCTTACATACATAAATTTATATCGCAATATCCTAAAGTAATTGACTAAAATTTTGTTAAATATTTTAGAGGTTGGGCCACTCTAGAGGCCGAAAAAGTAGGCTTTTTGGGGATTTTTTTTTTTTTTTTTTTTTTTTTCAAAAAAACTCCAAAATAAATCGAGATTAAAAAATAGGGTGTTTATCATACACATCAGTGACTGTATACAATAATTTTTTTGAAGCGATTAATTTCAAAATGGCGGCTGTGCGGCGTTTTTGCGACGACGTCTCCGTTTTTGTTAGCCGGAAATATAACTCGGACAATTTTCAACCGATCCACGTGAAATTCTGAATATATCTTTAAAAATACAGTGTCTATGGAAGTGCATAGGATTTTTTTCGATATATTGATTTTTGGCCAAATGGCGCACTTCTAAAGTGAAAAGTAAAAAATTTGCTTAAAAAATCGTCAGAAAGTTGTTAATAACAATTGAACTATGGAATATAAAAAGAAAAATCCTACGCACTTCCATAGACAATGTATTTTTAAAGATATATTAAAAATTTCAAGTGAATCGGTTGAAAATTGTCTGAGTTATGTTTCCGGCCAACAAAAACGGAGACGTCATCGCAAAAACGCTGCACAGCCGCCATTTTGAAATGAATCGCTTTAAAAAAATTATTGTACACAGTCACTGATATGTATGATAAACACCCTATTTTGTAATCTCGATTTATTTTGTAGTTTTTCTGAAAGAAAAAAAAATCCCCAAAAAAGCCGTATAAAAAACGAACCTTCCACGAATATCAAACACAATAATAAATTCATTTTTATCATTGTACATGTATAAACATTAGTAGCGATGTTGTTACGCGCAAGAGGATTTTTGCATGACAGAGTTTCTTGGCAACAAAGGATAAATATACTTTGGCCAGAGAGCGGAATAAATTAGACGTAACGTTCGGATACTCTCATTCATAAACCATTCTCGCGGTATATATTCACGCCACGTGGCCTTGGGAGTAAATAGTAACGAGTTGGATGTTTTAAAGAAAGCGACGGATATATATGTATATAGAGCGCGTAAGTAAGATCACAGTCACGAAAAAACGAGAGAGAGAGAAAGGGAGAAGAGTTGGAAGGATATTCTGGCAATTTTCCAATTTCCCAAGCTCTCCCAAAGAGCAGAGACACGACCCGATCGAAAAACGTGTCAGTCGTATACTTATCGTCGTAGTGGTACTTGTGAAATTCTGAAGTACGAAAATTGCAAGCATTGGCAAAGAGAGAGAGAGAGAGAGAGAAAGAGGGTAGAAATTGCAAAAGCTTTGCACTCTCGTGCTATAAATCCGATTAATACTTGTCGAACGAACAATTCGCCTTTCCGACAATTCAGAGCCTCACTCGCATTCGTTATTCCATGTCTCCTTTCACACTTCCCTTCGTTCATCGTTGGTGGCTTTCTCTCTCCTCGTATATATATACATATACATTGAAATATCTCGTACAGTATCGAATGGGTTTTGATGGTAAAAAGGCATAACGATTTATTCCATTACATTTCTCACCAAGCCCTTTATATTATTAACCCATTGTTTGTATACGTATATAAACGCTTGATCCTATGAATCACCCGTTTAGCCATTGCGTGCTCGGTGCGGTTTTGATGCTGACATGCCGAGTCGAATTCATTTTTCACGGGTTTCCCAAAGCGCGCGTCACCACCCACCGTGCTAACTCTTGATTGATACAAACGGGCGCGGTGCAAAATCACCAGGAAACCAAAAATTCGGACGAATGAGATTGACAAAAAGGGAGAGGAAAAACAAACAAAACAAAAATACATTACCACAATATAATATCGTACATACGACGGGACGAATGTACCCGTTGAAATTGGAATATTTATAACGATGAGAAAAATGCGATACCGACGAAAAAGTTTACTTTTCTCGGTGCACGTTTTCACGTGAAAATCGTCGCACGAAAAAAATATAATCACTGTGTGCTCATAGAATGAAATCAACCTTTCGAACGAGTTCTACAAGCCACTCGTAAAACCGAAAAACCACATAAACACAAGAATTTTTCTATATAATAGAATTTCCTTGTTCTTTTTTCATCGTAAAAAGAGCACTCGATTTTTCAGGCTCATACACGGAAATGAGGCTGAAGAGAAATCCTTAGAAAATGAAAAAACATGAATCAAGAAATGACGCGAGAAAGAGATCTCTCTCTCTCTCTCTCTATTTTCCATCTCGAGGGAACATTTTTAACCCCTTTCCCCTCGACAAGCCCGCAGAGGGAGAGCGGATAGAAGTAGTTTTTCACTGTGTTCCCTTCGACGTCGTTCTCGATTCAACCGGGGCGGGGGAGGGCGAGAAAAAAAAAAAACAAAAAATATCAGTGCTATTCGTTTGAATAACGCATGGGAGCCCGAAAAAATCCCGCGTGTATTACCGAGTCGTCTCCGCAGTAACAGAACGGCCGAGAGGAAGAGATGGAGAAAATAAAAAGGGGAAGAGAAATTTAATGAAAATAAACGATCAAAGTGAGGGCGCGTTGGGTGCGGTGGTAAATCAGTGCTTGATACGCCGGATTAATATCTCTCATGGCATACAATATCTATTATTATTATCATTATTAATATTATCATTATTATTATTTTTTCATGAGGCGAAATTAAGATGAAATAACAAGAAATAAAGTTTTATTGAAGATGAAGTTTCTTTCGCGTATAGATCCGAGTGTTTTGAGCCTCATTCCACGAAATTCGAAACATTCACGATTCCATGTTACTAATCGATAAAAAGAGCGTCAAACATTTAAGTTTACTTCACCGTCCTCGGACTCTTGAAACGGCAAGTTACAAAATTATACAGTAGAGTAAGAACCGAACATCTTGAAATTGTTGTGAGATAAATACATTGTTTGAATTGTGTACGAAAAAAAAAAAGATAACTTAAAAAAGACAAAAAAAAATTGACACAACTTTTACTATGCGTTGAGAGAAATGTGTAAATATTATAAAATGAGAGAAGCTGGTACATTTACCCAAACGCCCTCTCTTTCTCACTCTCTCTCTCTCTCTCTCTCTAGGGCAAAAACTTTGTCTTCGAACTTTGCGAGCGAGCGAGCATGCTTTTCAACGATATTTCAAACGATAAAAATATCGTTACTGTAACTCGTAATGGCTTGAACGAAGTATTTCTGCCGGATACACCGCCCAGAAGAGTAGAATTATGGGCACGAAATTACGAGGCAAAAGCATATAATAATATTATAGTAGAGGTATGTATAAGCATTCGTATAATATGAGGCGTCTCCTTCCAACCCCCGACGAACAACCTCTCTCGCCCTCAATAATATCTCCTATTGGATTATTCTTTTTAAAAATAAACTTCTATCGCCTTCAAAATATAGTTAGCGAAATTTAAAAAAATTCACAGAACAAACGTGTTTTGTTAAGGCCTTATATACGCGAAAAATTACAAAATTTTTCAATTTAAAAAATTTTTGATTCCATTAGCCGGTTAGGAATATTTTAACCTTTTACAGAATTGAAAAATTCCAAAAATTTCGATTAAATAAGGTAAGATTGCATTTATAATGGATACCGCGCGACCCGCCCAACCCCCAACTTCAAAGCCGTTTTTCCACGATTCGCTTCTTTGAACCTTGTGAAAGTTCTAACTCTCGAACGAGGGTTCGGATCGATTTGAAATTTTTACAACATATTCTTAGTATCATCACCTATCGTGTGAACCACAGAAACAAAAATTTCAATGAAACAACAAAAATATAAAAAATAAAATACCGACAGAAAATTGAGTAAAAAAATTTTTAGTTTCGGATTTTTATTATAATAACTTTTTTTTAATAATATTGTTGGTTCACACCGAAGATACATTCATTATGCAATTATAAATATGTTCATTTTTTTTTTCAGACACCCACATCGATGCCCAGAACTTTCACCATCAGCGCGCGCGCAAAAAAAAAAAAACATTGCTTTATTATGTTATATCTCCGCCATTTGTTAGGATTTCAAATTTTTTTTGTTTTTACATATACTTAATCATGTAAATAAATTATCTGTAAAAAAATGTTGTCAATATATGCGTCATTTTTTTTTTACCACGTCTAGAAAAGTACCTTCGAAAATTGGCGAAATCGCATATATAACCTTAATTTTATTTAAAGCCTTAATTTTCTTTAAAGAAAAAAAATCGTATTGAAAATTCCTAATGTAAGACTGTTGGAAATATTTTTTCTGCTAATGTGTAAAAAATTGATAGAACGTTTATTTTTCCGGCTCAAATTCATAAGAGTCGTAAATCCACCCTTTGAACATAAAAAATTGAAAAATACAGTTGTTTTTTAATTTAATTTCGAATTGATACAAAATTACCCATATACGAGATGAACCGCGACGTCTTGTAAATTTAACGTCGACGAGTGTCACAGAATTTGTCTGTGTCGCGTAGTTTACTTTGCTCGCACGACGATAGTTTCGTTAGTTTTTTCATATGACACACAAGTCCTCTCGTTATATTATCCCTCTATCTCGCTCCTCCGTGTGTAAAAAGTCACGGGGAAAATATGGAGAATATGCATAAAGGAGTAAAGCGAATAAAAAGCGATAGGTAAATGATGAGAAGCTCGAGAAAATGATCCAATCAAAGTTGCGATTGAGGGAAGGAAAAAGAAGAAGAGATCTCTCGCGCGAGAGGGTCTCGAGAGAACTCGCGCTCTATCAAAGTTGTACGAGGCAGACGTATGAGTATGACTTCTCTTGATTATTACTTCACAAAATATAGATATATAAATATATATAAATATATTCGTGGAAAGAGAGAGAAACAAAAAATTGCAAAAAAAAAAACAGGAACAGAAGATTCAATTGAAGTTACATTCATTATTCGTCGTATTTATTTCTTGAAAAACATTGAGAAAAAAAAATTGTTAAGTTATCAAAAAATCCCAATAAAAGTCGATTTATGAGAAAAAATCATTGATATTATTTATAACCCAATGACTCTTGTTCCACGAATATAATATTATAATATATAATATTATAAAATTGCTGATGTAATAACATTAGAATTAAAGAACTTTACGTTTTTTTTTTTTTCAAAGTTGACATTGCAATTTCCCAAATATGACAAATTATAAAAAATTTCCTGCTTATCTTTCCATTGAAATTTCGGCATTATAAATTATTCCGTGGAAAACCCGTCGACGGAGCACAAGACTCGATAATATGTGTTAATAATTAAATGATATGTCGCGTGCTCTCGAACGAGCTATAAATATGAAAATCTCGAAAAACCCCCCTCGTTTTGGTAATCACGTCGTTGCACGGAAAATCAACGTGTTATATATACACATATAGATGGCATCGACATCGAATCGTGTCGTTCGACGATTATTCCTCTGTTTTATGGACCATCACGGCCAATGGCTCTACCGCTAGCGCGTTAAATCTATATACGAGTAATTTCATGCAGAATTTTCCACTAATTAATCAATGATTAGATATTTCGTTAAATCAATTAAATTAATTAACAAATGAATTGCTCGAACTGTTCTTCTTTTTTTTAATCATAAAAACGTTAAATTCATTTGAAAAATTGTTATCTACAATTATTCATGGCAAAATGATCGAAATTCGTAAATTTTCATTGGTAAAATATTGAATAAAAATAGAAAAAAATGTCAAGACCGACAACAGTGGAGGCGCGGGTCGGTGGGCTGACGATCATCACAAGTTAAGCGGGCTTTGGCCGCGATCAGTAATCGGATGGATGACCGGTTAGCCGTGCACTGACTGGCGCGATGACTGTTGAAGGGAACGTAGTTTTTCTGAATTTCTGATGGTAATACAATTGAAATTCACTCAAAACGAACGCCGTCCATATGGACACAGGTTTTCCGCAGTTTCCCTGTGCCCGTGGCAAATGCGATACAGTGAAGCTAAGACGTCCGCGGGCCCAAAGGAAATTAGGTTAGCTTAGCGAATTACGGGTAGGGAGTGTTAAGGAAAAAAAAATGTAAAATGAAAAGGGTCATACGTAAAAACCCGAAAGGGCTTTGGAACGAAGAAAAATTAATGAAAATAAAAATAAAAAATTGTCAAGTGCCAATGCAAAAACGTTAATTCATGTAATTAACGTTTTACGTAACAGTAATACAATTGAAATTCACTCAAAACGAACGAACGGTCTATATCGACACAGGTTTTCCGTAGTTTCCCTGTGCCCGTGGCAAATGCGATACAGTGAAGCTAAGACGTCTGCGGGCCCAATGGAAGTTAGGTTAGCTTAGCGAATTAAGGGTGGGAAGTGTTAAGGGAAAAAAAATGGAAAATGAAAAGGGTCATACGAGAAAACCCGAAAGGGCTTTGGAACGAAGAAAAATTAATGAAAATAGAAATAACAAAATTGTCAAGTGACAATGCAAAAACGTTAATTCTTGTAATTAACGTTTTACGTAACAGTAATACAATTGAAATTCACTCAAAACGAACGAACGGTCTATATCGACACAGGTTTTCCATAGTTTCCCTGTGCCCGTGGCAAATGCGATACAGTGAAGCTAAGACGTCTGCGGGCCCAATGGAAGTTAGGTTAGCTTAGCGAATTAAGGGTGGGAAGTGTTAAGGGAAAAAAAATGGAAAATGAAAAGGGTCATACGAGAAAACCCAAAAGGGCTTTGGAACGAAGAAAAATTAATGAAAATAGAAATAACAAAATTGTCAAGTGACAATGCAAAAACGTTAATTCTTGTAATTAACGTTTTACGTAACAGTAATACAATTGAAATTCACTGAAAACGAACGAACGGTCTATATCGACACAGGTTTTCCGCAGTTTCCCTGTTCCCGTGGCAAACGCGATACAGTGTAACTGACAGCAATGGAAGTTAGGTTAGCTTGGCGAATTGTGGGTGGAGAGTGTTAGGGGGAAAAAAATGGAAAATGGAAAGGGTCATACGTAAAAACCCGAAAGGACATTCGTTGGAACAAAGAAAAATTTTAAAAATTGTCAAGTGACAATGCAAAAACGTTAATTACATGGAAAATATAAAAATGTCTCATTTACCGATTGTGAATTACGATTTTTGTTTTCGTTTCATTCGATTATCAATGATTCATTTGTCATTGAATGCCTCGTACATACAGATTTCTGTATACGTAGAAGGGAGAGTTGAATCTCTGCGTTTGGGCTAATTCGTCGGTCGTGTATCCCGTCAGTCAATGGGAAAACGAAGCATCGATGTATTAAATACGTGTTACACATAAACAGGCGCGTACACACACAGACATACAAAATGGATCTATCTTGATCAGTAGCCAACACTACAGTAACGCGAGATTATATATAGATATATGATCAAAGAGAATTTTCAGTGGTTGCAATATCGACAGAAACGGAGCATCGTATTGTTTTGCGGAGGATGTTCAATGTGCTTTCGACGCTCATCTCACTTTCTCGTACGTACAACGATTAAAGTACAAGCATACATATACAGGGTGTGTCAAAACTAGCACGTCAGTGTGACACGGGGATTAGATTGGCTCAGGACCAACAAATCAAAGTCCAAATTCACGCCAAATCCTAAAGTGATCGGAAACACAAACGAAAATAGCGAGATAACAAGAATAGCGATTGTTCGAAGAATTTAAAAAAAGACGATTTTTCGGAAAATCGCTATTCTCGTTATCTTTATCACTTAAGGATTTGATGTAAATTTGAAGTTTGTATTTGCTTACGATTTGAACTTTCATGGAAATGGTAGCGGAATAACAGGTACCAGGTAGCGATTTTTCGAGAAATCAACAAATGACAATTTTTCTCGAAAACCATGAGACTTTTACTGAGGTCATGTTTGTTTATTCTGATAGATCCGGTGCCAATTTAACTCCCCGTGTCACTGTGACTTGTTAGTTTTGAGACACCCTGTATATATACACGTTCCAACGTGGGTATATATGCGTTTGTGAATTACTGTAACCAGATATTTGGCGATAGTCTCGGAAGCTTCGGGGCATCGAGCAACAAGCTCAACAGGCACACAATATCAGACATATATTTAAATATATTATATATATATCTCGCTATATTATATAAATATATTGCCGCCGCCGTGTACAAGAGTTGAGGAGAGCGAGCGACAGCGGGGGTGGCTCATTTTCCTCGGCAGCTTCACTAACACTAATACTCGGTTTGCTCGGATGAAATACGTACAACCTCTCTCAACGACGGACCAAGCCCTAGCGGCTGTCTACGATTTTTTATCTTTCGTTCATTACGTTCATTATCTTAATTCGTTGGAAATAGAAAAAATGGGGTTAAGTGTTCTGAAAAGGTAGGCAAAAAATTAGAAAAATTTGTTTTCCCTTTGTTTTTCAATGTTTCGATACCCTATTCGATCGGAAATTTTCCGCTGATCACGAATAACACCAAGTTTTTGTCGAAAACTTGAAAAAGATAATTTTACCATTATTTCTTGGCGTTAATATTTTTGGTTGTAAAACATTGGTTCGAAAAATCCATCGTCCATACTAATTCGACATTTTGAAGAAGAAAAAAAGGAGTGAAAATTCCTGATGAATAGTTTTCATCTCTTCCGCTTCATTCGCACTGACGTTGAAATGATGAAAAATATTTAAAAATTGCCGGAGAATCAATTATTCCGTCGATTTTACCTGCAACAACTCGTACGTAAATAACACGAAACAAGATAACGACCAAAGAACGTTAACACCAGCCATTTGCTAATTCAATTTTCGGTTATCTCTTACCCAGAATCTGCGATTATATTCGCCGCGGCAATAGACGATTGGCCAAACGATAAAATCACTAATGTTCGATTTTCCTCGACGGATATACCGGGGTTCCTGTGCTGCGAAATTGTTGAAACCATTCATCGCGAAACTTCTCCCACACGAGTCATTACACATTGTCCAATGTATTATCAAATAATTCTCAATTTCACGCTGAACATTCGAGAAATTAATCAAAGTTTTGCCAGTCCGATTAAGGTAGTAGTCTGGTAACTCAAGCCGATTTTCATGTCTTTTTTGGAGGGCGTTTTTTTGTAGGAAAATAAAAATGAATCGTTTTGGATATTTAGGATGTTTTTATTTACATATTAAAGATACAAAAAAAAATTTGTTTGAAAAAATTTAATAGTTTATTATTATTACTATTATTGATCGAAGTTGGCACCTCGAAAAAAAAACGCGTGGGTGGCCCCGGTGATTTTGGCTCTTGATGTTATCTGAACTCAAAAATTCTTGATAATTCTTAATCTATAGACATGTCATTCTGGTCGGAACTACTGAAGTTCAATTTCATGGATAAATAACAAAATGGCGGACTTTGGAAAAAAAAGTTTTTTTTTCCAAAGTTCGCCATTTTGTTATTTATCCATGAAATTTAACTTCAAAACAAAATGGCGGACTTTGAAAAAAAAAAAATTTGTTTCCAAAGTCCACCATTTTGTTATTTATCCATGAAATTTAACTTCAGTAGTTCTGACCAGAATGACATGTCTATAGATTAAGAATTATCAAGAATTTTTTATTTCAGATAACATCAAGAGCCAAAATTACCGGGGCCACCCACGCGCTATTTTTTCGAGGTGCCAAATTCGATCAATAATAATAATAATAATAAACTATTAAATTTTTTCAATAAACATTTTTTTGTATCTTTAATATGTAAATAAAAACATCCTAAATATCCCAAACGATTCATTTTTATTTTCCTACAGAAAAACGCCCTCCAAAAAAGACATGAAAATCAGCTTAAGTTACCAGACTACTACCTTAAGGGGGAAAATAGGGACAGACGGTTCAAAAATCGATTTTTTTTTTATTTCATAAATTGTTAGTAAAACTATTGAAAAATATGTTCCCAAAATTTTAAATGAAAATTCCGACTCGTTCTATTGTTATAAGCCATTAAAGTGAGTAGCTCTCCTTCAGTAGCTCTCCTCACTATTTTTTCAAACGCGTTTTTCTGAAAACGACTTTTTTTTAACTTGCGTACACGCTAGTTTGAAAAGTTTTCAACCAATCGTTTTGAAAATTGGCAGTTACCTTCTTCATAGTATTGCGCTCTATATAAACCTAAAATCGGAATATTATCATTATTTAAAACAATTTTTTTTTTGCAATTAAAGTTGTAAAAAATGGCAAAAAATCATGCTTTTTTGTTTTAACCCCTGCAAAAAATTCAGTTTTCCATTTTTTTGATAGCATTTAGGTTCATATAGAAGAGAGACATATAATAAAAGTAAATTCCAACCTCGTTTGATTTCAGATGAAAATTGCGGCTTCCAGAATGTACGCAAAATGCTGAGTCTGATTGTGACCTGCAATATGGGGTCGCTAATATTTTCGGTGTTTTTCACGGAAATTCTTTAAAAATTTTATAGTATATACTTAAATATATGTATAAAATATTCTCAAAGTTTCAATAAATTATATTCATTTTTTATACCATAAAAAAATTCATGAAAATCATTGAGAATACGCTGTCCTAACCCTATTTCCACCCTTAAAATATTTATTTATAAATCGGTAATGCCCGTGAGAAATTAAATTACTGGCACAAATGGCGAATAAATTTTTAACCACTCGTGCCAACCTACAAAAGCTATTCATAGCAAGAATCCTAGAAATTTGTTTAAAAGTTCAAAATTAAAAAAAAAACTGAACACTTTCTGAATCTAAAAAAAAAAAATTGGTACTGTTTTTATCTCATAACTTTCTTAGCTACCAACCCCTTAGGATCAACGACTTGATTCATATGAATTAACAAAAAATTTAATAACGATAAAGTTTAAAAAATTTAAAAATGAGCAATCAAATGAAACGATAGACAATTCGATGCAGAAACAAAACGCGATCCTCGCGGGAGATCGAAGAGGTCATCGCGCGAGAAGGTGGCGCGTGCTCCCGTGCGAGGGTTTAACGGGATGGGGTATATGTGACAAACTTATATATACACGATGTAAATCGCGTGAAAAGGAGAGAACAACCCTCCGCCTGCCTCAGCAGCGGCAGAGACGCAACGTATACATTTTCTAACAATCCCTCGAGAGCTTACGGTAGTCCATGTGCTTGTACACAAACACACCCTCTCGTTATACATAAATATATATATATATGAATTTCGCGGACACTCCCCTCGTCTATTTCCAGCACGGCGAAAAGTAGCCCCGATATATATAGTCGTGTGAGAAAAAGCCCTCTCGCTTCGAGAGTCTCGGAATTTAAAGAGAGTAATTAAAAAGTGTGGGAGGAGTATAAGAAAGAAAAAAAATGTCTGACGAAAGGAAAAATGTTTAAATTTGTAAAAAAAAAAAAAAAAGAAAAAAAAACAACAAAACAGCACGAAAGATAACTTTAGCGAGGGTGTATTGTGGCGAGATGTAAACGAAAACGAAAAAGAAAAAACCTGCAAAACAGTAAAGTTTTTCTTTCTCAAAAGGGAAACGCTCGTTTCTTAATTCCGCCAGGGAGATCTGTCTTTTTGAATGCATCCCGGTGAAACATTGCATTCTCGACGTGTTTTTCACAGCGCGTTTCGATGTAAAGAGAATGAAAAAACAAACGTAAACGAACGGGGAAAAAAACCAAGAAAATGCAGATCGAGAAAGAGAAGAAGCGAAAAGGCCTTGGGGGAAAGAAGGAAGAAAAAAAAAAGATTTTTGTACCAACGCGAGCCGGTGCACGTTTTGTTTTTTTTTCTTCCTTTTTATCCAACGGCAAGTAACGCCACCGCCGGGGCAAATTCCCCTTTACACCCCGCATCCTCGCGCATTGTACTCACTCGTCAAGCAAGGATAACGTTCCTTTTTTTTTTCTATCTTGTTCTCGTTCTCTATCTGTCTGCACGGCTGGTTGGAGAAAAATCGCGAGTAAAAGAGACGAGACCCCGTTGCACCCACAGCGATATATAATCGTGGTGGAGGTGGGAAAAAAAATATGAAATAACGAAAGAGAGAAAAAACGAGCGATCAATATTTGTAAAGAAAAAAAAAGCGAAAAAAAGAAGAAAAAAAACAATAATTGAGAAAAGGGGAGAATGGTGTGCAACGATTTTTCCATCTCACTTCGTCGAAGCGAAGAGACTCTGTTTAAGAGAGGGACGAATGGACCTTGGCAAACATTTCTCATCGTTGCACATATAATTGAATCGTCGGAAATCCGAGGGCGAGGCGAGAGGTGGGGTAATATGGAACAGCGCGGAAATAAATTCAATTTTCATACTTTAAATGGTTCACGGATCGATTTCATTTGAGTGAGAATGCCATTTAGGTCGTACGATCTTTTCCAAACTTGCGAAAAACAAAATCTTATCATGGTACAAGAATACTTTGTTTTTTTCGAAATAAAACAAATATTTAAAAAAAATAGAATTACTCTTAAAATTGTTTATATAGCGATGGGAATATTTTTTTTTTTTTACACGACGAGAAAAACATTTACGAACAATCCGTCATTTGGGATTTTTGCGAACGATTTTTGTTTCTTTTTTTTTTTAAATAAAATAAAAAGCGTTTTATGCTGAATTTTAATTCTGGAGTGCCTTAATATCGTTTAAATCGACAATAATTAAGGGGAGAAATAGGGTTAGACGGTTGAAAACTCGATTTTTTTTTAATTTCATAAATTGTTGGTAAAACTATTGAAAAATATGTTCCAAAAATTTTAAATGAAAATTCCGACTCGTTCTATTGTTATGAGCCATTAAAGTGAGTGGCTCTCCTTCAGGCCTTGAGCGCGCTATTTTTTCAAACGCGTTTTTCTGAAAACGACTTTTTTTAACTTGCGTACACGCTAGTTCGAAAAGTTTTCAACCAATCGTTTTGAAAATTGGCAGTTACTTTCTTCATAGTATCGCGCTCTATATGAACCTAAAATCGGAATATTATCATTATTTGAAATAATTTTTTTTTTGCAAATAAAGTTGTAAAAAATGGCAAAAAATCATACTTTTTTGTTTTGACCCCTGTAAAAAATTCAATTTTCTATTTTTTTAATAGCATTTAGGTTCATATAGAAGAGAGACATGTAATAAAAGTAAATTCCAACCTCGTTTGATTTCAGATGAAAATTGCGGCTTCCAGAATGTACGCAAAATGCCGAGTCTGATTGTGACCTGCAATATGGGGTCGCTAATATCTTCGGTGTTTTTCAAGGAAATTCTTCAAAAATTTTATAGTACATACTTAAATATGTGTATAAAATATTCTCAAAGTTTCAATAAATCATATTTATTTTTTATACTATAAAAAAATTCTTGAAAATCATTGAGAAAACGCTGTCCTAACCCTATTTCCCTCCTTGATGAATTTTAGAATGAAATTTTCGCTAATTTTAAAAAGTGGTCCATATTGCCCCACGCTGTCTTCTATGCGCGTGAAAAATGCTTATATGTATGTGTTAGCTTATATGTATTATATATATATACGTGGTTGTTAGTATAGGTCGAATCAGCTCAATTTGCATCCGGCATGGAGAATACTAAAGCGGCGTACATAATCGCTTCTCGCGCATAAATCGACGACTGCTCGTGGTGTACAACGTCCTGGTTGTATTTCACACTGAGAGAGAGAGAGAGAAAAAGAGAGAGAGAGAGAGAGAGAGAGAGAGAGAGAGAGAGAGAGAGAGAGAGAGAGAGAGAGAGAGAGAGAGAGAGAGAGAGAGAGAGCGGGAGAGAGAGAAAGAGAGACGTTGATAGAGGGAGAGTAAATCTCTATGCGGCGTGTTGGGTGTTTTGCTATAGAGAAAGAGAGAAACCAAGAAAGAGAGAAACCAAGAAAGAGAGAAACCAAGAAAGAGAGAAACCAAGAAAGAGAGAAACCAAGAAAGAGAGAGAGAGAGAGAGAAAGGGAGAGAGATAAAAAAAAGGAGCATTGTCGTCCCGGGTTTTCTCTGTCAGTGCCCTTAGAAAAGATTTCTCGGGTGCGAGAGCGTCTAACCCGTGGGAAGAACCACCCCGAGGATGTTGAAAGAAAGAGGGGTTGTTTTTCCTCGGCCGAGTGAGCGCTCCGGCACTCGAACAAATAGATATACCATATATATATATATATATATATATATATACATATATGCATATACGTATAAAAAAAAATACAAGAGAGAAAACAGAAAAAAAGGATCAACAAGACGCCGTGAGCGAAGGAATGGAAAAAAGAGGGCAAAGAACGGAGAGGGAAAAACCGCGAGTGATTTCCCGGAACGCGTGATATCCGCGCGCGAATATCTTATCTTCCATGGGGAATGAGAGAGGAAAAAAAAACATTCGCGAGGGAACAAAAATATATATACTCGCATCGGAGTAATCATCATCGTTGAAACGTCAATTGTATTCCCGTTGAAAATTGCGGTGTATAACGGAAGCGCGCCGGGGGATTTGTAAAAAATTTGATGGACGCTTGAAATAGATATTAATACAGCGGGGGTAACGAGAGAATGAAAAAGTAATATGAGAAAAATTCCATCTCCATTGTTTGAATTACGCTGACCGGGCAAATTGACCGTTATCAAAAAAAAAAGCTACCGGTATACTTTGGTATTCGTAGTTCGAAAAAAAATAAAATAAAATTCGTTGTGAAGAGAATATGCAGAGAGGATTATAAAACAAAAACGTTTTGGCGAAACGGAACTTTAGATGAGTCGATGATTAAAGTGGTTAAATAAAAATGGCTTTTTTATTAGAATATTCCGGTCATTGTGTCACTTCTACCTTGTCTCAAACGAACTAAATTGCTCGCTACAATTTTCCTTCCTTTTTATGCGACTGTGGGTCTGTGCGATTTTTTTTACTACTGCCTCGCGAGCTTCGAAAATACAAAACGTTTGATTTTATGCTAAACAAATCGCTTATTACGCTGCTCTTTAATCCCATTGTTCTTCATTACTCCGCAAAAACTCACGAAAAACCGCAGCCATTTTCATGAATATTGAATACTGCCTCACGTCGATATAGAATTAATATTTTTTTTTTTCAAACGTCCACACATTCATTCGTCTCATTGACGATCAATTATTTTTTTAACTCAACAATTCATTATGTCATAGTAAAAAAAAATATAATAGATGAGCGAAGTCGTGCTGAAATGAGAAAAAAAAACCTGATGAATTTTCAAAATCGACAAGGCAGTAGTAAAAAAAATCTCACGTATCTGAAATTTCTCAAATACATTGTACTCTATTAAAAGAGTGTGCAACAGAGCGAGCGCTTCGATATTTGCACTTT
The DNA here is from genome assembly GCA_958009045.1 of Oxytorus armatus. NCBI lineage: Eukaryota > Metazoa > Arthropoda > Insecta > Hymenoptera > Ichneumonidae > Oxytorus > Oxytorus armatus. The sequence continues at coordinate 23,906,882 of OY253748.1, forward strand.
TGAATTAATGAAAAATGAAAATTTGTTCGAATGTTTGAAATCGTTGAGGCAGTACTTAAGGGGCGAAGTAGGGTTAAACGGTTCAAAAAATCGATTTTTTTTTAATTCCATAAATTGTTAGTAAAACTATTGAAAAAGATGTTCCGAAAATTTTAAATGAAAATTCAGACTCGTTCTATTGTTATAAGCCATTAAAGGAGGAAATAGGGTTAGGACAGCGTTTTCTCAATGATTTTCATGAATTTTTTTATAGTATAAAAAATGAATATAATTTATTGAAACTTTGAGAATATTCTATGCATATATTTAAGTATATACTATAACATTTTTGAAGAATTTCCTTGAAAAACACCGAAGAAAATTTATGACTGCCTTGACTTTGTTTTTCTTGGTACTATTTTTTCAAACGCGTTTTTCTAAAAACGACTTTTTTTTAACTTGCGTACACGCTAGTTTGAAAAGTTTTCAACCAATCCTTTTGAAAATTGGCAGTTACTTTCTTCATAGTATTGCGCTCTATATGAACCTCAATTCGGAATATTATCATTATTGAAAATAATTTTTATTTGCAAATAAAGTTGTAAAAAATGGCAAAAAATCATGCTTTTTTGTTTTGACCACTGTAAAAAATTGAATTTTCTATTTTTTTGATAGCATTTAGGTTCATATAGAAGAGAGACATATAATAAAAGTAAATTCCAACCTCGTTTGATTTCAGATGAAAATTGCGGCTCCCAGAATGTACGCAAAATGCTGAGTCTGATTGTGACGTGCAATATGGGGTCGCTGATATCTTCGGTGTTTTTCAAGGAAATTCTTCAAAAATTTTATAGTATATACTTAAATATATGTATAAAATATTCTCAAAGTTTCAATAAATTATATTAATTTTTTATACTATAAAAAAATTCATGAAAATCATTGAGAAAACGCTGTCCTAACCCTATTTCCCCCCTTAACATTCGTTCACAGGTTTCTCGCTTCGCGAGAGCAATCATTTTTTTATAAAGTAAAAGAATCTCGGTGAGTCAGGCAATCTCAAAAAAAAAAAATGTACTTTTGAACACTTTAATTACATTCGCGTACGATTGTCTGTAATTTACGATATTACAGTCGTACGACAATAATTATTTAATTAACAGATTATTGTGTATAAATGGAAAAAGGCAAATGTTTTTAAAATACTAAAAGCATCGTCCCCCCCGCCCCTCCCAAATATTAATGTCGTTTTTGTTAATTGCAGTGACGAGAAACAATCGTTTGTGTTTGCGTTCAATTTTGTGGAGAAATAATTTTTAAAAAAATTGAAATTTGTTATTCATAGATATATCGAAACGAGGAAATGTCCGAGGATTTAGCGAAATAAAGTACTTTCCATTAACCAACGACACCGAGTTTGTGTTTATGTGTGTATTGATTTTCGAACACGAGGAATATCAATCGAACTGTGTGCAACTCTGATCATCGATGATGATTTCTCGCTGACGAGGACGAGAGATAGAGACAGAGACAGGGACGAGGTTCGATTTTCAATTTCCCCGACTGTGGCTGCGCTTCACCGCATATTAATTAATATTAATAACACGAATATATATAGGTATATATATATATACATACAAATAAATATAGTAGTATTCATGATATTTATATATAGTGAATGTTCGTGTTATATGGAGCGAGAAGAGTTTAGCGAACGAGAAAGATAAATTCTCGTGTAATAGAACGAAAGAGAAATTAATGACGTTCGGCTTATATGGTCACAGCACACCGGAGAGGGCTTTTTTTTTTTTTTCTTGTGATATCAAGTACACAAATTGGGCAATTTGCTTTTGACTGCAATTTTTTAATTTTCATATACATATTTATAATAAAAATAATTAAATAATTATTAGACAAATAAATCAGCAAATTTTATTTTTATTTTTCAAACGATGGAGCTTGTAAATTTGTACAGTCTTTGTTTTAATCATTTTAACTGCATTAGTAAATGAGCAAATATTCAGATTGGAATCTAAAAAATATATGTTGAATTTTTTCCAAAATAAACGACATATTAAAACAAAAACGCCTCTTACAATTGTTTTATAAAACGAACGCAATATTTTTTTTCATCCGACCAAGAAAAGCATTTCGGGAATTATCTCCTTTGGAATTTTGGATACGATTAAAAGAAAAAAATGTATTAAACCATATGTTTTTCAAACTTTCAAGCACCCCGCCCTTCCCGCCCCTTTAACGACCAAACGAAATGCGACGAAATTGTATTATTATTACGTAATAATAAAATTAATAATTACACAATTATTAGATTAAAAAATTCAGCAAATTTTATTTTTATTTTTCAAACGATGGAGCTTGTAAACTTGTACAATCTTTTTTTTTATCATTTTAGCCTGAAGAGTAAATAAGAAAATATTCAGATTCGAATCTAAAAAATATGTGATGAATTTTTTTTCAAAATAAACGAAATATTGAAACAGAAACGCCTCTTACGGGAAAAGCATTCCGAGAATTATCTCCTTTGGGATTTTGGATACGATTAAAAGAGAAAATAGATTAAAATGTTTTTTTCAAACTTTCAAACACCCCGTCCTTCCCGCCCCTTTAATGACCAAACGAAATGCAACGAAATTGTATTATTATTACGTAATAATAAAATGAATAATTACATAAAAAAAATTCAGCAAATTTTATTTTTATTTTTCGAACGATGGAGCTTGTAAACTTGTACAACCTTTTTTTTATCATTTTATCCTGAAGAGTAAATAAGAAAATATTCAGATTCGAATCTAAAAAATATGTGATGAATTTTTTTTCAAAATAAACGAAATATTGAAACAAAAACGCCTCTTACGGGAAAAGCATTTCGAGAATTATCTCCTTTGGGATATTGGATACGATTGAGAAGAAAAAATGAATTGAACCGTGTTTGTTTTTTCAAACTTATAAGCACCTTCCTTCTCGTTCCTTTAATGACTAGACGAAATACGACGAAATTTTCGCCGCTACGTAGTGCCATTCTGTTCAACTAAATTCGCGAATAAATCGTATTAACAGAACGACGAATTGCCCTCGTTGACCCGGGCACGAAAATGGATTCACCAACGCCCGCAATGTGTAGGCAGATCGGTGACAAACTTTGTTTACAGAAAACATGCATACGTTCTCTCTCTCTCTCTCTCTTTCACCTCTCCCACTCTTTCGTACACACACGCACGCACACGTACGCTCGCGTTCGCTGCAACTCTACGCAATATCAATTCGAATGGTAATTTGCAAGCATTTCCACCTCCCTCCATTCAGCCACTTTTCACGATCGCACGACACTTTGTCAATCCCGAAACCGATTCGAAACAACCAACCCGGTTTCTAATCTTCCAAACCGTGAGAACGAACGAAATGTATTTATTTTTCAATTATAAAGTCCCAATTTCGATTATGGGAACGCAACATACTTACAGAAATTCAGTCAATGACGAAAATGATAACAAAAAGAAAATTGGGTTTGGAAGTATCGTGGTAAATTACCTTTGGATACATGTTGTCTTTTCGTTACCAACTTCACACCATACGGAATATTAAAAAAAAAAAATTAAAATGAATTTTTATTTTCATGAAACAAATGACTTACCGATGTTTCAGCTCGGAGAAAAGTTAGTTGAAAATACTTCGCAAGACTTCGAACGAACACACTCGATGGAATATCACTTTAAAAAAAAATTATTATTGCTATTATTATTGTGGTGAAAAAAAAAACGCCGAAACCGCGAAACTCGAAGAAAAAGTAATTGAAGATTATTTTAACTCTCGACGCGAGCGAAATTACGTGAAGTTTTGTCGCGACACAAGATCGTTTTACTTTGAATTACTTTCGTATACTCGAGGGAGAAACAAAAAAAACTATCGCGATACGAGCGAACCCTTAAAACGATGTGCAGCCCGTCGCATCCAAAATGCAACTTGAACCGTAACGCGCGCGCTCCTTCGTTCACGGTGCCGAGCAAAACACACGAGGTTTCGCGCGACCGGTAGAGGGGCTGACGTTTTCCACCACGCGCGCGGCGACTTTGCGTTCGCCGGTTCGTAACGGGTGCGAAATTCCTCCGCGAGAGGTCAGATCAGATCGGGCACCGTCGGTGGTCGCGACACGATTGAGAATCGGCAGAGTTGCTGTCGCGCTGCACGGTATTCAAAAGGCGAACGGTGGCGCCGCGACGCGGAAATTTTATTGAAGCATTGCAGTCACGACGGTTGGTAATGAAGATAATTGAGAAATTTATTGTCGCAAGGTGTTTCGCGCGGGTTTCATAAAAAATGACACAGATGGCGCCAGATTGTTGACGCTATCGGTGGCTCTGTCGCCCAGTGTATCGAACTAATTTACCGCGTTAATCGCGCTGCGATCACGGAGACCACTCTAGTCTCCATGGCGGCGATAAACCGCGGGTAAAGTGAGTGGGGGTAATGCGCGAATGACGTCATGCTCGGGCAATTCCGTGGGCGCTCGAGTGGTTCGATCTCCACCGAACGGGTCAATGTCTGACGCGATGGAAACGCACATTTCGTGGCGATCGTTCACGTGGCAAGTGGTGGCAAGTCCGCGAGGGAAAGCGAGCTAACAGGAAGGAAAAAGGAGAAAAATTACAAATTATGAGCAAGCTGTACAAGTCGACGATGAGAATCGCTAGGGCTTTTTTATGTTTACAATGAAGGCCAATAGAGGAATAAGAAGAAAAAAATCGTAGCTGAGAGATTTTGAAGAAAGAACGGTCTCTCGTTACCCTCGGTACGAAAGGCAGAAAAGAAAACGATATGAAGCATGCACTTCGCGGGACCCGGGAGTGGGGTATTAGTTCGGGCGAGTTTTCAACATTTCTTTCCTCTTCGAAACATAAAAAACGGTAGAAAAACACATACAATCACCTCTTTCGATTATCTTCGAGAAATAATCATGGAAACAGCAATAAAAATGGCGCGATGATGTAGAAATATACTAAAGGCCGGCTGTTCCACCTCTCGGTAAAATTTATCCGATGGATAACCAATGACAAAGTCTAGGGTTATCCATCGGTTAAATTTTACCGAGAGGTAAAACTATTTCATATTGTACTTGTATAGACGCCGATCATATGAAACCTCTTCGCTCTTCCGCTAGAGCCCCGTTTGTATGATAATTCACCGCGACGCGGCGCTATCGTCGCGTCTTCCCCTTCCCACGATCTCTTCGTGCTTCATTAGCTAGCCCATTACGAAAACATCGAACGTGCGATGGTTTCTCTCTCTCTCTCGTCCGCACCGCGATGCCAAGAATTTCGTTGATCGAGCCGGGTGAAAATGAGATAGGAAATGAATGTACCGAAGTGAAGTCGGTAGAGACCGAGAAATATATATACCCTTCCCCTGTGCACCCTCGTCGCGCCGTTAGGTTTTACACCCCAGGTTGTTTTATTAGGCAGGATCCGCGCGTCAGACCGTGCGCTGCCGTTTCTTTTTCGCTCTCTCTCTCTCTCTTTCCCCAACTGTCAAGCACCCTGCCAATAGACGAGAGGAACTAACCAAAAGGGGCATTGCCTACAGTCCACTAGACTCTAAACGTAGAAGTAAAACCAACGACAGTAACAACAAAACAAAACGTTAACGGAAGGAAAAGAGGCGCGAGAGGGGTTGTCGGGCAAAAAATACGGAAAAAAAAGATTCCCTAGTCCGAGAGAATCGGCTGATAAACGACTCGAGCACGAGAGAACAGAGAGAGCGATTGGAGTAGGAGGCGGAGGAGGCGAGGTTAGTCGAACGGAGCAAAAGAAGAAAAGCGACTTCGCGCGCCGCCCCTCCCCCTCGGCGCTCGTTTGTCGACGTGGTGGAAATAGGAAACGCTCGGTAAAGCGAAAATACGAAGAAACAAGAAGAGAGTACGATAGGGAAACGAGAAATAAGAAAAAGTGCATTCGCGCGAGAACGCGTCCGGGGGACGAACGGCGGAAAACGCAGGCGCGAGAGAACAAGTGGACGGGCGAACCCCAAGGGGGGGGTGGGAGATCAACAGAATTTTGACTGTTTTGTTTCGAACGTGTCTAAATCCCATAGATCTATATATATATATGTATATATGAATATTGAAAAAAAAAAAAAGCTATATCTCTGTCTTTCTCTTCGTTCCTGATGAAACTCGCGACTTCTTCACACAACTCGGAACTCCAGTGAATCTTCGTTTATTTTATTTTATTTTCCGAAAAACTGCGTGCGCCTCGTCGCTCTTTGACCAACTGACTGCGCGGTAGTGCGACGGTTGTCCGTATTATTCTTTTTGCGTTTGCTCTCTCACGGGGAATATCAACGAACCGCGTCCATCTATCGCGCAACTTCGCAACGTGTTCCGCGTGACACGCTCTCGTTACGTGCAGCGGTGCAGCTTGAAACGAGAAAATTTTCTTTAGCCCGAGAACGAAGAAAATATATATAAATATATGGGCTAAGAAAAGCAAAGAGCCCAGAGAGAGAGAGAGAGCTCAAAGAATACAGATATAAGCTGCTCCCACGGGTGGCTCCCTCTGTTGTGCGTGGCTCTGTTGTGTCAGAGAGAGTCAGTCGAGAGCGCCGAGCGAAGTGCAGCACCTCACCTCGGGTTCGTGGGTGCGCGAATTTTCAAAGTTATCCATCTATATCTATACAATAATAATTATCGTTTATTATTATTATTAGAAATAATATGTGTGCCATACGTATAATACCCGGTAAAACGTGTCAAAAGTATCGTAAAGCAGTTGAAACGAACTTTACGGCATCTCCGCTCTCTCCTTCGTGAGCCTCTCGTCTCGTCGTTTGCTCGTGTGTGCGTGTGTCATTCAAGAGCGAAGTGCACTCGTTCGGCGGGTGCGCTAATTCCCAAACCTACATATATCCATTTAATAACAAAAACAATAATAATAATAGCAATTATAACAATGAATAACAATATTTTGTACGTATGTTGTGAAATAGTAAACGGTAAACCGTGTCCAAAGTGTCGTAGGCCGATCGTCATCGTTCCTCCGCTCTCTCGTTCGTGAGCCTCCTGTTTCTTTCTCTCACTTGCGTCTGCGATCATCGGTCAACAGAGCGCGCTGCTTGTTATCTATCGTCTTTGCTCCCGCTCGTGCGCTGCACTACGAGAGAGTCGCGCGGCGAAACACACAGAGAGCTCGTTTATCTTTTCTTTTTCTTCTTTCGCCGTCATCATCATCGAGAGAGAGAGATAAAACTCTCGTTGCACATTTGCGGTGCGGCAACGTGACGACCGTCGAAGAGGAACAACAGGAAACTACTATACCGACGTTTACCGACGTAACGTTTACCGACCGAGCAAAAACGAGATCACACCGAACACGACAGAGAGAGAGAAGGAAAGAGGAAGCCTCGTCTCTCTCTCTCTCTCTCTCTCTCTCTCTCTCTCTCTCTCGCGCGCGCCGCACTCTCTCGCCCCCCCTCCTCCCTCGCCGCCATAGCCCAACGTCGTCCCAACCTTTTCCGCTACCTCGCTCTAGCTCCGTCTCCCTTGCTCTCTCACACTCGCTCGACTCTTCCTCCTCGTTCCAAGAGAGAGAGCCTTTTTTCGCGGACAGAAACGACTTTATTCAACCGTGTGCACGGTGGAGAGGGCCTACCCCCGATGAAATATTGTAACGAGTAATTTTTCGGCGGCGCGAGTGTTTTGCGCGCGCGGGGCGGCTCCAACGGTATATTATTATAAACCACAGTCGCGGGGAACGAAAGGGAAAAAAAAAAAAAACAAAAAGAAAGAGAGGAATAAAAGAATTGAGTGCACGCGAGAGGGAATATAATAATCTTCGGACGAGGTGCGGTTTGTTAGCGCGAAGAAATAGAGAAGAAACAAGAAGCGAAGTAGGGGGGAGAGAAGGGAGATCGCGCGAAAGAGAGAAAGAAAAACGTATTTTTTTTTCTTTCTTTTTCTTCGTTACTCTTCGATATCCGGCGGTGCGCAATGTGATATCGGCTGTCATTCGGATGTGCCCGTGGTCGTAGTGACGACGACGACGAACGACGAGGCTCGGGCTAAAAGTTCACGTGCCTCTGCGAACGGTGATTACGACGCGCTGCGAGGGCGAGAAATAATAATAAGGAGAAGGCAAAAAAAAAAAAAGAGATCGTCCTAAGCGCTCACGGGCCTGGGTTTGAAAGGCCTGGCCTTCTGGGCGTAAAAGTATCCTTTTTTTTTTTTTTTTTTTTTTTTTTTAAAGAGAGATTCGCCGCGAATCCCAGGGGGGTGAAATATATAGCTGTTATTACGAGATATATACTCTCGAGAGCTTGAAGTTTGATCGGCGGCGTTGTGCGGCGGCGGGCGGGGGGCTGCGAGGGGGGAAAAAGTGTCTGTGAAAGAAAAAAAAAGGAGTCAGTGAGATAGAGTGAATAAAAAAGAGGAAAGAAGCGATTGTCGTGAGCTCGCGCGTGGTACGGTCCTGGGACTCTTCGATCGAGCCGTCGAATTTTTTGTTTTTTTTCTTCTTCTTTCCTTTCCTCGAGTTTTTTCGTTTACGATTCTCGCGTGTTGCTGTGTCAGTGAAGGGAGAGTTTTTTTGCGTCGGGGCGGTTAATTTTTCATCTCTTCTCATTAACGAAGAGTTCGACGAGGTGGAGAAGTGGCGGATAAGAGGATAAGGAGGCGGTATCAGGATGAGCGGAAGACCGAGGACAACCTCCTTCGCAGAGGGCACCAAACCACCCGCAAATCCGCCCCTGGGTGGCATGAAGATCAGCAGTGAGTAGTTTTATATACTTTACGCTTTTTCTTCTTCTTTCTTTCCTTCTTCTCTTTCTCTCATCCTATCTGCGACTTGCAACTAGCCGAGCTTTTAAATTGCCGCAATGACAATTATCGAACGTTCACGCGAGATAGATTTTATTTACGTGGATTATTATTATTTTTTTCCTCTCTCCTTCGAGGTTATGCACGGGCACTCTGGCGCGGGAAATTTGAAATTTGTCTCGTAACTCCGTGGACTTTTCGTGTCAAATTATCGGTCAAGGGGGTTATTGGTCGCGCAGGGATTTTAGGCGGTAATGTCGGTGAATTTTACGTTTGTCCTGAGAAAAAATATATAATTGATTCACACTTTTTTGCTGTTCTGGGGCGGGAAATTTGAATTTTTCTTTTCGGCCTAACTTTCACGGCCTTTCGGGGTGATATTCTTGCACTCGTTGATTAGTCTTTTGATGTTACTATTAGGATTTAGTTACACGAAGATCCTTTAAGGGGGGGAACAGGGTTAGGACAGCGTTTTCTCAATGATTTTCATGAATTTTTTTATAGTATAAAAAATGAATATAATTTATTGAAACTTTGAGAATACTTTATACATATGTTTAAGTATATAATATAAAATTTTTGAAGAATTTCCTTGAAAAACACCGAAGATATTAGCGACCCCATATCGCAGGTCACAATCAGACTCAGCATTTTGCGTACATTCTGGAAGCCGCAATTTTCATCTGGAATCAAACGAGGTTGGAATTTACTTTCATTATATGTCTCTCTTCTATATGAACCTAAATGCTGTCAAAAAAATAGAAAATTGAATTTTTTACAGAGGTTAAAACAAAAAAGCATGATTTTTTGCCATTTTTTACAATTTTATTTGCGAAAAAAAAATTATTTTAAATAATGATAATATTCCGATTTTAGGTTCGTATAGAACGCAATACTATGAAGAAAGTAACTGCCAATTTTCAAAACGATTGGTTGAAAACTTTCCGAACTAGCGTGTACGAAAGTTAAAAAAAAGTCGTTTGCAGAAAAACGCGCTCGGAGTCTGAAGGAGAGCTACTCAGTTTAATGGCTTATAACAATAGAACGAGTCGGAATTTTCATTAAAAATTTTGGGAACATATTTTTCAATAGTTTTACTAACAATTTATGAAATAAAAAAAATCGATTTTTTGAACCGTCTAACCCTATTTCCCCCCGTAACGTTTGTTTTTTTAAGAAACCAAATGGTTTCTCGACTGGCGGGAAATTTGAATTTTTTTTTTGTCACTCAAGTTTCCGATGTGGATTATTCGTTTCCGTTGATCTCGCGATGATTGACAACGCGAAATAGATTGTTGTACATGTTTTTTTTTACATAAATATTAAACGTTTACGCGACTTTTACGAAAAATCTAAACTATAAAACAGCGAGAGAGTCTCGCGGGCTGTTCTTACACTTTAGAACTTTAGACGGTGATTTCTTCACGACTGCGAGAGAATGCATCACGGTGAATTTAACGAGTGATCAGAGAGAGAGAGAGAGAGAGAGTATATTACACACTTGTGTAGTCACTCCTGGTCACGGTTGGCTTGACTAAACCGTAATTTTAGCTAGAACACATTGAACGCTCATCCGAGCTAGACTACGCTGTCGCTCTTCCGCTCTCGGTTCCTCGATCCACTGTCGCGAGTGTTTTTCTTTCTTTTTTTTTCTTTTTTTCTACTCCGTTACTCTACTCTTGCTTCGGTTTTGTCTCGTCTTTTCTTTTTTGCTTTCCTTCGTCACGCGTATAAACACATGTGTACACCGATATACGCGCCTGTGTTTCTGTAAATCTGTTATTCTGTGTTTTGTGTGCTCTCGAAGTGAATGTACTCGCGATATAGACGGTGGACATTCGTATGTGCTTTATTTTCACATTATCTCGCATGTTTTTTCTGTAATTTTACCGTGCGACTGTGAAGGATGGAAAAAAATTATGAAAAATTAACGTTTTTCCAGTTTTATTGTGTGGGAAAGTTGATTTTTCGTTGTTTTTTTTTTTTTTTGGTACCGATGTCGAGTGTTCTGAACAATGCTAAATTTTCTACCGCCTCTCTCCTCGTGTGTGCTTGTTTTTGTTTTTCTCTCTTGTTTTTTTCGTTTCGTGGCATGATGTTGCTGAACTTCCTGTTATCATCACGATTCTTTTTGCGAGAGATACTTTCCTCGTCGAGATTATCGTCTCACCGTCCAACATGAAATCCCAAAGGATAATCTTCTTTTTTTTTTTATTGATTTTTAATTAATCTTACTGATATCGATAACTGATCGATACCTCGAAATGTTATGAACGCTACGGGCAGCTTTTTTTTCTTGTTTTTTTTTTTTTTCCTTTCTTTTGTGGTCTCGTCAATGAGCGAGCTTGACCCTCACACTCGTCGCCAGACCGTTTCGTCTTTATTCTCATCATGGCCGTGAAAATTTGTCTCGGCACGCAGCTGTTGCGAAATAGTTCAATTTGATAGCCCCACCCCCCAATATAGATCAATTTTGGCCATTTTCAGCACGAAAATTTTGAATATTCGTTTATTAGATAATTCAAACCAACGATTATTTTAAATCTCATATTAATTCGGTATATAATCTGATATTTTCATTGCTGAATTATGTGCTTCAATACAAATGATTTCGAAAATCGAGATAGCAATTTTGAAAATTGTTAATACAGCAAAAAAAAACAACTGTGTACATTGTTTGAAATTTTGATTAAAATCAAATTTTATTTTTCCAACAAATTGCCGCTCGATAGAATTTGTTTCAAAAAAAATGTTAGCGTTTTTTTTTTCTTTGCTCTCGTTCGAAATTTTTTTTTTTCATTAAATATAATCAATTGACACGAAAAATAAAAGTGTAATTGATGAACATTTTTATATTTCACTCAATTTTCTATTTTCGATAAATGAAAAATATCTAAAAAATCTGATATTAATGTAATTTCTCAGATATACTTGAAAATTGAAGAAAAAAAAAATCTTCTCAGTGCATTTCTTTACTTTCGTTTCCCACCCCCCTTCCTGCGATTCAAGAGAGATATAACGGTCTGTCGATGATTTCAATGTGTCGTAACTGCGCGTCAGGCAACGACTACTGTAAGAGGCACACAGAAAAGAGATAGAGCGAGAACGGTTCTGTTTTCTTTTTTTTTTTTTTTTTTTTCGTTCTTATCACCAACACTGACCAAAGGAACACCAACACGACGACGAGACGTGTGAATCTTTTAATACGAGAAAAAGAAATATTTGCTCGGCGCTAAGCTTCATGATATTTGGTCCAGATTAAATCTTATCTCTCGTGTCTTTCTCCGTGCTTGTTTTTTTGAAAATTATTAATTTATCGTCGTCATTACTGTTATTATTATGATTTTTCGATACTTGATAGGGATATTACGTGAAAATAATTGATAAAAATTATTAAAACAATTATATTGCATTGATTTTATTGTCAAAATAATTTTAAATAATTTTCCGACGAGATAATTGTGAGAAATTATGTTTTTTCGTAATTTTTTGTGAATATTTTTCTATATAATTATTTTCAATCGAAATCCAATCACAAAACAATAATTGATTAAACAAATTTAATTATTAGACGCCTCATACAAGTTGTTCCTTTCGTTTCATCGCGAGACTCTCCCCCCCCCCCCCTCCTCCTGCCATTCGCTAAGCAATCACATACTTATTTCCTATTCATCGCTGGTCTTTTTCTCGTTGTCACGAAGAATAATAACAGAATCTCTGATGTTCGCTCTTCTTTATATTGTAGTCTATAAATAAAACACTCGTTTCAATGAGAAACGTACTCGTCATCTCGAAACGTATATTACGCTTCGACAATCTCCGCTACATTGAAATTCGGGGTAAAATGGACCAGTCACGTTTTAATTTCTCTTTTTTTTTTTTAGAAATTTCTACAAAGAAACATTTGAAATATTGTAGTTTCTTTGGATATTACGTTCGTAAAAATTCTTAAATTCTTCAAAAGTACTTCTGCAATCTCAAAAGTGGTAATCCATCTTTCAAATGACAAAGTAAATGTTCAAAAAATTTTTATTCCAATAATGCTCAATATTCGAAAAAAAACCCTCGATGAAAGAGCACTTTTTAGGGAATGCGTATAAGGGTACACTGACGTACACGCTTATGATGATAAATCACTAAAATTATTTTTAAATTCCAAGAGTGTAAACAATTCATCGGTCAATTACTGCCTATTAGTCGAAAGTTTTGATTTTTAAATAAAAAATTAATCATCTCATTTTCACTCAAATTACCATTCCACCTTTGTATCAATTTAATTTTTTCTTCCAACCGTTCTCAAAACTAAACAATACAGAATTTGTATAATTGAAATTTTTTTTAAGGTAATTAGTCTGGTAACTTAAGCCGATTTTCATGTCTTTTTTTGAAGGGCGTTTTTTTGTGGGAAAAAAAAAATGAATCGTTTTGGATATTTAGGATGTTTTTATTTACATATTAAAATACAAAAAAAATTTTGTTTGAAAAAATGTAATAGTTTATTATTATTATTATTATTGATCGAAGTTGGCACCTCGAATAAAAAACGCGTGGGTGGCCCCGGTGATTTTGGCTCTTGATGTTATCTGAAATAAAAAATTCTTGATAATTCTTAATCTATAGACATGTCATTCTGGTCGGAACTACTGAAGTTAAATTTCATGGATAAATAACAAAATGGCGGACTTTGGAAAAAAAAGTCCTTTTATTTTGCCCGCCATTTTGTTATTTATCCATGAAATTTAACTTCAGTAGTTCCGACCAGAATGACATATCTATAGATTAAGAATTATCAAGAATTTTTCATTTCAGATAACATCAAGGGCCAAAATCACCGGGGCCACCCACGCGCTTTTTTTTTCGAGGTGCCAACTTCGATCAATAATAATAATAATAATAAACTATTAAATTTGTTAAAAAAAAAAATTTTTTGTATCTTTAATATGTAAATAAAAACATCCTAAATATCCAAATCGATTCATTTTTATTTTCCTACAAAAAAACGCCCTCCAAAAAAGACATGAAAATCGGCTTAAGTTACCAGACTACTACTTTAAATCAATTTTCAGTTTTTTCTCGATTTTTCTGTCGAACAGTGTTCCATTTTGCCCCACTCACCTTTATATGCGTGGATGACACGTAAAACGGGCATTTATGCAACTCTCGTACAAACTATCCAATGTGTTGAGCTATATGTCATCTCCCGCGAGTGTTGGTCGAGGTGAAGCACACGGGTGGCGGCGGAGGAGGGCGGAGGGTAGCAAAAGAGAACCCGATGGGTGGGATATCCCGGTACCGCGATGCTCCGAACGCCCGCGAACTGGGTCAATATCCTGGCGGCTCTCTGTCACGTTGACGCGCGCGCGCGCGCGCGCGCCCTCTCTTTGCCTCATCGGTTCGCGACTCGTTCATCCCCCATTTCCGCGTTTCTCTGCTAAAAGAATATAAAAATAGTAATAATGAAGATATTACAATTACAGACACTTTTTAACGATTTTTTTTCTCGTAGAGGTCATAAAAATAATTGTAAAAATGTGAATTTTATGATTGAACGATAAATAATCCCCCAGAAAAAAATGTTATCCCACTGGTGTTGATATAAAATCGTCAAGGGGGCACCGGACAAGGGTAGTTACGCGCCTGAGGTGCTTCATGAAAATTTCAAATACCCCTTCGAGCGCGATGAAACATTTTCTTCTCACCTTTTTTCCATTTTTTCATCCATTCTCTGACCCCGAGCTCAAAATGGATAAAAAAATGTCAAAGCATAATGTTATGAATTTGGGGGTTGATGATTGTAAAAGGGTTGTAACGAGGCCTTCAATTGCATTTCTAAATTTCATACATTCTAGACGCCACCTACCCTCGAGTGTGAACTTTGGTTTTTATAGATTTTTCGTTTCAAGGGCTGAAAACGCGTTATTTTAGGGAATTTAGTGATTGATCAATCGAGACGCCATATTTGTAATGCAATTTTGGATTTTGATGATTTCTGTATCGCGAAGTTGACAGAAATGATTGTTTTTTATAAATTAAAGGCGTTTGCTGTTTAACGTCCTTAAGGTAGCAGTCTGGTAACTTAAGCCGATTTTCATGTCTTTTTTGGACGGCGTTTATTTGTAAGAAAATAAAAATGAATCGTTTTGGATATTTAGGATGTTTTTATTTACATATTAAGGATACAAAAATCACCGGGGCCACCCACGCGCTTTTTTTTCGAGGTGGCAACTTCGATCAATAACAATAATAATAAACTATTACATTTTTTCAACAAATTTTTTTTTTGTATCTTTAATATGTAAATAAAAACATCCTAAATATCCAAAACGATTCATTTTTATTTTCCTACAAAAAAACGCCCTCCAAAAAAGACATGAAAATCGGCTTAAGTTACCGGAATACTACCTTAATAACGGCAGAATTTCTCCCTTTATTAATTTGAACGTTTGAAAACGCGTCGAACGAATTTTGAAATTTTCCACACTCCACCCGGAAATATTCCTCACAGATTTCTTATCACTTTAAAGAGATCGGAATCCACCCCTTAATTTATTGGGTGGTCGATCGTTCAAGATAGTCACCATCTAAACTTAAATTTCCAATTTCGTACAATCCATTCCCGGTCGTATTCTATAAATTTCTGATTATCAAAAGTTTGTCATTATTCCTTTTTTTTTTATTTATTTTTTATTATTATTTCAAGACTCAAATTTACCAAGAATATATTGTCGAATTTTGTGATTACAGTGTTTTTATTATTATTACGTGACCGAGTTCCCATGACTCGGGCTTAACGATCTCCCCTTCAATTTTATTAATAGAGATTGTCGTCGTGGTCTCGTGATTCGCGACGAAGGTGCGTTTGATTCGTCGATTTGCGACTCGGGACTGGACGGTTTATCGATCCAACGGACCAGCAGAGAGAAAGAGAGATAGAGAGAGAGAGAGAGAGAGGTCCTTTTTCGTGAATTGGCCAGAGTCACGCTCAATCTCATGACTTTATGAAACCTTCACCTTTACTTTCCACATTCATTATATATGTACATATTTATTATATAGCCACATGTACAACGCTAATGAACTATAACAAAAAAAAAGTGTCGTCTCGAACGCGAGAAAAAAAAACGCGTGATTAATTGCCCGCAATCGTTTCTATCGCCACTCCGGCGGACTTGCATTCTTTTTTTTCTTTTTCCTTTCGTTTGCCATACGCGTTCCCTTTTAGGAAGGAAATGTAAGAAGGAAGAAGGTCGATCACGTTACAGAGTGCCTCGTAAGAGGGGTTCACGTGTCCGCCTGTGGCGCCGCAAACGCGTCTAGGGCAGGATCTGGGTCAATAATGACCCCTTTCCTCCCCTTTCCAAGATACGCTTTGCGGGCTCGCTCGCTCTCTCTCTCTCTCTCGCGCGCAAACGCCCGCGAGATTTTTCCACCAAAGTATGTTTTTCACGTAGAGAGAGATTCATCTTTCCCCGAGACAGTAGTGGATTGTTTGAGAAAGTAAATTGTTTATTTTTTTGAGCATCCGGAAATAATACGATTTTTCCATGAACTTCGATGAAGTTTAAAATTCTTTCGAGATAATGTCTAGCGAATTAGTGATCAACGGATAAAAATACATCGATATAGCGTTCTAAAAGATATTTAAAAAATCAACATTCCTTTATATTTTCCGCTGATTACAAAAGGCAACGAATTTTCGTCGTAAACGCAAGAATTCAATGTCAAAGTGCCGGAAAATGACCAGCTCGCAACCCTTGTGAATAAATTATCTAAAAAAAAATGAAAAAAATTGACTGAAATTTATATACATATAAAAATATAATGATTAAAAAATAAAATACATTTTTTACCCTTCTTCTCTTTTGTTACTCGTCATGCGCGATTTCATCCCATTTTTCGCGTGGAAAATTAATTATCGAAAGCTTCTCGATATCCCGGGACACTCGTGAAAAACAGCATTTTCTCTCGTTCGATCGAGACGCGAACGGGCCGCGAAATTGTGAATAAAATATATAAATACGTATCACGGGGACGTTTCTGGTCGCGGTAAAGTAATTATTCGTGATATCCTTGGCGAACGGTTGCCAGGCAAAGATCGAAATATACGTATATATGTTTACATACGAAAATGAGGGAGGATTCAATTTAACAATTTCAAATTTTGTCTCAGCAACTGATGTATTAATCTCGTAGCTCATTCAAAATTTCGTATAGATACCATTCCTGACATATTTACAATGAAAATAACTGACATTTCAATGTATTACTGTCGATTAACCCACGAGGTTTTGCAAAATATGATTTTTAAATTTTTTACCACAGTTTTGACTAAATTGAATAGCAATAATTACCTCAATCGGCTCGTAAGTTAAAAATACATGCTGTAGTTCAAACCGAAAATTCGTTGATTTCCAACGACGTATAAAAGTTTGGAAAAATAAATTTTTATCGATTTTCTTTTCAAATTTAATTCTAGTTTGATTAGTGGTTAAATATTTAGTTAGATCAACCAAGAGGATAAAGATAACGATATAAAAACAAATGTTGAAAGTTGGATCTTGCGTATTTTTCGAAAAATTCTCAATTAATTACAAGGTTTTGTAAAAAATGATTGTTAAACTTTTTACTAAACACAGGTTTGACTAAATTGAATAGCAGTAATTACTTCAATCGTCTCGTAAGTTAAAAAACCATGCTGTAGTTCAAACCGAAATTTCGTTAATTTCCACCGACGTAGAAAAGTTTGTAAAAATAAATTTTTATCGATTTTCAATCAATCAATCCGATTTTTCCTCAATCGTCTCGTAAGTTAAAAACACGTGCTGTACCGAAAATTCAAACCGAAAATTCGTTAATTTCCATCGACGCATAATAGTTTGTAAAAATAAATTTTTATCGATTTTCTTTTCAAATTTAATTCTAGTTTGATAAGTGGTAGAATATTTAGTTACATCAACCAAGAGGATAAAGATGACGATATAAAAAAAATGTTTAAAATCGAAACTCGCGTATTTTTCGGAAAATCCTTAATTAACTCACAAGGATTTGTAAAAAATGATTGTTAAACTTTTTACTAAACACAGTTTTGACTAAATTGAATAGCAGTAGTAACCTCAATCGTCTCGTAAGTTAAAAATACGTGCTGTAGTTCAAACCGAAAATTTGTCAATTTCCATCGACGTATTAAAGTTTGTAAAAAAAATAATTTTTTATCGATTTTTTTTTCAAATTTAATTCTAGTTTGATAAGTGGTAGGATATTTAGTTACATCAACCAAGAGGATAAAGATGACGATATAAAAAAAAGATGTTTAGAATCGAAACTTGCGTATTTTTCGGAAAATCCTCAATTAACTCACAAGGATTTGTAAAAAATGATTGTTAAACTTTTTACTAAACACAGTTTTGACTAAATTGAATAGCAGTAATTACCTCAATCGTCTCGTAAGTTAAAAACACGTGCTGTAGTTCAAACCAAAAATTCGTTAATTTCCATCGACGTATTAGAGTTTGTAGAAATCAATTTTTATCGATTTTTTTTTCAAATTTAATTCTAGTTTGATTAGTGGTTAGATATTTAGTTAGATCAGCCAAGAGGATAAAGGTAATGATATAAAAAAAAAATGTAAAAAATTGGAACTTGAGTATTTTTCGAAAAAACGTTGCAAAACAGGACTTGGAATTTTTTTCAAAATGAAAAATTGATGATTGGCATTTTTTTTTTTCACCAAAATGAAGCTTCCTGTATGAGAAAGGAAAATGAATAATGCTCGTTATGAAAATGATTGTTACGTAGCGAGACTAGGGGGTTGCTTGATAAAACGGTATATATCGTTGCTTAACGTCGTAACTGAATGTACACAGCAATCGATTCTTTGAGGGTATAGTTAGTATTGGTAGAGGGGTATTTCTCATCTTTATTCCCGCAGCCCACACTGACGGAGGGGGTCAATCTGACCCAAATTGTACTTGGCTCACGAGACTACGGAACGTGTTGTTCCTCATGCCAAAGTGGTTCGTTTGTATTCGTCGTTGGCCCACAATTTTGAAGGCTAGCACCGAGAGTACAAGACCTTCGTCTTTTACTTCCGTCCTCAAGTAGAACATTTTTTTTTTTACCCCAAACTCAAGTTTAGCCTTACTGGAATTTGGCAGAACAAAAAAAAATCTTCAATTCTCTTGCATATTTTCGGTTTCGAAATTTCGGTCAATTCGAAATTAATTTTATTCCTTATCGCCGATATACGGTGCAATAAGGAAATTAAAAAAATTTCATCCCATCAACGAAAATCAATCTACGATAGATTTCTTTTTGTTTCTTTTTTCTTTTTTTATACTCGTATTTTCCGAGCTAAGGTTTGAGTCATAACGTTTTCCCGGTTCACGAATGATCGTTGACCCTCGCGATTGACCCCACAGTCTGTAGTGGACTGACCTTATATTATCGTTTACACGGAAGGAGTTTGTACTATATCTTTCTCGTTTTTTTCTCTCCCACTCTCTCTCTCTCTCTCTCTCTCTGTGCTATTGGGACACGAAATTACCGTTTCAAGTAAATTAACAATTATTCCTCCAAGACGTTATTTCGTAACGTTACCCGTTACGGAATTGAAATACAAAGATGCAGAAAATCTATAATTATCGATTTCTTACAATATGAGGTCTCGAAAAAAAAAATAATAATTTTTTATTCACACTAAACGCTCTATATCGTGACTCAATCATTTTTTTGAAATACATGAGATATTAATCGATTATAATTATTATCGATTATTAATCGATATTCATTATTTACGAACAACATAATTTCCAAGTCAGAGAATTAAAAAAATTTAATTCAGGATCCTGTTTTGTATTCGTGAGGTCAGAGCAAAAATAACACGTAATTTTTGCCCAACGCATTAATCGATAAAGATTAAAGAAAAATATTAAATCCGTCGCGATTTGTTTTTTTCCAACGTAAAAAAAAATGAGTGAACATATTCCCTAGTGATATCTGATCGTTGGCTGGAATTTGGTGAAAGGAAATTTGTAAAATTTTTCGAAATAAAATATTTCACAAAGGACGTTACGAATATTTTATTGATTTTATTTTCTTGTCTATTCGAAAAGATTCGTGGAATCTTCCTGTAAGAGCTTAAAAAAAAATAACAATAATAAGTCCCACAAAATTGACGCGATTTTCTAGTTGCACTTTGTTCGCACTGTCGTGCCAGCTAGTTAGGGCCGTAAAAACGTAGAACATTTCTTTCGTTTATGTATGAAATTCGTAACGATAAGCGCTACGTAATGAGTGCAAAAGTGCGTGGGTTTCGCGGTGAGGGGAGGGGGCGAAGGGAGGCACGAAAGAGTTCAAGGAGTCAAACGCTCGTGGAATTTGCTGCCTTCGTAGACGTGTGTAATAGGCGAGCAGTTGGACGATTGTTCTCAGTCTGCTGGACTGTGATAAAGGGCAGAAAATTAAAGGAGCGTGAAAGAGAGGGGGGTATCTTTAAGGGGTAGGCCACTACCGCCGAAAAATAGGCTTTTTTGGGGATTTAAAAAAAAACTACAAGATAAATCGAGATTACAAAATAGAGTGTTGATCATACATATCAGTGACTGTATACAATAATTTTTATGAAGTGATTAATTTCAAAATGGCGGCTGTGCAGCGTTTTTTCGTTGACGTTTCCGTTTTTGTTGGCCCGAAACATAACTCAAACAATTTTCAACCGATTCACTTGAAATTTTGAATATATCTTTAAAAATACATTGTCTATGGAAGTGCGTAGGATTTTCTTCGATATATTGGTTATTGGCCAAATCGCGCACTTCTAAAGTGAAAAGTGTAAAGTTTGCTTAAAAAACCGTCAGAAAATTGTTAATAACAAATAAACTACGCAATATAACAAAAAAAATCCTACGCACTTCCATAGGCAATGTATTTTTAAAGATATATTCGAAATTTCAAGTGAATCGGTTGAAAATTGTCTGATTTATGTTTCCGGGCCGACAAAAACGGAGACGTCATCGCAAAAACGCTGCACAGCCGCCATTTTGAAATTAATCATGTTAAAAAAATGATTGTATACAGTCACTGATATGTATGATCAACATCCTATTTTGTAATCTCGATTTATTTTGTAGTTTTTCTGAAAAAAAAAAAATTCTCGAAAAAGCCTATTTTTTCAGCCTCTAGAGTGGCCTAATCGTTAAAGAGGGATTTCGCTGAGCTAACAGTGTCGCGTATCTCGCGCCCTTTTGACCCCTTCGTGTAATTAACCTACGCGAAATTATCAGTATAATCCAGGAGCTTTATAAAAGTTCGGAGAACAAAAATTTACCGATGATGAAGGGAGATCGATGGCGATTTAAAAAAAAAACGGGAGTTTGCTTTAATTCATTTTCCGATTCTCCTAAATGTGAAGAAAAAAACAAGAACTTCCTTTGTCATCAAACTACAATTTTTACGATAAACAAAAGCCCAGATGTATTTCAACTCGAATTATACAAGATTTTATTCAGGACGTCTAAAATTTTCTTAAAATATTTACAGTACACTTTTTACCGAAAAAAATGATTCACCTTTTTTTTAAGTTTAAAGAAACTCTAGAATGGCTTGAAAGTCTTTCTAAAAAAATTTAACAAATTACTAGAACTTTCGATTGTGCATTAAATTTCCTGATTTTTCGAAATTTATTAAAGTAGTATTTTATCAGTCAGAAACAAAGAGCCAATAATTATTTGACTTCAAAACTTACTGGTTTTTTTTTTATTCTTTGAATTACATTTAAATTGATGAAGAGATTTTTTGGATCAAACAGCTTCTAAAATGACGAACAAGTGTATCTGAAAGAAAAATTGACAAAGGAAATAACTCCTTTAAATCAATTTTATAGAACATACTAGCTGACCCGACAGACGTTGCCCCGTCTGAGCTATGAATATTCAATTCGAACTGGAATAAAAAATAAAAATAAATTATTTAAAAAACATAGCGTTTATTGTATCTGAAAATAAAAAATTGACTCCCTTAATGTTTCTGTATAACCATGTATACCACGTGTTAGTCTATCAAAACTTACCAAAAATCGATATTAAATCGAACTTTTAATATAAGGCGTGATTGCGGTGAACTGTAACTGCGATGAACAAACACTTCTCAAAAAACTCACTCAACAAACTCAAAACTGGATAAACGTTGATATCGAATGGACTGTACACTAAGAAATGAATAAATGGATTTTTTGATCGATAGATGCCGACCGATGCATCTATTAAATCACATTTGTTTCGCGCGAACTGTCAAACGCGCGAAGGTTAAATAGCCGTTAAGTATTCTAAAATTTTCCAATTTTCTGCGCAATTTTCTTAATTTTTCTTTCCGTAAGAACCTTCTACAGAGTATTAGAAAACTTAAAAAAAAAGATGAATGAAATCGGTAAAGTCGTTCTCAAGTTATGGCGTGACCAAGGGAAATAGGGATTCATTTTTATATAGATAGATAAACGTTAAAAAAGTGATCACAAATTCAACGCGCTATCCCTGTCAAATTGTATTTCTCCGTTTACATATCTGTATCTATTTCGTGACTTCCGGTACGTAAATAAACTTATATTACGAGAGAAAAATAATTTCATCGAGATTAACGGCAGATGAACTTCGACATTCGCATATAATAGATCATGTGCTTGGCCTTAACTTCTGATAGCAATTTTTTTAAATTTTTAAATTTATTTTTTCTTCACTCGTATAACAGCGACGATCGTTGTACCAACGAAGAGGAGCGACAGAGAGAACTTTTTCGTCCCCTCGGGTTGTCGCTCAACGAATTATATGAAACCTGGTGGTTGGCCAACATTTTCCACGTCAACGACGAGAAGGGAAAAACCTTTCCCCGCCTCGCTCTTGTTCATCTTCTGTTTTTCCTGGCCTCAAGGTCAAACAACGCGCAATAACCAGTGACGTTTTTTCGGGCTCGTGTTATCCTCCCTTCTCCTTCCATCCGTGGTACTTGTAGTTTTTCTTTATCCCTACGGTATAAGGGGGACGAGGATTAATCCCCTATTTGTGTTCAGATTTGCCATTTGCGTTTGTTAATTTTTATTTCAAACGATTACTCAATAGGGAACTGGTATCGCGAGGATAAAACACGAAAAATCTCGTATTTGCCCTGAGGAAATTTGGCTGTCTTTTGTGACGTCGAGATTATGCTGGAAAAATGTCTTGAAACAGTTTTTAGAGAGATGCACACCATTCTACATAAACTCATCTCTCTTACCTCGGTGTTTTACGTTCATTGCGCTCTCACGACGCAATTGAAACGACAAGGATGTATATTTAATGTAAAAATATAAAATATACGTCCTTTTGTCTTTAATCACGAACCTCTAAACATAGAAACCAAATCCGTTCCTGAAGCGGCGGAAACAAAAATGGCGTCGAGGCGTCTTGTGGCGCCATCATCTGTTAAATGGGTCAAGTGATTTGTCGGATGGTAAAGCAGATGAAAATATCAAACATCTCTCTCTCTCTCTCTCTCTCATGATAAAGAGTATCGGCGGATAGAAATGAACGACAGTTTTTTTCTTTTTACTACATTGAAAATAAAATGAAAAAAAATTCTCCACCAAAAGCGTATACTTAGCCCGAAGACCCGAGAGCACACAGATGTCGTGCACATGTCCCTCGACGTTTGGAAAAGAATATAGTGGAGAAGAAGGAAAAAAAAAACATGAAGATTGAAAAATAGATCGAGGAGAAGAACAGGGAGCGATGATCTTTGTTTCTTTTCACTGAGCGGTGTGGTTTTAATTTACAGTAAACCCACTTTATACAACCAACTTGAAATTGAACGAGCCATTTAAGGGGGGAAATAGGGTTAGGACAGCGTTTTCTCAATGATTTTCATGAATTTTTTTATAGTATAAAAAATGAATATAATTTATTGAAACTTTGAGAATATTTTATACGTATATTTAAGTATATACTATAAAATTTTTATACATATATTTAAGTATATACTATAAAATATTAACGACCCCATATTGCAGGTCACAATCAGACTCAGCATTTTACGTACATTCTGGAAGCCGTAATTTTCATCTGAAATCAAACGAGGTTGGAATTTACTTTTATTATATGTCTCTCTTCAATATGAACCTAAATGCTATGAAAAAAATAGAAAATTGAATTTTTTACAGGGGTCAAAACAAAAAAGCATGATTTTTTCCCATTTTTAACAACTTTATTTGCAAAAAAAAATTATTTTAAATAATGATAATATTCCGATTTTAGGTTCATATAGAGCACAATACTATGAAGAAAGTAACTGCCAATTTTCAAAACGATTGGTTGAAAACTTTTTAAACTAGCGTGTACGCAAGTTAAAAAAAAAATCGTTTTCAGAAAAACGCGTTTGAAAAAATAGTATCGAGAAAAACAAGCAATATGGGATCGCTAATATTTTATAGTATATACTTAAATATATGTATAAAAATTTTCTAATATATGCTTAAATATATGTATAAAATATTCTCAAAGTTTCAATAAATTATATTCATTTTTTATACTATAAAAAAATTCATGAAAATCATTGAGAAAACGCTGTCCCTAACCCTATTTCCCCCCTTAATGGCTTATAACAATAGAACGAGTCGGAATTTTCATTCAAAATTCCGACCCGGAATTCAATAGTTTTACTAACAATTTCTGAAATAAAAAAAAATCGATTTTTTGAACCGTCTAACCCTATTTCCCCCCTTAACAACAGTTCTTCTTCCCTTTCCCCTCCGCGGCGAATAATTAAATAACAATATTAGAAATAAAAGTAGCATTACGTGTATATGCATTTAATTTGGCCTCCAGTGTTTATTCGCTCGTTATTATTACTTTAATCGAGATATTAAAAACTATTTATTCATTTGCAATTTTATTTTTTCATTCGCAGACAAATGGTCCATTTAACTTTTTTCTTTGTTGCCTTTGTACCTTCCTAAATTGTTGGTAAACAAAAATATCATCTAATTAAGATTTTGCTCTTTAAAAATTTGTAGGATCGAATAAATCCCGTGAAAGAATTATACGAATTTTTCTTCAATTTTTCCCACGTCAAAGAAACCGGCCGTTTTTTTTTCTTCTCGCTATCGTGCAATTTTTCTTTTTAATTCAATTCATCGGAGATCGAAGCCTCGAAAGGGTGACGAAACGGTTTCCGTTGCATATATGTATATTTATGTGTGCACAACGAGGGGGAGTCAGTCACGATGGACCATTGAACCTCGGTGACATTGGAGAGAGCGTTGAATCGTTTGAAGGACGCAATGACGGTCGTTGGGTGGGGTCGTGTGTGCATTTAAAGGGGTGAAGGTGTCGACCTCGTGCACCCCCCCCCCCTCATTCGGTTCTAAACAGGCTTATCGTCAGTTTTCCACCTCCTGAAAGACATTTCCCCTCTTTTTCTTCCCTTCTCTCTCTCTCTCTCTCTCTCTTTGTCTTTCTCTCTTTCTCTCTTTCTTCCTTCCCTTGACTCCATGTTTTATAATCCTCGGAATCCTTAGATGTTGCGTTTCTCATGTCATGACGCACTTGTGAGGAATTCATCGGATGTTTTAACTCCCTCACTCAACCACGACTCTTGTATTTTTCGCGATTTTTCCGGAAGTATCGAAAAATATATATAGGGTATCTGAAAACTAGCACGTCTGAGTAACACGGGCGTTACATTAGCTTCGGACCTATCAGAATAAACAAATAAACGATATTGAAGTTTTGCATCGTTGGAATGCAACGAAAATAGATTATTTATACCGTTCATTTCCCTTAAGATTGGATTTTCGAAGGCAAAAATCGTTGAAACATTTTTTTAGAGTCTCCGTTAAGGAGATTAATTAAATGGGCAAGAGAAGCGAGAGCAATACTGAGAATGAACATTTTATAAACGTATTTTCGTTACGTTCCAACGATGCAAACTTCAACATCATACAAATATGACCTCAGTAAAACTCTCATGGTTTTCGAGAAAAGTTGCCTTTTTTGATTTGTCGCAAAATCGCTATCCGGTACCTGTTATTCCGCTACCATTGCTATGAAAGTCCAAATCGTAAGCAAATCAATGTCGAAATTCACACCAGATCGTAAAGTCGTCAGAAACACAAACGGAAAACAGCGAGATAACGAGAATAACGATTGTCCGAAAAATCGTCTTTTTTAATTTTTGGGAAAATTGTTATTCTTGTTATCTCGCTGTTTTCGTTTATGTTACTGACCAATTTAGGATTTGGCGTGAATTTCGACTTTGATTTGCATTATTGATTTGGACTTTCGTAGCAATGGTAGCGGCGACAAGCGATTTTACGAGAAATAAAAAAAGACAATTTTACTCTGAAAACCATGAAACTTTGACTAAGGTCATATTTTATTCTGATAGGTCCAGAGCCAATCTAACTCTCGTGTCACTCTGACGTGCTTTGGGACATTCTGAATATAATTTATATTTAACGATGAAAATTTTACTTGTCTATACCCTTGACTGTTGAAATTACCACTAACTCGCACTTTTGATCGTGAAATTTGTTTTTTATTTTACTCAATTTCGCGTTTCGTACTAAAATGAAGTTAAAAACTTAACTAGATTAGTATGTCTTTGGCGGTAAATAATATGTACACTGAGATTTGACGTAACGATTAATAAGCGGAACGAATTAGATCGAAAGATTGTTTTTTTTTTTTTTTTTGTAATCGTTAAAATTACTCAATTGCAAAATAAAAGATTTGATATTTTCGTGTCATAGAGTTTGACCGGCAAGCAACGTTAAAATATAGCTGATCGATATATACGACGAGTGACCAGTGCAATTTGAATTTTGGCGTTCAGCCTTTATTCCACGATGAACAGTTTTTTATCAGCCCTTCTTGATTTCTGCATTAATTCCAACCGATATAATCGCTTTATCGCAATTCGGATAATAGACCGCTCGGCCAAATGATTTTCGATT
The DNA here is from genome assembly GCA_958009045.1 of Oxytorus armatus. Taxonomy (NCBI): domain Eukaryota; kingdom Metazoa; phylum Arthropoda; class Insecta; order Hymenoptera; family Ichneumonidae; genus Oxytorus; species Oxytorus armatus. Next base: position 23,933,662 of record OY253748.1, read on the forward strand.
TGCGGATAACAGAAATAACGCGCTACTCCTAATATTAAGTCTCAACGTCGATTGTTGTTATTATAATTGTTTTTTCACGTTTCTTTTCGAGTCCCCAATGAAAATGACTTATTTGGAATTATTAATAAGATCTCGCGATCGGTTAATCATTTTACTGAGTACCGGTGCTTGGAAAAATGATGATGATGATGAAAATGATGCCGATAATAAAAATACTGATAACAATGACAATGAGGCAGATAATAAAAATAATGATAATAATGATAATGAGGCAGATAATAAAAATAATGATAATAATGATAATGAGGCAGATAATAAAAATAATGATAATAATGATAATGAGGCAGATAATAAAAATAATGATAATGATGCCGATAATAAAAATCATTGTAATAATTTAAACGATAATGGTAATAGAAGTACCGATAATAGTGAAAATAATGCTGACAATGAAAATTATGCGAATATAAAAATTGATGATGATCAAAAAAACGACGCTAATGTTGAAATTGATAGAAAAAATTACGGTGATAATGAAAATGGTGCTGTCATTAAAATTGTTGTTGATAATGAAATTGATGCTGATGCTAAAAATGTTGCTGATAATGAAAATGATGCTGATACTAAAAATGTCGCTGATAATGAAAATGATGCTGATACAAAAATTGTTCCTAATAATGAAAATGATGGTAATACTAAAAATATCGCTGATAATGAAAATGATGGGAATACAAAAAATGATGCTACCAATGAAATTGATGATGATAAAAAAAATGATGACGATAATCGATGTTGCGATAATAATAAAAGTGACGATGATAATGAAATTAATGATAGAAAAATTGATTGTGATAATGATAATGATGCCGGCAATCAAATTGATGATAACAATGAAAATGATGAAAACAATGAAAACAATGATTATAATGAAAATAATGCTGACGAAACGAATGTTGAAAATAACGAAAATGATGCTGACGAAACGAATGTTGAAAATAACGAAAATGATGCTGAAAATAAAAATGAAGGATGGTCTTCTACCGATGCCACACCCGGAAAAGTTATTCTACTATTTAAAATAGGTATGCTAGAAAAAACGCATCGTCTCTCTGTGTCCCGTCCATATCAATGAATTTACGTATAATTCGAACATTTTTTTTTCTCAATCATCCTAACGATCACACTTTGTCGTACGTGATGTTTGTCAAAATTCTCGTCGAGTTTCGTCGCTCACGTAACAGCTGTTATAATTTTTCGCGCGAATCATAAATCGGTACGATGAATTTCGTGAAAAGAAAAGAAAACAAAGTTTTTAACAATTAATTTCAATAACTCTCACATTCATTTTAACGTTAATATGAATTTTATTACCGTCTGGTCATCGCAGGGTCGTTAATAATATCGTTTATCGAGTGCTCGAGGCGAACACAAGAGGGGAAAGGAGAATGTACAAGTATAGGAGAAATCTCGAGACGTCTAGACACCGAGGGCAGCCTCGATACATCTGGGTCCTCGAGAACACGCTCTTATCCTTAGATGATTTTTTTTCTGATCAAGCAAAACAGAGAATTGATGTAAAAAATGTTAACAAAAATCATTGGACATGAACATTTTCGTAGCAAAGTATTAAAGCATCGGTAAGCTCTTTTAACTTACTGAGAAACAAAAAAAAAACAAATCGTACGAAAAATCATTGCGATGAAAATACAAGATCGTGGAATGGAAATTCTGAAAATGTGACGAGGGGCGTTTAACCTCCCACGCTTTCAGCTCTTTTCGTAAATAATTACCCGTAAATATATAAACACAGAAACGACAGCATTATTTATTCGAATTCGCACACCCACGGCCGATTATTCTTTCGACTGTCTCTCTCGAGGTTCAAATTTATTTGGCGTACGTCTCAAAGAACAGAGTGCCTAGTGTCGTCGATGCTTTATGGAACACGAATCGTTTCCTGGACCTAGGTCATCACGAGATAAAAAATAAAACAGCAACGTGACAGACATTGGAGAATTCACGTGAATTTTCTTCTTTTTTTTGCATCTCAAAGAACCCCTCCGTCGGGACAATGCTCCGAGAGACGCGAGATCTCTCGGAAAAGCGGACGCGTGATTTTTAAAATTGAGAAAATTGTCATGACACTAAGAGCGGGTTTCGGAGGAACAAGAAAAACTGATGACTGTACGACAGTGTGAGTTTGGTAGCCATTTGCTACGGAGCCAAACGAGACTGTTGCCAGGATCCACGTGGGACACCACAGTCTCGCGGGAGAATCGAGAAACTTTTTTTTGTCTCTTATTCTCTTTTGACAAACTGCAAGAGAGAGAGGGAGAAATAAGTGATACAGTGAACTCTGAGATCAAACGCGCTGTATATTTTGTCAAAAATCAAATTTCACTCCAAAATAAAAACGAAAGAAAAAACAACGTTATAAATTATTTTGTAGTGAGTATTTTCAAGAAATATACAATTTTTGGATTTTTATTTTTATCAAAAATCAAATTTTACTCCAAAATGAAGACGAAAGAAAAAACGTTATACATTATTTTGTAGCGAGTATTTTCAAGAAATATACAATTTTTTCATTTTTGGATTTTTGATTTTGTCAAAAATCAAATTTTACTCCAAAATGAAAAAGAAAGAAAAAACAACGTTATACATTATTTCGTAGCGAGTATTTTCAAGAAATATACAATTTTTTCATTTTTGGATTTTTGATTTTGTCAAAAAACAAATTTTACTCCAAAATGAAAACGAAAGAAAAAACAACGTTATAAATTATTTTGTAGCGAGTATTTTCAAGAAATATACAATTTTTTCATTTTTGGATTTTTGATTTTGTCAAAAAACAAATTTTACTCCAAAATGAAAACGAAAGAAAAAACAACGTTATAAATTATTTTGTAGCGAGTATTTTCAAGAAATATAAAATTTTTTCATTTTTGGATTTTTGATTTTGTCAAAACCAAATTTTACTCCAAAATGAAAACTCAAGAAAAAACAACGTTATAAATTATTTTTTAGCGAGTATTTTCAAGAAATATACAATTTTTTCATTTTTGGATTTTTGTTTTTGTCAAAAAACAAATTCTACTCCAAAATGAAAACAAAAGAAAAAACAACGTTATAAATTATTTTGTAACGAGTGTTTTCAAGAAATATACAATTTTTTCATTTCTGGAGTAAATTTTGTGAAAAAAAATTACAAATTATCAGTACGAATTGAGTATTCTGAAAAAAATAACTCACTCGAGATTTCGAGAAAAAAAAAACAACTCGTTCGAGATTTCGAGTAATTCCTCGTTCATAATAATTTTTCGTATAAACACTTCCGAAAAATCATTCAAAGGAATTTTGACAATGAAAATTAATGTTTTTTTTTGTCCAAATTAAAAAAAAAAGATTGTATTTTCTTCTTAATTTCGAGGTAATATTTTTTATTAGGAATACTGTAAATCAAATTCATCATTATTCTATAAAATTATTTTAAATCATTGATTTTTTGTTTGTTCCTTTTTTTCATTCAAATGCGATTCAACTTCCGTAGTACGAGTTCGCATATGTGGAAACGAATAAATTCGTGAAATAATGCAAATCGTTGTTATAGGACAAGAACGAACGTACGCGATGTACTCGAGTCATATAATACCTGATATTTAATGTTCTATAGGTTCGTGTTGCTATAAGTTCTATATTCGGTTCTATAAATCGATTGTCACACACAGAAGCTCTACCGGGTCGTCCGTTCTCTTGGCACATACAGGCGACGATGGAGAATTGAGCAAGCGCGGCGAGCCGGGTGTTTCCGTGTGTGAAAACCCGGCGCAAACGCCCTATCTCGTTGCTCCATTCTTCTCGAACTTTGTGTAATTCGCGGTTTTTTTTCCCTCCAGTCCATTACCGAACTCCAATAATTATGCAAAGAAAAAAAAATCAATTAACCAATACCCGTAATTTTTCTGTCCAATTATCAATTTTCCACGATTTTTATGTACTCAAAAAAAAAAAAAACCTGAATCTTTATTTAGAAAAATTCCCCTTCGAATAATCCGTTTTAAAATAAATGTAAAAATAAACTTTTCATAATATAACTATGGAAAATATCTTTCGTAACCCCCCACGTGTCGATCGATCGTGAACAATCGTGATTTGCTCTTTTGTTCGTCGTTTTTCTTTTTTTTTTTTGAGCCTCGCTTGCGCGCGCTTTGTCAAAGACAATTTCTCCATTCTCTGGCGGCGATTTTTTTTTTTTTTCCCGACAGAAGGCGTATGCTTTGCACATGTAGCCAGTGACATTTCGTAAATTCCCCAATGACGTAGGCACCCGTTGACAAACGCCTATTCGTCTTTTCCTTCTTGCGCTTCGTTTAATAAAATCACATAAATATACGGACCGTTGATTTTTTTCATTTAACGAGGAAAAAAACAAAACTTGCAGTCTGTTTTACATACTTTTTCGGTGGTGTCATCGCGTCTCAGTTTTGAGCACAATTGTCCGGGTTGTCAAATTATTTTTCCGAACAACTTCACAACGCTTTTTTAATTGATCTTAAGAATTTTTTTTTTAGACAAGAATATTGTTCAGATTTTTGGGATAAGGAATGGAAATTATGATGTACGTTTTGTATGTTTCGCACGACGACGAAACAAAATCTTTCTAAATCCAATTATCGTTCTACCTCGTGTTGACCCCGAGATTAGCGCTCTGACGCGATTCATGACGTAAATGAGACTTGGGTGAGAACAGGAAAAAAAGACGAGAAAAAGATGTTTTTCGTTACGTATGTGTGCCGAAATACGAAAAGTATTGCCTATCAATACGTATCATTAAAATCTCGATGTATATGAGACATTTCCCGTTAACTCGAACTAATTTTAATCCTCATTTTATCTTCTTTACTAAGAAACCTTTTTTTTACAATTTTTGCGTAAATAAATTGTAGAGAAAATCTCGAAAGTGGAAAATTCTTGGTAACGTTTGAAATTGGGTTAATAGAAAAATCAAGGATGCTGAAAAAATTGTTAAAGTCGTACGAAGAAAACAATTATGATTTGTCCTTACTCCAATAGTTCTCAACGCTCGGAATTACATAAATGTTCCACACATATCATATGTAATGTATATTGGATTGAAAATTTACTAGAAGAGAACTTTTTTGTCGATTTTCGAGTCAAGCAAAACTATTAGCGAGCCTCAATGATTTTCCTGGTTCTTCTCCCTCTCTCTCTCTCATTTGGCACTTACAAATGGCCAACGTGACATTTTATCGATGACGTTTTAACCCTTATCTTCTCTCCTTATTTTTTTTAATCACTTATACAACGATAAAGTGCATTCAATTTTGTTTTTTTTTTTCGTTAATCATTACGAGAAGATTACAATATTAAAAGTGGGACTAAGAAACCTTTTTATTTACAATTTTTGCGTAAATAAATTGTAGAGAAAATCTCGAATGAGGAAAATTCTTGGTCACGTTCGAAATTGGGTTAAAAGAAAAATCAAGGATGCTGCAAAAATTGTTAAAGTCGTACGAAGAAAACAATTATGATTTGTCATTACTCCAATAGTTCTTAACGCTAGGAATTACATAAATGTTTCATACATATCATATATGCTGTATTAGGGTGGGTCAAATAAAATGAATAATTTTTTTTTCCTCGATATAATGAAAAATGTATTGTTTGGCATCTCAAAAAAACCTTCTGCAAGTATGAGCCCCTCATATTTAAATTGAGAGGTCCCTCATCGCGAATTTTCATTTCCCATTTAAATAACATGGAACCATTTTTTTTTAACTTTGGAATTTTATTAGACTTAAAAACCGTTGATGTTAAGGGAGTCTTTTAGCACATTTTTGTAGAACATTTGATGCTCTACAAAAAAGCTCTGTGTCTAATCGATAAAAGTAACCGTACAAAAAATAATCGGTGATAATTAGCTCTGGATTCTACTTATCTCGTTTATTAGTATATAAATTTCAAATAAAAAAAAAATTTAGATATCAATATGAATAAATATACTACTAATATATACTACCAATATATTACTAATATACTAATATATACTACTAATATATTACTAATTGTTTGCAAACAAATATGAGAGAATACAGAGCTAATTATCATCGATTATTTTTTGTACGGTTACTTTTATCGATTAGACACAAGAGAGCTTTTTTGTAGAGCATCAAATGTTCTACAGAAATGTGCTAAAAAACTCTCGTATCATCAACGGTTTAAGTCTGATAAAATTCCAAAGTTAAAAAAAAAATGTTTCCATGTTATTTAAATGGGAAATGAAAATTCGCGACGAGGGACCTCTTAATTTAAATATGAAGGACTCATACTTGCAGAGGGTTTTTTTGAGAAGCCAAACAATACATTTTTCATTATATCGAGGGAAAAAAAAATTAGTCATTTTATTTGACCCACCCTAGTGCTGCATACAGGATTGCATATTTACTAGAAGAGAACATTTTTGTCGGTTTTCAAGTCAAGCAAAACTGTCAGCGAGCCTCAATGATTTTCCTCTTTCCTCTCCCTCTCTCTCTCTCATTTGGCACTCACAAATGGTCAACGTGACGTTTTATCGATGACGTAATCACCGAGACGTAACGCAAAAATTTGCATCTCCGTTGCATACACGCACTCGCCAACTACGTGACGGTATTTCATCTTGCGATTTAAATATCAAAGAGAGACGAAGAGAATTGGCGCGGTTTTACCGTTTATTCATTTCGTTGGAATTTTCACAATATCTTCTTATCTCTCTCTCTCTCTTTCTCGTTTGAAAGACAACACTATAGATATTGTAATTTATATATGTAGCTAATAATGTCTACTCATAAACATGTGTGCAAATAGTTAATAATTTATTGACCCAGAAAATAATACGTGTGGGTAAAAACGTGGGTGTCGTGAAACTACGTAAAATGAATTATAATTATCGAGCATTTTTCGCAAAACGATATTACTCCCTTCAGACTGATATTTTTAATTTATTTATACATTTTGGAGTATTTTTTATAATCAGCCCAAAATTCATTAGAAAATATTACAAGAAAATGTTTTTTTTTAATTACAAATGTTTTTTTATTTTTTTTTAAATAAAAAATGTATGACTGATTGATTTGACGTGAAATGTCCTATATATAAGTGATGGTGCATCTTTTGACCTTGAATGGAACGTGAAACCTCCCTCTCTTCGACAAGCACAGTTGTTTACATCTCGCGAAATTCTTTGTTCTCCCCCTCATTCCTTTTCTCGTCTTCTCTTCATTTGAAAGAAAAAAAAATACCCCGCAATATCGAGAATCCGCGTGCCTAACGGTATTTCCTTCAGCAGACACCGCAATTAATTAGGGAATTCGCGATGAAAGCTCGTTATACACTGTGTAAAAGTAATGGAGGGGTGGAGGCACGAGTCCACGCGTTATTTATACTGTGAAGTATAAATAATTGAATATTACGACTGGACGAGATGTACGTGGCACGAGGGGTTTCTTTGCACGATTTTACCACGATTTTAGGTCGGTCACAACGAGGGCCTTACAACGATCTCACGTTCTTGATGGACGATAATGAATCGCGAATGAATAATTACTCGAAACTGCGAGAAAATACGTCCGCTAATCACAGCAATATATATATATATCAAAGTCAAAAGTACTGAAATAATGATTTTGCTTATTAAAATTATTATTTTTCTCATAAAAACGTCGTTTTTTATGAATAAAATGATTTTTTTCAATTCAATTATTTTGTCAATTTAACCACTCGTTCTTAATTCACAATTATTCGGGATGGGAGGGACAAGCTCGACGAGTAACACTCGAAAAAAAATCGTATTTTTCTTTTTGCTCTTATGAATAACGCGTTGAAAGCTAAATTCATTCGATAATTAATAAGAAGAAATTATTTATGTTGAAAAATACTGAAGAATTATTCTGGTCTGACAAATGTTTAACGACCCTTTCCAAAGTCATCAGAAACGTGATAATTAGTAAAAAGAAATTATTTATGTTGAAAAATACTGAAGTATTATTCTGGTCTGACAGATTTTTAACGACCCTTTTCAAAGTCATCAGAAACGTGATAATTAATAAAAAGAAATTATTTATGTTGAAAAATACTGAAGAATTATTCTGGTCTGACAAATTTTTAACGAACCTTTCCAAAGTCATCAGAAACGTGATAATTAATAAAAAGAAATTATTTATGTTGAAAAGTACTAAAGAATTATTCTGATTTGACAAATTTTTAACGACCCTTTTCGAAGTCAGCAGAAACGTGATGATTAGCAAAAAAAAAATTATTTATGTTGAAAAATACTGAAGAATTATTCTGGTCTGACAAATTTTTAACGACCCTTTCCAAAGTCATCAGAAACGTGATAATTAATAAAAAGAAATTATTTATGTTGAAAAAACTAAAGAATTATTCTGGTCTGACAAATTTTTAACGACCCTTTCCAAAGTCATCAGAAACGTGACAAACATTTTCAGCGTACAAGTTGAAAATAGGAAAATTCAACAACGACCTGAACGACATTACAAACAATTCGAAATGAATGACGTGGTATTTTGCGTCATTGCTGCAACAGAGTGTAACGAGGAGATATATAACTCTTTAGCCCCGAATGAACGCCGAGAAAGAGAGAGAGAGAGAGAGGTCTGTTTGTGGTAGATAAACAGGTGCAAAAGACAGACACACACATGCGACCTCATCCCGTCAATTTGCCCATTTTATTCTCTTTCGCCAATTTCCGGTTTAGGCGGTGACAAAAAAAAAATCTAATCTTTAACGACTCATGTTTATCGATTCTTGGTAAGCACGCGCCTACATTGTTTCTCCTCCGTACGAAGAAAAGGGTATTGAAAAATAATTATAATAATTTGTCATTTTAACGTTATACGCACACCGGCAAAACGGAAGTACCCTCGAACCGGATGTATAATTCCCTCGAATTCTCGCGTCCCAGTCGTTTTTTACTTCCTGTTGAAATTAACTCGACTCCTCGTATATACTTTATATATATATAAAAACATACTTTCGAGAACTATAAAGATATAATCATTTTATTAATGACGAATTATAAATCACCTGCGAGAGAAATAAAAATTTTAACTATGTCGATCGTTTATAATTGCTGATAGTCTTCTTTTTTTTTAACGAACATCATTATTTACTCAGATAATTATTTGTTGTAATTTCTCTTCGGTTCTTTTATAGTCTACTTTCATTTTTATTAAATATTAATTATTTATAATTATTTCGCTTTAAAATTCAATCCGAACGGTTTTTCCACTTTAACCGTGTAAGTCTCGAAGAAAAATTAAACTCTCGAATTTTGGTATCGAGATTTCGAGTGGACTTTTTCGCAAAGTTCACCAACGGTACCATTTCGTTTCGTTTTTCTCCTCCTTTTCAAGTTTTTCTATTTATCGTCGTTTCTCGTTTTCTCGTTAACTTCAAGTACCTACCTCACTCCTCGTGCCCCCCCCCCCCCCCAATATACCCTATTCGTAAAGTAGATTAATTAATTCACGGTGGATTCAGCTCACTCTCGGTCTTTTGCACAAATACCACAGCACTCGAGGAGGAAACTCGATGAGTTTCGAGGGATCTGGACGAAAGCCAGTAAACTCTCAGTAGAAAAGAAAGACAGATAGAGCACAGACAGGTATATAAAGTCAGACGTAGGAAATTGCGAGAACTGATGACGTCCAAATAATCCCGAATGTAGAATAGTGTGAACGACCTCGAAGGTCTTATACACATATATATTTTTTACAAAACGAAGAAAACGTCATATATTTTTTATTTTCGCGTTTTTCACATTGATTTTTTGAATTTACGACAAAAACCCTGTGTTATTCGTAATCAGCGGAAAATTTCCGATCGAATAGGGTATCGAAACATTGAAAAAAAGAGAAACATTTTTTTTTTAATTTTTGACTACTTTTTCAGAAACCTAAAAATGTCGAAATTTCAAATGGAGATAACTTGGCTCCCGTTTGATTGATTTTGAATTTTGAGGGGGTTTTTGTAAACGTCTCGAGTAGACTTAGAGAATGCATTTTGGATCATCCCAATATCTCAATTATTGCAGCCGTGAGAGCCGATTGAATATCGGCGAAAAAAATAAGAAGTGGAAAAATTTGCAAAAATCGATGGTCCAACTTCAAAAATCTATGAAAAATCAAAAAAAAATCGTAGCTCAATAAACGAAGCGGCATTTTGAAGGTTGAACGGTCATGAAAAGAATGAGCACAGAGTGGGGTTTCAACGCCATCGGGAAGCAACGATACAGCGATTTTAGTGAAGCCACTTCTGTTTGGCCGAAATGCAGAAAAATGTTGAATTTTTTAATTTTCTCTTAGGACGCTATTTCGATGTATTTTGACACGCTGATTACGAATTAAGTGGCCATTTCCTTGAGAAACTCGAAATTTCATTCGAACCATCCAAAAAGTGATTTTTTCGATTCTTGCGTTTTTCCCATTCATTTTCCAAGTTTTCGACAAAAACTCGGTGTTATTCGTAATCAGCGGAAAATTTCCGATCGAATAGGGTATCGAAACATTGAAAAAAAAGAAAAAAAAATTTTCTCATTTTTTGCCTACTTTTTCAGAACCTTAAAATGTCGAAATTTTAAATGGCGATAACTTCGCTCCCGTTTAAACGATTTTGAATTTTGAGGGGGTTTTTGTAAACGTCTCGAGTAGACTTAGAGAATGCATTTTGGATCATCCCGATATCTCAATTATTGCTGCCGTGAGAGCAGGTTGAAAATCGGCGAAAAAAATGAGAAGGGGTATGTATGGAGAAATTCGCGAAAATCGGTGATCCAACTTCAAAAATCTATGAAAAATCGAAAAAAAATCGTAGCTCAATAAACGAAGCGGCATTTTAAACGTTGTACGGTTACGAAAAGAATGAGCACAGAGTGGGGTTCGAACTCCATCGGGAATCAAAATGACAGCGATTTCAATGGATCCACTCATTTTTAGCGAAAATGCAAAAAAAAATTTTATTAACAAGTTTTGTTTTAGGATCTTATTTCGATGTGTTTTTACCCGCTGATCAGAAATCCGCTAGCCATTTCTCCGAAGAAACTAAAATTTTCATTAAAAATCGTCCGAATCATTATTCTTGCCATTGCAACGTCGTGAGCACAGATCCAACAAGATTCTCCGGAAGACACCCGGTAGATACGATCAGCTGAGATCATTTTCGCGGATTTACAGTTATACAAACAGACGTGGGAGAGACGATGTCATCAGTGACGATGTTTGAAAATGAGAGTTTTCTCACGAGTACAACGTAGAGTGACAGCATTAGTCACGGAAGCAAAAAGAACTATTGGAATATGAATGAACACTTTTTTTTTGTATCCAATCATTTATTTTACTCACGATTTCGTGACAAATGCATTTTCTTTAATTCAAAGAATAATGTAGTGGCAACGAAAAAAAATGGCTAATCAATTTCCGAGAAGAAAAAATGTAATCACGAAATAAAACGTGAAAAAAAATACGATAAGCATTTACGAGGTTATCGGGCGTTTTTTTTTTGTATTCACAACTAGTAAAATTCCAACTCGTGTCAAACATCTTATCTCTATTTAATTGACGAGGCAAACGTTGTAAAGGTATTTTGGGTATTGCTCAATAAAAAAAAATAATCTAAAAATACACTTACGGGTACTAGTTTCACATATGATAAAAATTTCAGATATTAATACTTTCTTCCATTGGCGAACGTCGCGAAACTCTTATCACAAACTTTTCAGCGTGCTCGCGATTATCTCTCTTTGTCATTGTCGCGTTGTTCCGTCGGAGCAGCTGTTTTTGCGTGTGTGAGCTATGACTGGTGAAGAAATAATCGTGTCTACGTCATGATACCATAAGTGCGTTTGTTTGAAAAGAAGGAAGAAAGAAAGACTCGCACGAGTCATTTTGTTTTTACACTGTGGTAAATTATTCGTGGTGAAATCGACAATAATTTTCGACATTTCGGCTCTCGAAAAAAACAAGCACGATTGTCAAGAGCAACTTTTAATGTGGTCGAAGCGGTTTACACCGGTGCTCAAAAATTTTTAACATTGCTTGGACAATGAATTCGCAAAAATATTAATTAGTTTGCGCCAATTTTCGAAAAGATAAATATTCATTCGGTTTCTTTTTTCCAAGAATAAGTCATATTTTTTTCTCAATTTTCATGCAGTACCATTCTCTTTTGTCGCAGGCTCATTCTCTCTTTCGTAAGAATCTCCACGTAGTGTCAGCATTCAGAATATTTCATAGTATTCTCCGTTCAAAAATTACGGTCGTTTGTTTGTGAAGGTAATTTCGGCCTTCTTTAACAAAAGGCTGTGCAATTTTTACGGAGAATACTATGAAGTATTTGAACGGTGATTTCGTCGAGTATCGTTCAAGAAAGAGAATAAATCCCGTAATGAATAAAAATCGAGGCAAAAATAGGGCTTGTTTAAAAAAAAAAACTGAACGAATTTTTGTCTTTTTAAAATTTGTCACAAGTAATTTAATACTTTTGTAATAACATTTACAATAATGTTTTTTCGATCAAAAACTTATGCCGTAATTCAAATCACAATTGACCATAGTCAATTTAAGCATAACACTTTCTACAAAGAACGTTAAAAATTTAACAATCGTTTGAGTGCGAAGCAACATTCTTAAGGGGGGAAATAGGGTTAGGACAGCGTTTTCTCAATGATTTTCATGAATTTTTTTATAGTATAAAAAATGAATATAATTTATTGAAACTTTGAGAATATTTTATACATATATTTAAGTATATACTATAAAATTTTTGAAGAATTTCCTTGAAAAACACCGAAGATATTAGCGATCCCATATTGCAGGTCACAATCAGACTCAGCATTTTGCGTACATTCTGGAAGCCGCAATTTTCATCCGAAATCAAACGAGGTTGGGATTTACTTTTATTATATGTCTCTCTTCTATATGAACCTAAATGCTATCAAAAAAATAGAAAATTGAATTTTTTACAGTGGTCAAAACAAAAAAGCATGATCTTTTGCCATTTTTTACAACTTTATTTGCAAAAAAAAATTATTTTATATAATGATAATATTCCGATTTTAGGTTCATATAGAGCGCAATACTATGAAGAAAGTAACTGCCAATTTTCAAAACGATTGGTTGAAAACTTTTCAAACTAGCGTGTACGCAAGTTCAAAAAAACGTCGCTTTCAGAAAAACGCGTTTGAAAAAATAGTACCAAGAAAAACAAAGTCAAGGCGGTCATAAATTTTCTTCGGTGTTTTTCAAGGGAATTCTTCAAAAATTTTCTAGTATATACTTAAATATATGTATAAAATATTCTCAAAGTTTCAATAAATTATATTCATTTTTTATACTATAAAAAAATTCATGAAAATCATTGAGAAAACGCTGTCCTAACCCTGTTTCCCCCCTTAACGGCTTATAACAATAGAACGAGTCGGAATTTTTATTTAAAATTTTGGGAACATATTTTTCAATAGTTTTACTAACAATTTATGAAATTTAAAATAAAATCGATTTTTTGAACCGTCTAACCCTATTTCCCCCCTTAAAAGACAAATAATAGACGTTTCGGTACTTCTCATATCACTCCTAATATCCTAATGTTGCGGTATTGTCCAAAAATACATATTTGATGATATTTTATCCAAAATCCTCGAAAAACTCTCTCGTATTGTTTTGTCACTTGATATTCGCGACAAAAAAAAAAAAAAAGAAACAGTAACTGCGCTCGCTTACGTGTTAAATAAATCGGAAAAATAGTCGAGAGCAGCAATCGGAACTCCCCTCGTTCGACTACAAACAGGCAATTCTATTTTTATCGACGATCAGCTGCTCCGTTACCGCTGCTGTGTGCTGGAGTCGCTCGTATAATTCAATCGGTCGGACGAACGAGCAAAAAGGGGGCACACCTACATCGCAATTTTGTTCTATAATAAAATTACTAAAAAAAAAAAGCATTTGACTTTACGAGAAAATAATTGTGAGAAAAAAAATGTTAAATAATATATGAGCATATTTTGAAATAAATATAAAATATATTTAATATATTTTGAAATTTTGAATATAAAAAAAAAATGCTTTAATAATAGCTGGACCTTTTTTCGCCTAATTATTTCATTCGGGAATTATTTTGAATATTTAAACGTTAGAAAACTGGGGAGTTATAAGGCGACGAAGCCTTTCGTCATTGACCTCGTAATAATAACAGTTATTTTTCTAAATTGAAGTTGAAAAAAAATTTATATAATAGAAGGACGTGACAAAATGGTGTAAGAGAAGTAGACACGGAGGATTATTAGATTTTCAAAGAGAATGATCGAGTAAACCACGTGGAAATTGTTGCATAACGGTGATTAACGACAGAGAACTTTATAGCTCTAGCCGTTGCTTCATATTTATCGCGGTATCGCGGATACATTATCAATTAATATCAGGAATATATCGATCACTTTTTCTTTTCTTTTGTTTTTTTCATACAAATTTCAATATCTTCGAGACTAGATTGAACACCACGAATAAAGTAATGATGCAACACCACTCGTTACTCTGAAGACACAGATAAAAAAAGGAGTTGCTTTTTTGTTCATTTTCCATAATTTTTGTATTATAAATTATTTTATAAAAGTCACCTGAGATCGTTCCGAATAAAAACTGCAATATTTCATTTTTTACAAGGCGTATGGAATTTGAAAAGACAAATAACTTTTTTTTTTCTTGTTTAGCGACGTACAAAAGTAAAGAGACAGCAGGCGTTTGCTCGATAAAGTACGGTATTTTCACTGATAAGATATCACAATTGCAACAAAAATTAATAAAATTGCGTCACTGTCGATTTACGAATGTGCCATCAGGCCTTCTCGGTTCAAACACAACATGCAATTTTCTCTTTGATACTTTATCTCCGTCCAAGTTTACTATATCGTTATTTTCATATCTATGTATATATATATATATATATATATATATATATATATATATATATATATATATATATGATATTACTGCCAAGTTTACTGACTCGACTCGAATTGCCTTGACTCTCTCGTCTATCATTAATGTCCGACGTAGTTTTTTTTTTTTTTTTTTCAATCTCGACTGGTCCAGACGTACCAGATTTGTACCGTTATAACCGATCCAGACGAATAAACAGAAATCCATCGATAAAAGTTGTAAAAAAAAAAAAGAAGTATGGCGGAAAATGGTGTGGAACGCGTTTCTCGTCTTTCATATCGTCTCCTCACGGTATACATATATATATATATATATATATGAGAGCTCGTTTTAATGACGCTGTCGTTGGGGCGTTATCTCCTCTTTTTCTCTTCTTTCTTTTATATTAAAGACTAAATATAGCAACGTCCGTTATTAACGCAATTTTGCTAACCGATAGAGGGAAGAAAAGGAGGGGAGAGAATTGATACCGTGACTTATACACGTGTTCTGCTTCGATATTCGCAACTTTATTATAAATATATCTTTTATTACATATCGTTAATAGGATTTCAAATGAAATTTATAATATCGCTTCATAGGGCGATTTTTTTTTCGACTATTTTTTTTTTTCAGTCCCCACCCGAAATTTTGTTGGATATGTCGAAGAAGAAATTCCCCGAAAGTTACAGCCCTTAATATTAATTCTAAGTACTTTCCCAAAGCGTGAGAAGATTTTCCATCGGAAATACACGTAAATCGAATTTTTTTATTTTTTTATTTCTATAACTCAGCCGCTTTTTATGCTATCATATTGTTCTTGGTTTCGATTTACTCAGAATAAAACAATCTAAAAAAGTGCCTTTTGCGGTGAAAGTGTAAATTGTACTGGCGAGTTGGTACGGGTCACTGAAGTTGATTTTTACCCAAAATTCTCGTTTTTTTGCGTGTTATCTCCGAAAAAATTAACTTTACGAAAAAACATGTTAATGAAAAATTTGTTAGAAATTTTATTTCCTACAAAAAAGGTCCTATCGACCCAATTGCTTAGATCAATATTTCTTGAGATATTGAACTTTAACTTACGAGTAATATAAAATTTATAAAATATGTAATATTAAATAATAAAAAAAATAAAAAAAGTTCAATATCTCAAGAAATATTAATCTAAGCAATTGAGTCGATAGGACCTTTTTTATAGGAAATTAAATTTCCAACAAATTTTTCTTTTACATTTTTTTCGTAAAGTTAAGTGTTTCGGAGATAACAGCAAAATATCGAGAATTTTGGGTAAAAATCAACTTCAGTGATCCGTACCGACTCAGCAGTACAATTTACACTTTCGCCGCAAAAGGCACTTTTTCAGATTGTTTTATTCTGAGTAAATCGAAACCAAGAACAATATGATAGCATAAAATGCGGCTGAGTTATAGGAATTTGAAGAAAAAAAAAATTCGATTTACGTGTATTTTAGATGGAAAATCTTCTCACGCTTTGGGAAAGTACTTAGAATTAATATTAGGGGCTGTAACTTTCAGGGAATTTCTTTTTCGACATATCTAACAAAATTTCGGGTTGAGACTGAAAAAAAAAAAAGTCGAAAAAAAAAATCGCCCTAATCGCTTCATTAAAATCGCTGTAATTTTGCTTCCCGACAGATTTTTTTACTCCAATCCATGCTCATTCTCGTCGCAAACGTTCGAGCTTCAAAGTGCCACTTGATTCATTGTCATACGATATATTTTTTTTTTTTTTTTGAATTTTTCACACACTTACAACAGTCGAACGATCAATTTTTGCGAATTTTTTCCTATATTTTCAAAGTCTCTGTCCGATCGTATAACGATTATTGGTCATCATGAATTTTCGTGGAAAGCTCAAAATTGTTTAGGCGAACATGAGAAAAAAAAAATAGAGTTTCACTTTTTCTTCGCAGCTGCTATAATCTCCTAATTTTATTTAAACAATGATAACATAATAACGATACTTGAATTATTTATCATAAAGATAATTACAGCAAAATAACATAATAAAATGTCATCGATCGCGAGTTATTTTCCACTCTCGTCGCGCCTTTTTTTTTTTCTCTCTCAATTTTATTAATCCTCATTATTCGCAAGCCAGATGATGCCACTCTCTCTCTCTCTCTCTCTCCCTCGAAAAAAAAAAAGTCTCTGTCGGGAGACGAAGGATTATTTTTATTTATATTTTCTTCTTTCCACAACACGACCTTTCCACGATCGAGGCCATTTCTATTTTTAAACAAATACTTTTTTTTTCCATTAAACACTGTTTGTTCGTATTCGATATTCATACTTTGTGTATTATTTATGAAAAATTTATTAGCGATATGATGAATTAATTTATTTCGATAATTTTGAGGTTACGAATTATTTTATACATATTAAGTCACGAACAAATTAATAGAAAGAAAATGATAAATATATATGTCATTTATTATTATAAATGTACAGGATAGACGAAAAAAAAAAATTTCTTCTCTTCGATGATATTTCCTGAGATTTAAAGCTCGAGAAACTTTTAACGCTTTCTGTGGATATCCTCTTGCCTGTGTGGGCGCGTGCGTTTATCATATACCACACGCTCTCGTAGAGTTTCTTCTCGTCTCGGCATTATACGCATCATTCCTTCCAGTGCGTATAATCGGAACCGCAGAGGAGCTTTTTCCTCCTCCGTGGATGTGGTACACGACGACATGGACTATACAACGATCCGATCTTGTTATATGAGAGATAGTGTGATGGCCGCGCGCCCGTGAGGTAATGTCGCGCCTCGTGTATTAGTCGCGTGCCGGCCTGCCGCGAATCAAGAACTCATTTCGCCGCGACGCAATCTCACGATATATTTATAATATATCACGCACTTTTGTTCGAGACACTTTTTTTTTTTTCGTGGTATTCTTTTTTTGGTTTCTCGAACACTTCACCAACACAATCGTACAAAAGAGAGAAAGAGACTGAGAGAAATTCTTGGATCATGTTTTCGTGAAAAGTGTTCGAAGAAAAAGATGCTTTTTTTAGTGTCTTGTGCGTGCGAGTTTTTTCGGAATTAACAATCGTAGGAAATAAATAAATATAAATGATTCGAAGGAGAAGAAAACAATTTTGATGATTGAAAAATTATTCGAAGAAGTAAAGAACTGATGATTTTAAACTTGAAAGTAAAAAGAAACTAAATCACCCAATCATTAAAAAAAAAGAGAACAGACTTTTTATTAGTCTCAACTTCTGTTTAACATTGAGTATTAAGCCTGTTGGATAATTAAGGGTATATTCTGGATCTTATGCTCTTCTTTTTCCCTCTCAATCTTTCGCAATATTTTGATATCTCACCCCGTTATCGTTATTATTCCGCGGCTCTTACCTGTTTGCCTTCTCGGTCTCTTCGAATCGAGTTTCTCTCGTTTCCACTCGCTCTTTGCGACGAGAACGTCTTTCCCGGGGATTCCGCTTGTGTATTGGTAGAGGCGTGACACATTTGCTATTTCTCGATCAAGAGAGAGAGAGAGAGAGAGATAGAGCGAGACGCGTTACACGTACGAAAGGACAAGACCAGTCTGTTCACAGGTGCGCGAGAGAACGAGACTTAACAAAGTGTGTGCTCTCCAAAAGAATCTTTCGTATCTAGCCGAAGGAGTTGTAAAACTGTTCAAACCGCCTCGAGCCGGCTCGGAGTACACTTCGGGCTCTCGAGAGCCCAATGTGTGTATTTTTTTTTTTTTCCTAAAGTTTTTTTCTTAATGTCAAAGCCGAGAAACAACGACAAACCGTTTGACGCGCATTGCTTCGTTGCATTTTGCCACTATACACGGTTCATTTTAAAATCAACCTTCGAAATGAGATAAAACAAAGTGAAAGAAATTGATATTCAAGGCTGAACTTACTCGATAAACGATTTTACGAAATTTCTTACCGCGAAGAAGAAAAAAAAAGACAATTAAAAAGCTCAAAGCTCATCGCCGAATTTCCACTCTCTTCTTCACAACCGGAAGTCGAGACGTGGTACTTGAAAAAAAAAAATGTGACACGATCCATCCAAGGAAACGGGTTGTACACGAGAAACAATTTTTGTTCCTTTCTTGCGATCTTTCATCGTGAAATATCGAGGAAAAAAAAATATATCGTTTGACGCGCATTGTTTCGACGCGAATTTTTCTCTGCGAAGTATAAACGCGGAAATCCTCGCACTCGCCTGTAAAACGAGATACAAAACCGATCGTGCTCGACAATCGCTTCGTTTTTTTTTTCTCCAAGCTCAAAGAATCGCGTGCCACGACATTGGCGAGATAATAATTGTCGATAGGTGTGTTAAACAGCACGAAGATCCTTGACCTTGTTGAAAAGTGTTACTGACAACATTGCAAATGTTCCGAGCTGACGTGAGGACGAGTCCTTAGCGAACGAGGAAACAAATTCTTCAATGTTCGTCGTGTTTTTATTTAAAAAAAAAAAAGAAAATACGAGCACGAATAGTATTTGTGAAATTGAAAAAAAAAATCGTTTCGTTTGACCGGGCAAAGTTCACGGACACTCGGTCGAACAGAACAGAGAGATCTTTGGCCGTCCGTTAACGCTCGGGACAGTCACGATTTTCCCGTTAAATACTGCCTGGCGAACCAACCACCGAGGAAGCAGCAGGATTTTAACGCGGACGTTTAAACTGCGAGATTGAACGACGAGAATAATCAGCGAGTAATATACATAGGATTTACGGGTGCCAAAGTATGTTTATATATATATATATATATATATGAAGATTTATAAACAGACAGTATCGTGTTGAATTACCTGTTCGTTTCGTGATCTCTCACTCGGACGCGATCTTGTGAAAATTCGGCGCCATTAGAATTATATCTGAAGTGACTTGCGGTTGTTAACCCGCGTGAAATAAGCATTTAAGGAATCTTCGAAAAACGTTAAACCGGCGCGCAATTAAACACATTACGTACCTTCGTAAATTGAATTAACAATTAATAATAATTACTAGCGGTAAAGACAATCGACGAAAGTCTCGTGACGAATTTTAACCCACAAAAGTTTTTTAATTCGAGACTGATATAAAGAATAAATACATGTTTTTTTAAGAGATTTTAATTTTAAATACAAATATGGCTCCTACTAGTGCACTTGACTGGTCCGAACCGTGCCAGTACTGGCGTTATGCAAAATTTTGTCCGGGCGGACAACAAACCGATAAATGTAACGAGCGCACGAAATCAAAGAGCGCCATTGACGTCACCACTGGCGAAGATAACGTCAGTGCTTACAAAAGAATTTGTAAATTTTTACGAAGATTGGCATCGAAGAAACGTGAGTAGGTGATATATATATATATATATATATATTTATGTATATATATATGTGTGTGTATATATGTAAGATTTAATAATGCGATGACTTCCGGGATGAGGGGGATGGAAGAGTGCGTGAACTCTCTTTCGGCGTCATACCAAACCACGCAGAATCGAAAATAAATATTATACCGTCGTCCCTCTGCTCGTACAATCTCATACAAAAGTTTTCATTCTATAAAGAATTTTGGTAATTAACGTTAAGATGACAATTAGTAGTAATTAAATTTCAGGCATATCAAGGGTTATGGCCACGGTAGCGAGTATAAAATCATGTGTACATTTAACAATTTTTTTTTTGTATGAAAAAGTAATTTATTTATAAAACTAATTACTCATCTACTTAGTACATATATCAAGCTAATAAAAAATATTTTTTGTTTGTTTTTTTTGTCATACAAAATGGCCGACTACCGCTGTTTGCTTTTGGTATCTTTTTTTTTCTTGAGGCGCTCCGCGGCCTGGCATTTGGCATCCACAATTTTTGAGCTAGAACAAAAAAAAAAATTTCGTTAATCTATGTCAGAATATCGTAGAGAAGTACGTACGGAATTTGAAAAATATTGTTTTATTCGAATATCGTAGGCGTTTGAACTTGAAAGGTGAATTTCCAGTGAAAAATTTCGTCTAAAACTGCTCATAAAATGGAAAGTTTTGAATTAATCCGAAATTCCCTGCGTACTTCTCCGGCGAAATGCAGTTAGAAACGTATTTAAAAAATTTGCAGTCAATCGGATAAAAATTGTCAAAGTTATTTAGCACGCGGACCCCTCGGGTACTTTTATCGTCGTGCCAGAGGGTAGACTCACGTTATACGCTAAAAGTCGGTGAACAAAAATTTTTCCTCCCTATAAATCGAATAGTAACTTATTTTTATGATGATAAAGCATCGTTTGAGCAAAAAAAAACATCGATTTTTTGAAAATTCTACCGTGGCCATAACCCTTAAGGGGGAAAATAGGGTTAGGACAGCGTTTTCTCAATGATTTTCATGAAACTTTGAGAATATTTTATACATATATTTAAGTATATACCATAAAATTTTTGAAGAATTTTCTTGAAAAACACCGGGGATATTACCGACCCCATATTGCAGGTCACAATCAGACTCAGCATTTTGCGTACATTCTGGAAGCCGCAATTTTCATCTGAAATCAAACGAGGTTGGAATTTACTTTTATTATATGTCTCTCTTCTATATGAACCTAAATGCTATTAAAAAAAATAGAAAATTGAATTTTTTACAGGGGTCAAAACAAAAAAGCATGATTTTTTGCCATTTTTCACAACTTTATTTGCAAAAAAAAATCATTTTAAATAATGATAATATTCCAATTTTAGGTTTATATAGAGCGCAATACTATGAAGAAAGTAACTGCGGATTTTCAAAACGATTGGATGAAAACTTTTCAAACTAGCGTGTACGCAAGTTAAAAAAAAGTCATTTTCAGAAAAACGGTGTTTGAAACACGTGGCGCACTCGGGGCCTGAAGTCGAGCTACTCACTTTAATGGCTTATAACAATAGAACGAGTCGGAATTTTCATTAAAAATTTTGGGAACATATTTTTCAATAGTTTTACTAACAATTGATGATATTAAAAAAAAATCGATTTTTTGAACCGTCTAACCCTATTTCCATCCTTAAAGAGTAAGAGATTTTTTTCTAATTATAATAATGCGATAAAGTATTCGGCAAAGTCAGCAAATCCGCGCACAAAAAAGTGTCGATGACCCGTTAAAAAAATTGTTCAACTACTTTATTCATTTATTTTTGGCATTATTAGTTAAAATCAATGTTCTCAGTATTGAAAATATCGTTAATTCTTCTTCATCGTGAAATACACGAAATTTCATCGAACTTTTCACCGGTATTGTACGCGCTTCCCCGAGCATTCACGATATTTCGTCAAACAATCGTTTACCGAAAATTTACTTATCTCGGCAGTAAATATCTCCGCTGATGGAGGAGCTTTAGATAGATGTTATTTTGAAATTCGAGACGAAAAACGGAGTAAACAATTATAACGGAAAAATTTTACGAGGCGACACGAAAGCACCGATGTGCGGATATGTTGAAAAAACTTGAAATATTTATCTATCGAAATAGAATCGGCCAACTTGTGATAACAAATTTTAATATTAGATCCTCGAGATTGTAATGAGTGAGTCAGGCGTTTAAATTTTCGTGCTAGACATTATTTTTTACTCAAAAAAATAATGTCTAGCTAGTTATTTTTAGCAAGAAAAGAAATAGTACAATCAATAGAGAATATTGTGGCGCATTAAAAATAATCGACAATTTCTTTTTTTTTAATAATGTTCAGAATCACGTACTGAATGTGAGTTAACAAAATGGTTACAAATTAAGGGAGCGGAAGTGCCGCCATTTTGAGGAAAACCGTATTGGCCAATATCTCCGTTACCGTGCACTTTAGGCCAAAAATGGTAATAACCTTTCTTGTGGATAATTGAATTTCCCATCTTTTTTTCTAAATAATTTTTTTTGTATCACTTACCGTTTACGACTTATACGACTGTTAAAATTTATTTATTCACTTTTTGGCCTGTATCTCTCCTAATAATTGTTTAAACAATAAAATGCTAATAAATCATCTTTTAAATCCACACAGTTTTTATTTAAAACTTTTTTGTCTAAAATTAATATTCCCAAAGTTACAACGCGTTTTTATTAGCCTTGCACCCAGTAGCGCAACATTGAACGCGTTATAACTTTGAGAATATTAATTTTAGACAAAAAAGTTTTAAACAAAAGTTGTGGAAAATGTATGGATTTAAAAGATAAGTTATCAGCATTTTATTGTTTAAACAATTATTAGGAGAGATACAGGTGAAAAAGTGAATAAATAAATTTTAACAGTCGTATAAGTCGTAAACGGTAAGTGATAAAAAAAAATTATTTCGAAAAAAAGATGGGAAATTCAATTATCTACAAGAAAGGTTATTAACATTTTTGGCCTAAAGTGCACGGTAACGGAGATATTGGCCAATACGGTTTTCCTCAAAATGGCGGCACTTCCGCTCCCTTAATTTGTGACCATTTTGTTAATTCACATTTAGTACGTGATACTGAACCTTATTTAAAAAAAAAAATTGTCGATTATTTTTAGTGCGATGCGGACAAGAGTAACGCGCTCCCTATTGATTGTACTAAAAAGCATTATTTATTTATCCCAGTCGAAACAACGCCCGAACGAAAAAAAGGGGCTCGTTTCCTCACTTCTGGTCTCTCAGAGTTTCGCGACCGATCGATTTGTCATATCGATTTTCAACTGTCAAAGTGACAAGAAGCGTGTGCGTGACTGACAATAATTTTTTTTTTTCCGTCCTTGTAAAAACTTTTCGAGACATTATTATCGTCGGAGATTGAAAACAATAGCCGCGTACGAAAGTGTTAATTTTCTTTTTGAGCGAGGACTTCCGGTTAGTCCTTAGACCGGTAGTTCGCTCGCGATAAGACGAAAATATTTTTCCTTCGATCGGGTTTGTTGGAGAATCGATGAAGAGTAACGGACAAGGAAGTCGTAGCAGTCGAAGTCTCACCAATCACAATGGTGTGGTATTCACTCGTTCGATGGTTGTATCGTTGTTGTTCAATGGATAAATTCGTTCTTGTAGGATTTAACGCGCTCTTCGAATATTATTCATCTTGGATTTTTACCTTGAACCAATTTATTTTTTTCTCATCTTTCACGGAATGCCAGAGTCTTGTGAGAACGCGAAATTTGTCCGAGGTCGGCCTGACGATCAGTGTTGAATCAGTGAATTTTGGCAAACGCGCATTTTAACGTGAAAAATCAAATTATATATGCGCGCATAGTAAACTAGGAATTTATCTCTTGAAAACACAAATTTTGTCCGTTGCACACACAACGTTAAAAGACATTTAACTTGCTCGTTCGATTCGACCTCGTGGCGCGAATCAATTTCGAACATCTGGGCCGGAAGACCTTTGATCCCGAAATCTCTTCGGCACCGTCATTAACATCCACTCGAAGTGGTTACATCAGTTATTCCATGCGCAGGACGATTTTTTAATCGAGGGCATTTTTTACCCGAGATTTCGCAATACTTTGATCCATAAGGTCTTAATTAAATAGTTAGATTTAACGAAAATTACAATAAAAAATCATATAAAACTGCCATAATGATTCGAGAAACATTTTTGTTTCGTTTATTTTTCTTTAGAGCAGTTTTTCGCGAATTGAATGTGAAAAAAAAATGTCCAAAGCTTCAAATCGTTGAGTGTTCCATAAGGGACATGTAACGTGAGACGTTCTTTGGAGGGCATATTGAGGGGGGAAATAGGGTTAGGACAGCGTTTTCTCAATGATTTTCATGAATTTTTTTATAGCATAAAAAATTAATATAATTTATTGACACTTTGAGAATATTTTATACATATATTTAAGTATATACTATAAAATTTTTGAAGAATTTCCTTGATAAACACCGGGGATATTAGCGGCCCCATATCGCAGGTCACAATCAGACTCAGCATTTTGCGTACATTCTGGAAGCCGCAATTTTCATCCGAAATCAAACGAGGTTGGAATTTACTTTTATTATATGTCTCTCTTCTATATGAACCTAAATGCTATCAAAAAAATAGAAAATTGAATTTTTTACAGTGGTCAAAACAAAAAAAGCATGATTTTTTGCCATTTTTTACAACTTTGTTTGCAAAAAAAAAATTATTTTAAATAATGATAATATTCCGATTTTAGGTTCATATAGAGCGCAATATTATGAAGAAAGTAACTGCCAATTTTCAAACCGTTGGTTGAAAACTTTTCAAACTAGCGTGTACGCAAGTTTAAAAAAAGTCGTTTTCAGTAAAACGCGTTTGAAACACGTGGCGCGCTCGGGGCCTGAAGGAGAGCTACTCACTTTAATGGCTTATAACAATAGAACGAGTCGGAATTTTCATTTAAAATTTTGGGAACATATTTTTCACTAGTTTTACTAACAATCTTCTATATAAATAAAAATCAATTGCCGCATGTATGACGGATCATCACTTGAGAACGGCTCGACCGATTTGGCTGATTTTTTTTTGTTATGTTCGTAATATTCAGAACAAGGTTTGTATGAAAGAATTTTTTTGGAAAATCCACCTGAAAAATCGGAAATTTGAATAATATGAAAATATGAAAAATATGGAAATAATATATGAAAATGTCTATAAAAAAAATGTGACGTTCAGTTTGAAAGTTCTGCTGACACATATTTCATAACGAAAAAAAATGTGACGTTCAGTTTGAAAGTTCTGTTTTCATAACAACAACAAATTCCGAATTATATGTTGATATTTTGCGAAAAAGAATTTAATTGAAAGCGATATGTCATTTCGTGATTTATTTCTTTGAAAAAAAATGCCACCAGTCGGATGTACAATGCGGAAGTGATGATCCGTCATACATGCGGCAATTGATTTTTATTTATATTGATGAAATATTAAATAATAAAAAAAATATAAAATAAAAAAAGTTCAATATCTCGAGAAATATTAATCTAAGCAATTGGGTCGATAGGACCTTTTTTATAGGAAATTAAATTTCCAACAAATTTTTCGTTTACAATTTTTTCGTAAAGTTTATTGTTTCGGAGATAACAGCAAAAAAATGAGGATTTTGGGTAAAAATCAACTTCAGTGACCCGTACCAATTCATCAGTACAATTTACACTTTCGCCGCAAAAGGCACTTTTTTTAGATTGTTTTATTCTGAGTAAATCGAAACCAAGAACAATATGATAGCATAAAATGCGGCTGGGTTATAGAAATTTGAAAAAAAAAAAAAAAAAAAAACGATTTACGTGTATTTTAGATGGAAAATCTTCTCACGCTTTGGGAAAGTACTTAGAATTAATATTAAGGGCTGTAACCTTCAGGGAATTTCTTTTTCGACATATTCAACGAAATTTCGGGTGGGGACTGAAAAAAAAAAAATAGTCGAAAAAAAAATCGCCCTAATCTATATATATATAAATGAATCTCTATTTCCCTTGGTCACGCGATAACTTGAGAACGACTTTACCGATTTCATTCATCTTTTTTTTCCAAGTTTTCTAATACCGTGTAGAAGGTTCTTACGGGAAGAAAAACTAAGAAAATTGCGCAGAAAATCGGAAAATTTCAGAAAACTTAACGACTATTTAACCTTCGCGCGTTTGACAGTTCCCGCGAAGCAAATGTAATTTAATAGATGCATCGGTCGGCATCTATCGATCAAAAAATTCATTTATTCATTTCTTAGTGCACAGTCCATTCGATCCGAACGTTTATCCAGTTTTGAGTTTGTTGTGTGAGTTTTTTGAGAAGTCTTTGTTCATCGCAATTAGCTCACGGCAATCACGGCTTATATTAAAAGTTTAATTTAATATCGATTTTTGGCAAGTTTTGATAGACTAGCACGTGGTATACATGCTTATACAGAAACACTAAGGGAGTCAATTTTTTATTTTCAGTTACAATGAACGCTATGTTTTTGAAATAATTTTGTTTTAAATTATTTATTCCAGTTCGAATTGAATATTCATAGCTCAGACAGGAGTCTGTCAAGTCAGCTAGTTTATGAAATTTAAAAAAAAATTCATTTTTTTAACCGTCTAACCCTATTTACCCCCTTAAGGGACCGTCTAAATTTGCAAATATTGCGAATTTAAATATTGTTTTGTATATTGTCAATTTTTATTTTCCTCGTTGAAGTCACTATTCGCGATTTGATCGGTCCTCAAACAAAATTTCTCGACGAGAAATCGTCCCGCTTAACTCGAATAAGCCCATACAATATATTAGTCCGTTTATATACTCGGGAGCTCATAAAGTCTTCCAAAATGTCGAAGTGCCATTCCTATTTTCGACACGTGTAAACGGGACGTGTGTCGATTACAAATTTCCATCAAGTTCACATTCTCGCCTCTCGCGCATACGTATTTCTTTGATACCACGTAACGTCATTATCGCGAACGGTGCTGTATTAGTTGTAATAACAAATCATCCAAGAAGCGAGAGAATTGCGACGCAAGAGCGTAATGTTTTAACGTACACGTAAAGGCGTTCTATTTACGCCTTTTCCCTCGCACGCACGCCTGACGAGGCGAGAGGTACGCGAAAATAGCAAAATCTATTTCGACCTCGGTTCTACACCACCTACTTGCTACTCCTCTCCCTCTCACTCGTGTACACGTAACTAATCCGCGTTACTCATGAGAATTTCGCATCACCCAGGAAACTTCTAATGTGATTCGCGATCCGCGATGCGGTTCTCACTCTTCCAGGTCATGATTCATCGTATACCTCTACCCCTTCGTCAAACAATTGCCGTAATGCACTGTGGTCCTTGAAAAAAAAAAAAAAAAAAAAAAAAATCGATTGTCTCAGGAGCAAGTATAATGATTCATTATGACTTTTGTGTGTGTTTTTTTAACTCGTTAATTCAATGCCAATCGATAATATCGACGTTTTTACATTTGCCGCTCTTCTCGCTTATCGAGAAATCGAGAGTGGCGACATCGGGTGGCGAATTTTCAAAACAACATGCCATTCTCATCGTTCGTGCTGTATCCCGTTATCGTTAAATCGCCATTTTAAACGTCTTAGAACGCCATTTTGTTGATCCACCGTTTTAGTTACCAAGTAACTCCGCGCGACACCCATTTTCTCTCGCTTTCATCTCGTCATTAGCGAACGCAGTTGCATGGCTTTTTTTTTTTCTGCTGTATCAACACTTTTTCATTCTTATCTCCGAGTTGCATGTCATTTCGCTCCTCTTTCTTTTACTTTCGCTGTACTGTAGCGTTTTGGTTTTTCCGATTGTTTCTATGGGTGGTGCAATGTACAATGCAGGCAAGGATGGCAGCAAAGTGACGATCGTGGTCGCGACACCCGGCGCCGGACCCGATCATCCCCAGGAAGTATCCTACACCGACACAAAGGTCATCGGTAATGGCAGCTTTGGCGTTGTCTATCAGGCAAAATTGTGCGACACCGGTGTCATGGTCGCCATCAAAAAGGTTCTTCAGGATAAACGATTTAAGGTGATTGATTAACAATAATTCGATATTAAAAATCCTTCGAGCCCGATAATCGCCAATCAACAGTATTATTTTTGACAATTAACGATCACTTAAGGTAGTAGTCTGGTAACTTAAGCCGATTTTCATGTCTTTTTTGGAGGGCGTTTTTTTGTAGGAAAATAAAAATTAATCGTTTTGGATATTTAAGATGTTTTTATTGCATATTAAAACTACAAAAAAAATTTTTTTTTAACAAATTTAATAGTTTATTATTTTTATTATTATTATTGATCGAAGTTGGCACCTCGGAAAAAAAAGCGCGTGGGTGGCCCCGGTGATTTTGGCTCTTGATGTTATCTGAAATAAAAAATTCTTGATAATTCTTAATCTATAGACATGTCATTCTGGTCGGAACTACTGAAGTTAAATTTCATGGATAAATAACAAAATGGCGGACTTTGGAAAAAAAAGTCCTTTTATTTTGCCCGCCATTTTGTTATTTATCCATGAAATTTAACTTCAGTAGTTCCGACCAGAATGACATGTCTATAGATTAAGAATTATCAAGAATTTTTCATTTCAGATAACATCAAGAGCCAAAATCACCGGGGCCACCCACGCGCTTTTTTTTTCGAAGTGCCAACTTCGATCAATAATAATAATAATAATAAACTATTAAATTTTTTCAAAATTTTTTTTTTTTGTATCTTCAATATGTATATAAAAACATCCTAAATATCCAAAACGATTCATCTTTATTTTCCTACAAAAATACGCCCTCCAAAAAAGACATGAAAATCGGCTTAAGTTACCAGACTACTACCTTAATATCTGCGATTCCAATATAAAGTTTTTACACGGAATTAAATTCCCTATGTCGTCAATTTTTATGAAATCAAACTTCTGACTTTATTGCCTAAAAAAAAATTTTGATCGTAAAAGAAAGGGAAAACATTAACGAGAATATTCTTCTTTTTTTTTTTCTTCAATGATTACAGAACAGAGAACTACAAATAATGCGGCGCCTCGAGCACTGCAACATCGTCCAACTTAAATATTTCTTTTACTCTAGCGGCGACAAGGTAATTAACAATCTTTAATTACGAATAATAACAATGAAATATATGTCAATTTATTCGACAAAACGATGAAGACGGAGACGATGAACTTCGGAACTCATATTCTCGTGTCTTTAATTATTTGTTATACGATAAGATCGAAGAGTTTCTCTTCGTTGGCACATACCGCGTCTATATTTGATTCCTACACGAAAAAAAAAAAAACAAACACAATTCCAGTATTTCGTCCTCTTGCGTTATCGCGTACTTTCTATTTTCTCTATTGAATTAATAAGACGAAAATAAAAAAAAAAAAGAAAAAGATATGACTGTTTTAGTACAAAAATGCATGCATCGTTGTTATGTTATTTTGTAGAACATCTTAAACGCGACTAATCCAGTGTTTCATGTGGACGTAAGTTGGAGCGTACCCAGTAGCTCGAGAATTATTATATTCCTCTTACGAGTCATAGGCAGTCACCGCTTCTGTAATAGAGAGAACGAAACGTTATTTATTAATTTTTTTCTTTACATACATTTTATATATTTTCTTTAAAGATCGTGATTATTTTTTTTTCTCTCCCATTTCATTTTATCGTTCATCGGCACAAAATCGTCAAACTCCGCGCCGCCCCCCCCATCGATCATTAAGACATTTGTGCGAATTACGATCACCGACATTCATCGATTTAGAAGCCTAACGCAGCTTCCGCTAGACAATAGAGTGATTTTATGTTAAAAACTTGAAAACAGTATTTTTCATCTCGATTTGCGAGTTTACTAACGAACGAAAAATCGTAACGAATTATGTCGGTTACACGATTTAAAAAAAAAATGGAAAAAGAATTTTTTTTTACCCGTAGGGTATCTCCTTTAGGGGTTTTAATATTTTGTCTTTCGTTCTCGTGCCTTCGCTATGGCATACGATTTTTTTTTTTCCGCTAAATGCTCCTCAAGACTATCGACGCTCTAATTTTCGTTCCCAATGGGAAAAAATATTTGTTTTTTCAGAAGGAGGAGGTTTACCTCAATCTAGTGCTGGAATACATACCTGAAACCGTGTACAAAGTCGCTCGACAGTACAGCAAGAGCAAGCAAACGATACCGATACATTTCATCAAGGTGAGTTCGAAAAATTAAAAATGTTCTTTTTTTTTTTTTTGTAATAACGATTTTAGACATTTTAGAAAAAAAACCGTGTAACAATGAATGGCAATTGTGGTGCATCCCTATGGGATAAAAAATTAAAGAAAAAAAACTACTATATCAAAAATACGAAGAATATTACGTTTCAATAATAATAATGCGAAAAAGTAATAATAAATACAGTTAAAAGTTTCTTTTTGTAAACTAATATTTTCATTAATTCATAAGATTTCAATGTACCAGTAAATTTTAACCAAAGATCAGTAACAACAACTTCTAATGATTGCTCAACTTTTGTGTCGAATTTCAGTCCTTCCAAACTTCTCAAATTATAAAGAATTAATTCTACTGCACCCTTGGTAATTTTTCCGACGATTTTCAACCGAGTATTGAATATTTTTTGCCGGAATTATCTCGTTAAGAAAAAAGTGCTCGGAGAAAAAGTGTTAAAAATGTTTAAGGATTGTTCATTAATTTTTTTTTTCCATAATTTCGATTTTTTTCAGCTGTACATGTACCAACTGTTTCGTTCCTTGGCGTACATCCACTCGTTGGGCATTTGTCACAGGGACATAAAGCCACAGAATCTTCTATTGGATCCGGAAACCGGTGTTCTCAAGCTCTGCGACTTCGGTTCGGCGAAGCATCTCGTCCGAGGAGAGCCCAATGTGTCTTACATTTGCAGTCGTTATTACCGCGCCCCCGAACTAATATTCGGTGCTATTGACTATACCACGAGAATCGGTAAGAGGAACCCAAACTATTTTCTTCAATTCTCTTCGCGGATTTCGTTCGTTAAACGTTAAATTATCAATGGAAAGAAAAAAAATTAATACATATATTTCTTACATTTTTTTTTTTTGCAGATGTATGGAGCGCGGGTTGCGTTCTCGCGGAGCTCTTGCTCGGTCAGCCGATATTTCCCGGCGACAGTGGCGTCGATCAACTCGTCGAGATCATAAAGGTTCTCGGTACACCGTCGCGCGATCAGATAAGGGAAATGAATCCAAACTATACCGAATTTAAATTTCCGCAGATCAAATCACATCCCTGGCAAAAGGTAACATTACTTTTGTCAACGGAACTTCTTCTTTTTTTTTTCTTCTCTTTCGTCTTTTTATTTTACGATTTTTTTTTTTTCTTAACGAACGACAGAACGATTGTGCGATTCGCGAATTGTATCAAAAATTATTTTTATCATTGCTAGGCGGTGAATTTATTCGCGGAATTATTTATTGTCCATCGATTTTATTGTCATTTTAGTGATTCGAGGGGGATTCATTGAAACGGGGCGGAGTCGAAGTTTCGAACCGTAAGAGCTTCGACGATTCAAAACTCCGAATTTATGTGGGACGATCTTAAAACTTTTCGAAATGCTTAAAATCCGTTCATTTTGAAACAGAAATCGTTATACATCGTATCACAGTTATACATCGAGGATTAAATGACAAGAATAATTATGGGACCGATCTGCAAAAGTATCGAAAATCAAAAATCCTACTACTTAAAAAATCGTATTTTAATAATCAGAAAACGTAAAGTTCCGAAAAATTGTGGTGGTAGAAACTCGAGTTGCCGAACGGTCAAGTTTTATACCGGAAAAAGTTCAGAAAAAAAAAGTTCGAAGCCAAATATATCAGAATTTGTATGTTCCGAAAAGGATAAACAGACGACAGTGTATTAATTCGACGGGGCAAAATTCCGACAGGGCAAAATTTCGAAAGAGAGTAAAACTAGCGCTACTAGTGGGCTCTGACGCTCACTCGTGATAAAAGGTCCATAGGACATGACACCAGTGGTGCTGCCATCTAAACGCACGATTTACAAATTTTCGGAATGTTGCCCCTTCGGAACTTTTATTTTCGGAATATTTAATTACCGCATCGTCGACGCCATAATTTTCTGAGTCCGAAAAATTCGTATACCCGAGAATTCTTTTCTTCAATTTTATTACGTTCGCACCTTTCCGATAGTTTCTTGTTCGATAATATAATTTTCGGAACTTTGCGGATCTCTAAAAATCACCAATTCGAAATTTTTCAAGTAATACTACTGACCGTTCGATAAATTGCTCTGTCGTCTGCGTAATCTTTCGAAAAAAATATTCACTCGACGATACTAAATTCGTATTATTTTTCGGTATCCATTCATACCCGTTCGATGTTATTTACAGTCGATTATTCAAACTGTCGTCGGAATGAATCGTGTAATTCGTACTATGAAAATTCGGAGTTTTGCACCGTCGATGCTTTTACGGTTCGAAACTTCGACCCGGCCCCATTGAAACGACCATCGATGATCATTTTATCAGAATTTTGTGAATTTTTCATTTGGTCATCGAGTACAAAAATGAAATTAAGATGGCGCTCCGTAGTCTCGGATATTTGTCGTGCGAATCATCCTCTTGGACAGCGATGATAATGGACAAAACGTGAAAGCTTTTCAATCGCTCAATCTTCCGAGGATTTCGAAATTTTCATTTACGTTCTCGCGGCTACGATTCACGTTGCCAAATATTTTCGTTCGTTAACGACCAATTTTTCCTACCCCGTCGCAAAGAAAAAAAACAAACAAAATTAAATAATCGTCCGGCAATATTTCACGTTAAATTTCCCATGTCCCGTGATTAAACGATTCATCAACACGTTCCTGTTGTTGCTCGTGGTTACAGTATATGCTCCAACGTATGAGCGCGCCAAAGTGTACGACAAAGCACCAAAAGATTAGAGTGAGTGATTTCCACAAATGGAACGTGTTACAAGTATGGGCTGTCACGAATTTATCGTCAAGAATTATCTATATATATATATATTACAATTTTTTGGTTTTTTTTTCATTTTCACGTTTGGCCCGTTCCGCCTAACCAACAAAAAAAAAAACAAAACAAAAGAAATTGAAAAGAAAACAAAGATACGACGATGACAATCGTGTAATTATCAGAGTTGTTAGCCAGCGAGAAAAGAAAATTTTCTTTATCTCAATAAACCGACCAGGACAAAGTTGCAAGACACACGGTCACAGAGAGATCTCGCTATGTTGGGCTCCTAATGTCGTTCCCCGAAAAAAAAAAAAAAATAGAGAAAAGAAATATTAAACAAACCTCTAAATC
Organism: Oxytorus armatus; assembly: GCA_958009045.1. NCBI lineage: Eukaryota > Metazoa > Arthropoda > Insecta > Hymenoptera > Ichneumonidae > Oxytorus > Oxytorus armatus. The sequence goes on from OY253748.1 coordinate 23,967,375, forward strand.
GTGACTATGATATTTTTTTTTATTTTTATTTTCGTGAGACAGCTAACAGTACTAACGTACGTTCCAATGTGCAATTTGCTTGGAAAAAAAAAACACACCTAAATCTGTGAGAGCAAACGAAAAGACAAAAAAAATCACTTACTCCAATCGCTCGAGAGCATTTTTTTTTCTGAATTAAAAAAAAATGTTAAAAATTACAAGAAAAAGCGCCACAATCGTCGATGAGCGATCAGAATATATACACTGCGCAAAGCCGATAGTGTGTAACCCTGAATCATGGTTTTTTTTTTCTTTATATTTATAATCGTCATGCCACCTGAGCTTTTTTTTTCTTCGCAATTCACACCAAAAAATGATTCGTTCTCGTGTCCCACCCAAGTCATATCGTCGTCACTACCATTTTCAATCATCGAAGGTTTTGAGTTTTGTTACAAAATTTTTTTCTTTTTTTTTCATCTCGTTCAACAATCGTTCATCGCAACTAATTTGTCCACTGAAAAATTCGTGTGGCCACCAATTTATCCCAAATGTGAGAGAAGCAATTAACAATTAATTTTAAACTTTTTTTTTTCGTACTGTTCTCGCCGCGAAAAAGTCGATTTTTCCTGGACTATTGTCGTGTCGCGAAATTTGAGCTAGCTACAGCCCTTACGAGCGAAAAGTTCGAACAAAATGAAAAATCGTTACTCGTTACGTTTCGTTTTTGATGATTTTTTTCTATTTTCTTATTCAAGGCCGGTTTGATCGTTAATTATTTAGATTAGCGTAAAAAAATTGACACCTGTTACGCAGAAGTCATTTTGTATTAATCAAAATAATGCATAACAAATTAGTGCCGGAAGTAACGACGAGATTTCGGTCTGGGCACGTCGTTATTTTGAATTCGAACGAAAAAAAATTCGATTTCCTAAATTTTCCACTCCGTTCACTACGGAAAGAGAAGCAAAGTGGCGGGCCATCAAACCTTTAATTTTTCGAACTTAAGAATATTCGTGACGATTCTTTTCGACTCGCGTAAAGAGATAAAATCGTATCGAAAATCCCGAACGAGCGATTGTTCGGAAAATCGTATGAGACGAAAATCCATGGGATTAATGAACGGTCCAATAAGTGAATTAACTAGTTAAAAGACACTTTTCTCGTAAAAGTAAAGATATTCAAGCGAAAACAAGATTAAGTAAATATTCTTAAAGGAAAAGCTCTGCAATTGCTGTCGAAACTAGCGATAAATATTCCAGAAACTAAGAAGAAGAAAAATGATCGATTCTTCTTAAGTCCTCTTACTTCGCATTTCCCAAGAATCTTCAATCGCAAAAAACAATAAAAAGTTATCAGACATCTCGTAAAATACTCTACGCCTAAATTTCTCGATATTGATTATTTATTATTTTCATTCAAATGACTATTCACCACTTTTCTTCGCCACTAGACCTTTTCATTCGACGTCAGTGCTCTAGCTATCTCAATGAATTTTTTTTCCGTTCATCCTCCTATCCAATAAACGATCATCAAGGGAAATACATGTATAATTTTCGTAATTTTCCTTTGTTACGTTTTATTCAGGTATTCAGGGCGCGCACGCCACCCGAAGCGATGGAGCTCGTCGCTCGACTATTGGAATACACGCCACCATTGCGAATAACGCCATTAGCCGCGTGCGCTCATCCATTTTTCAATGATCTACGACAGCCCGGTACGGTATTACCGAACGGACGTGCCCTACCACCGTTGTTCAACTTTACCGAGCAAGAATTACGAATTAATCCGCCGTTGAACGCCGTTCTCATACCGAAATACATGCAAACATCGGAGAACACGAGCGACGAACAACAGACCGACACGACGAGCGCAACGGCGGGGCCTAGCGGTAATTCTAGCGATAGTAGCGTCACAACGGCAACAACAACAACACCATCGACAATTAAAAACACAGATCCAAATCAATCGACCATGGCTTAAGATTAAAACAACAACCGAACATAACGAAGAAACGGAAAAAAAAAAAAATTAAGTTACAAAAGATGGATCCGCTTTATACATATATTCATCAGCGTTGAAAGCTCTCTCGTGGCGTTGACGTTGTAACGTAAAAGAGAAAAACCGGAAAAGAAGAGAAAAAAAAACTGAAGGAAAGAAGAGTACGAAACGAAAGGACTGGGGGGGCGGTGGGGAGAAAAGGAAATGAAAAATAGCCCAACAGTCGGATAAATTCACTCGGATCTTTCCGGTCGTGTAAAAAAAACAGAGCGCGGCAAAAGAATAACGATAAAAAGAAAAGAAACCGGACGATAATAACGAACTTAGACTTTATTCTGGTTGTACACGAGGAGGTTCCTTTTGTAAATTGAACTCAATGGCGGCTGCACGACGTGGCCAATATTGAGAGCTTTGCGTTAATTCCTCGAGATCAATCTCGACGAGGGTTTTTCTTTTTTTTTTCGGTTTTTTTTTGCTGTCATTAAGGAATCCTCTCCGTGTCCGGTCCCTTTTTTTTTTTTACTTCGATCGCCCTTCAAATCCCACTAGCTCGCCTCCCAAAGACTCAACGTCAGCTCCCAGGTCGTCGAGTTGAATGCAGTGTATATATAGGAACTGATATTTTCATCTTGGTTCTTTTTTTTTTTTTTTCTGTTCCGTCGTGCCCCTCTCGGGGAACCGAAGAGAACGGGATTAGAGAGAGAAAATGAAATGAAGAAAACAAAATAATAAGAACGAGACACACCGGTTGAAGGAAATGAAAGAGAAGAAAAGGGTGGGGGAGGAAAAACAAAAACGTAAAAAAAAAGTGTAATCTAATGTTTAGTAGCGCGTTTACGTCGCTTGCGTCGTCTTTTTATCGAGTCTAGCTTGAACGAAAGAAAGCAAAAATAAATGGGTGCCCGGTCTATTGTTTAAGGAGCATCGTCGTCACGTTTTGCAAGACGGTTTCACAATCATACACTCACGCGCATTCTTCCTCTCTCTCTCTCTCTCTCTCCTTTTCCATATTTCTCATCGCCCAGCATGAAATCGAATGCTCGTTCCTTTGGATTTAAAAATCTTCGCCTGCGTGTGCGTGCGTGTGTGTGTGTGTGTGTGTATTTTTAAAATCGATATTGACGATTTTTCATTGTACAATCATCGAGGCCCACTGTTCTCGTCTCGTAGGGATACTTTTTTTCTCGATTAAACATGTCTCAAAGTTAAATCCGAGAAAAAAAATCTACAAACTGCAATAACGAAGAATCGTTAATTAGCTTCGCGGATACGCGAAATCAGATAACTGTGTCAAAGCTAAATCGTAGCCACAAACAAAAATGCCGATTGCGACAAAGAGAAATTATTAATTTTTTCGTTCATTTTTTTTTTTTTTTTTTTAGAAATGCGTACGAATGTCCAGCCAAACATGTCCCGAAGTTTCGAACCGCTGCTCTATTTTTAATTTTTCAGTCGCAACAAAAAAAAATACTATGTACCAACACTACGATTATTATTACCGCTGCGAATTATTAGGCAAACATTTTCTTTCGACACGGGTCCATTCTTTAATTTGTTTTCGTTTTTTTTTTTCGTTCCACGTAATCCTCGAGAAGGAAACTGATGTAACGAGGACTCTTGACAAATGTGCAGTCATTCTTGTACATAGACTACATTTTTGTGCGTTTTTCTTTGTTCTGGAAACTATGGCGTCTTTTTTCGTTAAGAAAGAGATAGAGAGAGAGAGAGAGAGAAAGAGAGAGCGAAAATGCGACAAGTGACGTTCCACGTTGATAACTAATTTCACGTTTTTTTTTTGCGAGTAAAAAATAAACCAATGAAATCCCGTGCGGCTCGAGACTTCGGACGGGCATGCGGTATCTTGTAATCCCAATTATTTCTCGCTAATAGTGCGGCTACATATCAACGCGTCTCGAGAGAAACAAAAAATAACTACGGCTGCCCGGTGGGAGATTGAAAGAAAATGAAAATAAAAGATACAAAAAAAAGAAAAAAAAACGGTCCAACGAAATCGATCATCCTCGATTTTTCTCCGAGGTTGAAACGACGATTACGACGAGGGTACGAAAAAAAATAATACGTACCGACAATGATGTCTTTGGAGAGATAGGGATGGGCAAAAGAGGCACGTGACGAGTGAGAAATGAAAATGCGTTTTTAGAGTCTTATTGAAAAATCGATAACTCAATTTTTTATTTCTGTTTTTTTTTTAACAATAATTTTCTTATATCATCACGAAACTTCGTTTGGGAAAGAAAACAAAAAATAGCGAAATAACGACAGACATTACTTTTGACATCTCTTCTTCGTTGTATCTCGAAAATTTTACTGCTGCCTTATAAATTTACGAGAAACAGCAAAGAGAAAAGAAAATGAATGAAACAAAAGGACAAAGCGTTCACGCGACTTTTTTTTATTGCGACCTTACGTGAGTTATTTATTTAAGGATCTTTACATTTTTCTCTTTGTGCGAGATTCGTTGCCCAGAGTGTCGCACGCGAGAGCTTACATTCGATGAGAGTATCAATCAATTAGATCGTTTGTACATTTTTCAACATTCTCTCCGGAGAGAATTGTCTTTTCCTTTTAAATTCGTTGTTTTTTTTTTTTTTTTAAGACGGATGAAGCCCGTCGGCACTCTTTGTCTCGAGCGGCTTAAAACCGAAAGCGATTAAAAAACAAGTTTTCAATGGAAAACAATCGACAATTCCTCTCAACAATGGCGGAATACTATTTTATATTCTGTCAAAAAAAAAAAAGAAATTGAGAACAGAGAAGAGATCAGCCGGTAGCTGGGTGAGCAAAACGAGCAACAATCCAAGAGAACAAAAAGTAACAGCTACGAGTAATGAAAAATAGACACACGCGCAATTCTCAATCGTACACGCCTTGAACATCGATCGTTGTTTACTCATCGTAATTATTATTAAAATAAATGAATTAAAAGAAAGGAAAAAAAAAAACAAAAACAAATTATCATCGATTTAAAGTCCGATTTCGAATTCGCTTCGAACTTGGGGGGTTAGAACGAAAAGTCCATCGCGCTTTATAATTCTCGAGAATGAAATAATTCGCTTGTCTCGTGATTGCGATCTCGTGATTGCGATCTCGTGCCCGATCACTCGCTCGAGACGAGTCGAGAAATGGCAAAGAAAAAAAATATATATTTAAAACACGATGTGAACAGTGCGAAATTAATTAATTGCGATTTGTGTTCAAACGTCAACATCTCTGTGAACAATTCTTCGGTTTTTTTTTTGTTTTCTCTCGATCGTTACACACGTACTTGCAAAGCTGATTAGCGAAAAACAAAAATAAAATAAATAAAAAAAAATATATTCGGACGATTAAAAAGAAAATAATAATAATCTTAAAGTAAGGACCGACGCCCCTGTTTAAAATCGAAAAAAAAAAAAGAAAGAAAAAAAAACATTAAAAAGCTTAAATGGCACTCGATCGCGAACGCATTACACAAATACGAAAGCCAATGTGGGAAATTTTCGTCTCTCCCATGTAAAATACTGAAAGTCCATATATAAATACTTATATAAATTTATAATTTACGTATAAATATATATTATTATTATTATTATCCTCTCGATATCAGGTGAAGATGAATTAGCATATATACATATATATGTACATATACGTGTATGTGTGCAAACTCACATTAATTAATAGTTATTAAACAATGACATTGATGCTAATGTGTAACGAAACGAGAAGCTAGAGAGAGAGAGAGAAAGAAGAAATAGAAAGTGGATTAGATTGAAATGAAGAAAAAAACAAACGGCGAAAAAAAATTCAACAACAACAAATTACTCTCGAATACTGTAATACCTCTTGCTTGGCATTTTCATCATCAACGTCACGAATTTACCAACTTACCCTTGCCTCGCGTCATTCGCCTCCCCCCCCTACCATCGACACCCGTATTTCGTAAACGAAAAAAAAAAAAAACACCCCTAGGACAAACGTAAATGTAATGATTGTTTATAAAAGCAAAAAAGTGAATAATAAATAATTATAACTAAAATTTACTATATATATATATATATATATATATATATATATATATGCATACGAGATATTTCGTGCCAACTTGACCTACCGTTTCATTATCTCGTTCTTTAGAGTCCCGAGAATAAAGATGGTGAACGCTGTAGATCGAGTATGGCACGGTGTACCTCATATTTATATTTAAAAAAAAAACACATAAAATTATATATAAATATGTATGTATAAATCTAGATACATCTATATGTGTGTGCGTGTGTGCATATGTATATAAATTCCGCAATGACGGAGAGCGGGGAAAATTTGTCGAATCGAGAAACTTCGCGATTCTCGTAACGTGGAATTAAGGGCCAAGCGACGGGCGGCCATCCGCGTGCTTTTTTTTCAGTCTGTCGAGAGAAAAAAAATCGCAACGAAAGATCCTTCGAACGAGAATGCTTCGAAAATGCTCGCGATCATACGAACAATCAGTTTTGAATCTAAAAAATTGTAGAGACGAATCTTTGATTCTCAACGCAAAAGAAATATGTAAAAAATATAACCCTTAACAATTTTTTATATCACGACCTGATTTTTTTTTTTACACGACCGTAAGAGCCTTTCGAAAAATCTCTTGTTTGAGGTTTTTTTCGTACGATTTTTTTTTTTTTCTTCGCGCAAATAAAATAAAGGTTACATTTTGTCCGATTTTTAATCAAGGGACGAGGACCCTTGATTGGCAATTTTTGGGAATAATTGGAGAACGTTTTCTGAGCTCGAAACAATGCTCGGATTTTTTTTCTTTGTTTATCGAAGGGGACTAGTTCGGGAGATGCTTAAGCATCGCCGGACCAAATCCATGAGGAAAAAAAATTGTTGATTATCGCGAAACGTGTTTTTCGAGACGAGAAGAGCTTTATGATTCTCATTACGTACGTGATCGTGGGAATGATATTTTGCAACGGGATAACTAACAATTTTGCGCTTCGTTGTCGTTTGTTTGGGTGTTGAGTGTGTGTGTTTGTGTTTGAGAGAAGAAGAGAAGAGGCGAGAACAAGAAAGATAATGAGAAAGGCATTAGAGTAAGGTGTTCAGTGCCACGATATACGCGTTGTATAAATTTATACAGAGGGCGATTCCGCGTAAGGTGAGACGTTTTTTTTTTTTTTTCTGTCGAGGATATTTTTCGGAATCGTTTAATTCGCAATGTTGAACCGATTAATTGAACAAACGAGCTTCTCAAATTTTTTCTTTTCAACACTTTAATGCTCCTCGACGTCAAACCTCTTTGGCGCTGTCTCATATGGACTTGAGATAAAAGATAAAAAATATTGAGCCTATTGCGTGGAACAATTGTATCGTCCTAAAAACTGATTGAGCAATGGTTGAGCAAGATTGCAGTTTTTTTTTTTTTTTTTTTTCATCGATGGAAAGAAAATTGAGAAGCAATGTGAGAAAATTCAGTTTTTTTCGACTGTCCGCCTCCCAGTGGCAATCATTTCTTTTTTCTTTTTTTAACCTTTAATGGGGAAACTATTAAAAAGGTCGATCTCTAGTGTTCATGCCACGATAATCTCTAGCAACATAGTAAAGATATTTAAAAAATTATATAAATTTGACTAATTACGTAAATTTAAGTATCTAATTAAAATTTCTTTCGAATTAATTAGTTAAATAATTCTTTTTTTTTTTCTTCATAAATTAGTTAAATAAATTTTCGATTAGTACGATTCTCTTTAATAAATAAGTTGGATATATTTTTTTAATTAATCGAATTACGAATTGTTTTTTTTTACTAATGAAATGAGTAGAGAAAGTCGACATTTTTTTTTATCTTCGATTTCTTCAATTATTTCTTCAAAAATGAATTACAAAAAAAAAAGCCTTTACGAGTCCTATATTCAGGGCGGCTTTTTGTTTTGTCCTAATTGTCTCTTTAAGCCAGCGGGCACTTCGCGTCTCCAAAGGAGTCGTAAAAATTTCCTCGGCCAAAAATCATCTCATTTTACGTTGGATTATCCCATAAACAAAGTAGCGGCGACTCACTGGTATTTTCACAAATTTTCGCATCATGGGTTAAACTCGCGCCACAATCCAACAAAACCCCCCGCAATCGAGACATTACATAATCGAGATTGTGCGCTTCTTGGCAAAACGATCGAGCGTTATTTCGCGCTTCAATGAAGGGGGGGAAGGGGGTGGACTTGAAGAAAATTTGTACAAAGTTTTAGGGAATACAACGCTAGAATGGCAAAAAAATTAAAAGTAACAAACAAATAAATAAAATAAACCTACGTAATGATAAAACACACCTATTGTAGCGAGTAAATGTATCGATCCCTCGTTGTCCCTCTCGCTATATAAACGGCGCGATGGGACCGACGAGAATTATTACGACGAGAACGAACGAGAAGAAGAACACTATACTCTCTAACAACATGTTACAAAGTTAATATTGATAAAAATGAAAAACAAAAAATATATATATATATACCAATAGGTACATAAATAAATATATAATAGGCAAAGCTGACTATCGCTCTATCGCTATAAGACAACAAAAGAAGAAATTCGATTGAAGTGAACGATGAAAAATAAAACTATTATCCCTGAAGAGAGGATCCGGAAAGTAATTTTTCAGCCGCCATCAATGACGACTGGTTCCGACTGCTTTTCCGGATCAAAGAGATTTTTCTCTCTCATTGAAAACTCCTTGTATACCGATAGAAGAAGAAAAACAAGTACGAGAAGACGACGGTGAAAAGAGGAAAAACATGTTTTTACCGGACGACAATTTTTTTTTCGCTTTCACTGAAAAACATCATCGAGCCTAAGTAATGAAAAACAAAACAAACAAAAACAACAACAAACACAAGAAGAAGAAAAGGAGAATTGAGAAGTATCGAGATGAGACCCCATTAGTCGTTTGACCTACTGATTTCTTCTCGCTTCGAGACAAACAGTCACAGCTTTGAAGGTTAGGTAGCGTCTTCCCCTCGCTCCACATACATAAAAACAAAATCGATGATCTCGACGCCCTTTTACTTTTTTGTCTCTTTCATTGAAGCGTCTATAGATACGCAAAAAGAAGAAAACGAATAATAGCTACTTAGTCGACGGGATTTCTACTGTGAAATGTAAATATGTTGCGTTACTCGAAGGACACGATGAGGATAAATGAAAAAAATGCCCGACGACATAAACTCTCCGATATGACGAGGATCCTTTGATTCGGGACAACATTGTTTTTTTCGTACGGGGCACGTGATTAAGGGATTTAAGAAGATAATTTGGATGCTCGTGAATTGTTCATAAAGGACAATGTACGATCAATGCAAAATAACGACGAGTTCGTTGGAAACGAAATAAAAGGGGAATGGGGGATGAAACGTCAGAAGGCAAAATTCTACGCGCGATTTAGCTTGTGAATTTCGACACGCATCGCTTTTCTCGATCTGCATTTATAACAAGAGAAGAAAAATAAATATATATATACACACGACAAACGCTAAGCGAACCCTTCGACATCACATCCTATCTTTATTATACATATATCGTAACGTAGAGGCGAAGAGAATTAGGATGAACCGATTGAAAAAAATAAAATAAAAGAAAAAAAGAAAAAACAACACGAGGATACCACGATGATTGACAATTTCGATTCGTTTCATAGGCGTTTGAGGTAGTAGTCTGGTAACTTAAGCCGATTTTCATGTCTTTTTTGGAGGGCGTTTTTTTGTAGGAAAATAAAAATGAATCGTTTTGGATATTTAGGATGTTTTTGTTTACATATTAAAGATACAAAAAAAAATTTTTTTGACAAAATTTTATAGTTTATTATTATTATTATTATTGACCGAAGTTGGCACTACGAAAAAGAAGCGCGTGGGTGGCCCCGGTGATTTTGGCTCTTGATGTTATCTGAAATCAAAAATTCTTGATAATTCTTAATCTATAGACATGTCATTCTGGTCGGAAGTAGTGAAGTTAAATTTCATGGATAAATAACAAAATGGCGGGCAAAATAGAAGGACTTTTTTTTCCAAAGTCCGCCATTTTGTTATTTGTTCATGAAATTTAACTTCAGTAGTTCCGACCAGAATGACATGTCTATAGATTAAGAATTATCAAGAATTTTCGATTTCAGATAACATCAAGAGCCAAAATCACCGGGGCCACCCACGCGCTTTTTTTTCGAGCTGCCAACTTCGATCAATAATAATAATAATAATAATAATAAACTATTGAATTTGTTCAAAAAAATTTTTTTTGTATCTTCAATATGTAAATGAAAACATCCTAAATATCCAAAACGATTCATTTTTATTTTCCTACAAAAAAAACGCCCTCCAAAAAAGACATGAAAATCGATTTAAGTTACCAGACTACTACCTCAAAACTCGTGAGTGTGTATGATACTAGGAAACTTGCTGCGGCGTGAAGACTAATTTCGCGATACAAGAATGATTAACGAGACGAACAAACAGTGGGAAGAAAATACGACGATAAGGCACGTGGCTATAAGTACTAAACAAAAAGGAAAATAAGAAAAAACAATGAAACAATAGCCTATGTCTGAAATTATGACACCGAGATTTTAGCGGGACGATGAGGACGATGAAAAGGGGGAGAAAAAATAAATAAAACAATGGAACGAAACGAATGCGCGAGTGCATTTTGAACCGAGCAGTTCGAAGTGAGAAAAAGAGGAAGAGCGAGAGAGAAGAAATAATAAATATACCGAAAAGGAGTCTCTTCTTATAATTAGCAAAAATAAAAAAAAAATGAAAAAAAAGAACCTAAAACGTATACATGCATATATATGTATGTAATATATGTATACACTATGCGCATGTATATGTATGTATAATTATACAACTGCACTATACGATAATTGTAGCAACTATTATTATTATTACGATTATTCTTACTATCATTACGATGATTAAACATTATGACGTTTATTATTATTATTATTATTACTGTCATTCTACGAATATAAATAATTATATATGCCGTTCGTTCCGACCTTTTTTTTTTCTTTCTACTTTTCTTTTCTTCCTTTTTCAATGTTTTTAGTTTTACATGATGAATCACACATAGTTGATACGGTAATTGTAGCATACTATTGAATGTGTTAACGCGAGAATCGATCGTCGTCTCAACGGCGGACGCTATATAATAATATTATTGTACATTTTTGTGGTTTATTTAACAATAAAACATTAACAATAACGTTGAGAAGGAGGTAAAATTTATTGTTCCACCGAAGCCTCACCGTTCGTCATTGTCGGGATTCAAATTCAATTGTGATTTGACGTTTTATCGACGAGATATTCTTTGAGACACCGTTTTGTAGGTCAATTTTCGATTAACCCTCTCAATTTCAGAACCGAAAGATCCATTTTTTTCGAATATTCATTTAAAGAGTGGTAAAAGTCTTGGGATCCTGCAAACTTAAAAATATAACATAGAATTTATATTTTTATGATTCTTTTGATTCGAAATATTGTTGCTGATTTGACACTTTTACCGACAGAAGCCTCCATTGAAAGTGGAGACCTCTGTCGGCATTATTTTCGTACAATAACACTAATGTTTAGAACGTAATTTTTATCGTATCGAGAATAAATTGCATATTTAAGACGATCGTAAATACCAATCGTCGATAATGTAGTAGATTATAATTTATGAAAATTTAACTGCGCCGCAGCGACATCTCTGAGTTATGTGAGAAACTATAATGAGACAACTTCTCCGTTCGCTCGCCAGATGTCGGCACTATGATCGATCACTCGTTTCGTCTGTTCATCGGCTCTGTGACAATTGATAATTTTGATTTTTCGCCTATTCACGCCGCGACAGCGTATATAAACAATTATTTTCTCTCTCGTTAAAGACAGAAGCAATTTTTCATTGAAATAATCTCATAAAAATGAGCTCAATTGGCACTGGGGTAAGCTCAACTCAAATAAATTCATCAGTTATATTATTCTCCGCTCCGAATTTTCAATAAATGCCAGAACGTCGATGTAACCTCCAAATTTTTCAGTACGATCTTTCGGCATCGCAATTTTCGCCGGACGGACGCGTTTTCCAGGTCGAATATGCACAGAAAGCGGTCGAAAATAGCGGGTAAACTTTATTATGATAATTATTAATCTTTTTTTTTAAACTTTTTTATATATTTTTTTTCGTCATTGCCCTTACTCGTGTTATTATCATCTTTTTAAGATAAAATAATGTACAGTTCCCGAACCACCAACCCTTATTCCCTGGCACTTAGTGTTAAACAAGCTCCAAACATAAAATCGATATTTTTTATTTCCTAAAAAGTACGCAATTGAAATTTGGCGTTACTTGTCGATGAGAAAATGTAAATTCGTCAGTGCGGTATGTTAGCTCAACGATCAGCGGGCAATAAGGTAAAAAGAATAGACTTTTTGCCCCAGATATTTTGCTTCGATGCCCGGTCATCTCTTCCCCTTACGTAAGCGACGAAGTCGTCACCTTCCCTTAACGCTCGAATTACCGATATCCCAGCCGTGAATCGAGTCAAACGGCTAAAACATTGAAATGAAAATTTCCAGGACTGTGATTGGCCTGCGAGGCAAGGATGGCGTTGTTTTTGCTGTGGAAAAGCTTATTACGTCGAAGCTCTACGAACCAGGAGCGAATAAACGTATATTGAACATCGATCAGCACGTGGGTATGGCTGTTTCGGGACTAATATCAGATTCTAGACAAATCGCAGAAACGGCAAGATCAGAGGCTGCCAGTTATCGTACACAGTACGGCATTGGCATACCGGTGAAATATTTAAACGATCGAGTAGCAATGTACATGCACGCTTACACACTTTACTCCGCCGTGAGACCCTACGGTTGTTCGATTATTCTCGGAGCTTGGGACGAACTTGAAGGACCCTCTATGTACATGATCGATCCTTCGGGCGTATCCTACGGTTACTACGGATGCGCCATAGGTAATTAGACGACGGCCATAGAGTTAAGGCCTTACATACGTCCAGCGGTACCGAAAACGTACCAAAAGAAAAACTGTTTTTAGGAGGGATAGAAATAGAAAATGATAAAAAAATTCTTACCCATTGTTTATTACTGTGTTAAGTTTGTAAAAAAATTTATTTCAATTTTTTTTTTCAAAAATTACATGAAAAATCACATTTTTCGAAGAACTGTAAAAAAAAAGTTGCTCCACGGTCGGCAGTATTTCTTCCTCAAATGTTGACGGATCTGCAAAATGTAAAGAAATTCTTGTAAAATAAGGTAGTAGTTATAGTCTGTCGAGCCGGATTTTTGAAATTCGAAAAATTAAACAATTTACGGTAATTTAAAAAAAAATTTTAAGTTTGTGTCAAAAAAGTCACACTTTAATTGTTTTTATAAAATTTTCTAATTATAATTTTAAAAATCCGGCTCGACAGACTATAGAAAAAACAATTCCGAATATTTAAAAAAAAAATCATCAAAAAATATTAAAAACCGTACGAGTTATCATGCCGACCGTGTCAGAAAAAGTAGTTTTGAGAAAAACGCGTTTAAAGTTTCAAGCGCGTTTCGCTCGAAGTCGCGCGCGGCTGGAGCAAGAACTTTATGAATTTTTTTAATTTATTTAGTTAACTTACGTCTAATCTCCCATTCCAGCTTCATATTGTACGCCTTCCTTGTCAGTAAAAAATTGTTGTTGTTTATTTTTTTCTAATCGACGAATTGTTGCCAGCTGCCTCAAACAACTCAACTCAGGTAGGCGCGCGTCAGACCTTTGTCCTTTCGTCGGGCAGTCACATTGTCTACAATAACTTTTGAACTATGGGGAATTTTTACAATCAGCTTACACAGAAATACGCCTAAGACTATAAGGAATAATAATCTGTGAACAAAAAAAAATCGATTTTTTGAAAATTCTCGACGTATGTAAGGCCTTAAGTCCATAATAGTAGGGTATAAAGAAAAAAACGTCATCTCGCTCAATTCATATTTTTTCGCGAAATTCCAGGTAAAGCCAAACAATCGGCAAAGACCGAAATCGAGAAGCTCAAACTCGCCGATATGACCTGCAAGGAATTGGTTAAGGAAGCCGCTCGTATAATATATCTCGTACATGACGAGCTCAAGGACAAACAATTTGAGCTCGAGATGAGCTGGGTGGGAGCTCACACGAGCGGTAAACACGAGCGTGTACCGCAGGACGTTAAGACCGAGGCGGAGTCGAAAGCTCGCCAAGCGATGGCCGAGGATTCGGACAGCGATACGGAGGACATGTGAAATGTTAAATTTTCGATAATTTCACTACGTTAAATGTACAAGTAATGATTTTTCTCACCGGTAAGATTAAACGAATTAAAGAGGTAACTATAAAGATATATATTTTTATTTTCTATTCGTTAACGGAATATCCATTGCCTTCGTTAACGGAATATCCATTCTTAGTAACGGAATTATCCATTGCCTTTACGGGCTTTTCCATCGTTATCCCAGCTGACAAAAACGATCCCATACAAAGGACCACGTTCTCATTAGCCTTTTGCGGAACGTTCTGACGCAAATGAACGTCGAGTAATTTTTAATGAAAAAAAAAAAAGACGAAACCCGACAGAAAAAACATGATTCTCGGCCTCGTAACGAATTCGTATAATCTTCAAGTAACGAGCTCGATCTTCTTTGTACACCCTCGGGAGGATTTACAATTTTTCATGGGAACATGCGATTAACAATGAAAACTTTTTGTTTTAATAACTCGTTAGTGTTCTCATTAGAATCGTTCGTAACCAAGCTGCGGTAGTTGGTTTTTCAAATCCTCTCTAGGTTCAGAACTAGGTCAAATGATTTCTACAAAGTACCAAACGATCGACATTGCGGGAGGAGGAGAGAAAAAAAAATTTAGAACTCCGTTCGACTTCTCTGACGATTATAATCGACACTTTGTGTAACTCGCGTTATTGAATGTTCGTCGACGAGAGAAGAAACATTTTTCGCGATGGCGAACGTTCCGGAAAGCAATTTCCAAGACGACTCGCTGATAATAACAGTCGCGTAACGTTTTCGGCGAGAGGGAGTGGATGAGATCTAACTTTCGTAGCTCTCGGACAGCTTACGGTGAGAGGGAGCCTGTTTTTGTCGTAACGATGCACAAGACATTTGTACGAGCGCTCTCTCGAAATGTGCCAAGCTTGTCAATCCCAGGCTTAGGTATTCTTTTTTTATTGCTGAACAAAAAATTCTTCGCTATCATTCACATTTCTGGTCTCGACTCGTCATTGTCATGCCTGACGGAATTTTATTTACGTGGAATATAAGAAGAGAACGTCCTGTCTGGAACTAGCCTCTAATAGGGACAATTTCTGTACACGAAACGAGGACTTCAATATATATACGAGGTCTGTTAAAAAAGCATCGCGAATTTTGAATTTCCGCGGGCTACGTATATTCGATTTTCGATTTTTTTTGTGGCGTTAGGTTGGTACTCGTGTCTCTCAACTTATGCTGAAAAAATCGATTATTTTGAATGTTTAGTTAATTTTGTGTGAAAAACAAAATTAAGTGCGCGGACGCATTCCGAATGTTGACTGTGGCATATGGTGAAGCTACCTTGGACCAAAACAACGTTTATCGGTGGTACAAAATGTTCTCGGAGGGCCGAGAAGATGCGGACAACGAAATGCGTTTCGGACGCCCGAGCGAATCAACAACAGACGAAAACATTGATGAAGCGAAGAAAATAATATTGGCCAATCGTCGAATCACGGTTTGGGCATGAGACGGGTCGCCGCGAAATTCGTGCCAAAATTGCTGAATTTCGAAGAAAAACAGTGTCGCGTTAACATTGCTAATAGGGCAGTTACTTTTATCCGGGTTAGCCGGATACCCGAAAGTATCCGGGTATCCGGGAAATCGGGTCCAACACTTCAGATTCGAATACCCGAATATCCGGGTATCCGGGTATTCGAATAATCGCAGATCCGGGTAACCGGGTAATAACGAATAATGTCGGGTAATTACCCGTAAAAAAAAATAATGATATTGTATTAGTCTGGTCATAAAATAAGCCGAAATATAGGGCGTTAATAGTTACCATTGAAAAAAAATTGGAAAATAACTTGTATCAAATTTGCTCTGTTCAAAGAAATTGTGCAAAACTACGGTAAAAACGAAAACTTAGTGTTGACGAATCATACGTCACGGTTTTCCAATTTATAATAATTGTGTATTCACTCGGGAAAACATTTTACATGTGACTCCCACAATTTTTTAGAATCCGCTGTTACGATCACAATTTCTTGCCTGCGCACATTAAGAAAAGCCGAGATCCGCTTCTTCACATTCTATATTTTTTCTCTAACTCTAAAGTTCATAAAAACTGCACACACGCCCATAAAACAAATATATATTTCAGAAACTAAGGATATTTATTAATTAATAATAAATCGTGATGAAAAAATAATATTAAAGATGCAAATAGTGCAGGTCAATGTTGATTAAGTTCTTATGAAATGATCATGTGTTTCCCTAACATTGTATAGAAGATTATGTCATTGCTTTTTTAATCTACACAAGAATGTTTTATTGAAATTTTAGTTTTTGTCGGATGTGAATTACAGTAAAGAAATAGTTTGGTTATAATAGTAGATACGCCTGCAAGATTCTTTCCAAGAATCTTCGTTATAATGATAATCTAATTTGTTTAATATTGATATCAGTCGATAAAAATAAAAAATGGTCAACTAAATGATCGGACATGAACACCGATGTAATCCCAGTTTCTCAATCTCCCGGCAATGATTTATTATTCGTCTTATAAATGTACTTCGCAAACATTGTTCTTGACAACATCTACGCTTGCCTCACAAATTCTGTAAATTGAACAATTTTTTTCAGCATTTTCGGCATCAATTATCGGCGGTAATTGCCCGATATTATCCGTTATTATCCGAGTACCCGGTTACCCGGATACCTCGAAACTATCCGGATACCCGAATCCGTTATTACCCGGATTTTATCGAGTTATCGAGGTATACGGATTTGAAGCGTCGGATCCGTGAAACCCGAATTACTCGAGTATCCGGATACCCGGAAAAGTTCAAGCTCTAATTGCTAAGGAGCTGTTGGACTCGGTCCACGACGACTCAAATTTGCTCCAGAGGGCCATAACTGGTGACGAATCATTGGTTTATGGTTATGACGTGGAAACCAAAACTCAATCATCGCAGTGGAAGTTGCTTTTTTGGAATAGGCAAAAATCGTAGACAAGCCAAAACACGTCTAACCAAAACAGCTGTCAACAATCAGCTAAACATTGAAAATGGCCGATTTTTTCAGCATAAGTGAGGGACATGAGTACCAACCTAACGCCACAAAAAAATCGAAAATCGAATATACGTAGCTCGCGGAAATTCAAAATTCGCGATACTTTTTGAACAGACCTCGTATATTTGTATGACTAATTCTCCTCAATAGGAGGTCTCTCGATCTCACGGTAGAAGATTTCCTTGTGACCGTTCACGTGGGATCGTAAAAATCCGAAAAGGAGACGTACGTTCAAAGGTGAACAATCAAAGAAAAAAATTAATATAACATTCGTGGAATGTATATATTTTATGAAGAACGGCGAAACCGCAAGTACAACACGAGATTATGTAAAGCAGGGTTACAAGGCTTGTAGTCAGCCTTCTCAGGAAAGTCACTACAATCGAACCGCGTTATTTTCACGTCTGGATAAATTCTAAAATTCAAATGTACACAGGCGGAAGTGAACTGATATTTCGCAGCGTGAAAATCTTCACGGTCAAAATTGAACCCCACGAATACGTACATTTTTTTTTTTAATTTCTCTCCCATATGTCACTCTCTTCTCTTTTCGCTCACCCTCTCCCACCTTCAGTTGGAACCCTCCCTGGGCATTTTCCGCCTGTGAGTCTTTTGTCGGCGACGTAAAAAAAAAAAATTCCCCTTCAATCTTCTATTTTCGCGTGTACGACAGTTATTTGGCAATTCGTTTGAAAATCCCGTCAACGTTCCGATGAGACGTCAACGACTCGCTGAAATTATCTTCTCTAAATCTATTTTGCAGAACGTTCACATTGCCGTGATTTTCATTTTCCAAAAATTCCACGAATTCTTGATTTCTCGTGTACGACAGTTATTTAGAAATTTCTTTGGAAATTCCCATCAACGTCCAGATGAGACGTCAACGACTCGGCGAAATCATCTTCTCCAAATCGTTTTTGCCGACCGTTCCCTTTGTTGTGATTATTTTATTTTATTTTTCAATCTTCAATTCCATCCAACGATGCTTCTAGCGTTAAATCAGTTCTGCTGGCTTAACAGGCAATAAGATGAAATAAATCGAAAAAATCGATGAATATACGAGAATCATTTGTATCAAAATGTTTCTCATGTCGAAAGACGAAAGAAAAAATAAATATCTCGTAATAAAAGGGATCTTGAGGTGAAAAGATTTTCGTTTTCCCCATTCTCAAAGTTCATCCCTTTCAAATAAAAAGTGAATTTTCATAAAAGTTCTATTTGCAAAATTGCTGAATCAACGATAACGAAACGCTGCAAGTGCAAATAAATTTCTCAGACCGCCTCTCCGTGGACATATCGAAAATTCACGATTTTTCCGTAATTTATTAACGAATATAACGAATGACTGGGAAAAGAATTGCCAACAAAAAAATATCAAGTAGTTCGAATCGACGTTTGGTCAGGCACGACTAGCGAGAGTTTGGCACATCGAGATTTTAGTTGTAGAACGTAGAAACCAACGAAATTATTGAATTTTACGAAATTAATTTTAACGAATGAAAATAAAATATCGCGAGGGTGATGTAACAGTTGACTCAAAGTTAATTTACGTAACGATATTTAGGGTGGATCAAGGGGGTTGGGTTCGAAAACCACCCCGCGCGTTTCTATCTTGGGTAAGTAACGCGCATGCTGCTTTTCGCGCGAGTTTGCCAAGTGGGGGCTGACATTCTTACCCCACTGGTTTCTATATAAAGCCAGGCATCATGCATTTTGGTCACTTGTTTGTTATTTCGCTTAAGTCGGGACGCCAGGTTTTTTCCGGTCTTTACAAAAGAACGAAAAAAAAATTAAATAAAATAAAACATGTTATCGCGTTTATTTTATTTCTACCGAACGTTATTTTTTCCGCGATGAAAAATTCACGAATACAATGGAAACTAATCAGTAAAACGCGTAAGGGTGCATCGTGATTTTTTTAATTTTTCAAATCTGCCATTTAAAGAAAAACATTGTTTTTTTTTTTATTTAAAAAAAAAAGGATAGTGAAGTGTTTCAATGATATCGTGTATTATTTTTTATTTCGCTCGACACTTATTCAATAGGGGATGAAATATGTTGGAATACTCGTTCGTTATGGATCAACAGATGAGCCACACGAGTTATCTAGGCCTGGCAGTGGCTTTGGGAATCATAGGAATTGGTGGATTTATAATGAATCTCATAGTTATAATAGTGATAATAAAAGACTCTGAGACACTGTGGACACCGATAAATGTGATACTCCTGAATCTTGTGGCAAGTTTTTTGAGGTTTGCTTTTCAATTCTTTTAAGGTAGTAGTCTGGTAACTTAAGCCGATTTTCATGTCTTTTTTGGAGGGCGTTTTTTTGTAGGAAAATAAAAATGAATGGTTTTGGATATTTAGGATGTTTTTATTAACATATTAAAGATACAAAAAAAAAATTTTTTGAAAGAATTTAATAGTTTATTATTATTATTATTATTGATAGAAGTTGGCACCTCGAAAAAAAGCGCGTGGGTGGCCCCGGTGATTATGGCTCTTGATGTTATCTGAAATCAAAAATTCTTGATAATTCTTAATCTATAGACATGTCATTCTGGTCGGAACCACTGAAGTTAAATTTCATGGATAAATAACAAAATGGCGGACTTTGGAGAAAAAAAACTTTTTTTTCGGACTTTGGAAAAAAAAACTTTTTTTTCCAAAGTCTGCCATTTTGTTATTTATCCATGAAATTTAACTTCAGTAGTTCCGACCAGAATGACATGTCTATAGATTAAGAATTATCAAGAATTTTTGAATTCAGATAACATCAAGAGCCAAAATCACCGGGGCCACCCACGCGCTTTTTTTTCGAGGTGCCAACTTCGATCAATAATAATAATAATAATAAACTATTAAATTTTGTCAAAAAAATTTTTTTTGTATCTTTAATATGTAAATAAAAACATCCTAAATATCCAAAACCATTCATTTTTATTTTCCTACAAAAAAACGCCCTCCAAAAAGACATGAAAATCGGCTTAAGTTACCAGACTACTAACTTAAATCGATATTAGGCATAAGAAAAATTACAATTTACACGATCTTGTTGTTACGAATTGTAGGGATATATCATATTTCACCTTTGAAAATTTAATTTTTTTTTTCAAAACTTCATTAGCGAAGCAATTAATACTTTATTGATTATTTTATTCGTTGTTTCATTAACTACATTGTGGGAGAATAAAAAAATCAGTTAGCTCGCGAGGAATGACCGTAATTGGGGAAAAAAAGGATGCGATTTCATACACGCGTTCCAGTGGTTTAACAATCGTTCGAAAAGACAAGTAGTATTGAAGTTTAGTATCACGAAAAATATTCAACTATCCACGATGGGCAAACGAAATTTTGATTAATTTTCGTTTTAAAAAACCAACGCTTCGCGGGAAATCATCGTTCAAAGTTTGACTAACAATTTTCTCCTGTCTTTAGCCAATGAATTTTGCATTGATCGAATAAAATAATTAATTAATTACTCGCTAATCAAATGAAATTGGGAAGGGTCATACGTAAAAATCTGAAAGGGTATACGTTGGAACACACGATGATAAAAGAAAAAAAAAACTTACTCGCTAATCAATTTTTAACAATTATAACACTTAATTTATCTGCACATCTACTATTTTTTATTTTTATTTCGGTTATTGTTGTTCTTCCTATTACAATATAAATTTCAACCTCCTCGTTTCCCCCGAGACTAATTGCACACAAATTCATCCACCGATTAATTCTCAATTGCTCTGCAATCAATATTACAAAATGAAACTTTCTTTATTGGAATACACGCCCAACTCTGATGTACACAAAAGTACTTGAAGATCAAAAAACCAAACAACAAGAACAACGGTTTTTTTTCTCTTATTTTATCAGTCTCGATGTTTTTCTATCGACCGGAAACTTTTACGATCGAACTTCCTGCGGATAATATAACGATAGAGTGCTATTGAAACCGATGAAATACAGAGACTCACTGTCCGTTGGGAAAATCGTTTTTTTCTTTTTCCAACAATTCGACGGATCACTTTTCTTATCACGTTCGAGATTGAAGCAAACTGTACGGGAATCTACAAGATACCCTCGGGGATATAGAGACGTTATTATGTGCAAGAATATTCGATCAATCGAGCTTTTCACCCTTTACAATCTGCTTCTTATTTGAGCTTTTGTCCCTTTTGTCCTTGGCCCAAGCTGTCTCGTGGTCACGTCAAAAATTCTCGTGGGAATTTGTTCGAGCGAGGGGATGAAATGGCGAACACACTGATATGACGAAAATTTGTCTTTACAGTATATAGAGCTATTTCTGACACGTGATGAAAGACTGCCAAAGGGACTCGGAGAACGCGAGTGAAAAGAACGAAAGTATTCGAATTACTTTTCTTTTTTTTTTCTCGATCTTTGTGACAAAGAGAACGAGGACATTTTTCCTTCATATATAATATATCAGAGGATGTGAATATTCTTTCATCACCGTAAGAACGTCTCTTGTAACACAGAGCAATAACGAGTCTGGCGAAAACGAGGAGATTGGTACGAAAAAAAAAAAAAAAAAAAACATATTTTTTAATCATTTCTTTAGGTGGGCGATATGCTGGTCGCTGCAATCGGTAATCCTCTCGCTCTTGCATCGGCCATCAACGAGGGATGGTACTGGAATCAGCATGTGTGCATTTGGTAAAACGACAAACTATATTTATACCGAGCCAATGATCTTTATTCAGTTTTTTTCTTTATTTTTTCATTCTCATAATACAATATTCTCGATTGTTTCGCGTTTTAACCCTCTATTATTGTCGAGAAATGTGCGAAGTTCAGGATAAAGTCAAACCAATGGATCGTAAAATAAAAGGATTTAAAAGATTAATTGAAAAAAATATATTATCATTAGCACTCACAGAGTATAAGCCTTTTCGGGCTTTCACGTCTCTTCCCCTTTCGTTATCATTTTCCTTCCTTGAGGTAGTAGTCTGGTGACTCAAGCCTATTTTCATGTCTTTTTTGGAGGGCGTTTTTTTGTAGGAAAATAAAAATGAATCGTTTTGGATATTTAGGATGTTTTTATTTACATATTGAAGATACAAAAAAACAATTTCGAAAAAATTTAATAGTCTATTATTATTATTATTATTGATCGAAGTTGGCAACTCGAAAAAAAAAAACGCGTGGGTGGCCCCGGTGATTTTGGCTCTTGATTTTATCTGAAATAAAAAATTCTTGATAAATCTTAATCTATAGACATGTCATTCTGGTCGGAACTACTGAAGTTAAATCTCATCGATAAATGACAAAATGGCGGACTTTGGAAAAAAAAGTCCTTTTATTTTGCCCGCCATTTTGTTATTTATCCATGAAATTTAACTTCAGTAGTTCCGACCAGAATGACATGTCTATAGATTAAGAATTATCAAGAATTTTTGATTTCAGATAACATCAAGAGCCAAAATCACCGGGGCCATCCACCCGCTTTTTTTTTGAGGTGCCAACTTTGATCAATAATAATAATAATAATAAACTGTTAAATTTTTTCAACAATTTTTTTTTTGTATCTTCAATATGTAAATGAAAACATCCTAAATATCCAAAACAATTCATTTTTATTTTCCTACAAAAAAACGCCCTCCAAAAAAGACATGAAAATCGGCTTAAGTTACCAGATTACTACCCTAAGACCCCCTCCACAACCCGTGCCACTCTCTACCAATACACTAATGTATCGCGTTTGCACCAGGGCACAGGGTAACTGCGGAAAACCTGATCAATACACGCGACACTTTTATTTATCATATTGATAAATAAAAAGTATAACAATGAACATATTCGTAATTATAGTGAATCATTTCCTCGGAACATTCCCCAGTGAGCCTTTCAACTGGTCTCGACTATTTCTTCACTGTATTTACAACTGACGGAGAAAAAAGTAGTAGTAGCAGCAGTAGTATTTTTATTGCTTCAATTTAATGCCCTTTTCAAGCTTTTACAATTATCTCTTCCCATGCATATTTTTTCCCCTTACAATTTATTTACATCTCTTGTTTTTTTCATCCGCACGTCTTGCCCTATTATTGTAACCGGACACTTATTACACTTATTTGCTATCCTCTTTGTTCTTCCTTGCTTCCTATTTTTCTCGCTAGTCTTTCAAACTCTCGTATATAATCGCGTAATGCCTTTATCGGCTTTCCTTTTAGAGCCACATTCAGTTTCCATTTTACAACCCCTCCGTCACTATTTCCTATCCATTCCTTCAACCCTTTCTGTGCTTATTTTTGTTAATTCTATTTCTTGCACTTTCACACGTATATGTATGCAATCCTACTTCCCGTCTCTTCTCATATTTCCACGCACCTCAGTGGGGGTGTGAAAAGGTTTTTTTTTTTACTTCATGCGAAATCGATCCACGCGAGATATTTGCCAATCGTGAGATTCGTGTCGAATCAACGTTACACAGCCCCTTGAGATCGTAACGCTTTTACACAGCGCCTACATTCAAGGGCTCACATACCGCTGAGCGCGCTCAAAACCGATTAAATTTGAAAAATTGTTATAAACGTTATACGGTGAAAAAAAAATTATATTGTTGATTTCACATTTTTTATTAATTCTTCAAGTATAAGAAAAATAATTTAAAAAATTCTTTATTCAATATTAACATCATTTTTTACGGGTATAAATGGACTACTGATGAAAACCATGGCGCCTCCTTGTCGACATCATAACTTCACCAAAAATTATCCAATCTGCAAAAATAAAAGAGAATTCAGTAAAATAATATAGTAGTAATAGTCTGACGGAGGGATTTTGTTTTTTTTTTTTTTTTTTCAAAATTAAAGAAATTACAGTATTTCAAACTTTAGTATGCGATTTAAAAAAGATAAAGTTAAAAAAATATTTAAAATTGACTGAGTTATCGTGCTGACACTGTCTAGAAACCTAGTTTCGAGAAAAACGCGTTTAAAGTTTCTGGTAGGTACAACGTGAACCCGATGTCCGTTTACATTTATTGCTATAACTTTCTAATGGAGCGGAATTTTTTTAAAAGTTTTTTTTTAGAAAAATTCTTAAAAGTACAAATAATAAAAATGAGTAAAAAAAATCGATTTTTTGAAAATTTCAGCGGTATGTGAGACCTTAATCATACGGGGAACTTTGCCATTCAAGATTAATTTAAATCCTTTATCAGCGTTCAATATCGCTTCTCGTTCTCGTTCCCTTTTATTATCAATAATTTTTCCGAATTTTTTTTTCAATCTCGTCAAATCGTCCTAATTTCACTATTTCAATTTTATCATTGTTATTTCTTAATTCTTTTTATTCGAGAAGAGATTCGGTTTCCCCCGGGTAACTAGAGATTCGAATATGTTGGAAAATAACGTACTTGGAATTCTCGAGAGTCTCAATTAGCGCGATAGTGCGTTAAGTCAAAGGCATTATTGAGAAATTAATTAAAAATTCAAGGTACGCCTGTTTGATGTCTACGTGCGGCCTGGGGAGTATCGGAAATCTCACGGTGATGGCTGTCGAGAGATGGCTGCTGGTTGCTCGACCCATGAACTCATTCTCGATAAGGTACGATTAATTATGTATTAAAATGAAAAAAAAAAAAGCTAGTTAATATAGACACCGTTATTGTCAAAATTGTGTCAAACGATAATGAGCAAGTGATCGGAATAATTACACATAAGAGAAGTATGCTCCTAACAATGTTTTTATCGTCGTTTTTTTTCTTCTTTTAAGGAGTTATAAACAGTCAGGAGACCGAAATAAGCGATTTTTCAAGAATTTTTCCTGAAAAGACATTTCAATATATTGACGTAAAAATTTATACACGTATCGTGGTAACTTTTAACTTTATTTTCATATTTTTTATTTGTAAAAATAATGATTTTTAAAGCTTCTATAGCCGATCTCCTGGAGCTCCTCTAAAAAAGGCGTCTTGCGGTGAGCACGATATCCCTGTATTGGATCATTTAAAATGAAAAAACTAAAAAGACTCTGTTAATATAAGATATTATCTAGTATTTAATCGAAGGAATAAGCAAAATATTAATTTTTAACGAAATGGCGGCTTCTCAAAGAAAATTTCGACTTTGGATAAAAATGTTCGCTTCAAATTGTTTATAAAATGGAAAATATTTGCTCGACAAGAAAAAACCTTCGATTAATCACTAAAAAATATATTTACAAAGCTTGTGTAAAAATTTGAGACTGATCGGTTTAGCCGTTTCCGAGGAATCCTGCTCACCGACTTTAAAAAACACAGTTTTCAGAAAAACGCATTCAGACTTTCAAACGCTCCGAGACGTCTTTATAAATGTGCGTGTAACTTCGAGAATATTTGTCGGATTGACATGAAATTTTCTGTGTATATACTTAAATATATTGGTACATTACGAAAATGAAAAAAATTTTTTTTCGAACATCCTGACTGCGTTTGACCTCTTAATTAACGAGCACGATATTAGGCTTTTGAAAATCGGTCAAGTACCGCGGGCACTCGTTGAACATTGTCCTTTCGTACTTTACAGAGAACTGTCGAATTAGACGATGGTCCAAAAAAGTTCTCGATTAAGGTAGTAGTCTGGTAACTTAAGCCGATTTTCATGTCTTTTTTGGAGGGCGTTTTTTTGTAGGAAAAAAAATGATTTTTTTTGGATATTTAGGATGTTTTTATTTACATATTAAAGATACGAAAAAAAAATTTTTTGAAAAAAATTAATAGTTTATTATTATTATTATTATTGATCGAAGTTGGCACCTTGAAAAAAACCGCGTGGGTGGCCCCGGTGATTTTGACTCTTGATGTTATCTGAAATAAAAAATTCTTGATAATTCTTAATCTATAGACATGTCATTCTGGTCGGAACTACTGAAGTTAAATTTCTTTTTATTTTACAACCCCTTCTTTGCTAAAGTAAAAGGACTTTTTTTTCCAAATTCCGCCATTTTGTTATTTATCCATGAAATTTAACTTCAGTAGTTCCGACCAGAATGACATGTCTATAGATTAAAAATTATCAAGAATTTTTGATTTCAGATAACATCAAGAGCCAAAATCACCGAGGTCACCCACCGCGCTTTTTTTTCGAGGTGCCAATTTCGATCAATAATAATAATAATAAACTATTAAATCCTTTCAAAAAATTTTTTTTTTGTATCTTTAATGTGTAAATAAAAACATCCTAAATATCCAAAACGATTCATTTTCATTTTCCTACAAAAAACCGCCCCCCAAAAAAGACATGAAAATCGGCTTAAGTTACCAGACTACTACCTTAAATCAATTTTATTACTTATTTGTTTTATTATTTATTTAACGAGGATAATATTTAGCAAAAATTCGTTTAGCGCTTGCATTCCATATAGCCGGAACAGGAATATCATCTCGGCGGGCGAACGCTCGCTCCAAAAACAAAGAGGCTTGCTCATTGCTTCGCTGGTAATTAAACGATGTTGAAAGAAGTAAAGTAATTAGGGCGCGATAGTTAAATGAGGGCGGAATTAAAAGACTTTTGTACAAACGTTTCACACAACAATTAACTTTATGAAATGCATCCTTCAAGGTTAACCGGTGTTGTTTGAAACATAAAAAAAATAGAATTAACCAAAATGCACCTTTTCAAAAATTCACTAGCGTAAAATTACTCATTTCACAATAAATAACGATATTTACAAATTTAATCCTAATATTACACTACGATACAGATAAGCACAAATTATCTGTCGATTTATCGATGAAAATTTGTGAAAAATTACATAAAAAAATTTAACATCCGCTTGACTATAGTGTTTATAGTGTTTTAGCTGATTGAAATCTTCGAGGCAGAAGAATCTGTTCTTGGGATTAATAGCGAACGAATAACTCGACTTTCGAGAGTTTCGAAACGTTCCGTGCGGGCGCGTCTCATTTGATAAACAGTATTGAAATTATCACGGAGCTTCGTGTCGGATGAAATATATCGTAGGAAAAATCTTTCCCTATTCATTTCCGTGTAAAATTAATGGCTTCCGAGGGTTCAATTAACCAGGGATTAGATCGCACGAGGAATTTCCTCAATTATCTCTTGCTCGGTATCTCGTCTCCTCAGACTTCGTTAAACTCGCGAGACACGACGTCAACGTGCTTGAATTATTTGACAATATTATATACATATATATAATCCTTTGTGCTTTATCCAAATCCGTTAATAATTAAATCTTTCAACGGCAATCCCCTTGTACTTTTATTCACGGTAAAACGGTCAAAGAGAATGAATCGTCTCGTTGGAGAAATGTTCATTCATCGCATCGCCATTGTACCGACATAAATGTCCGTTGAACGAGAACGTTGAAAAAAAACTGAAACAATTTTTCACTGTTATCGTTAATATTAAAAAATTCTGGTCTTTCTAAAAATTATAATAAAGGCATAATAATTAAGGATTCATAGAAGATTATAGAAGATTATATAATCCTTGTGATTATTTAATGTTCGATGTTGATAGGGATGATTGCACGAGTATTGTATATCTTCAGGGACCAGTAATTCGATTTTTTTTTGGTTTTATCGTTGAGGGAGAACACCACTGTGACCCCCTGTTTTTTTTCACATTTTTCAAGAATTTTTTTTTGTGGGAAAAAAAAGAGATATTCGAAAAAATGTGTTGGGTTTTGTTCCTTGTTTATTAATGTATCAAAAAACATTTTTTTCACATTTTTCACGCCGCATGGTGGCGCTGGGGATGCTCTCGCGTCAGGTGCTGTCATCTCCGCGGCACGCAGCAGAACTCTCTTCAACGTCGATCTGAAAAAAAATACCGAGTGTTTTCGTTAATAATATGATATTTTGAAGAGAAGTACATAGGGATTTGGAAAAATATTGTTTTAAAAAAAATAGGCACGCCTTTGAAATTAACTTTAATTTCAAAGGCGTGCCTTTTTTTTTTTAAACAATATTTTTCCAAATCCCTATGTACTTCTCTTCTCGGTAAAAAAATACCGAGTGT
Organism: Oxytorus armatus; assembly: GCA_958009045.1. NCBI lineage: Eukaryota > Metazoa > Arthropoda > Insecta > Hymenoptera > Ichneumonidae > Oxytorus > Oxytorus armatus. The sequence goes on from OY253748.1 coordinate 23,995,657, forward strand.
TTTCGTTAATAATATGATATTTTGAAGAGAAGTACATAGGGATTTGGAAAAATATTGTTTTAAAAAAAATAGGCACGCCTTTGAAATTAACTTTAATTTCAAAGGCGTGCCTATTTTTTTTAAAACAATATTTTTCCAAATCCCTAAGTACTTCTCTTCAAAATATCATATTATTAACGAAAACACTCGGTATTTTTTTTCAGATCGACGTTGAAGAGAGTTCTGCTGCGTGCCGCGGAGATGATAGCACCTAACGCGAGAGTTTCCCCAGCGCCACCATGCGGCGTGAAAAATGTGAAAAAAATGTTTTTTGATACAGTAATAAACAAGGAACAAAACCCAAAAAAATTTTTCGAATATCTCTTTTTTTCCCACAAAAAAAAATTCTTGAAAAATGTGAAAAAAAAACAGGGGGTCACAGTGGTGTTCCCCCTTAAATACTACCCATTAGAAAATGGAGGAATCCAATAGAGAGGTACATATCGTAATTTGTTACGAAAGCGCAAAGGGTTTTTAAACGATGACGCGATGTGGTGGTTTTAGGCAGTTTCGTATTCCTTTAGATATAGATGGATACAGGGTGTCCCAAAACTAGCACGTCCGAGTGAAACGGGGGTTAGATTGGCTCCGGACCTATCAGAATAAACAAATATGACCTCAGTAAAAGTCTCATGGTTTTCGAGAAAAGTCGTTTTTTTTTATGTCTCGAAAAATCGCTACCTAATACTTGTTATTCCGCTACCATTGCTATGAAACGCCAAATCGTAAGCAAATCAAAGTCCAAATTTACACCAAATCCTAAGGTGGTCAGAAACACAAACGAAAACAACGAGATAACAAGAATGGCGATTTTCCGAAAAATTGCTACCTAAAACTTGTTTTTCTACTACCATTGCTATGAACGTTCAAATCAAAGTCCAAATTCACACCAAATCCTAAAGTTGTCGGAAACACAAACGAAAACAGCGAGATAACAAGAATAGCGATTTTCCGAAAAATCGTCTTGTTTGATTTTTCGTCAAATCGTTACCTAGGACTTGTTATTCCGCTACCATTGCTATGGAAGTTCAAATCGTAAGAAAATCAAAGTCCAAATTCACACTAAATCCTAAAGTGGTCAGAAACACAAACGAAAACAGCGAGATAACAAGAATAGCGATTTTTCGAAAAATCTCTACCTTGAACTTATTATTGTACTTCCATTGCTATGGAAGTTCAAATCGTAAGCAAATCAAAGTCCAAATTCATGGCAAATCCTAAAGTGGTCAGAAACACAAACGAAAACAGCGAGATAACAAGAATAGCGATTTTCCGAAAAATCGTCTTGTTTGATTTTTCGTCAAATCGTTACCTAGTACTTGTTATTCCGCTACCATTGCTATGAAAGTTCAAATCGTAAGAAAATCAAAGTCCAAATTCACACTAAATCCTAAAGTGGTCAGAAACACAAACGAAAACAGCGAGATAACAAGAATAGCGATTTTTCGAAAAATCTCTACCTTGAACTTATTATTCTACTACCATTGCTATGGAAGTTCAAATCGTAAGCAAATCAAAGTCCAAATTCACACGAAATCCTAAAGTGGTCAGAAACACATACAAAAACAGCGAGATAATAAGAATAGCGATTTGACGAAAAATCAAACGAGACGATTTTTCGGAAAATCGCTATTCTCGTTATTTCGCTGTTTTCGTTTCTGTTTCTGACCACTTTAGGATTTCGTGTGAATTTGGACTTTGATTTGCTTACGATTTGGACTTTCATAGAAATGATAGCGGAATAACAAGTACCGGATAGCGATTTTCCGAGAAATGAAAAAAGACGACTTTTCTCGAAAACTATGAGACTTTTACCGAGGTCATATTTCTTTATTCTGATAGATCCGGAGTCAATCTAATCCCCGTGTCACTCTGACGTGCTAATTTTGGGACATCCTGTATAAAATAGCTGGTATTTCGTTTGATGCAGAATAAATATCAATTACATCGGTAAAGTATCCTCAATCAGTTTGCAAACTAACGAGTCTCATTATCGATTTTTATTCGAAAATACGATACGTGACATATTGGGGCCGACTAGTACTCGACTTTGCAATTAGTATTTTTTTCTTTGAGCTCCTCGTTCCACGAAACATATGTTGCATATAACGTTACCAAAATCCTCCATTAACATACTTTGTGCTAACGAGTTTTCGGTAAATTCGGGCGATAAGTATATAGATATATATAATAAATACGTGTATAAATATCCAATAACATCGGACTTATGTCCGATCTCATTTGCTGCCCGAATATAATTAATAAAAATTTTACACTAGCGTGATTTGTTTCTTGATAACTATTTGAACGTTTAATAAAATTAATTAAATTTTTGTTTCTCATCGCACGTAACCAGTAACCTGATTACAAATTACCGGGCCCTTTTGCCATGTAACTCGAGATCCTCTTACCGTCTTAAATAAATTGTTTTGAGCATGAAATAATTGGATCGGCTTTCATCGTATTATCCGTTATCGAAATACTCTGTAAAACGAGCAAGAGATAAAAATATTGATAAATGAAGATGTGGTACACGAGGAAATAGCAAATAATCGTGAAAATGTTGATGTCTGTCGATTGTTTTTCTCGAATTTTTTTAACTATTTGCGCGAAAACACGTTGCAGCGAATTATGCAAAAAATTTCCCACTCTGACAGACATTTAAAACGTGATAATGCACGAATATTAAATTGTTTTCACCGTTGGATTTTGTTTTGTCAACTTTTTCAGAAATTCATAAATGACAATGCGATAAAATGAACCATAGAATTTCTAGCAATGTTGACACGTCGTGGAATATATTTTCGGATTATTTGGAACACGATTCATGGTCGGTTCATTCTCAATAAACTTTTGCAAACTTCAGAGTATATACGTTTCGTGCTCGTCGACGTCGTTTTCTTTCTCGACTTCCACTTTCCACTCAGGCGCCATATACTCTCTCGTGTTTCTTCGAAAAGAACGCGTAAAACATGTGGCTCTGAGAATATTGAAGAATTCTTTATATCTCTCATATCCACTTTCATCATTCTCCGTGTTGCCCTATCTCCTTTCGTTCAATTCTGTTTCTCGATTGTCGAGATTTCTAAGAACCCTACTAATGATACGAATTTTCATTCGCTCGCGTTGCAATTCCTACAATTTTCAAAATTCGTACCTACTTGTATCTCTCCCTTCTTTCCCTCCCCCAACTCTCTCTCTCTCTCCCTCGGTCTCTTTCTATCTATTTCACAATCAATGTTATCGAACCGATAGAGTGGCAATTACAGGATATCGGAAAAACGAGCTGTACATTCATGCGAAAACTTCGATTCGTTAAATCATCCCGTTCGGCCAGAGGTTGAAGTGAAGCATTAAAAATGTCTGTAAAAAAAACTTTACTTTCGTGCATCCTCTACGGAGGAAAATGGTATTGATTCTTTCGTTTCTGTTTTTAATATTCAGCGCTGTTATGTACTTTGAATTTTCTTTTAAAATCATCGACCGGTCCATTGCCGTCCGGGTTTGTTCATTAACGAGGGAAAACTTTTGAATGAAACGAAAGCGTGACGAGAGTACGAACCTCGAAATATGAGAAATATCGTTGGAAAAACATATCTGACCTTTGTTAACATTGTTCGGAAACAGATTGTACGGAAGCATAGTGTTCGGAAACACATTGTTTGTTGAATTGAAACATTCATCGTAAATTCTGAAAGAATACGAAAAATATTTAATTTACTATTATCGTCTTCCCTTAAGGTATTAGTCTGGTAACTTAAGCCGATTTTCATGTCTTTTTTGGAGGGCGTTTTTTTGTAGGACAATAAAAATGAATCGTTTTGAATATTTAGGATGTTATTATTTACATATTAAAGATACAAAAAACAATTTTTTTGAAAAAATTTAATAGTTTATCATTATTATTATTATTGATCGAAGTTGGCACCTCGAAAAAAAGCGCGTGGGTGGCCCCGGTGATTTTGGCTCTTGATGTTATCTGAAATCAAAAATTCTTGATAATTCTTAATCTATAGACATGTCATTCTGGTCGGAACTACTGAAGTTAAATTTCATGGATAAATAACAAAATGGCGGACTTTGGAAAAGGATTTTTTTTTCCAAAGTCCGCCATTTTGTTATTTATCCATGAAATTTAACTTCAGTAGTTCCGACCAGAATGACATGTCTATAGATTAAGAATTATCAAGAATTTTTGATTTCAGATAACATCAAGAGCCAAAATCACCGGGGCCACCCACGCGCTTTTTTTTCGAGGTGCCAACTTCGATCAATAATGATAATAATAAACTATTAAATTTTTTCAAACAAATTTTCTTTTGTATCGTCAATATGTAAATAAAAACATCTTAAATATACAAAACGATTCATTTTTATTTTCCTACAAAAAAACGCCCTCCAAAAAAGACATGAAAATCGGCTTAAGTTACCAGACTACTACCTTAAGTCAGCCACCCGGTGTTGAGGCTCTTTTTTTACGCTTTTTTTGGAAGTTTTTTTTCCGAAAACTAATAAAGATACAACTGTGAAATTTTAACCACGTATTTATTCACATTTTGAGCACACTTTACATTTTTTTCAGCCCGAAAGCCGTCGCTCATTGCTGAGGTACACGGCAACTTAGCCACTCATTTTCGAAAAACGATTGCCACGATTGCGGGAGTTCTGCTTATCCGAAACAAAAAAATCAAACGGCATTTTAATCTTTAAAGTTTTATCTAGTCTTGGAACTAGGATTATCAAAAAATATTGAAAAGTTTTTTTTTGTCATGCCGAAGAAGTCGTGAAAACAAAAACAAAATTGACGATAAGACTTCAGCAATTTGTCAAAAACGAACCTTTCAATATTTTTTGATAATCCTAGTTCCAAGACTAGTTAAAAGTTCACAGATTAAAATGCCGTTTGATTTTTTTGTCTCGGACAAGCAGAACGCCCGCAATCGTGGTAACCGTTTTTTTTAAAACGAGTGACTAAGTTGCCGTGTACCTCGCCAATGAGCGACGGGTTTCGGGATGAAAAAATTCTAAAGTGTGCTCAAAATGTGAGTAAGTATGTGATAAAAATTTCGCAGTTGTATCTTTATTTAGTTCGCCAAAAATAATCCGAAAGTAAGTGTAAAAAAAGAACTTTCACACGGCATGACGCTCTTAATATCGTGATCCTTTTTATTTCTTTCTTTTTTTACCTCAATTTTTGTATTTCTCACTTAGATTTGCCCTCGTGTTGGCCGGTTGCGTGTGGATCTATTCGCTCAGTCTCTCATTACCGCCGCTCTTTGGATGGGGCAGTTACGGTCCCGAGGCCGGAAATGTATCTTGCAGCGTATCGTGGGAGGTTCACGACCCAGCGACGATGAGCCAGAGTTACATAACTTATTTATTTGTATTCGGTCTTGCGATACCGGTTATTGTCATAACGACGAGCTACTTGGCGATAATATCGACGCTGAAGAGGGTCAAGAGGCGATCGGGTGAGAAAACAACAATTCTAAATAGAATTATATATTGTTGTTATTGTTGTTGTTGTAAATCTACAATTTTCATCCCTACAAAATCCCTACAAAATACTTTTTCAAGATGGAGATAAAAAGAAGATTGGGAATCGACAGAAAAATCCGTCGTATTTTCATTTTATTCTTTATTTTTCTCAATCATGGCAATTTCACAAAAGAAAACGAATTAATTTCGATGCATTAAGATAGGAAGAAAATAAAAATGATAAGAAAAATGACGGTTACAGGCGCGAGAGGAAGAAGGGAAAGGAAAGTTACGAAAATGGTGGCCCTGATGATCGTAGCATTTTTACTTGCCTGGACTCCTTACGCCACCCTCGCTATTGCTGCTCAATACTTCAATGTAAGTGACGTATATAATTTTTTATTTTTATTTTTTTCCATGACATTTTATCACCCACAAATTGTAAATGTCATTTCTTGCTAGGCATTTCTTTTTACTGCCTAGTAATAAATCGACAATAAAAAAAAAACGTACAAAAATAAATAAAATATGATAAATCGACAACTAGAGCTCTGGCACTAGAGCCGTGAAATTCGTATTAATTAGCAGTTTTGTCGTTGCCCCCTACTGACGAAAATCAAATTTTCCGGTTCAATTAAGTCTGTTGGGATTATTATTATTATTATTATTATTATTATTATTATTATACCATTTGCCAGTTTGGCCGTATATCAGCGTGTCGATGTAGAATCACGTATTTAATGATAATAAAACATGTGGGCCGTGTGCGGAAAAGAAAATTTTATTTGTAGCACAGATGTGTAACAGACGCGTTGGTAAATCGATAATTGCAGGCGAAAATTACAATCAGCGCAATCAAATTACAAGTAAAGCACTCTTTTAAAGAGTTATGTACAGTTGTAGCGGGCGAAATAACGACATTTTCCCGATTTTTTTTTTTCGGAAGCATAATAAATATTTATTTAAAAACTGTTAACAACATCGATTAGTACGTGTTTCCGGGTACTTGTTAAATGTTCGTCATAGAAAAATATTTGAAAATAGCGAAACTACAGATGTATTCCAGGAGCGCCTTTTTTTGGGCATGAATTCCAGTGGACACGATAAGTTAAGAACGGTCCATCAGAAATCAGAATTTCAAAAAAAATTTCTTTAGCATATTGTATTGTCTAGTCGCTGAACGAAGAATTTATCAGAATTTAAATTAAAAAAAAACGTCGACGGTTTTAACAAAAAGTTTATTATTTCAAGGTGTTAAATTTTCGATTTTTTTTCCTCTAAAAAAAAATTTGTTTAAAAAAATTGAAAATCCTTCGATTAGCGCCTAGCAATTATCATAATAAATGTTGCTGTCGTTGAAAATAATTCTAGGATCATAACAAATATTTCAAATGAGAATGGGGAAAAAAAAAAATTGTAAATGAAGATGGATTTTTCTTGAAAATAAAATAAAAATTTCAAAAATCAGAACTCCCACAATATTGTATTGTCTAGTCGCTGAACGAAGAATTTATCAGAATTTAAATTTAAAAAAAAATGTCGACGGTTTTAACAAAAAGTTTATTATTTCAAGGTGTTCAATTTTCGATTTTTTTTCCTCTAAAAAAAAATTTGTTTAAAAAAATTCAAAATCCTTCGATTAGCGCCTAGAAATTATCATAATAAATTTTGCTGTCGGTGAAAATAATTCGAAGATCATAACAAATATTTGAAATGAGAATGGGGAAAAGAAAAAGATTGTAAATGAAGATGGATTTTTCTTGAAAATAAAATAAAAATTTCAAAAATCAGAACTCCCACAATATTGTATTGTCTAGTCGCTGAACGAAGAATTTATCAGAATTTAAATTAAAAAAAAACGTCGACGGTTTTAACAAAAAGTTTATTAGTTCAAGGTGTTAAATTTTCGATTTTTTTTCCTCTAAAAAAAAATTTGTTTAAAAAAATTGAAAATCCTTCGATTAGCGCCTAGCAATTATCATAATAAATGTTGCTGTCGTTGAAAATAATTCTAGGATCATAACAAATATTTCAAATGAGAATGGGGAAAAAAAAAAATTGTAAATGAAGATGGATTTTTCTTGAAAATAAAATAAAAATTTCAAAAATCAGAACTCCCACAATATTGTATTGTCTAGTCGCTGAACGAAGAATTTATCAGAATTTAAATTTAAAAAAAAATGTCGACGGTTTTAACAAAAAGTTTATTATTTCAAGGTGTTCAATTTTCGATTTTTTTTCCTCTAAAAAAAAATTTGTTTAAAAAAATTCAAAATCCTTCGATTAGCGCCTAGAAATTATCATAATAAATTTTGCTGTCGCTGAAAATAATTCGAAGATCATAACAAATATTTGAAATGAGAATGGGGAAAAGAAAAAGATTGTAAATGAAGATGGATTTTTCTTGAAAATAAAATAAAAATTTCAAAAATCAGAACTCCCACAATATTGTATTGTCTAGTCGCTGAACGAAGAATTTATCAGAATTTAAATTAAAGAAAAAATGTCGACGGTTTTAACAAAAAGTTTATTATTTCAAGGTGTTAAATTTTCGATTTTTTTTCCTCTAAAAAAAAATTTGTTTAAAAAAATAGAAAATCCTTCGATTAGCGCCTAGCAATTATCATAATAAATGTTGCTGTCGTTGAAAATAATTCTAGAATCATAACAAATATTTGAAATGAGAATGGGGAAAAAAAAAAGATTGTAAATGAAGATGGATTTTTCTTGAAAATAAAATAAAAATTTCAAAAATCAGAACTCCCACAATATTGTATTGTCTAGTCGCTGAACGAAGAATTTATCAGAATTTAAATTAAAGAAAAAATGTCGACGGTTTTAACAAAAAGTTTATTTCAAGGTGTTAAATTTTCGATTTTTTTCCTCTAAACAAAAATTTGTTTAAAAAAATTGAAAATCCTTCGATTAGCGCCTAGCAATTATCATAATAAATGTTGCTGTCGTTGAAAATAATTCTAGGATCATAACAAATATTTCAAATGAGAATGGGGAAAAAAAAAAATTGTAAATGAAGATGGATTTTTCTTGAAAATAATATAAAAATTTCAAAAATCAGAACTCCCACAATATTGTATTGTCTAGTCGCTGAACGAAGAATTTATCAGAATTTAAATTTTAAAAAAATGTCGACGGTTTTTACAAAAAGTTTATTTTTTCAAGGTGTTAAATTTTCGATTTTTTTTCCTCTAAAAAAAAAATTTGTTTAAAAAAATTGAAAATCCTTCGATTAGCGCCTAGAAAATATCATAATAAATTTTGCTGTCGTTGAAAATAATTCTAGGATCATAACAAATATTTGAAATGAGAATGGGGAAAAAAAAAATTGTAAATGAAGATGGATTTTTCTTGAAAATAAAATAAAAATTTCAAAAATCAGAACTCCCACAATATTGTATTGTCTAGTCGCTGAACGAAGAATTTATCAGAAGTTAAATTTTAAAAAAAATTTCGACGGTTTTAACAAAAAGTTTATTATTTCAAGGTGTTAAATTTTCGATTTTTTTTCCTCTAAAAAAAAATTTGTTTAAAAAAATTGAAAATCCTTCGATTAGCGCCTAGAAATTATCATAATAAATGTTGCTGTCGTTGAAAATAATTCTAGGATCATAGCAAATATTTGAAATGAGAATGGGGAAAAAAAAAAATTGTAAATGAAGATGGATTTTTCTTGAAAATAAAATAAAAATTTCAAAAATCAGAACTCCCACAATATTGTATTGTCTAGTCGCTGAACGAAGAATTTATCAGAAGTTAAATTTAAAAAAAAATTTCGACGGTTTTAACAAAAAGTTTATTATTTCAAGGTGTTAAATTTTCGATTATTTTTCCTCTAAAAAAAAATTTGTTTAAAAAAATAGAAAATCCTTCGATTAGCGCCTAGCAATTATCATAATAAATGTTGCTGTCGTTGAAAATAATTCTAGAATCATAACAAATATTTGAAATGAGAATGGGGAAAAAAAAAAAAATTGTAAATGAAGATGGATTTTTCTTGAAAATAAAATAAAAATTTCAAAAATCAGAACTCCCACAATTTTCCAAATATCAGTCTGTATATTTTTTTTACAATATCCGAAAAGTATTCCGAACGGTCTGTCGTTTTGGATTTTTCGATGGGATTTTGCGTCGAAAAGTAATAAAATAAAACATGTTTTTCACGACTTTTGATCGTGCATAAGTTCAGCTTGATTGTTTATTTTCTTCGATTTAACGTCAGTAAGCCATAAGTGAATAACGTAATTTCAGATGTCGCCACCCGCGCACATCGCGGTTCTACCGAGTATTTTGGCGAAATCGTCGATATGCTACAATCCAATGATATACGCGGGACTTAATGCCCAATTTCCGCGTTCATTCAAGAAGATCTTCGGGATACGCGACACAGTGGTGCGTCCGGGACAGAGCGAAGCAACTGCCATGACGACTATGAGCAGACCCGAACCTGCCTGAAAAATCTTTTAATATCCGGTTACGAGAGACTCGATGTTTGAAGAAATAAAAAATTTGCGCGATTATTAATATCGGTGTGTTATTTGTGCGAGTTAACTTCGTGAATTTTCAAAAGATTGGCATCTAGATAAAAGTGCACGTGAAGCCAGCCATAATGAAATGCTTGAATAACATTTCGTAAATATATAAATAACCCACGTTATTGATAAATATAATTGTTTGATTGTACTTAATGTCATATGTATATATATATATATTATATGTTACAGAATGGATCGAAAATAAAATTGTTTCATTCGCAAGTTCACCTCCCATATCTCGTTCCATCCGTGACTCTCGTCGATTTTTTTCGTTTTTTTTCTTTGGCAAAAGCGAAAAAATAAATCTTCAGCAAAGTGTCGACGGAAGCGGAAGAAATGTCTTCTCGCATATAACCGGAAGTTTGTCAAAAGACGCGCGACAGAGTGTCTCTGACGCTGAATAATTAAATTATTCATAATCCATCGGAAGTTTCTACGTTAATTACGAATTTTCTACGCTCTCAAGAGAAGATCCTTGAGCCCCTTGGGAGAGAAGAAAATTTCAACGGACAGAGTATTTAATATTTTTATTATTTTTTTTTTAGATTCAGATCTGATTATTTGTTTACACGCTCGTTAAGGCCTTACATACGTCGAGAATTTTCAAAAAATCGTTTTTTTTTTGTTTACAGATTATTATTCCTTATAGTCTTAGGCGTATTTCTGTGTAAGCTGATTGTAAAAATTCCCCATAGTTCAAAAGTTATTGTAGATAATGTGACTGCCTGATAATGTGAAACACGCTCGAATCAACGCTACCAAAGCAACAAAAGAGGCCAGAACAATTCGTCGATTAGAAAAAAATAAACAACAACAATTTTTTACTGACAAGGAAGGCGTACAATATGAAGCTGGAATGGGAGATTAGACGTAAGTTAACTAAATAAATTTAAAAAATTCATAAAGTTCTTGCTCCGCGCGCGACTTCGAGCGAAACGCGCTTGAAACTTTAAACGCGTTTTTCTCAAAACTACTTTTTCTGACACGGTCGGCACGATACCTCGTACGGTTTTTAATATTTTTTGATGATTTTTTTTTTTTTATATTCGGAATTGTTTTTTCTATAGTCTGTCGAGCCGGATTTTAAAAATTATAATTAGAAAATTTTATAAAAACAATTAAAGTGTGACTTTTTTGACACAAACTTAACATTTTTTTTTAAATTACCGTAAATTGTTTAATTTTTCGAATTTCAAAAATCCGGCTCGACAGACTATAACTACTACCTTATTTTACAAGAATTTCTTTACATTTTGCAGATCCGTCAACATTTGAGGAAGAAATACTGCCGACCGTGGAGCAACTTTTTTTTTACAGTGCTTCAAAAAATGTGATTTTTCATGTTGTAATTTTTGAAAAAAAAAATTGAAATAAATTTTTTTACAAACTTAACACAGTAATAAACAATGTGTAAGAATTTTTTTATCAATTTCTATTTCTATCCCTCCTAAAAACAGTTTTTCATTTGGTACGTTTTCGGTACCGCTGGACGTATGTAATGATATGATTTGTTTTTTCCTTTGTTATTATATGTTACAGAATGGACCGAGAACATAATTGTTTCATTCGCAAGTTCACCTCCCATATCTCGTTCCATCCGTGACTCTCGTCGATTTTTTTCGTTTTTTTTCTTTGGCAAAAGCGAAAAAATAAATCTTCAGCAAAGTGTCGACGGAAGCGGAAGAAATGTCTTCTCGCATATAACCGGAAGTTTATCAAAAGACGCGCGACAGAGTGTCTCTGACGCTGGGTAATCAAATTATTCATAATCCATCGGAAGTTTCTTCGTTAATTACGAATTTTCTATTCTCCCAAGGGAAGAACGTTGAGTCTCCCGGGAGTGAAGAAAATTCCGACGGACAGGGTATTTAATAATTTTATTATGCAATGAAATTATATCGAAAATCCGGAAATGATAGATTGTTCGAAAATCCTTTCGAACTTCGTTCGTTGGGAATTTTCGATATGATTTGTTTTTTTTTTGCGGCAAGTTTAAAAGTATTGCGGAGACACCCCTCAGTTTATAATATAGAGCTCAGAAAAGCAAAAATAAAAAAATATATATATATGCATTTATAAATATATAGACGAGAAGATTATGACATTTCTTGTATCATGTCAACATCGCAAAGAGCGATTATAGTGTCGAAAAGTATGCGCTTGTACTTTAGAAATGTACGTGCATGTGTGTACGTATTTAATTCACCACCATTGACGATCCACTTGTGAACGACTTCGAACTTTATAGTTCGATTCGTAACACCCGTCCACCAAGTTACGCGACGAATTACGGTACTTGTGGTATATTTTATATACACATACATATAATACATATATGTGTATATATTTACTGTAGTATATACTTAAGGACGATGACGAAAGTGAAATCGGGCGGAAAATTTATGTCTCGGCACTAAGTAAAACGTCCGCGATTCATTTTTCGTACGGCATAACGACTTACGGTTCAACGGAATCGTATAATTTTTGGAAATAAGAACATCGATAAGATAATAAACATAGTATACGGGAAATTGGCAAACGAAATTGTTAATGAAATTTTCGTGAATAAAGATTCGACGACGTTTCTCCAACAATTTCGACCTTATTGTTCGTAGTGAATTTTTTCGTTTTTTCTCGCAAATTTACCCCATCCGATGTTTTACTTCACGCGGATCCGTCTGTAAATGGTTTTTAAATACGATTGCAGGATCGAAACGAAAAATACGGTTTCAATTTACTTTCTATTTATTCTATTTATTCGGAAAGTTTAAATTTGTATTTAAAAAATGAATTCTTTTTTTCCTTTCATTCAATGGAAGATTTTTATGAAATTTCGAAATTTCCCAATCTTACCCGATAAAAATAGCACAAACATTGGAGAACAAGCGACGCTTCCACAATTTTTAACACACACGAGACACACTTTTTCCGCACAATTAAATTTCCTCGACCGAAGACGAAGATTCGATTTAAGAGTTTTACTTTTATTTTTTTCCAATAGTCTTTATTTTCTATCGTGAAGATTTTTTTCTCGGCAAAATATTTGCTGAAATGTCGTACGATGCCAAAAAATCATGAAGATCAATCCTTAAAATATGAGCGTTTGAAAAATTAAAATATCCCTTCTTTGTGTGAAATAAAATCGAAATTGAATTTTTATTTATGAAAAAAAACAATTTTTCTGTTTTTAACTGTTTCGGATGTTTGCGTGCTTGTAGTACAATGAAATTGACGAAAAAAATCGATAAGTTTACAAAAAAAAATTTCACAAGGAGAGTGTAACGAGCATGGTCACGCGCGATTTCTAAATTCTAATTTCGATCGCGTATAAGGCCTCGCTTCGGTGATTCGCGGCGATAACTATGCACGCGTATAAACACAGAAGCCTCATTTGGTATATACATATATAAATACACAAACACACACATATATATATATATATATATGCGTTCCAAATTCGAATCGACCTAAACGAGGTATCGAGTTGACTGTCATATATTCGTTATATATGTGTATGTTGTAAATAAATTTTATTTAACGAGAGAGGTAACGTGTTGGGTCGTAGACACACCTCGGCCACATGGAATATCCTGTCCCGGTGTACACACGGGTGGCATTTCACGTGAAATTGCACGAACGCTTTGTGAATATGAATTTCAATGTTTCGCACTGCATTGCAGCAAGGAAATCGTGATATTTTATTCATCGGACTTTATATGAGCGAACGAGACCACCCTAAAGATCAACTTACTCTCTCGATTTGCCACTTAAAATGAACGAACAATAATTTTTTATAACAATAATTTCGACAATAATTTCCCGATTTTCGAGTCTATCCTAATGATTCTCGCACGCGGCTCCCATTTAAGGGGGGCAGTAGGGTTAGGACAGCGTTTTCTCAATGATTTTCATGAATTTTTTTATAGCATAAAAAATGAATATAATTTATTGAAACTTTGAGAATATTTTATACATATATTTAAGTATATACTATAAAATTTTTGAGGAATTTCCTTGAAAAACACCGAAGATATTAGCGACCCCATATTGCAGGTCACAATCAGACTCAGCATTTTGCGTACATTCTGGAAGCCGCAATTTTCATCCGAAATCAAACGAGGTTAGAATTTACTTTTATTATATGTCCCTCTTCTATATGAACCTAAATGCTATCAAAAAAATAGAAAATTGAATTTTTTTGATAGCATTTGACCACGGGTAGCGGGTACAAAATCATGTGCACATTTAACAATATTTTTTTTCTATGAAAAACGTGATTTAGTTGTAAAATCAATTACACATCTATTTAGTATAAATATCAAGCTGATAAAAAAATTTTTTTTTTTTTTGCAATACAAAATGGCCGACTACTGCTAGTTGCTTTTGGTATCGTTTTTTTTTTTTCAGGCGTTCCGCGGCGTGACATCTGGTATCCACAATTTTTTATCTAGAACAAAAAAAAAAAATTCTCGTTAATCCACATCAGAATACCCAGAGAAGTACGTACGGAATTTTTGATTAATTAAAAACTTTCCATTTTATCAGCAATTTCATAGGAAATTTTTCACTGAAAATTCACCTTTTAAGTTCAAACGCCTGCAATATTCGAATAAAACAATATTTTTCAAATTCCGTACGTACTTCTCTAGGTACTCTGGTGTAGATTAACGAGAATTTTTTTTTTTTCTTCCAGGTAAAAAATTGTGGATGCCAAATGTCACAGCGTAGAGCGCCTGAAAAAAAAAAAGATACCAAAAGCAAATAGCAGTAGTCGGCCATTTTGTATAACAAAAAAACAACAAAATTTTTTTTTATTAACTCGATACTTGTACTAAATAGATGTGTAATTAATTTTATAAATAAATCAATGTTTCATACAAAAAAAAAAATATTTACGGTAGTAGTCTGGTAACTTAAGCCGATTTTCATGTCTTTTTTGGAGGGCGTTTTTTAGTAGGAAAATGGAAATGAATCGTTTTGGATATTTAGGATGTTTTTATTTACATATTAAAGATGCAAACAAAATTTTTTTTGTAAAAATTTAATAGTTTATTATTATTATTATTATTGATCGAAGTTGGCACCTCGAAAAAAAAGCGCGTGGGCGGCCACGGTGATTTTAGCTCTTGATGTTATCTGAAATCAAAAATTCTTGATAATTCTTAATCTATAGACATGTCATTCTGGTCGGAACTACTGAAGTTAAATTTCATGGATAAATAACAAAATGGCGGACTTTGGAAAAAAAAGTCCTTATATTTTAGCAAAGAAGGGGTTGTAGAATAAAAAGTTAGGGGTGAAAAAATGTCTCGGTAGTTCCGACGAGAACTATAAGTGTGTAGAGTAGCCTGTTAAAATTTGAAAGCAATCGGTTCGGTAGAAAAAAAGTTAGGACCCGGGCTGCCAACTTCGAGGTGCCAACTTCGATCAATAATAATAATAATAATAAACTATTAAATTTTTTCAAACAATTTTTTTTTGTATCTTTAATATGTAAATAAAAACATCCTAAATATCCAAAACGATTCATTTTTATTTTCCTACAAAAAAACGCCCTCCAAAAAAGACATGAAAATCGGCTTAAGTTACCAGACTACTACCTTAAATGTGCACATGATTTTATACCCTCTACCGTGGCCATACCCCTTAATAAAGCATTGAGACTCGTAGGCGAGATTCACGAAAACAATTCGTTAATACCACCACTCTTCGGGACTAAACCTTTTTTGTCCTAGCAGTGAGAAAGTACTCAAAGTGTACTGAAAAAATGTCCTGAATTCAAATCACCACAGAAGAAACAGATTCCAGACTATATTAGCTCGCGCAAAGAAATACCATAGCCACGTATATTCGCTGGAGCGAAAAATAACGGGCACCACGGAGACTTGCTCCGCGCTCGTTTTATCGATAATATATAGTTAAAAAAAAAAGAAAAAAAAGAAGGAAGCCTTGTGATACATCGAAAGTTCCTCGAGCTCATCGTTCCACATTCACTATTTCCTCTCGAATAACGCGCGTCTCTCTCTCCGCATCTAATATTATATTATAATAGAAGAAGTTCGTTGAAAAATCACAATTCCACCAGAGCCCATAATGTACGGTACCACTAAATCAAACATTTTCGGCGACTACTTTAAATATTTTTTTCACACGGACGGATATTCCGAACGAAATTCATTGGACAATTAAATTTCATTGAATATCTACAATTGTTTTTTTGTTTTTCTTTTCTCGTTGCATTTTTCGGTAATGTGTGGAATTGCAAAAAAAAAAAAAATAGAAATGAGAAAGAAGTGAAAATTTGTCGATCACACTTATGGGCTCACATACCCCTGCTCTCGCTGAAAACTGAGCAAATTTGAAAAATTATTATGAAGGTTATATGGAGAAAAAAAAATTAAATTGTTGATTGCACATTTTTTATTACCTTTTCAATTATAAAAAAAAAAATTATTTTTAATTAAAAAAAAATATTAACATTACTTTTTACGGCTATAAATGGACTACTGATGAAAACCATGGCGCCTCTTTGTCGATATCATAACTTCACCAAAAATTATCGAATCTGCAAAAAGAAAAAAGAATCCAGTAAAATAATGTAGTAATAGTCTGATAGATTGGTTTTTTTTTTTTTTTTTGAAAAATAACGAAATTACAGTATTTAAAACTTTAGTATGCAATTTAAAAAAAAAATTAGTGTTTAAAAATGTATAAAAAAATGTCCAACCAAAAAATTTAAAAACCTCTCGTCAGACTACAGAAAAAATAATTATCAAGATTTGAAAAAAAAAAAATTGAAAAACATTAAAAATTGACTGAGTTATCGTGCTGACTCTGTCTAAAAACATCGTTTCGAGAAAAATACGAAAATAATGTTAATATTTAAAAAATGTAGAAACAAATTTTTTTTTTCTTCTAGTTGAAAAATTAATAAAAAAAATATGAAATCAACAATTTAATTTTTTTCTCACCATATAACCTTTATAATAATTTTTCAAATTTACTCGGTTTTTAGCGCACGCTGGCATGGGTGAGCTCTTAAATAAAAAATTAAAATTACTCAAAAAAAAGCCTGTACATAAAAAAGAACCGTATTTCGAAAATTGAAAATTTATCGTTTAAACTCCCTGGCAGAAGGCTCCATCAAGGCCCAAACGTCGTAAAAATTTACCCTCGCGTTTATATATAGAAAGAAAATGATTTAATTGACGCATCGAGATCTAATACAGGAGATTGATCGAGGAGTTTATAATGAAAGAAAAACTTTTTCTTACTCCAAGATGCTTCGGCTTGATTATATATGATTATCTTGTAAATCAAGCTTGCTATTAATTTCATAATGTAATTTATCAACTTTTCACTTTATCTTGGCTTTATATATAGATGATCGACGGGACTCATGATTTTTTTTTTAATTACCCCCATTTCTCATACGTCAGAAATCGTGATTCCCAATATTTTGTCGATTTACGCAAATTCGCATGTGTACAAAAGAAGCGATTCGCTCTTCTTTTTTATCTTCCGGTTTGGGTAATTGATTGATTAGTTTGTTAGTTCAAAAGTCCAATAGTTTCATGAAACTTGCTAGGGATACTTGAGTATCGGTGCTATACGTAGAAAACCATAGAACCAACGAGGTCCATCCACAAAGTTACCACACCGATGCTGTATAGTGAGGGATACGAGAGACGACGAGACTTTGCTCTTGGTCCGATCCAACGAAGAACTCGAGGAGGATTCATTGACTGTTGACACATGGTAATGCTTTTGAATAACTTTCAAGGTAAAGACAAACAGTTCGTTGAAACTGAATGCAGGGATTATCGAGAAACTCGTACGTGAGAAAATCGTTTACTCTTGTCGTTTGCGAGAAAATGACAGTGATATTTACCCTACAAATGCCTGAAGTCTTAATTCCTCATGGAATTTGTCTTTGGGGTAAAAGGAAAAAAAATTTTTAAGGTTCCATCAATCCGCACGTGAATGCGAAATTGGAAAAGACACGTGCAATATTATTAATTATCATTATTTATGATTATTAACCATCATAACTCGTTCGTTTTATTTAAGGGGTTACACGCAGTCAGGATTTTCAGAAAAAATTTTTTCATTCCATTTTCGTACATATATTTAAGTATATACACTAGGGCGATTTTTTTTTATCGACTATTTTTTCTTTTCAATCCCCACCCGAAATTTTGTTGGATATGTCGAAAAAGAAATTCCCTGAAAGTTACAGCCCTTAACATTAATTCTAAGTACTTTCCCAAAGCGTGAGAAGATTTTCCATCTAAAATACACGTAAATCGATTTTTTTTTTTTCAAATTTCTATAACTCAGCCGCATTTTATGCTATCAGATTGTTCTTGGTTTCGATTTCCTCAGAATAAAACAATCTAAAAAAGTGCCTTTTGCGGCGAAAGTGTAAATTGTACTGGTGAGTTGGTACGGGTCGCTGAAGTTGATTTTTACCCAAAATTCTCGTTTTTTTGTTGTTATCTCCGAAACAATTAACTTTACGAAAAAAATGTGAATGAAAAATTTGTTGGAAATTTAATTTTCTATAAAAAAGGTCCTATCGACCCAATTGCTTAGATCAATATTTCTTGAGATATTGAACCTTTTTTATTTTTTATTTTTTTTATTATTTAATATTTCATATTTTATAAATTTTATACTACTCATAAGTTGAAGTTCAATATCTCAAGAAATATTAATCTAAGCGATTGGGTCGATGGGATCTTTTTTGTAGGAAATTAAATTTCCAACAAATTTTTCATTTACATTTTTTTCGTAAAGTTAATTGGTTCGGAGATAACAGCAAAAAAACGAGATTTTTGGGTAAATATGAACTTCAGTGACCCGTACCAACTCACCAGTACAATTTACACTTTCGCCGCAAAAGGCACTTTAGATTGTTTTATTGTTTTATTCTGAGTAAATCGAAACCAAGAACAAAATGATAGCATAAAATGCGGCTGAGTTATAGAAATTTGAAAAAAAAATAAAAATCCGATTTACGTATATTTTAGATGGAAAATGTTCTCACGCCTTGGGAAGTACTTAGAATTAATATTAAGGGCTGTAACTTTCGGGGAATTTCTTTTTCGACATCCAACAAAATTTCGGGTGGGGACTGAAAAAAAAAAATAGTCGAAAAAAAAAAATCGCCCTAATATACACAGAAAATTTCATGTCAATTCGACCAATATCCTCGAATTTACACGCATATTTGTAAAGACGTCTCGGAGCGTTTGAAAGTACATTTTCAAAGTTTGAATGCGTTTTTTCTCAAAACTGTGTGTTGTAAAGTAGGTGAGCAAGATTCCTCGGAAACGGCTAAACCGATAAGTCTCAAATTTTTACGCAAGCTTTATAAATATATTTTTTAAAATGATTAATCGAAGGTTTTTTTCTCGCCGATAAATATTTTCCATTTTACAAACAATTTAACGCGAAAATTTTTATCGAAAATCGAAATTTTTTTTCTCCTGAAGCCGCCATTTCGTTCAAAATTAATATTTTCCTTATTTCTTCGATTGAATACTAGATAATACCTTATATTAACGAAATTATTTTTTTTTATTATTATTTTTTTTTTCATTTTAAATGATCCAATCCAGAGATATCGTGCTCAACGCAAGACGCCTCTTTTTAAAGGAGCTCTCGGAAGATCGGCTACAGAAGCTTTAAAAATCCCCATATTAACAAATAAAAAATATGAAAATAAAGTCAAAAGTTACCACAATATTTATATAAATTTTAACGTTAATAAATTAAAATGTCTTTCCAGGAGAAATTCTTGAAAAATCGCTTTTTGTTTAAGGTTTCTTGGACTGCGCATAATACCTTAAAAATATGATTTTGAATAATCATGAACTGAAAATGCTGACATTCGACGATAGACCGTTTAGTCGTTAAAATGACTTATGGACGAGATGAAAAAAAAACCGGAAATTCGCATCAAGAAGATCGAAAGTGAAGTTTGTTATGGCTCACAATCTCGCGATTGTATATCGCGATTATATACGTGCAATTGTGCTGAGATCTTAGCGAAAATTTACCCGGACGATTTCTACATTTTATAGAATCAAAATCTTTCGCTTTCATCTTAACGTTCAATTAAACATACTAATCTTTCGTTGAACAACAAATTAATTCAACGCTCTTGCTCGCGATAATTTCGTGACAATAAGAAGAAAAAAAACATTGTTCACAAAATATTTTCATATACTTTCATTTATTTTTCACTTTTTCCTTTCTTTTTCCATACAACTCTTTGTCATCGTCGCGTCACGATAGAGTAAACGAGATCAAAACGTTTTTATGATTTTATAAATATCACTATTATTACTACTGCATCGTCGAATTCAACTCTCCTCTCCATATATACGTGTCGATATATATGTATATAGAAAAGAGTTGAAGACAAATAATCCGGGAAGGTGGGAGTAGAACTCTCTCTCTTGGGTCTCAGCTGATCATTAAACCCAGGTGCACCGGTCAGTCAAACTTTCACGCTTCGAGATATTCGAACTCGCCACAACTCGCGGGTGTACATTATACCGTGTAAAATATAACGGTGAAAAAAAAAACAGAAAAAACAGCCAAAAAACAAAAAAACCGCCACGAAAAATCCCTGAAAATTCAATATCCCATGGAAGAGCAAAAGAATTCCAACGAAGTTTTGCGCAAAGTGAAAACACGTCGTCGAATATAATTTTTTTTGAAAAAATTGAATATTCGACGTGTACGGAAATACTTAAGTTACAGTGGAACGACAATAACACCGGGGAAAATTTTTTTTCGTCCCACTATACCGGCGCGTTGAATAATTCTCTAATGTATGAGCGAAACAAAGCTTCCGGTTACTTCCTGAAAAATCATGAAACGTGATCGGTATTAGAACATGTTGAAAAAATAAATAAAAAGAAAAATTGTAAAGAAAGAATAAATGAGAAAATTGTGACAAGCAAACGGTCGACACGAATTTCGTTTGGAAAATAATAAAGTGTGATTTTAACGAAAAAAAAAGGAACACAAAAATAAGGATACGTCGAACTTTGTGTGTGTGTATTAGCGAGACGAGAATTTACAGATACCGGCTTTCGGTGTGCGGTGAATGAGAGCGGGTCGTGGCGATGCGATCGGGATGTTACTGGTGAAAGTTCACGGCTCGAGGAATAGAGACGATGCCCGAAGAAGATTGCAATAGTTTTGCACAGCCTCGCGGAAATATGACATCGAGATTAACGTCATATATCGTCGATTTGTTTTAAGTTCAATATTCCAGCCTCGTGTATCGAATATATTCGCAAAGAGTGGATTACGATGTCAAAGTGGATTACGATAATTTGCAAAGGCAACGAAAAAAAGAAACATTGAAAAATAAATTAAAATAATAAATGAATGAAAAATGGATAATGATAAAAATTCATGAAAAACATAACGAAAAATCAATTGAATTAATCACCGATAACTTTCATGGAAATGTGAGAATAAACAAACAATAAAAAATCCTATAATGTTAATGAACATCCAATCGTGAAGTATCACCGCGTGAACGTGATTGGAGTAAAAAAATTAAAAAAAAATTAGACGATGTCACGTAAGTCGAGAAGTGTGTCGAAAGCAAGAGCATTAATTTCGTGACGGTTGGGGTGAAAAGATGAGATATTAACGGAGCAACGATAAATCACGTTAGTCGTGGTCGGTTTGTGAATATCAAAGATTTACATGTGTTCACGTACTGTACAAGGTGACGAACCTTTTGCCAATGAATTTCAATGACAATTAACGAAATTACACGTCGTGCGTAATACCGATTAGTTTTGGTTTTGTGTTAACTTGTTTTTTTTTTCTCTCTCTCTTTTTTTTTCTTACGAAACTGTCAGATTCGCCATTGGTTCTTTGTACCAATGCCGACGAGCTTCTCCACTCGTTATCATCGCGGTAGGAAGAAGAAAAAAACCGCAGGACGCGAAAAAAGGGGCGAAGAATTTTCGTACTCGACCGGAGTCAACGGTGAATGATTTTACTTCTCTGGTGTCAGTTTGACGCGAGAGGCGAAACCGAGTAGAGGCTCATTTACCACAGCGTTTTTACATTTGAGGATCTCAATTTCTCTTAATTTTTTTTTTCACTCTCTTTCTTTTCTCAATCTTCTTTTTGGTCCTTTACCAATTGCCCGTCGCGCCGCACAATCCGCACTGTCGTGGTACAGAGGCGAAAGGCTGAAAATTTAAGGAAAAAAAAATTGAGAACAAACCGAGTGACGGGAACGGAGCAAGAAAAAAATTGCATGATCCATTTTAGAGAAAACGTTCGTGGGCCTTCGTGGACTAATCTTCGAGCGTACTGATCTTCGTTTAACGATACAAAAACGCTCATTGATTCCTCAATAATTGTAATGAAATAATTAATTTCGTTAATTGGAAAATTGACAAAGTGATAAAATAATATTCAATAAGTTAAACGATAATGGCGAGAAATTCGAGTGCGTCGTTTATTCTTCTAATCATTGGCAACGCTCTTAGCGTATGCACAGCTTATAATGTACTCTTGGCAACGATGGGTGGCACGAAATCTCACACGGTGCCATTCGTCGCTCTCGGAACGGCCCTCAAATCCCGTGGTCACAATGTCACGTTGTTCAGCGCATTTCCCGGACCCGCCGCTAACAATGATCTTCGCGAGCTCGTCTCATCGATTCTCGAGGTACGTCATAATCAACCGTTACTAAATACTTTCTCGATCAAATTTCTCACTTCCCGCCTTGTCCACAACGACACGCGCCTGTTTTTTTTTGTTCTTTTAACGAAGCCACCGGATCCCCGATAACGGTACGTTTGTTCGTTGGCTGACGACAAACAAAAAAACGAAAAGAAAAACGTTGTGTCGAAACCATTTACGTGCTTGAGGGCGGAAAAAAAAGTCTGAGAAAAATAAGAAAATTAAAATTATTCGGTTCATTGATGAACGAGTTATTGCGGATTTTAGAATTTACACTTTACATCCTATTTTCATAAATGTACGACGAAGACGACGGCTATTATGTTAATCGTACATTTTCACCTTGGGATACGGGATGTTCACATTATTTTACATTTCGGGAAGTAAAGTACGAATTTTATAACGTAGAGAGCGGCGGAGAAAAGAAAAATTCGATAAACCGTGAAATTGAAAATATTGTTGAAGATAAATATTAAATAATCATTAAGGGTGTACACCACTGTGACCCCCTGTTTTTTTTCACATTTTTCAAGAATTTTTTTTTGTGGAAAAAAAAAGAGATATTCGAAAATTTTTTTTGGGTTTTGTTCCTTGTTTATTAATGTATGAAAAAACATTTTTTCACATTTTTCACGCCGCATGGTGCCGCTGGGGAAGCTCTCGCGTCAGGTGTTGTCATCTCCGCGGCACGCAGCAGAACTCTCTTCAACGTCGATCTGAAAAAAAATACCAAGTGTTTTCGTTAATAATATGATATTTTGAAGAGAAGTACATAGGGATTTAGAAAAATATTGTTTAAAAAAAAATAGGCACGCCTTTGAAATTGAAGTTAATTTCAAAGGCATGCCTATTTTTTTTTTTTTAAATACCGAGTGTTTTCGTTAATAATATGATATTTTGAAGAGAAGTACATAGGGATTTAGAAAAATATTGGTTAAAAAAAAATAGGCACCCCTTTGAAATTAAAGTTAATTTCAAAGGCATGCCTATTTTTTTTAAAACAATATTTTTCTAAATCCCTATGTACTTCTCTTCAAAATATCATATTATTAACGAAAACACTCGGTATTTTTTTTCAGATCGACGTTAAAGAGAGTTCTGCTGCGTGCCGCGGAGATGACAGCACCTGACGCGAGAGCTTCCCCAGCGGCACCATGCGGCGTGAAAAATGTGAAAAAAATGTTTTTTGATACATTAATAAACAAGGAACAAAACCCAAAAAAATTTTTCGAATATCCCTTTTTTTTCCCACAAAAAAAATGTCTTGAAAAATGTGAAAAAAACAGGGGGTCACAGTGGTGTTCACACTTAAATAAATTAGAGGGTTATACACAGGCAGGATTTTCAAAGAAAAAAGGTTTTTTATTTATTTTTCGTAACGTACATATATTTAAGTAGATACACAGAAAATTTCATGTCAATCCGACAAATTTCTCGCAAGTTACACGCACATTTGTAAAAACGTCTCGGAGCGTTTCAAAATAGATTTTGAAAGTTTGAATGGATTTTTCTCAAAACTGTGTTTTTAAGGTATTGGGCCACTATAGAGGTCGAAAAAATAGGCTTTTTTGGGGATTTTTTTTCAGAAAAACTACAAAATAAATCGAAATTACAAAATAGGGTTTTTTTCATACGTATCAGTGACTATATACAATAATTTTTTTGGAGCGATTAATTTCAATATGGCGGCTGTGCAGCGTTTTTGCCATGACGTCTCCGTTTTTGTTGACCGGAAACATAACTCAGACAATTTTCAACGGATTCACTTGAAATTTTGAACGTATCTTTAAAAATACATTGTCTATGGAAGTGCGTGGGATTTTTTCGATATATTGATTTTTGGCCAAATGGCGCGCTTCTAAAGTGAAAAGTGAAAAATTTGCTTAAAAAATCGTCAGAAAATCGTTAATAACAAATAAACTATGCAATATAACAAAAAAAATCCTACGCACTTCCATAGGCAATGTATTTTTAAGGATATATTCGAAATTTCAAGTGAATCGGTTGAAAGTTGTCTGAGTTATGTTTCCGGCCAACAAAAACGGAGACGTCGTCGGAAAAACTCTGCACAGATGCCATTTTTAAATTAATCACTTCAAAAAAATTATTGTATACAGTCACTGATATGTATAATAAACACCCTATTTTTTAATCTCGATTTATTTTGTTGTTTTTATGAAAAAAAATCCCCAAAAAAGCCTATTTTTTCGGCCTCTAGAGTGGCGTAACTCGTTAAGGCCTTCTGTGCGCGATTTCGCCGATTTTCGAAGGTACTTTTCTAGACGCGGTTAAAAAAAAAATGACGCATATATTGACAACATTTTTTTACCAGATCATTTATGCACATGGTTAAGTATAGTTTTAAAAAAATCAGAAATATTAACAAATGGCGGAGATATAACATAATAAAGCAATGTATTTTTTTTGCGCGCGCGTTGACGGTGAAAGTCCTCGGCATCGATGTGGGTGTATGAAAAAAAAATGAACATATTTATAATTGCATAATGAATGTATCTTCAGTGTGAACCAACAATATTGTTAAAAAAAAAATTATTATTATACAAATTCGAAACTTAAAATTTTTTTACTCTATTTTCGGTCGGTTTTTTATTTTTTATATTTTTTTGTGTCATTGAAATTTTTGTTTCTGCGGTTCACGCGATAGGTGATGATACTAAGAATATGTTGTAAAAATTTCAAAGCGATCTGAATCTTCGTTTAAGAATTAGAACTTTCACAAGGTTTAAAAAAGTGAATCGTGGAAAAACGGCCTTAAAGTTGGCATTCGGGCAGGCCGCGCGGAATCTATTATAAATGCGATCTTACCTTATTTAATAACAATTTTTGGAATTCTTCAATTCTGTAAAGCCTAAAATATTCCTAACCGTTCAGGCTAATAGAATCAAAAATTTTTTTAAATGAAAAATGAAAAAGACTTAAAGTCTGTGAGTAAGATTCCTCAAAAACGGCGTAAACCGATCAGTCTCAAATTTTTGCACAATCTTTATAAATATATTTTTGTCATGATTAATCAAAGGCTTTTTCTTGCCGATAAATATTTTCCATTTTTAAACAATTTAAGGCGAACAATTTTATCGAAAATCGAAATGTTTTTTTTTTTCCAATTACCATAATACCTTTTATTAACGAAATCTTTTTTCGTTTTTAATGATTCAATTCGGAGATATCGTGATCACCGCGAGACGCCATTTTTTTAGAGGTGCACCCGCGGAGATCGGCTATAGCAGCTTTAAAAATCATTATTGTTACGAATAAAAAATATGAAAATAAAGTTAAAAGTTAGCGCAATACATGTATAAATTTTTACGTTAATAAATAAAAATGTCTTTCCAGAAAAAATTCTTGAAAAATCACTTTTTTTTCAGTCTCCTGACTGCGTACAATCCCTCAAACGTGTTTAAAATCTCTAATTTACTTTCTCTTAAATAGTTTTTGTTTTTTCTGTGAAAAAAAAATTTCCTTTTCATCCGACTCCAGGCTTACGTCGGCAATTACACGTCCGAGTGGGATCTCGTTGGTTCGAGATTTCGCAACGAACTACCCCTCTCGCCCTGGAACGCAATGAGATACGGTTGGGAAGCTTGCGAGGCTTTGTTGCGCGACGAGACTTCGGTTTCCGGTTTGAGAAGACCTCAGGCTGATACGCGAGCGCGTTGGGACGTTGCGGTTCTCGACGGTGCTTATCCCGAGTGCCTTCTCGGTATTCTTCACGGCGAGAACGTACCGACTTTGATGCTGAACACGGTGATTATCGATAGTGACTGTGTATTAGTCACGAGTTTGTTTTTTTTTTATATATTTATCCTTGTTTTTTTCGTGGATTTACGTACTGTTACATAATAAACGAGCTAATACGCATTTCATTTTTTGTCTTTTTTTTATATTTACGTGCATATATTTACGTTCACTCTCGAGCGATCAAATTTATTATGAATTATCTTTTAATTACTTCACTAATATTTTTGTTTTAATTCTATCGATGAGCAAATTTGTAAAAATCTTCCTCGTTCCTTATTCGCCTCTGGTATCCATTTTTTGTTGCTTTTTTACACTAATTTTATTGTATTAAGAGAAATTAACGAAATGGAGTAAAGGAAAAAGAATATTAATAATTTTCATTTAATTAATTTTGGCAAAGAATAAATGGTTTCGGTTGAAATCCCATGAAATTTTGCCTCCGGACAGTATTGCCACTTCACAATCAACACAAAACTCGATTCCTTGAGTTACGAAATTTTTTTTAAATTTTTTATAGACTTTTAATTCATTTTTAAGATTTTAGGGGAGGTTTTCGACCCTCCCCGCTTCTTGTAAGCCTAAATCGATCGAACTGGAGCAAAGTTATCGGCATTTGAGATTGCATTATTTTTACATTTCTGAAAGATTGAGCAAATAATGGAACAAAAACTTGAATACAGTATCAATTAATGAAAGTTTGTACAGCAAGTAGTATTACGAGCTATAATCCAGTCGCCGACAGATTGCCGCGCGTAATAAAATCGAGAGCGAGTAATTTGCCACGAGAATCGCGATAACTCGCAGTCTGTATCAATTTCATTCTCATTACATTTTTACACGGCCGCCCGCCGGTCCCCGATAAGAGGTAGAATTTCCATTTTTCGGCGACACCATTAATGAATTTTATTGTGAATAACTCAATGAATTAATCTTGTATTCGCCTCACCCTCAATTACATCACTTTCCCGTTCGAAAGTACGTGGAAATTTTATTTTTATTACGATGAGAGAAATTAATTAGTTATTTAAAAAATGAATTAGTTATTTTAAAAAATAATTATTTATTTAAAAAATTAATTAGTTATTTAAAAAATTAATTATTTATTTAAAAAAATAATTAGTTATTAAAAAATTAATTAGTTATTTAAAAAATTAATTAGTTATTTAACAAATTAATTAATTATTTAAAAAATTAATTTGTTATTTAAAAAATTAATTTGTTATTTAAAAAATTAATTAGATATTTAAAAAATTATTATTTATTTAAAAAATTATTATTTATTTAAAAAAATAATTAGCTATTTAAAAAATTAATTAGTTATTTAAAAAATTAATTAGTTATTTAAAAATCAATTAGTTATTTGAAAAATTAATTAGTTATTTAAAAAATTAATTAGTTATTTAAAAAGTTAATTAGGTATTTTAAAAAATAATTATTTATTTAAAAAACTAATTAGTTATTTGAAAAATTAATTAGGTATTTTAAAAAATAATTATTTATTTAAAAAATTAATTAGTTATTTAAAAAAATAATTATTTATTTAAAAATCTAATTATTTATTAAAAAATTAATTAGTTATTTAAAAAATGAATTAGTTATTTAGAAAAATAATTAGTTATTAAAAAAATTCATTAGTTATTTAAAAAATTAATTAGCTATTTTAGAAAATAATTATTTATTTAAAAAAATAATTAGTTATTTAAAAAATTAATTAGTCATTTAAAAAATTAATTAGTTATTTAAAAAATTAATTAGTTTAAAAAATTTATTAGTTATTTAAAAAATTTATTAGTTATTTAAAAAATTTATTAGTTATTTAAAAAATTTATTAGTTATTTAATAAATCAATTAGTTATTTGAAAAATTTATTAGTTATTTAAAAAATTAATTAGTTATTTAAAAAATGTTATAGTTATTTAAAAAATTAATTATGTATTTTAAAAAATAATTATTTATTTAAAAAATTAATTATTTATTTAAAAAAATTAATTAGGTATTTAAAAAAATAATTATTTATTTAAAAAATTAATTATTTATTTTAAAAAATGATTATTTATTTAAAAAATTAATTATTTATTTAAAAAATTAATTATTTATTTTAAAATATGATTATTTATTTAAAAAATTAATTATATATTTAAAAAAATAATTATTTATTTAAAAAATTAATTAGTTATTTAAAAAATTAATTAGTTATTTAAAAAATTAATTAGTTATTTAAAAAATTAGTTAGTTATTTTTCATGAATTTTTCTCGATAAAATCCAGGTCGCACTGTACAGCGGTTCGATAGCACGACAGGGTAATCCCTCGCTCTGGTCTATAACTCCTTATTTCGGCAAGGGTCTTACCCAAGACATGAGCTTTCCCCTGAGAATTGTCAACGCAGCGTTTCTCGCGTTACTCGAGGTCATGTACTGGATCATGACTACCGGCTACCTGCAGCCCACGCTGAGAAAGTACTTGGGTAAAATACAAGCTTTCGTATATCGCACAAATTTTTCTGACCGAAAAAAAAAATCAACTTCTTCAATGTTTAAAGTTAAAGCGATCAAATGAACATATTATATAATTGACGCAATGAAATTCTTCATTTCACGAAGTTTCGTTGACTTAACATTTTTTCTAAGGTTCATTAAAATTGATTAAAAAAATGAGTGAATTTAGCTCGGATTTCAGTATTGTTAATCTTTTCTTTTTTCGTCAAATCTTGTGAGTATTTAATTGTTTTTGGCTAACAGCGTTTGCCTCCTGGCTGGCAGGGATTTGCGACGTTCGTTTGAATCAGTAATATAGAGGATGGAATTTTTTTTTTTTTATAGAGAAAAATTGAATTTTCATTGACAGGCGATGACGTGCCCGATGTGAGAGATCTCGTTTCGGAAGTACCATTGACGTTACAAAATAGTCACTATGCCGTCGCCGATACCGTGCCGTATCTCTCGAACGTGGTAAACGTAGCGTGTCTTCACTGTCGAACAGCAATACAACTTGGTCCCGATTTAGAATCATTTTTACGACGAGGTAAATATACATATATTTATATGCTAAAAGCGTATATTACGTAACTATTATTAAATCAAATTAATGTATATTCGGATTTTTACCTGAATTATTATATTTCCTTAATTGCGATGAAATTAGAAGAAATATATTTGTCGATATCTTTTACAAATGGTTATAACATGTAAAAATTTGTGATGAAAGAAATGTTATATTTCATTATTTTTAAGAGTTGAAGTGATGGTGCGTCAAGAACGGGTTTTACGATTAATTATACAAACAATTCAGGTATCTCCTTGAGGTCTTTGAACGACAAAATTTATCGTCATTTTTTGTCGTTCATCCTCTTTAAAACTTCATTTTTACTCCGAAATATTGAATCTAATGTTCAACCGTTGGAAGAGTAAACCGAACGATAATTAAATTGTTCGTCAAAGGGATCTGGGAAGAAAAAAGGCTTTTGTTTCATTTTTCAATCGTGCAGTTCCCATTGTCAATTTTATTCCCCATTATGCGTTTTCTTTCCATTAAAGTTTACTTCCCATTATACGTTTGATTTTCAACCGAATTACAAAATTCAAATTGATAAATAGTTAATTTACATTTTATTTGTTAGAAGGACCTTGAAAAATAAGACTTTACTTTCATTTTCGACTTCTCGTATATTCCTCATTCATATATGTATAATGTTACATCATTGTATGTGGTAGAAAAACGAGTTACTACGGTAATTTGTGAGCCATAAAACGTCTCGAGAAACCTTGAATGTTTCGTGAAAAAAACACATGAGATTTATACACATCTACAGATCGCGACAGGTATCAAGCTCATCGGTAAGTTGTCAGGCCATTGGCACTTTTTCGGTGATAAATATCAGCGCGAAAATACGCAGTAGAAATAGTAGTGATGACGTTTATCCCCAATAAGCGAATGACCGAACGACGTTTTTTGTTTGTCTTTTGTTAAGGGGGGAAATAGGGTTAGGACAGCGTTTTCTCAATGATTTTCATGAATTTTTTTATAGTATAAAAAATGAATATAATTTATTGAAACTTTGAGAATATTTTATGCATATATTTAAGTAAATACTAAAAAATTTTTGAAGAATTTTCTTGAAAAACACCGGGGATATTAGCGACCCCATATTGCAGGTCACAATCAGACTCAGCATTTTGCGTACATTCTGGCAGCTGCAATTTTCATCTGAAATCAAACGCGGTTGGAATTTACTTTTAGTATATGTCTCTCTTCTATATGAACCTAAATACTATAAAAAAAATAGAAAATTGAATTTTTTACAGGGGTCAAAACAAAAAAGCATGATTTTTTGGCATTTTTTACAACTTTATTTGCAAAAAAAAAATTATTTTAAATAATGATAATATTCCGGTTTTAGGTTCATATAGAGCGCAATGCTATAAAGAAAGTAACTGCCAATTTTCAAAACGATTGGTTGAAACCTTTTCAAACTAGCGTGTACGCAAGTTAAAAAAAAGTCGTTTTCAGAAAAACGCGTTTGAAAAAATAGTGACCGCTCGGTTATACATGTGGCGCGCTCAGGGCCTGAAGGAGAGCTACTCACTTTAATGGCTTAGAACAATAAAACGAGTCGAAATTTTCATAAAAAATTTTGGGAATAGTCGAAATTTTGATTTTTCACAAAATGGCGGCTCCAAAAAGAAAAAATTCCAATTTTCGACGAAAATTTTTTCGTTCAATTGTTTAAAAAAAATAGAAATAATTATCGGAAATGTTATTCCTTCGATCAATACCCGAAGAATATATCTGAGAAGGTTGTGTTAAAATTGCAGACCGATCGGTTGAGCCGTTTTTCAGAAATCGTCCTCACCGACTTTTAAAACACCGTTTTGAGAAAAACGCGCTCAAGGTTTCATGCTGCTACTGCGGTCTTTAGGCCGCCTACTTTGTAACGCTCCGAGCGTCCTTACAAATACGCATGTATCTCCAAGAATATTTGCCGGATCGATTTGAAATTTTCAGAAAAAATACTCAAATATATGTACATTCCGAAAATGCAATTGAAAAAATCGATTTTTCGAAATTTCCAACTGCGTTAAGGCCGTCATCCCGTGTGAAGGCTCTTTTTTTACGCTATTTTGCGGAATTTTTTTTGGCAAACTAAATAAAGATACAACTGCGAATTTTTTACCACATATTTATTCACATTTTGAGCATACTTTAAAAATTTTTCAGCCCGAAATCGTCGCTCATTGCCGAGGTACACGGCAACTTAGCCCCTCATTTTCAAAAAACGGTTACCACGATCGCGGGCGCTCTGCTTATCCGAAACAAAAAAATCAAACGGCATTTCAATCTGTAAAGTTTTATCTAGTCTTGGAACTAGGATTATCAAAAGATATTGAAAAGTTAATTTTTGGCAATTTGTTGAACTCTTATCGTCAATTTTGGTTTTCTTTTCACGACTTCTTCGGCATGACAAATAAAAAATTTTCAATATTTTTTGATGATCCTAGTTCCAAGACTCGTTAAAACTTCACACATTAAAATGCCGTTTGATTTTTTTTTTGGTTTCGAATAAGCAGAACGCCCGCAATCGTGGTAACCGTTTTTTGAAGATGAGTGTGGCTAAGTTGCCGTGCACCTCAGCAATGAGCGACGATTTCGGGCTGAAAAAATTGTAAAGTATGCTCAACATGTGAATAAATATGTGATAAAAATTTCGCAGTTGTATCTTCATTTAGTTCGACGAAATAAATTCCTAAAAAGAGCGTAAAAAAAGAGCCTTCACACGGGTGACGGCGTTAACGCACGAAAAGTGACGAGCATTAATCAAATTTTGCGCGTTCGTTTAAAAAAACAAAACGTTCTTTTTTATGTTTTTTTCCATCACAAAGGCTTCGTTTACGTGTCAATGGGTTCGTCGGTACGTGCCTCGGGTATGCCCGATACTCTGAGAGAAATGTTCGTAGCGGCATTTGCGACACTACCGTACAACGTCGTTTGGAAATGGGAGGGCGGTAAGATCAAGGGTTTGCCGGCTAACGTGAGAACAGCAGCCTGGTGGCCGCAGCAAGAATTACTCGGACATCCGAATTTCCGGGCATTTGTATCGCACGGCGGTTTATTATCGTTGCACGAGGCCGCTTATCACGGATCACCGACTCTCGTACTTCCGATTTTTTGCGATCACGATGGAAACGCCGCCCAAGCCGGTAATAATTCATTTTTATTTACGTCACATCGTTCTATTTAGGATATTTTTTCGGCGAATTGATTTATCGCTTGAAACATTTGTTTACATGTCCACGGGCCATAAACTTCCGGTTACCTTTTGCCACGTTTGCCTTACGGCAGGGACGCCAAAGAACCGGAAGTGACGCTTTGATAGCACAAATTTGATTTGACAAATTTTTACCCCCTTTACGACCAGAATAGGGGGCGCTCAGCAACCCCCAAGAATTAACGCATTATACTCATTCGACGTTTCAACGACAGGAATTTTATAAAAAGTTTCTTAGGTCACCGATCTCGAATCTAATGTTCAAAGTAGGAAATAAAATAATGACGAAATCGATTATGACTGATGAAAACAAAGAATCATTCAGATTTTCGTTTTTCGTTCGTTAACGGGTTATACGCAGTTGCAAGGCCAAAAAAAACGTCGTTTTTTTACGAATTTCTTCTAAAATGGGATTTTATGTGACAAATACAAGAACATACTAGTGGTAGCTTTTAACTTTATATCGGCATTTTTCATTTTCAAAAATATTGATTTACACTGCTCCTGTAGACGATCTCCCGGAAGTTCTCCAAAAAAAAGTGTCTGACGGTGAGCACGATATCTCCGGTTTGGATTATTTAAAATAAAAAAACCGAAAAGATTCTATTAGTGGATAGATGAATCTAGGTATTGATCGAAGGAATAGTCGAAATTTCGATTTTTGACAAAATGGTGGCTCCAAAAAGAAAAAATTCCAATTTTTGACCAAAATTTTTTCGTTGAATTGTTTTAAAAAAATAGAAATAATTATCAGAAATCTTATTCCTTCGATCGATGCCTGAAGAATATATCTGAGAAGGTTGTGTTAAAATTGCAGCCCGATCGGTTCAGCCGTTTTTGAGAAATCATGCTCACCGACTTTGAAAACATCGTTTTCAGAAAAACGCGTTTAAAGTTTCATGCTGTCATTCCGGTCTTTAGGCCGCCTACTTTGTAACGCTCCGAGCGTCCTTACAAATATGCATGTATCTCCAAGGATATTTGCCGGATTGATTTGAAATTTTCAAAGAACATACCGACGCTGCTTACGAAAACTAGCATGTTTCAGATTTCTTACGAAAACTAACACGTTTCGAATTCCACCACGAAAACTAGTATGTTTCGGCTTTCACCACGAAAACTAGCATTTTTCGGCTTTCACCGCGAAAACTAGCATGTTTCGGCTTCCGTCACGAAAACTAGCATATTTCGATTTGCACTGGAAAAAGTAGTATATTTGCCGAACTAAATCGAATACGATTCAGATCTTTCACAAATGTTTTAATAATTTTTTTCAGGAGCACTATAAGGAATAAATGAAAAACATTAAGGGAGTATCGCCCGTACACCCTCAAACATTTATATTCGTTTTCTATTTAAAAAAATAATAACATTATTGAAAATACGATTCAACAAATTTACTGGAATCTTAGAGATCGCTATCGTCTAATATTCTCGAAAAATGAGAAACAATTCCAGTGATACTGAAACGTGCTAATTTTCGCGGTGAAAGTCGAAATCCGCTAGTTTTCGTGGTAAAAGCCGAAACATGCTAGTTTTCGCGGGGAATATCGAAATGTGCTAGTTTTCGTGGCAAAAGCCGAAACATGCTAGTTTTTCGCGGTGATATCAAACGTGCTTGTGTTCGTAAGAAATCTGAAACATGCTAGTCTTCGTAAGCAGCGTCGATACTGAAATATATGTATATTCCGAAAATGCAATAACAAAAAATTGATTTTTTGAAATTTCCAACTGCGTATAATCCCTTAATACCACATATTTCCTCTTCTTTCTCGTATATTCTATTTTTTACGTTGTATTTTGTCGCAACAGCAAAACTGGGTTACGCTCTGGTAATGGATCTTTCGAGTCTGTCGATCACTGGGCTTCGCGAGGGTATCCTCGAGGTTGCCTCGAGTCCGGAAAATCCTTACAGAGACGCGGCACGACGTAGAAGCAATTTGCTGAAGGAACAACCGATCGGCCCGAGAGAATTGGCCGTATGGTGGGTCGAGCACGTAGCGAAACATCGCGGTGCCGAGCATCTAAAAAATTCAGCAAGGTATGAACTTTACGTTCGTTGAAACGATCACAAAGATCGACGCTACAAGTCTTTATACGGAATTCTATTTTTTCTTAATATACAATTTATCGTTGATTTTCTAATTTGCTGATTTTCCTGATGCACGATCTTTCGGAACGAACGATCGAAACGAATAATCAATCAGTTCCTTTGTTCAACAGGCACATGAGTATAATTCGTTACTATTCAATGGACGTCGCGGCTTTCTACGTTTTCGCAATAATGACGCTTCTCTTTTTGTTCGGCAAGTGGCCGATAAGATTCACGATGACGAGATGTATTGTGCAAAAGAAAAAAGTTCACTGACACGCGGTAACGTCTCTGTGATTATCGAGGAACGTCAACGAATTAACGAGAAAAAACAGTGAAGAAGTTTAAAGAAATTTGGCCGGAGGTTGTTCATTTATTCGCAAACTTACGAATGATTTCCTTCTCTTTATTTTTACATTTTTAATATAATCTCACATCAGTGACGAGAATAGATCTATCGGATAGAATATTTTTTTGTTAATAAATGATTTGTAAATGTATTAGTATTATATTTAAAAATTTAACAATTGCTGGGTACGAAATGAAATTTATTCAAATCACCACTCGACGTTGAATAGATATAATAGTAAAAGATAGAAATGCAAAACGACTTTCGATCGAATGTCTGTGACCCGTGTTTACGAGCAGGAATAACGATGCGAACGATAGCGAAGGTAGAAGTGCCTTATAGTCCGTCTCGCGACGCACTTCTTGCGGGACAGACTTCGCTAGAAGTCACCTGGCGGAGCGCCGGTGAAACGCCACGTTCTATCGGCTCGCAGGCCGTGTCGTTACAATATGTCGCGGTGTTATTTTAAAAAAAACCACTGGTAATTTGTTTTTCGCAATTTATTAATTCTTCGAGGCGTTATTTCCGAATATTCATCAACTTTCCCACTTATTATCACCGCAGCATTTTTTCTCCTCTTTGAATTTTATAATTCATCTCGTGGCGGGTTAATTGATCGTCGTCGATGCTATTTCAGGACTTTCGTAAACTCTTCGATCGATTTTAATGACGTCATCGCGCCTTGTTATACACACACGTTAAATTTATGCGATTTCACTCTGGTACATTCTTCGCTCCTCACCGGTCCTCCTTAATCTCGTTATCTCGAAGAAATTATGGTCATGTACTCGTGCTCTCGTCCCAAATTTGACCATAGCACTGGAGAAGCTTGACACAAGGACTGCTCGATATAATACGTGGTACCTCGTCATAGCCGTACAAAGTGTAATTGCGTGTGTATAGACGTATATGTATATATATATATAATATATATAAATGTATACATATATACAGCAAGGAAGTCGATGGCCCACATTCGAAACTTGTTTTTTCCACTCGGCGTCACGACCAGTTTTTCTCTCCTCTCCTCCCCAACCCCGTGATAATTGCAAATTTTCTGTTCGATTTGTTAGTCACACGTTAATACCGATATGTGTTTGTGTATATATATATTTTTTTTTTTACGTAGATATGTATTATAAATGCAATACACAAGTGAGAATGAAAGTGGGACGAGAATGTTTCAAAAGAACGCCGGGGCCTAATATAAAATTGAATAAGCTCGTTT